>CM021246.1:989728-1671917 GCA_010577795.1 Isatis tinctoria
GTCTATGTATATATTTTTTTGACTTTGCAGTATTTTCCGGCGAAACTAAAATGGTGAGATAAGAGTTGGGAGGTCACTAGTTACATTTTATTTGGAGGACGATATCCAAGATTGATGAGTTTCTATTGTATAAAACGAAAGATTAATCTATCTAATAAAAAAGTATGATGTTCATTCTTGTTTTTCTTTTCCCATCATTTTAAATATCATGTTGTTCATTCCAAAAAAAAGAAAATCATGTTGTATGCAATAGCATCTTATCAAAAAAAATTTTTTAGCTTAATTATCTCTTAAGTTTTTCCTAAGTTCCAAGCTTTATTCACGAGACTAAAAGGAGTATATTGTGTATAGAAATTAAGTTTTCCCTATCCTAATTAATTTATGTATATTAAGTTTTTCCTATCCTAATTTTATCTATGATAAGAAATTCCACATGATTAAAAATATTATATATAGATAACCTTTTAATTTACTGTATTATAAAAATGTTTAAAATATATTAAATTATTTAAAAAACTACTCTCCGGATATTTTTAAATTTTTTGTTAATTTGTTAGATTCCAATCAAAAGCACCATGTCTATCGCAACCCTCAACATTAGTATAAATGGATCTAAAAGGTTGAAATGTGTTAATGTAATTCAGTAATTCTGGTGGGTGGAGATGGATAAACCCAAAAAATTAAATGAATTTTAATAGATTTGGAATCTAAAGAGAATGAATTTTAACATTTTGGAACCAGTAATGTTAGGTTCTATGTAATGATTATTGACTCTTTATTATTATGATTTAAGTAAGTTACATGTTGTATGTTATGGTTATGACTTTTACCTTCTATGAGGAAAGACAGTCCATGAACATATTTTCAGACTAATTTAGAGGGAGATCGATCACTTTTTGGTTTGAGAGAAAACATGAATATTATGAAATTTATTAAAGCAAACATTTTGGTTTTTGTAGTAAGAAGAATAAAAATAGAGTGGAATAAAAAAATAAAAAAATAGAGTGGAATATTTTCTTTGGTGATTCTGTAATATATGATGACTGGAAAAACTGTTGTGGTTTCTTTTGTCTTTATGAAATCTCAGGGATTGTGAGGAGTAGGATAACAAATAGATGAGATATAAGATATTTAAAAAATGGAATAAAATAGGCAGTTGCAATTAAAGATTTTCCTGAAAATAATAAAGGTAAAAAACTTTTATTTTAAAAATGAAAGTGATTCACAATGAAAATGATTCACCAAAAACTTTTATCTTTATTTATATTTGATTATATAAATAAAGATATGCATTTTTATATTGAAAATGCCAATATTTTAACACAATTCAATCAAGCCTTGTGAACCTTAGCATGACACTGTACAAATCATGTACATTGTTTCATCTCATACATTGCAACCATAAACACAAGTTTCCGTTCTACAAAAATCAAATCGTTTTTATCAACTCAACATATCTTTACACAGCAACATATTCGATTCCAGTGATAAATTTACTTGGTAGAATTGACACCATATAAATATTAAAATGCTTTTTTTATTCGTTAATTGACAACAAATATTGTCAAAATTTACATACAAAGCATTTTAATATTTGTATGGTTCACTTGACTTAGCTTGTCTCTTCGTCTCTTTATTTCTGAACTAGAATACATATGCAAGACATATTTTAGCAACAACTCACTTTTAATGGTGGTTTAACACAGGTTGACTGCATGTTTTTGGATAATCCACAACGATAACATTTTTTTGTTGGACAATCTTTACTTTTATGGTCGTAGTTGTGGAAAAAACACATTTGATTCAATTCGCAATGAACTCTAATATGTCTTGGTTGCTTGCAATTATCACAATATTAAAACACATAGAGTGAGCTTGAAGAACCTAATTCAACGGAAAAAATGAATCCAACAAAGAAAATGAAAGCAGACAGTTGTTATGTCTCTATAGTCTCCTACACATCATAAAAATAAAAGAAAAACAGACAGTTGTTTTGTCTCATCACTACCTTGTTAAGTTCTGGGAAGAGATCGGAAAAATTGCAACTGATACTCTGTAAAAATCAAAATTTTTGTTTTAAAATGGAATAACAATAGGTAGTTGCAATTAAATATTTTCCTGAAAATAGATAAAGGTAAAAAACTTTAATTTTAAAATAAAGCGATTGATAAAAATGGTGAATGACTTTTGTTTTATAGAAATAAAAATATGCACTTTTATATTGTTAAATTCCAATATTTTTAACTCACCTCAAGCCTTGTGAACCTAAGTATGACACTGTACAAATCATGCACGTTTTTCATATCATCATTCAACATCTCGTACATTGCAACAATAAACACAAGTTCCCATTCTAAAAAATCAGATCGTCGTATCAACTCAACATATCTTTACACTTCAAGAAATTTAATTCCATTCATAGGTTTTGTTTATTCCAGATCCTTCAAATAGGTTGCTGATAAAATATAAATCTGTATTTATATTCTAGCTGAGATAATATTTATTTGGATAATGCTTAAATTTTTTTATATAATGAAAAATTGACCATAAATATAAAAGGAAGGGATGAGGGAATTTTAAGAAAATCGCAAAATTCAAAACAAAATATTCACGAAGGAGAAAACCCCTCGCCACTGATCTAGGGAAAATTCTTAGCTGCCTATCTATCATCTTATTTTTTAATACTTATTTCAAAATTTATATTAGTAGCAAAAATATATTATTCTTTTAACAAAAAATATGAGTTTATGTTTTTGAAATAAAAATCGATCTTGTGATTTAAAAAAATTATGTGTATAAAGTAATGTATAATCATGTTTTTATATAAAAATAATGAATCATACTTTTGGCAAAAAAAAATAGAACTATGGTTTGTTATAAAAAAACTCAAAATCACCTTTATAAAAAGATGCATAGCTACATTAAAAAACAAATATTATATAATAACTCAGTATAGTTAAATTGCCGTTCAAAAAAATTCCCAATCCTAATTTTACTCATGATAAGAAATTCCACATTATTAAATATATATATATATACTTTTAATTTTACTATAATATAAAAATGTTTAAAATATAGTAAATTATTTAAAAAACTAATCTCTTAATATTCTTGAATTTTTCATTAATTTGTTAGATTCCAATCATGAGGCGTGAGGTTTAAATGTATTAATGTAATTCTGGTGGATGGAGATGGATAAACCCCTAAAAATTCAAATGAATTTTAACAGATTTGGAATCTAAGGAGAATGAATTCTAACATTTTGTAACCGGTAACCACTGCCATTCAAAGCATGAAAGAAACAAGTTGTTTTGGACAAAAGAGTTGAAAGTAACAATAATAACAAGAAGTTGTCCAAGAGTTGTGATGAAATGGAAACAAACAAGCCTCTTGAACTAGTGGGCTTTGTCCATAAGTTGAATAGGTGAAAGTATGTTGGCTTTGCTCGTCTCCACGATGCAACCATTCATCACCATTTCCTCCAGCATGAAATGAGCTTTCTCCAGATGGAACATTATGTCAAGCTCACACTGCATGAGTTTCCACAGACACACAGAAGTTACGGATCCCAAAGAGGAAACACCAAGAAAAAAACAAGACAAAGCCTATTACTATTCGAGACTAGTAAGAACCGAAAGAACTTACCACGTTTCCAAAATGCTTGTCCATGGTCTCAACCAGAAGATGTATGAACTCTAGTATCGCGAGCTCGTTCTAGGACAAGAAGGAGAGAAAAAGCGTGATTCAGTCATTTGTATCAGCAAGCAAAACAATTCAGAGATGGATGAACCAAATCATTCTATTCTTTTGTAATCATGGTTTGATTTGAAAAACATGTTGTTGTTGCAGCTCATAAGGAAACAGAGAGGTTAAACATACTTCATCGTCATCAACACCAACCATGAAAAACAGAGATGCGTAACGCCTGTAGACGATCTTGTAGTTCCGATGCTCCACAAATGAACACTAGAGCCAAATGCACAACAGATTTTTAGAGAATACGAACAAGGAAACTCGAAACCTAACAAGTCCTGCATTAGCATTTAGCAAGAACAAGACATGAAACATCTACAACAAGTTTGGTTATCGATTCACCTCAACCACCGCAAAAGAAACCGGATCCCAATTAATTACCAATTATAAAGCTAAAGCTATATCCAATTCCAGGATTTGAAAAACAGCTAATTACGATCGAAATCGAGGTCAATTGGAACCAAAATCGCGATCGATCTGATCGAATTGGAATTGGAATTGGAAGGAGGTGGTTCACCTGCTGGTCGTTGCGGGCGAGGCATTTACGAACGATCTCGCCTTCGAGAGCTCGACGTTCCTCGAGAGTGAGCCATTCGTAGTACTGTGCAAGACGAGTCTGGCCTTGCTTGTTCACCATCAATATGAACCTTATTCCCATCTTCCCAAGCTTCTTCTTCGTTCCTCTGCGCTTTTTTTTTTTTTTTTTTCAGATCTTTCGACTTTTTTTACTTCTTCTTGAGGACACACGTCGTGACTTTTTTTTTTTTTTCCTTATCAAATTTTTATATTTTAAAATGTATTTTCAGAAAAGAACGTTTATGTATCGGCCCATATATAAGCAGGCCTTAGCGAAAATTTAGCTTAGCCCACTAATAAAAAGACCCAACAAGTCCTAACCAACATTTATCTATGCTAATTTATGAAATCTCATGAAAATCTCTGTTAGTTCTAATATGTTGCGGCATGAACAGGTTTGAAGATGTAACTTTAGAGAGAAGAAATGTGGAATCTCAATGACCTTTTTGTGTTACATTTATGATGACCAACGACTTTTTAGAGCTTAAGATATAAAAGTTTTGAACACTTCTTTAACATTTTTTTTTTCTGGCGAAAACTTTCTTATCATATGTTTTATATGTTCGATTTGATCCGTATTTAGGATCGTATGTCTGGTGACTAGGTTCTATGTTTTGGTTCGGTTTTTAAATATCAGTTTGGCTTTGAAAACAGAAAAACAAACGACTAAGTATATGTTTTGATAATCAATGTATTCGGTTACAATGACTTTTGGTTTTGTTTCAGCGTAAAAATTATAATGTCGACTACGCTATACCACAAGTGTTAACGATAAAGCGATCCACTAGAACATGGAATAACGATAAAGCTCTTTTTGTTTCGTATGAATGCTATATATATGGCGCATGCACTAAAGATTTAGAAAATTTGTTTCGTATGATTGATAGTGTGCACTCGAAAGTCAAACAGAAGAAAGAAATTAAACTCATAATTAGTGACGAAGAACAAAAAAATCATCAGTGGGAAACTCATTTGTGGACTCTTTTGCTTTACTTCACCGCTTTCAGATACGCTTCTCACCAATCATTTTTTATGTTAATTAAGAAGTTTTTTTAGGATCTAAATATTCATTTAAAGATAATAGATACAACAGTCAATACCAAAAAAAAATTATGATATTTTTTAAGAGTAACTTGCACAAGTAGTACCCGAAGACTGAGTCACTATGGTATGATAATGCTCACCAAAAAGTGGTTAACTAAGTAACTTTTTGTCTCGATTATATCTTTTATATATGTTAATAAGACTAGCTTCATGAAATTATCGCTGGACTTGATTAAACATTAACAGTGAGGGAAACGTGTTTTGAGAAAAATAATACTATATCAAAGCTAATTTTTAGAATCGAACTAGTATATTACCCGCATGGTTAATGGCTGATGTATGTTATTTTTAAATCACAAGTAATGAGCTGAAAAGTACCAATAGCAAATAAATAATGAGTAGAAATTACTAAATGGTTGTTGGATATATTTTCAAACAACAACCAATATAATAAGAAAGTAAATGTAATTATAAAATAGAATCATATAACTGAAAATTTTAAAATCTTAAACTTTAAACCTTAAATGCCAAACCATATATCAAATACCAAATCCACTTCAAAGTTTAGTGAACCAAAATGGAAGGCTGTACAATATATTAAAATAACTAAAATTTAGATTATAAACGCTAAACTCACGTCAAAGAATAGTGAATCAAATTGATTGGTGTAATATATTTTGAAACTCTAACAAAACAGATATATCATGAACAAAAGTAGGAATTTGGTTAAGACGAAAAAAACATGTTGTGATAGAAGTGAAGACACAAAACAAGACTAAAATCAAAAGGAGTCGTTTAGTGTCACCGGAATGGCATCAATAGCTTAGAAAAAAAAAAACTGAAAACAAATAATGATGTGAACCCAATAATATCATCGCAAACAAGTTACTGTTAACAAACCTAAGAAAACGTTGAACTAAATAATGTGATTGCAAAAAGTCTAGTCTGATGTGAGCAAAAACAAACAGATTGAAAAAGATTGGAAAAGTAGATTGCATAAGACAACATTATATTGTTCATAATGCAAACGGAAATTTCGTAAAACGAATTACAACAGATACGAAAAATATTCTTAAGCATATAACTAGCGTATTGAGCAATACAAACAACATACATAACTATGGTTATATATTCTAAACAATATGTTTAACAAGTGCATCATAGGCAGATATAATGCAATGGGGATGTGTTTGTTGAATCGGGCGATAGGTATCTGTTGTTTAGTAGAACTTTGAGATTTTCTCCCGAAAGTGAAGGTGGGAAAATCCGAACAGGATATAGATTGAGCCATGTCTCTAAAGAAACCGGAAACAATTAGTATAAATAATAATATCTTTCTATCAATAAAACAAGAATAGTTTAAAGTTGATAACCGAAAGCTGGTACCCAACGAATGTGAGAAGTGAGAACGGTATTAACATATATACAAATGGTAAATGAAATCATCATACTAACGACAACCAAGGAAATTTGGAAGAAAATACAGCAGCACTCCAAAGTGAAATTATATAAAAAGACGATTAGATGTGATGTGGAAGCTAAACGGAGAAACTGAAGGAGTAATCGAAAGCCTTGAACATAAAGTATTAGAAGAAACGAAGTTTCTGGGTTAACCGGATAGTCAAGATCTTCTCTTACCCTCTATATATAGTACTTTTGCATCCTTATAAATAATTTTGCACCTCAAACCAAACAAGTACCCAAAAAATCCTAACTACAAGCGATTAAACAGCAACGAGCAAAACAGCCCTAATAGCTTGTGTCGTTGTGATCACCATTTCAACTTCACTACAAATGCTTTTTAAAGCGCGCGTGTTTGGCTTAGACAAAGTGAACCGTGCTGTTAAAACGTTTAAAGATCGTAAAGTTACGTGCATATGTTTGACTACAGCTGATCCCAGCAAGTTTGTCACTTCGCCTCAGTTGTGGTATTACCTTATTTGCACCCGTTGGTCCAAAATTTGATTGTAACAGGTACTTTCTTTATTATTTTAAAATAAATTAGTAATTTTCTTACTTACTTTTTCTTGGTTAATCTTTTAGTTACATATTTTTTTTAATTATGGAATATTTCTCTCCTAGATTATTGTTTCTTGAGAATTTGCATTGCATATACAAAGAAACTTTTTAAATTAGAGATACAGATATTTACTGTACAAGTTTTTTTAATACAAAATTACCCTTTCTCCCTCAATCGGCTTCTTCTTCTCTCTCGTTCTCTTTCTTCTCCACGCATTACTTCTCTCTCTTTCTTCTTCTCCTCTCTCCTTTTTCTTCTTCTCTTCTAAACCACCATCCATTGATCTCAACAATTTTGAGTTTAATAGCTCAATTGCTTTGCACCAAAAGAAAGTTGATACAGTTCAATCCTTGTTCTTCTTCTCTTGTTCTCGTATGATGTTAATTACAATGAGGATAACACTGTCTTTTCCTCCCAATAATTCTCTGTATCCCCTAATTTTATAAAATTTTCTCTGTATACCTAATTATAAAAGTTTCTTTGTATATCTACCTAATTGACTCTTGTTTCTTTTGCATGTGCAGCATTTAATATTAAGATGAAGAAGAAGTGCATATAGAATGACGATATTACCCTTGACCAAAAACAAAAAAAAAATAAGAATGACGATATTAGCTGAAAAGTTGATTTGATGTATAATAAAACTACTAAAAATAATTAATAAAAACAAGACTTCATGTTTTTTCCACCTTTGTCGACGGGAGTGAGGTAGCTATATAGCACAAAAGAAAATTTGAATTTGATCAAATAATGAACTTCTTCTCCTTTTGTTTAGTATAACTCGCACTTTTCTGTCAATTTTTTTTTATCAAACTATACATGAAATATCATCTCTCAACGGCTAATTCGAAGACCCGTTATAATTTTTTCGCAATGGATTGAAAACTTGGAAGTCAGAATGGTTAGAAAAACTCTTATTATCTATTGAGAATATGATTAGGAATAAATTTTGAATCACGGTCAATCTCATGTGTTATGGTGATTGTCTCATGTGTTAATAGTGATTGTGTAAAAAGATACTACTAGTTTAGAAATACAATATTTGCTTTCTCTCTTATATATGCAATGTTTGCGACAATAAAAAAATACGACAGAACGAATTATTCTATATTAATTGTCTCATGGTCTCTTGATTTTATTGATATGGATCTAGTTTTTAGTCTTCGCAATTTTTGAGAGAATTTTGAAAGAGCGGTCTGCCAAATCCATCCAAAAGATACAAAAGATACAAGACATGTTGAAGATAGAAAGAAAATTTACAATAGTCGTGAAAAGCACGATTCAAGCTGCTAAAGAAGAGTCGGCTAATCTCTATTTTATCCACTGACTATTTTATCCGACACTGACTGATTCGTATTGTTGTTGCAGTTGCTTAATTACTTGTTCACGAATCACGATACTTTTAATCTTGAGTGCGTCATAACCAAACATCATACACAAAACACTAGGGGACCAAATCTATTAAAAAATAAAAATTAATAATATCCACATCTATTTTTGTATTATTTTTATAATATCAAATTTCTTTATCAACAATACTTCTCTTTGTTTTTATTTAGAGATAGTGAGCTGGCGGCTTGGATATCCAAACATAAGATTCATACGATTGTATGTCCTCATGCTAGATTCAAATACTTTTCTTTTTTTTTCTTAACAATATTTGTTTTCCTTAACATTCTTTTGTTTTTATTTTGAGACACTAGTTGGGTACCCAGATATAAGAAACATACGGTTGTTTGTCCATTAGCTACATTCAAGTATTTTTATATCTAACCTTATATTTATTAACATTGTCTTCTAGTTAAATATCGTCGATAGCTGTGTGGATGACATTCAATGTTTATTATTCTAAACGTATACTATTAGTAAATTTGACTTCTGGTTTTGTGTTACATCCGAGTCAAACTCCAAGTTGCACTTCAATTTTGTATTTTCGACTTGAGCAAAGGAGATATTTTTTTGTTAGTCATCTGTTGTTTTATTAAGCGTTCCAAAGAACTGAACACAGTAAAGCTCAAGTGATCAGAACAGACCAAACAACTAAGCCGGCTGTTGAAAGGAAGGACACCGGATACAAAGCCGGCTGTCGAAAGGAAAGACACCGGAGACTAAACCCACACGAATGGAATACTTACAAACATACACCGGAGCAAATGAGATATATATCTAATAAACTGATTCTGTGATGTGAACTGGATAAAGTGAGATGCATATATGATGTTTGATTAAAAAATTTCGAATGGTAACACAGTATAATAAGAAATGAAGTATTCATAATATCTACTAAGAGACATAATATTATGGGTGAAAAATTATTATTTTTATTTAATAAGTACCATTTATTTTGATAGTTTTTCACTTTTTCTTTTTCTATACGAAAAATGGATGACTCATCCCAAAATCTATTGGTGTGTCCCCCTCCATGTGAGGCAATCAAAGTCAACACAATCTCTACATTTCACACTCAGAAGCCAGCCTCTTAAGATTTATGTATTTACTTTGATTAGTAAACGACTATATGGTATAATTTGTCGTTTTTATTATTTTCTTTCTATCAAAGTGTTCACAATTCGCAACAGTGTTTATTTTAACGTCGGTGACAATAACAGTGGTTCAATTCTTCACATTCTTGGTCGAATAAAGGAAAAGGCAACTGACATGACTGATAACTAATTATGAAATAGGAAAGGCAGTGGAAATACTATTATTACGTTAACATTATTCAGTCATTCACTATATTATTTGACCCAAAAATAATACATAAAAAAAAAAACTGAGCGTGAGGATGATTTTGAATTGTATCTTATTCTTCGCTTGCCATTAATTTTTTTTTTTTTTTTTTAAATTTTTTTCTCTCTCCTGAGGAGACGCTAAAGACGATTTATGTTTCCTTTGCTAAATTCGCCGCCGGCGGCTGGCCTCACGCCGATTGTCGAGAATTCCCCAACCTCCCCTCTTCTTCTCTGTCAAGAACCATGAATGCACTCGAATCAGTGATGCAGCAATCGCAGTCTCTTCCTTCAGATCTCTCAAATCCATAGTTACATGCCGCCTCACCCTTGACACCGACGACCTCCATCTTAGACGAAACTCACATTGACTCCTCAAATCCAGCACAGATCCCGGCTACATCGGCCCCATCGTATGCTGCGAGACTCAAAGCATCATTAAGAAACCTTAAGAAGATCTCCTCGCCATCCATCCTCGCCGACGGCACTGCGGTTGTGCGAGCACCAAGTTCAATCCTCCTCAAGACCTCGGATATGTGGAAAGATCATATCATCGCTCACTTCCATGGGCGCATTCCTCCTCCGGGTAAAATCTACGCAGACCTAAATCCAGTGTGGGGAAAATTTGGCAACATCACAATTCGAACTGTGTCCGATACCTCATGTTTGATCTACGTTCCGTCTATCCAGACAAGGGAATGGATTTTACAGATTGGGTACTGGCAAGCAGCACACTGTGCTTTCTCAGTGTTCCCATGGACTCCGGATGGGAATTTAACTCCGCAGGAACTCCACTCAGCTCCAACCTGGGCAATACTGAAGAACGTTCCACCCCAACTCTACTCGCTGGATGGAATAAGTGTGGTGGCGAGTGCAATAGGCGAACCTTTGCACACAGAGAAATCACGGTTAAACCCTTTTCATTTTGGAGATACGAAGGTTAAGATTGAGATCAGTCTGGAGAATTCTCCTCCGGAGGTTGTGGAAGTTCGCGATTCTCAGGATAATGCTGTTAGAATTCGTGTGGAATATCCAAACCTACCTCCAAAATGTATGAACTGTGGCAAGTTCGGACATTATATGAACCGTTGTCTCTTACCTCTGACCAAAAAACCTGTTTCCGCTCCTTTGATTCAACCAGGCTCCACAAACCATGATCCTTCCAACGAAACCCATCTCTCAGATAAAAAAAAATCCTCCCCAACAATTGCCTCCTCTTCAGTGCACCAGGATGAGGTGCCTCTCGACACAAAGGAGGATACAAAAAGTGATCCTGGCCAGTTACCACTAGAAAAACAGAAAGGGCTCCGCCTAAAAGAGCAAGATCCCGGTCTCGTATACGAGCCCATGTCAGGGGACGAAGTTCTCCACCAATCATTATGGAAGATATCAAACGTAACAAGAATGATGGCTCTTCCGTCACTGATTCTGTTCCTGTTCAAATTGCCAAAAGAAGAACAAGGGCGGAAATAGAAAGAGCAAAAGTGGCTCTAGGCAAAGCTCCTCAGTTTGACACTACTCGTAATAAGGCTGGTTTGAAAAGCACTAATCCTCCCAGAGAAGATGAGAAAGAAATTTGGCTGGTAAAACATTCCAAGAGAACCACCAAGGCACTACGTCAGGAAGCTTCAAGGAAGGCAAACCAAATTCAAAAGAATTTCTCAACTGGTAACTCGCTCTACCCCCAAGGTCCCTCCTTGGGTAAGGAGTATTAACCTCTTCCACAAGCTTTGCTCCACCTTCACTTTATTGGCTGTTAAAATGAAGGTTTTTTGTTGGAATATCAGAGGTATTAGTAGTGATAATCGGCAAGGTCTTACTCGGCGATGGTTAAATAGTTTCAAACCATCAATAGGTGCTTTTCTAGAGACTCGTGTGAGAGAGGGCAACGCAAGTACAGTGATTCAGTGTATTGTGCCGGGTTGGAGCTCATAGTGTAATTACTACGGGGAAGAAGGGGGAAGAATTTGGGTGGTTTGGGATAAAGCTTTGTCGGTCGTTGTGTATAAAAAGACAGATCAAATGGTTATGTGGGGAGTCCTCGATCCGGCCACAAATATTCAGCTATCACTGATTTTTGTTTATGCTCATAACACAGAGGTCCAGAGGAAGAAACTATGGAAGGATCTTGTGGACATCTCAAATTTGCGGGTGGTCCAGGCATCCCCGCTGCTTGTTCTGGGTGATTTTAATCAAATATTATCTGCTACAGAACACTACTCTTTATTACCGTTGAACTTACCAATCAGGGGGATGGAAGATTTACAAACTTGCCTCCTCGAGAGCGGTTTAGCGGATATTGAAAGTCGTGGTGCTCTTTATACTTGGTCTAAGAATAGTGTGGAAGAGCCGTTACTAAGGAAGCTTGATCGAGCTCTGGGAAATGATGAGTGGCGAGCAGTGTTTCCCACTATATTTGCTCACTTTGAATCACCGGGTGATTCAGATCATTCGCCGTGTGTAGTTGATTTGTCTGGCTCTACAAATCATATAAAAGTAAGTGAAACTTACTTTTCTTTTCTTTCTACTCATCCAAAGTTTGCAGACTCGCTTAAGGAAGCTTGGTTAAAGCCAATTCTGGTGGGATCAAAGATGTTCTCCCTAGGTCAGTGATTGAAAGCAGCTAAGATAGTTTGCCGGAAATTAAATCGGGAAGGTTTTGGAAACATACAGCAGAAAGCAAAGGATGCTTTAGTGTACTTGAAAGAAATTCAAGCATCATTATTAGTCTCCCCTACGGACTCATTATTCAGGGAGGAATTTGTTGCAAGGAAAAAGTGGATTTTTTTCGACCAGGCTCAAAATATTTTCTTTCAGCGCAAGTCTCGGATAAGGTGGCTTAAAGATGGAGATGCTAATACAACTTTTTATCATCAGTCAGTAATAGCTCATCAGGCCAGGAATGCTATATCTTACTTGAGGGATGATAATGATCAAAAAGTTGCGGACGTTAATCGTATCAAGGATTTGGCAATTTCTTACTTTCAAAGTCTACTGGGTTCGTCATCTCCAGATTCACATATTCGATCTGCAAGTCAGCTTAGAAATCTGGTATCCTATAGATGTCCTCAGCGTATCACCTCAACTCTGGTGGCAGTCCCTACATCTTCAGAGATAAAAGAAATTTTTTTCTCCATGCCAAAAAATAAAGCACCAGGTCCTGATGGTTTCCCTGCAGAATTCTTCTGGGAAAATTGGGATACAGTAGGAGAGAACACCACAGAGGCGATTAGGGAGTTCTTCATTTCTGGAAGAATGTTACGTCGATTCAATGTCACTGTTATCGCCCTGATACCGAAGATCACAGGAGCTGACAGAATCACTCTATTCAGGCCAATATCCATTTGCTCAACGATTTACAAAGTAATAGCAAGAATTCTGAAGGAAAGGTTGAATCTCATTATCACTGATGCCGTTCAGCTGAACCAAGTGGGCTTCGTCCGAGGTCGTCTTCTCTGCGAAAATGTACTCTTAGCCTCAGAGCTCATCTCCGACTTCCATAAGCGAGGTCCTATCACAAGAGGCTGTCTCAAAATTGACTTGTCAAAAGCTTTTGACAATGTCAATTGGCAATGTATGATAAGCCTACTTGAGGCTATTGAACTACCGACCCAAGTCAAAGGGTGGTTCAAAGAGTGTATCACAACAACTTCCTACAGCATACTCATTAATGGAGAATTATCTGGCATTATTCAGGGAAAGAGAGGCCTCCGTCAAGGTGATCCGATCTCTTCTCTTTTGTTTGTGCTGCTGATGGACATTCTTTCAAAATTATTGGATGCAGGAGCTATAAATAATGTCTTTAGAGTGCATCCCATATGTGAAGCACCACTGGTTACTCATCTCAGTTTTGCTGATGATGTATTGATTTTTTTCGATGGGTCAGAAGATTCTTTAAGGGGAATAATTTCAATTCTTGAGGACTTCAAGCAGCTCACTGGTTTAAGACTCAATGGTAACAAAACGGAAGTAATGCTCGACGGAGGAGACCCGGTCAAATGTAGGGATTTGGCAACGAGGCATGGTCTTAGACAAGGTGCATTACCAGTCCGCTATTTGGGCGTCCCATTATATTCGAAGAAAATGAGAATAATCGATTTCCAACCCCTAATAGACAAGCTGGGAAGCCGGTTTAATTCTTGGACGGTGAAAAAACTGTCATTTGCGGGAAGACTGGAACCCTTCAATCACTCCATTAAAATTTGGACCGTAGTTTATAAATAGAATCGAATCGAGATATTTGGTTTTTGGTTTCAGTTTGGTTGTTTGATTTTAACGGCAGAGCAAAAGACTAAAATTGAGTTGAGCCTTGGTTTATTTCGCATGGATGAACTTTTTCTTTTAAAAAAATATGCTTTTGTTTCTAAAAAAACATATTGAATCATACAAATTTTATAGAAAATTATATAAAAAATCGAACCAAAAAAATAGAATTAACCAAATTTACTTATCTTAACTGGATTTGAACTATAATATAGAAAAAATTCAGATATTTTTTGTTTTACAAATTAAAATCTGAAGTACTCAACAACTGAATTAAACATAACCATATTTTATTCCAATTCGTTTCGGTAGTCGGTAGAGTTAATAAAAAAAAAAGAACAAATCTCCCAAAAAACTGAATTAACCAATCTTTCTACCACAGAAAAAACCTGTAATAACCGATCTAACCAAACCGGATTACTTGAAAATTCAACCGTAGTAGATTCTATTACTACAGTACTGTTGAATATCGCACGTCAACGTTATCACAAGCCACAATGCTACATTTGTTTGGGGTCATACCTACGTCAGAGCTTATGACTCGCGAGCTAAGCATGGTTTAGTAATGTCATTGAGTATTGTATTCCAGCGAAAGTATTTCTTTGAATAATCTTGCACGAGGCCTTTGATAAAATGTTGAAAACAAAACAGTAACTCAGAAGCAAAAGTCCATAAAACCTCTGCCCCCACAAAAGCCTTCCTTACTCACTCATCATTAATCAATGCTTCAACCACAAACACTTTGTATTGCAAAGAAACCTCAACAAAATCATCTCAACTTCTTTCTCTTTCCAAGTTTCAACATTCCCCAAAAAAACCAAAGACAGCAACTTTTCAATCAAAGCTTCTTGAGTTTGGTTCAGTCTCAAATTAACAAGAAATGATGAGGAAGAAGAAAGGCAACAACTTTATTCAGCTACTGAGTTTGTTTCTGTTTCTAGGCATATGCGTTGGAGACTACGGCATTGGAGTTGGAGTCGGAATCGGCGACGGTGGCGTTTGGGTCGGCGGAGGCGGCGGCGGAAACCATAACTCCAATCCTGGCTCGGCTCCAAAGCAACAGACAAATGCAGCTTACACGGCTCTTCAATCCTGGAAATCCGCCATTACAGAGGACCCATCTGGTGTTCTTAAGACATGGGTTGGTGAAGATGTCTGTTCTTACAAAGGGATATACTGTTCTGGCACTTCCGTGATCGCCATAGATCTAAACAAGGCGAATCTCAAAGGCAGCCTTGTCAAAGACCTCTCGCTTCTCTCAGATTTAACCATCCTCCATCTCAACAGCAACAGGCTCTCCGGCCAAATCCCAGATTCTTTCAGAGCCTTAGATTCTCTTCAAGAACTCGATCTCAGCAACAACGGATTCTCAGGGTCTTTCCCTCAAGTCACAGTCTACATCCCAAACCTCGTCTACCTCGATCTCCGGTTCAACAGCTTCACCGGTTCGATTCCTGAGAACCTCTTCAACAAACAGTTAGACGCGATCCTCCTCAACAACAACCAGTTCACCGGAGCGATCCCACGGAACCTCGGGTACTCATCTGCGTCGGTGATAAACCTGGCCAACAACAAACTCTCCGGCGAAATCCCGACGAGTTTCGGCGTATCCGGTTCGAAACTGAAGGAGGTTCTCTTCTTGAATAACCAGTTAACCGGTTGTATACCGGAATCGGTCGGATTGTTCTCCGACATTGAAGTCTTTGATGTTAGTTTCAATTCCTTGATGGGTCATGTCCCCGACACGATCTCTTGCTTGTCGGAGATCGAAGTTCTGAACCTCGCCCACAACAAATTCTCCGGCGACCTCCCCGATTTGGTCTGCTCTTTGAGGAACCTCATAAACCTCACCGTTGCTTTCAATTTCTTCTCCGGGTTCAGCTCCGAGTGCTCGAGAGTCAGCGCCGGCTTCGATTTCACCGGAAACTGTATTCCCGGCAAGGGTTATCAGCGCCCGCAGCCGGACTGTTCGGCGATTCCCGGCGGCTCGTTGAGCTGCCTTCGGATTCCCGCGCAGCCGCTAACGTGCGCTGCGATCCTGGGATTGAAGGCGACTTCTTCATCTCCATGAAAGTTATAAAGTTCGAACCTTTTTTTCTCTTTTGATTCTCTGTTGCGAGATTTGTTATTATATGCGGTTTGCGCTCTGTGACATTATTTTACGGTAGAAAGTGCCAAAATGGTTCTATCAGTTTAATTATTAATCAACTGATTTAGTAGAATTGGTTAGTAGAAGCTTCTTTCATGATCTTTTTTTTTTGTTTTCTTGTTATCGGAGTATCGGATGTTTCTAGGGAAAAAAAACCAGAAAAAATGGGATCTTGTTGAGGATTTTTTAACCCGAAAGAGAAAATATTGTTGGATGAAATTTAATATAGGATTCTGTTCAATTATCATCAATAAATGAAACTGATCTTCAATAAATAAGTGAAAAGGAATTGGTCATATTGTTGATCCAAAATTGGTCTCGTCTTGCCTAGCCCAATAAGTAAAGAATATTGCAATAAGCAATGGCGCAATGATCCATAAGAACTTCAATTCGCAAAAAGGGTTAAAGATCAAGCATATAAAACAAACCAACAGATTTGATCCCAAAAAAAAAAAACCAACAGAAAGAGTGTTTTACAATAATAAATAAACTTTTTTTTTGTGTGCACACAAATAATAAAGAAACATTAGATAAAACAACAAGAAAATAGAGTACACTTCCACAGATTTTTCCACTTGTTTGTCATTATCGTGGAATTATTGGACATATTAGGCTAAGATGTTTCAGGGTATTAAGGAAGAATAATGAAATGTCACAAGTTTATGATGTGAGATTAAGTAGTTCAACATGTTTTCTTTCTGTGGAGTTCAAAGACTCGAACAAATGTAATTGTTACAAGTTCGTTTAAGGGGATAATCATGAAGGATAAGGCTCATGAATACTTTTTTTTTTTTTTGAAAGAAAAAACTCATAAATACTTGTTTTAGGAAAGTTAATCATTAAATAAATGGAGCAATGGGATTTTTTCCTTTGGTTTGGAGGAGAGGACGATTTTAAAATTACTTTTTGACCATGATGTGACTCAAATAAAGGGAAATTGGTGTTGTTGGTATTGTTGTGTTAAGTCATTGAAATTATGGTTATTGAATTCACATATATAGTTAAAAAGGGGGAGGGTGTTTCTATACCAGTTTGCATGCTGCCATGCAGTATAGTACAAAAAATTATATAGAAAGCTGAAGTGTACGATTACTGATGTTGATCTCGAATACTAAAATATACGAGCATTGGTGGAGTCAGAAAAAAGATAAAATATATTTGTTTGAAGACAAAAAAGAATCATATAAGTGAAAGGAAATTTTGCTTTTAAGTAAAAAGGTTATTTTCTTTATAAAAAAAACTGCCTTTGGAAAAATTTGAGATACGAGTTTAGTCATATAAGTGGGGATGTGACCTTATGAGTTATGAATAAATGAGATCTGGAAGAATAAAAACTCTAGAAAGGTTTTCGTAAGATCGTGTGTGCTTGTGGGAGGGATCAAGCCTTGGAGTCTTGGGCATTATTGGTGTAATGGTGTGGGATCAACATGTTGAGGTATGGGTATCACGTATTCCCGATTATGGATTGCAGTTTAGGCTCATGTGGAGTTTAGCTTAAGATTAGTTTATTCTAAACAGTTCATTCATGTAATAGAATTCACAAAGATTATGCTTGAATACACGTTTGCAAATTAACTGAATTTTTTATTTATTTAGTAAATTCGAAAAATTTTATGCATCTTTGTTTCTCTGCACTTTATTCTTATCTCACCTGTATTTTCACTTTTTAACCCATAAATTGTTTTAAAAAAAAAATTAGTGTTATTTGATCGTTAAACGAAAAAATTAACAATTGTATATTTTTATAACGTAGTTTTGGTATACTAGAATGCATCCAGATAATTCTACAAACTCACAAAAAGTGTATTTGGAAAAAAAGATCGGGATCTTAAATCTGTTTTAATTGGTTTTTATTAAAAAAAAAATCGATGAACTCTGTAAATTTTGCAAGATCAAGCTTGATCTATATAACTCAATATCAATGGTCTCTAGTAATACATGAAGTTCAGCATCTCTACTTTGTCTTCAAGTAACTGACGAGCTCATCCAATGCATTGTACGAGGAGCCTCCGGCTCTCACAGAGGCTTTGAGCTTTTCTTTCAAAACAAATGCTCTCTCCCTCATCCCTGCACCTTCTTCATCCACAAGCAACTTCTTCACAGCTCTCTGGACCTTTCCTCTTTCCACTTCACCTTCCAGCTGAATCCCTATTTCCCAAACACTTACTAAGTACGCTGCGTTTACCTTCTGCTCGCTTTGAAAAGGCCTACAAATCAGTGGAACTCCTTCCACAATGCTCTCGAGTGTTGAGTTCCATCCGCAGTGGCTCCAAAAGCCTCCCACTGCAGGATGTCTTAGTACTTCTATCTGCGGTGCACGTTTCAAAATGTATCCTCTTTCTGAGACCACTGTACTGACTTCATTTGGCAATGTCCCTATCCCGTCTGATCCAAGGATAGAGCCTGGTCGAATGACCCATAAAAAAGGTTGGTTGCTATTACACAGTCCCCAGGCCATCTCCAATACTTCCTTGGTTTCTATTTGAGCTACGGTTCCCACACTTACGTATATGACTGACCTTGGTTCCTGCTTGTTCAACCATTCGATGCAACCCTTGTCCTCTTCCAGTAAACTAGAAGGCGTTGAAGCTGTAATGTGAAGAGGGCCTAATGCGTATACTTGAATTCCAAGTTCTTGTTGCAGCCATGACACTGACGAGCTCTCTAGACAACTCGTCGTATTGAAGATAACAGCGGAAGCTGTTCTTTTGTTGACTACTTCCCGTCGGATCTTCAAAACTGGCTCCACTGGCCCAAATCCTGAAGGTAGTAGGTCTTTGTATCTTAATGGATACAAATTCTCCACCACCTTTTCTTGCATTTCATGATCTGCAAAGTTAAAATGAAAAACCATTTTTGAGTGAAACGTGTTACTTCAAAATGGATTATTAATCTAGTTTTGGGTACCTTCCATGTCGATCAAGAACTTTGCGGAATCGAGTTTGCTAAAAACACAGCGTGAAACATGATTTGTAGCACTTTGAGTGCTGAAGATAACACTGGGAAGCTTGAACTCTTTCGCAGCAGATCCACAGAAATACATGAACTCGTCGTAGATGATACAAGCAATATCATTGTCATGTTGCAGCAACAACTGACTTATACAGTCCTTAAAGCTTGCCTCACTCGTTTTGTTGAGCATTACCAGAAAGTCAATTTGTCCGAGTCCCACGACTTCATACCTTGGTAAGCTTTTTGGTAAGGTGACAAATTGAAAACCAGAGAGGTGTTGAGAAGAGCTTACTAGATTGAATTGTCCTTGAACAACTGTTATTGAGAAGCCCTTTAAGTTCAGAGCTTTTCCGAGTTGCATCATTGGAGTTACATGCCCTTGTGCTGGAACTGGGACTAACACTATCCTTCTCTTCGTTTCCCTTTTCTCCATTGTTAATCTCTCTCTGTCTTACTCATCTCTTAATGGAGAACACCTCTATCTAAGTATCCAAATAATTAATAACATCCCACTTGTAATGAAATATTCCACAATCTTCCAAAGGATATCATTTTAGTTATTCCTCATGTGGCAACTACCTTTTCTTAATGCAATAAACTTTCCACTTGCTAATGAAAACCTTTAGTAGAAGGAAGAAAGTAACGTTACTTCCAAGAAAAGCTTACCGTTTCCATTGTTTAAACCTATTGGCAAATTTGTGTTAGTTTTAGCACATGGAAGGTCTTGTTTGAAATTTAGCTAATTATTATAATATCAAGAACTTTAAGTCCTCAAAAATATACTCCAATCAAAAGGAAGCTTATCTCTTTATTGAAACATATCCTCAAAAGGAAGCTTATCTCTTTATTGAAAAAGCATATATATTTCCCCAAATGTAGCGACATGCATGGTTCTCCAATCTTGGTGAATTCATGGCATCAAATTATTTCTTATCTTACAATTTACTTGTATTATTTGAGAAGTACACAAATGAATATGAATTTAAGTTGACATAACCTTATTCCATGGTAAGTTATGTACATGCTCACTGTTAGTAGTGTTCACGAGAGGGAGCTATATTCAACATGTCAAAGTTTTTTGTTGCAAAATTCAGAATGACCAAATATGGCTACAAAATAACGGTTCTCTGTTGATATTATAAATTTCCAATGCCTTCGTTTTTAAAATACAAATGTCTGTTAATCTGTCGTATAGACTATGCCAAAATATTTCATTAACTGTGTAGAGAAACTAGAGAGATCCAAACTGAGACAATATTTTCACTTCGGATCAGAGGTTGTTCAAGGGCACTATTACAAAATCATGGTCCTAATCATTTCATTGGTCTTCCAGTGATAAAAAAAAAAATCATTTCATTGGTCTTCTTCGAATAACCATAAATATGAAAAAACCAAGTAAAAAACAAAAGTCAATATTGTTGTTGTTTCCTTAAATCCTTCCTGATCGTTATAAATAGGAGGAAATTGGGAAGGACACGTGGCCTGCATGGAGTTAATGATTAAGCTAGAACAAAGGCGAGACGTGAGTAGAATAATTGAATTTTATGAGCGGCTGAGAATGTGCCTTTTGAGTCCAATGGTTCAGATTTCACCGCACGACATTCTTGCTAGCTCCCTATTTATCGAGCGAGAGACGACGAAGTCCCCCTCAGAGTTGCATTGCACATACATACATACGTAAAGACATAAGAAAAAAAGAAAAAAAAAAACGGGAAGAGTAATAGGAAGAACAAGAAAGAGATCGAGATAATGTCGTGGCAAACTTACGTAGATGAGCATTTGATGTGCGATGTCGGTGACGGCCAAGGTCACCACCTCACCGCCGCCGCCATCATCGGCCATGACGGTAGCGTTTGGGCTCAGAGCGCTAATTTTCCTCAGGTTATCTTTCTCCTCCTCGATGTACATGACTACTTTTTTGAAGATTCCGATTTGCATTTTGTTAATATCATATAACCGTTTCAAATTATTATTTTTAAGCTCTGCGTAAATTTTTAATATACTAAGTGGGTTCAAATATATATTTCTAAAAAATTATACGATATTTAAAGTTTTAAGATATATATCATATTATAATATGTTGCATTTGCATATCTTAAAACATATCACCTTTGTGATTCCCACATTTTCTTACTGGTTATTTATAAATGCACCAAGTTGCTGATTTTGGACAACGATTCATTCTCTTCAAACAGTTCAAGCCTCAAGAGATCACAGATATCATGAAAGATTTCGATGAGCCAGGTCACCTTGCTCCCACAGGCTTGTTCCTCGCAGGACTAAAGTATATGGTCATCCAAGGCGAGCCTAATGCAGTCATCCGTGGCAAGAAGGTAAGCTTATCAGAATTTTTAAGATTAACGGTCCAATGTTTACTTTCGCATTCGCATTTTGCAAAAATAGTTTAGGAATGAAAGGTTATTTTTCTCGTATAAATGCAGCCAAAATGTTGAAATTGCGTTTGAAGCAATCAATACACTAATTAACCCTTGTTTCTTTAATTTTAAATATTTATTTCGTACATTTGTTTTACATAATAAGCTCACGACATTACATATTTAAAAACACAAATGAGACATTTGGTGACCAGGAAAACAAAAAATTGGCCAATGCAAATGGAACTCACAACCATCCCTTTGCCTTTGACGTGTTTCCGTTACAAAAATATTTTATGAAGCTTGAAACATGTTACATATTTCAAAAATACAAACGTAAACGCATAAAATGCATTTGAAAATAATCCATGCCTAAGATTATGTTTTATATTTTTCGAACTTCTGCATGCCAGTGTACTCCATATGCCCACTATGCTTAATTAGGAGAATCAACTCTTGCAAAGAATCTGTCATCACTTGATACCTGATGTTTTATGAATTTGGTTTTCAAACTCAAAACCGTTACTATTAGAGATTGGGATTTGTGGGATTCTTATTAAAACTTGTGCGCAGGGAGCTGGAGGGATCACGATCAAGAAAACAGGACAATCAATGGTGTTTGGTCTGTACGAAGAACCAGTGACTCCAGGACAATGTAACATGGTCGTCGAGAGGTTGGGTGATTACTTGGTTGAACAGGGTCTCTGAACCTTCTAGTATGCTCCATTGCTGTTGTTCCAATCCTTTAAACCATTGTTTCACTTTTTTTTTTTTTTGGTTGGGTGCATGGTTTTTTATTCTTTTTCATAATTTGATCTTGAGTCTTTGGTTTCTACTTTAGCAAAAAGAAAGCTTGAAGCCTAAGGTTGCAGATAATAACGCACAAAAGACGAAGCCGATTTTCCTCTCTTTTTTTGGTTTCGTGATTAATTTGTTTGTTTTGATTTAATTTTATCTTAACGTTTATATACTGCGTATATATATATACACTCATGTGGTTCTGATTAATATGTATTACTTTTTGTTTTTATTTAAATTCAAACTAGCCAAATATCATATATAATATAGATAATACAAGGATTATTTTCGGTTGTTGCATTTTAGGTTCGAAAATAATAACAATATTTACAAAAACATCAAAAAAAAATCTATAATTTTAATGTTCAGAGGGTAATTGATATAATTTATAGATGGTTTGTTCATAGACGTCGTCTTTTTTTTTTTTGTCAAGATAGTTTATTCATAGACGTCGTCTTGAACCCTTTTATTTTATTTAAAATTGAAAGATTATTTAGAAATAAAAAAATGTCTCAAAGAACAATTCACGGGTAGGACCGCATTAAAATGTCATAAAACATAATTTGTTTGGTGGTTACACGTGTCAATTACAGACTTAGAGTGCCACGTTAAATTGTTGTTTTGATAACAGAGAAGGCGTTACTAAACCGTGTTATGGGATTCTCCGTCTCAACCGAACACACACACACAGACGATATGAGCAATCATCAAACTGTGAGATACACCTAATTTTCTCTCCATGTTACGGTGAAATTATCTTTAATCTGGTTTGTGTTATCGTTTTTCATCATGTGATTTATGGTCCATGTGAAGCAGGTGTTGAAGCAACTGGAGCCATGGCATGAGCTTAACGACAAAGTGGTTCTTGTGACAGGAGCTTCCTCTGGTATAGGAAGAGAGATCTGTCTTGATTTGGGCAAAGCTGGCTGTAAGATTATCGCAGCAGCACGTCGCGTGGATCGGCTCAACTCTCTCTGCTCTGATGTCAACAGCTTCGGTTCAACCGGAACCCAAGCCGCAGCTCTCGAGCTGGATGTTACATCGGACGCAGCCACCATTCGAAAAGCGGTTAAGGAAGCTTGGGAGATCTTTGGAAAGATCGATGTGCTGATCAACAATGCCGGAATCAGAGGCAATGTCAAGTCGAGTTTGGATTTGTCGGAGGAAGAGTGGGACAAAGTGTTGAGGACCAACTTAACCGGACCTTGGTTAGTTTCCAAATACGTTTGTCTTTTAATGCGCGACGCTAAACACGGTGGCTCGGTGATAAACATCTCGTCGATCTCGGGGCTTCACCGAGGGATACTTCCCGGTGGAGTCGCTTATGCTTGTTCCAAAGGCGGTGTTGACACCATGACGAGGATGATGGCTATTGAGTTAGGTGTTTACAAGATCAGAGTGAACTCGATTGCGCCGGGGCTTTTCAAGTCAGAGATCACACAAAGTCTAATGAAGAAAGAGTGGCTCAAGAAGGTGACCGAGCGGACTGTCCCTTTGATGATGCAACAGACCGTGGATCCGGGGCTCACCTCTCTTGTTCGGTATCTCATTCACGACTCTTCTCAATATGTCTCGGGAAATACATACATTGTTGATTCGGGAGCTACATTACCCGGTCTGCCTATTTTTTCTTCTCTTTGAAACGCCAAATCTTGTGTGTTGTGTGCAATAATAAGTGATTACATTTACACATTCTTCCACCTATATGTTAAGAATCAATCGTGGTTAATTGCATAGGTGTTTTTTATCAGTTCGCGTGACTCTCAAGAATCATTGATTAGAGTTGGCATAATCATTGCCATCATTGATGTCCCAAAATCTATACCAGTCACATGTTGGCGCAGACGTTTACGGAAATGTTGTTGCATCAAACGGACATACAATCCATTCTTTACTGCTAAAGAATCATTTGTACTATATTGTCCCTCCATCGAGAGCCACATGCAATGTTATCTTCACCACTCTTTTTCTATCTCCACCAGAACTCTATCTATGTAAAATCAACAAAACAAATTAGCTAGAAAACCTATAAGGAAAAGAATAAGTAGACATAAGAAGAAAAAAGGAGCACACTGTTTGGTCACTTTGGTATGTGCCTTGTCTCGCGCGTCTTAGTCCCAGTACTTAATCAAGCCGTTCCAACCACAAGTTGGGACTTTACTCTGTTCCGGAGGTTGCCACCTGGCTCCAATGCATATTCCATTGTGATTAAGAGTCTTAGACTTTGCAGCTCTTCCAATCTTCAAACCAGCTCTTATCAGAGTTATACACATCCCAAATCTTATCCTTAGTATCCATATATATATATCTACAGAGAGAAGCAAAGGTTCATGCTTGTTAAGAACAGAATTGCGTAAATAACTTTTGGGTGGCGACTCCAGCTGGAATGATGATCTTTTGTGGCGCTTGCAATCGGGACTAAAAAAGAAGAGGAAAATCCTTATGCTTCTCATATGGCACGCTGCAAGTGCAAGCTATGAAGTATGACGAGAACACACTAGAAGCAACACTACCGTAAGACTATCCTCGCAGCACATGTACAAAGAAGATTGATCTCTTCATACGGAACAATGCTTCATCTATTCACACTCATTGTCCACTATTTGCTTCAGAACTACTTTGTTTATGACTTATGAGTTCCTTTCCTTCTGCTTCTGTTTTTTTAAGGCTAATCCAGATTTTTGTTCGTGAAAACGTTGTATTGTATTCACCTTCTAGTTTATAATCGAAAACCAATTAACAAATAAAATCATGTAATGTTTGGTTTTGTAGGATTGAAGTGGAAATAGAAACTCATAACATGCCATGAAAGAGATTACTACCATGTCTTGCTACATCACTTGTCACAACTCAAGTATGTTTTTCAGATAATTATTTTAGGCACAAGAATGATTCGAAATTAGACACAACTCAACAAATGTATAAGATGTAAAGCACATTAGTTTAACCGAAAGGTTTGTACGTAACTTAATTTGTATGTACTATAAATAAAAACGTTACCGTATATGAAATCTAATAATTGAACAAAAATTGTGCAGAAAAATTGTCATAATTGCAAGCAACCAGAACATATTAGGGTTCATTGCGAATTGAAGCAAATGTGCTTTCTCCATAAAAGTGAAGATTGTCCAACGAAAAATTGTTATCGTTGTAGATTATCCGGACACATACAGTTCATATGCGATAGACCACCCTTATATTGCTATAATTGTGAAGGCGTAGGTCACAAACCGGCAGATTATCATACAATATCTCAGATTAATCAGAGGTTATGATGAATTTTTGTTTCTTATTTTTCTCGGAAACATGAAGTATAATTAAGTATGAGACAGTGTTTTTCCCCTTTCTAATAGGGTATATCTTTTCAATGCAGCACACAGAGTTTGTTGATTGCAATTTCTCTGAGGAGATTCCCACAACTTAACAAGATAGTGATGAAGTTTTACGTTTCATTGTCACCAAATCTCGTGACATAACACTTGGAAAACTAGCTGTTAAATTATATATATATATATATATATATATATATGAGAGAATTGGTTAGATTATATATATATATATATATTTATTTATTTATTTATTTTTTCATGATAATGTTCGCTCTTGATTACTGATGTCTTAATGTATTGTTGCAGTTCGGCATCCAATCGCGGTTCCATATCTGGACAACTTCTTTCAAGATATTGAAGCGCTTAGATTTGCGGGTCATCATTGTTGGCTGGAGATAAGTGTTGATCGCTTCAAGAGGAGTCGTGCTCGGATGTTTGGTATGATTCTTTATTGCCGCATCTACTCAGCATGTTTCTGACCTAAAGGTGCTAAGTCTTTTCTGTTGTTATTTGGAATACCAGAAAGCCTTGTTCGCCGCGCCGAGGACGAAAACCAAGAATGGGAAAGGGTAGAAGACAAGTTCGTCGTCCGTCGAATAGAGATTCAAAAAAAGTTGCCAAATCTTCGCCGGTGAAGACAGGCAAAAAGGCGAAACGCTCTTCTGATGAGCAGGGGAGGAAAGAAGAGTCTTCGGTTGCGAAGAAGCAGAAGGCTACTGATCAATTGTTGCCGGAGGGGCAAGAAGTCGGTAAGTACGACTTCTCTTATAGCTATAGTGGTGAAAAGTTGATGTATAATAACAAGGAGGAGTGTGCGAAGCTTTTTAGTCAAATACGGCAGACGAACACTCCGTTTCCGAGCATTGACACCTTGCTCGACCCTGAAAGCTACTGGGAGTTACAACGGTGAAGGCTTTGGTAAGTGGCGCGTTTTGAGAGCCTTACTTGAAATATATGAAATTAGAACAATCAAATGTTAGAAAAATTGTGAGAGTATTTAATAGATGCAAAACATAAAATAAAACACATAACACAAAAGATAAATAGATAGTAAATTGTAAAATTTGAAATTAACATCAATGATAAGTCATTAAAGTGAAAATAACAAAATGGAGAGGGAAAAATAAAAAAATAAAAGTGCACAATTTTTGAATGATAAATGGTAACTTCTCAAAACTTCTTATAAAGCCTTACTTTATCATATAAAATATATGACTCTATATATATCTGACTTTATTGGACACACCGCGACTTTTTTATTGGGGTAGATGAATAATAGTTATGGATTAGAAGGAATTTGTCAAATAACAAAAAAAAAGAATTAAGAATCTAACCAAAGGAGGAAAAGAGAGATATGAAGAGGTAAAAAGTAAAAAAAAAAAGAGAATTGGTTAGATTATATATATATATATTTTTTTATTATATATATATATATCATACAATATCTCAGATCAATCGGAGGTTATGATGAATTTTTGTTTCTTATCTTTCTTGGAAACATGAAGTATAAATGTATAATTAAGTATGAGACAGTGTTTTTCCCTTTCTAATGGAGCATATCTTTTCAATGCCGCATACAGAGTTTGTTGATTGCAATTTCTCTGAGGAAATTCCCACAACTAATTAACAAGATAGTGATGAAGTTTTACGCTTCATTGTCACCGAATCTCGTTACATAACACTTGCAAAACTAGGTGTGAAAATGAAATAAACGGTGAGGACGACATAAAACACAACCAAATAAGAATAAACACAACCAACTAAGAATATCTTGAAAATTTATATTTTTCTTTGTACCAAAAAAGTAAAATAAAAAAAACTTACATTTTCTTCATTGCACCAAACGATATGTATATTTAAAATATTCATTTATCGAAAATGACATCAGATTAATAGTAAAAAACAAATGAAAATAGCCTGCAGCATAGCGCAGATAAATTACCTACTAATGAATACAGGATTATGTCAACAATATTTGATTATAGAATTGATTTTGGGTTAGATTGATGGACTAATTCAATTCAGGCTTATTTTAGTCGATCAGTGGGGCGACATTCAAAGTGGATCCGGTTGACATATTTTGTGTTTTTTTTTTTAACATTTTATTTCTTTGAAACTGGTTTAAAACTGATTACATCATAGAAGAAATTCAAAAATACAATATACAGAAAAAGAAACTAATGATCTTTCCACATTAAAAAATAGTGAGAAGCAACATACTTTGATGACACATTAGCAATACCACAACAGTCTTGATTCGAGATACAGGGTAAATTAGACGTTTCCGTATCCACAATAGCAGGCAGATTTTTAATACCTTTGCGAAGCGAAAAGGTGGAAACAAATCTCATAATTTAGATAGAAATTCTTCTTTGAATACATCATATCTAGAAGTCTAGACACTAAAAACAAAAACAAAAACCCCGGAAATACTCTATAGAAAGATCAGAAATCAGTAACTGAAAAACGAAAACCTTTTTGCGATTATTGCCGAAAACCCTTGTTGCAGCATCCCATCAGATATGCTGATACAAGAAGACTAATTTCTGACTCTTCAGGATTACCACGGCGTTTTTCAAAGAGAAAGATCAATCAATCGATCTATGATAAAGAACATCAAGTCATGAAGGATGTAGCTGAGAATCGTCGAAACAATATCACTCTAGATCCGCCAAAATCAGAACCAAAATCGGAAAAAAACTATTCTCAAAATAGATCGAAATATATGCATAAAAATAAAAAATAAAGGAAAAGCACAAAGCGAGGGCTTGTTAACCACTGGACGTTGGCAGGAAAAAGTAAACGAAAAAAGGTTTGAAAGCGGCCGCCGCCTAGGGTTTGAGAAGACAGTGAAGCGTATGAGAAGAAGAAGATTTTTGTTACGGTGTGCGCCGTAAGCCTGCCTACGTTCCAATATACAAGCCTCTTTTCCTGATATATTTTGTGTTTAAACTCTGATATTTTTGTAAGTTTCATATACACTTCACATAAGTAACATAAGTAATTAGATCAACAACTTTAACCATTTCTTAATTTTTTATTTTATTTTCGGTGATTGCATAATAATGTGAGATTTGGTCTTTGATCGTGTCTAAAAAGTAAAATCACTATCTCCACTTTCGCATTTTCTCTTGCTTGTAGGAATCAAACGATTCTAACAATTCTTTAGATTGTTTCTTCCCAAAAAAAAAAAAAACCCGAAGACTAAGGCAGAGACTTTACTCTACTATTGAAATCTTTTATTCAAAGTTACATTCTTGTGATTGAGACAACTATCACAATATCACGGTATAGAACACTCACAGTGAATCATTCATAATACCCACCGAAGACATTTGTATCGATCAAAATCAAAACTATTATCATTTCTTGTTATCCCAACTTTTTTTTTCATTCTGAGAGTCGGAGGAGATCATAAACCAAAATCTAAGACCAATCTCTGAAAGTCGTAAGAAACTGAGTACGTATTACGAAATCTAAGACCATTTTAGGTTCCTCCCAAATTTGACTAAAGTTACTATTATTGGTTATGGAAAGTGATGGGCCAGATGTAAATGCAATGTTGGGTGTAACGCAATAATATATGATTGAGATCTTCAAAGAGAATATCCACTCTGTATTCGGAGAGAATTACAGAACGAATGATGGGCACATTCTGGCATCCCTCAACTTCTCTTTTCTGCCGAACAATATAAATTAATCCTAATTCCAACTCATGATCCAAAATATATAATATACTATTTTTGATCGATCTTGAGCATATAATATGTTTTGTTATGCTGATATAATTGAAAACAACGCAAAAATAAACCTTCTTTTATTTAAGATATAATAACTAAAACAACCTTGAAAAATATGGTAATTACTAAAACAATCTTGAAAAAAAAAAAGAGATTACTAACTCAATACTTATTTTAAAGAAACAATCTTTTAAACCATGTTTCAGTTTTTATTTACGAAACTATCATTACAAAATAATAAAAATATTTACATTTAAAACACAATATTAACCTGGCTTATAAAATGTTCTATTTGCTCTTTTAAAAGCTTAGACCAATCAAGATTTTAGATCGTTGGTAATGAGAAAGATTTACTCGAATAGATTTTTAAATATTTTATTCAAATGTAGAACTTTTCTGATTCAATGGTTTGATCAAAAATTTAATTAATGTTTTACATATTTAAATTTCAAAAAATATCATTTATCATTTTTTATGCAGATTAATAGAGAAAAGGTTACATGTGGTATAATACTTAGTTGTATAGCTGTCAATATAATCATTCTTTTAATTTTTAATAAAAAAATGTTTTAAGAAACATTTTATTACAACATGTTAAAAAATGAAAAATCCATTAAAACAAAATAGCAAATATATGGTAATAAAGGATTTAAAAACTAATTTTAAATAACATTTTCTTAATATAGCTTATTGTTGTTGTGTACTAGTAACTACTAACTATGTTAAATGATTTTTTTCCTCCATTTTGCCTTCACATTGCACGATTTTAGTTTGCTTTATTTCTTATTTTTCTTACCTTGATAAATTTATAGAGTTTCTCACGTTACTTACATACATACATACCATTTATAAAAAAACACAGTAACGAAAAATACTACAGACGGTAAAAAGATTTCTCTTTTTTTTTTTAAATAACATTTTGCAAGAAAAATATTAATTATGGGACATCCCTATATATTCGAAATTATGATTAATTTGCATTGACAGCCCAAAACTATAATTAATTAATTAAATTAAGCAGTTGACGAGGAACCAAAATTATAAGTTTGCTTGTGTACCGATCAAAAGCTCACAAAGTGTAATTGAGAATTGAGAGAGAAGCAGAGAAATCTTTGAGAGAAAAGAACCAAACTTTATCGGAGTAAGTCAGTACCCACCGGAGAAGAAGAAAGATGTCGTGGCAATCATACGTTGATGACCACCTTATGTGCGATGTCGAAGGCAACCACCTCACCGCCGCCGCAATTCTCGGTCTTGACGGCAGTGTCTGGGCACAGAGCGCCACTTTCCCTCAGGTTTTTCTTCTTTTCCACTGATCGGAATCCATCGGATTTGTCCGTCTGTTTTTGTGAACTTTTCCCTGATCGGATCTGAGGAATCTCGGATCTGAATCGATGCGATCTTATAAGTAAAAACTGAATTTCAACAATCCAGGGCTCTTAGATCTTTAGTCTGATTTTGAGATTTCTGTAGTTAATCGTAGCTTCCATAGAAGGATCCATGTGTTTGTCAAAGTCATACGCATGAAAATGAAAAAGTTTTTTTTTTTTTCTCACCAAAATCTTCTTGTAGGCATGTTAAAGTTTCTTATTTATTTTTCCGGTAAGCTGATGAATTGTTTGAATCTAATGAGTATGGACTTTGTGTTGTTTGATATGTTAATTTCAGTTGAAGGCTAAAGAAATCGAAGATATCAAGAAGGATTTTGAGGAGCCCGGTACTCTTGCCCCGACCGGACTATTTCTTAATGGCGCCAAATACATGGTTATTCAAGGCGAACCAGGAGCTGTGATCCGAGGGAAGAAGGTAACTTGTTTTGATTGAACATTTCTATGATGTTTCTTCTTATGTTTTCCTTGGTAGATATTACAATCTGTGAATGTGTACAGGGACCTGGAGGCGTTACTATCAAGAAGACGACTCAAGCTTTGGTCATTGGCATCTACGAGGAGCCCATGACCGGTGGTCAATGCAACTTGGTCGTGGAAAGGCTTGGGGATTACCTCATCGAGTCTGATCTCTAAACCGTGATTTCAGTTTCAACTAAAACATTGTCATTGCCCCTTTTCTTTTCTTTTTTATTGTGATTGACCGTAATGCTTTCAAACGCAATCAATTTGATACTTTAGAACCAATATCTTCTTGTTGGTTGATCTTCGGTTTGGGTTCGTGTGTCTTGTAATGGCATTTGATCATATCTTTCTTCCTTCATATGTATTCTAAGTTTTTGGATCTTTATTTCTTTTATCATTTTTATTTTTTTAATGGATCTGCGGTTGGTTTTACGATCTATGGTTTTTGAAACATTTTTTTGCCCTATCAAAAAAAAAAAAAGTTTGTGAAAAAATAGTTGCAAGTGGTTTGAAACTTTTTTTTGGTATGGCAAACATCTTCGTGTTTACATAAAAGAACGTCTGAAAAAAAAAAAAAAGAGGAACTTTGAGAATTTTGCTTCTTAAGATCTTCAAGAACCCACAAAGTAAAACAATCCTCATTACGCATGACCATCATTTAACTGGCGGCTTAAAGTTTAATTTGTGACAGAATTACAAAGATAACCGAGAAATCAGAAAGACCGAAAATAAACTACGAACAAAAACCAAGTTACAACAAAAACAAAGAGAGACAAAAACGAAAAGATAAGCACACTTTTAGCATACCCGGAAGATCCCTTGGTGGTTTATCAGATTACAATATTTGTTGGTGTTCTCTTGCCTCTCTCAACATCACGAGTTATATAATAATAATACACAACTCCTTTGATGCATACTCCTTTGCTCCTCCACGAGGAAGAAGAATAAAATGGATGCACTATGTTCAATAAAAGCTATATCATGTCTCATATATCTCTGCATCACGCGCAAATACTTTCCAGCGAAACTGAAAAGAAAGATTTGAGAAACTTCAATAAAAAGAAAGATTTGAGAAACTAAAATAGAATTCCAAATATTATACTTTTTATCATTTAGTCCCAAATTAAATTTCAGATGTAGTTATGATGAATTGTTGTATGTTAATTTTATATTTAAGGTTTCACCTCACTCGCAAGTCGCACCACCTCTAATTGATTCAGAAAACACACAATAATACGGCAGCTTCGTCAATAATCAAATTTATATGCCACTAATCCAAGTAAGTATGGTATAATCGAAGGAGAAACAAATGTAAGACATCAAATTTGACAAGAAACATTGGCTGAACAAAATCCATTTGGCTCTGTGGATAAACCATCAAATGATCCGAAAACCACATAAGACGTAAACCTTTCTTCTGTTTATTTCTCCGATGAGTTTGGTCCTCTCTTCTTGCCAAAGCCAACAACTGAAGAACAAGCACGAACAGAAGCAAATAAGAATCCAATTGTTTGCGAAACTTCATATAAACTAGACTCTGTAACACGAAAATAGCGTCTCAAACAGAAAAGATGTTCATGTATCACAACTAGCATATAAAAGTTGATCAAAGCACACTACGATTACCATTTATGCCAAAGCGATTAACACAGAAAATAACAATAGCCAATACACTGAAGCAGTAATGCTTAAGAACAAGTCCAACAATCTCAAGATGAATAACAAATAAAACCAAATGATAATACAAAACCAACTTCTGCAATCTCATGATGAAAAAAAAAAAATACACAAAATGTTAATTGCTTGGAATTGGATTCGTCCAGGAAATTAAAATGGAAATTCATAATCACATGCTAGTTTATAATCAGAAACTATTACATTGCGATTGCGATTGGATTTGGCTACTGAAACAGAAATGACTAATCACAGGTCTTAATATGTTAAGATGAACTAAGGAGAGGCAAGAGCGATCAACAAAACCCTAATTCAACTTCACAGAAGTGATCTCGCCGCATCATTATCTATCTAAGGTTCCTATACCGGAAATCTAAAACTGAAAAACAACTATTTACCGGCGGTGACAAATCGGCGATTGTGTTGCAATCGCTTGTGAGCACGGCCACGTGGCTTCTTCTTCTTGTCCTGCTTAGCCACTTTCGGTGTCTGACCTCTGACCTTTCCGGCACGAGCCAATGAACCGTGAACCTTTCCTGCGATCGATTACGAGAAAAAATAAGCAAAAAGGAGTTCAGGAGAACCCAAAAGTTGTAACAAAACAACAAGTCGAGGAGAATCTCACCCATTGTCGATTTTCAGAGAATCTTCTGGCTTCTCTGCTCTGCTCTGCTGTTGAAGGCGACGACGCTAGGTTTAGGGTTAGGAATTTTACTGTCGTTTTTATAGTATTCTCGTTTAAAAGCCTATATGGGTCATATTGGGCTTTCGATGGGCCTTAGAAACCAATTGTGTATCTAAAAACACCAAAACCAGTTAGCTCGTTTGTGTATTTGAATTGATCTAATGAAATAATAATACAACAATTCAGATTAGAGGAACTCTCCACTGAAATTGTGAAGAGAAACTTGAACATTAACTTCAACATGTTTGGACAAAGATAAAAATCGGGTTTCTATAGATTATATTTATCATTTTGTTCTTCAGGATGAATATTTTGTATCAGTTGTACATCAAAAGGTTTCACCTCTACTCATTCAAGAAAAACATAAAATCTAACTCAACAATATGGCATGTTTGTCAATAATAAAATTTATATGCCACTAATCCAAGAAAACTAGGGTATAATCCGAGGAGAAACAGATGTAACACAAAAATGAAATTTGACAAGAAACATTGGCTCAAGTGTAGATAAACTACACACGCATTATCAAAAACATCAAATAATCCGAGAACCACATCAAAAGGTAAGCCTTCTGCTATCTATTTCTCTGATGAGTTTGGTCCTCTCTTCTTGCCAAAGCCAACAACTGAAGAAACACACAAACAAAATCAAATGAAAACTCAGTTGTATGAAAAGAATAAAAAACTTATGGTGCAAATCTCATGATTAACAAAAAAACAACAACATGAAGATTGATGTAGCACAAGAGTTTTTCGAAGAAAAGAGAGCAGAATCAATGATTACGTTTCTGTTTATTTCTCAGAAACTATTATCTGCAACTAATATAAAGACCAGATTAAACCCTTTCTAGACCCCGTATAACACACATCACACTAGACAAATGGTCAGGTAGCAGAATTAGCATATAAAGATTGATCGAAACAGACTAAGATTATGGATTGTTATTGTCAAAGCGATTAACAAGATTAGCAACAGAATCAATAACTCTGAAGCACAAGTCCTACACTCTTAAGATTAATACAAAAAGAAGCTATATGAGAATCTAAAAAAAAACTTCTGCAACCACATTGGTCAACCTAAACATTGATTGCTTGGAATAGGATTTGCCAAAGATTTTAAAATGTAATTCACAATCACATACAAGTTGATCAAAAGAAACTATTATCTGCAACTAATCTTGCGATCTGACTTAGCCAAATACTGAAAACAGAAATGACAAATCACAGGTCTTACTTAAGATGAACTAAGGAGAAGCAAGAACAAACAACAAAACCCTAACTCAACTTCACAAAGTGATCTTGCTGCATAATTATCAAATTATCGATCTAAGAATGTTTTTTACCGGAGGTTTAAAAGTAAAACACAAATGCGGAGTAAAAGCTATTTACCGGCGGTGACGAATCGGCGGTTGTGTTGCAATCGCTTGTGAGCACGGCCACGAGGCTTCTTCTTCTTGTCCTGCTTCGCCACTTTCGGAGTCTGACCTCTCACCTTTCCGGCACGAGCCAATGAACCGTGGACCTTTCCTGCGAACGATTACGAGACCAATTTAGAAAAAAACACAATTTGAGGAGAATCCAAAAGGTACAACGAAACAACGAGTCGAGGAGAATCTCACCCATGGTCGATTTTCAGTGAATCTTCTGGCTTCTCTGCTCTGCTCTTGGAGGCGACGACGCTAGGTTTAGGGTTAGGAGTTATACTGTCGTTTATATATCATAGTCATCTAAAAGCCTATATGGGTCATATTGGGCTTCAAATGGGCCTACAAAAAAAAACAATTCTGTCTCCAGTTTTGATTCCAATGTTTAGCTCTGGTTCAAGGTTTCTTACAACCAAACCGAACTTGCCCGTTTTTGTTTCAACCTCTTTCGACAAATTTTTGGTCGACTCCACTCGTTTTGTCTAATCAACCCAAGTTTTCTGACTCGCTCGCTTAAATTATGCTCTCATGTTTCACAACTCATTACTTGGTCGAGTCGCCTTCCCTCGATTCCGATTTCTTCCATGTTACCGGCTACTTCCTGACCTCACACGACGAGGAACGAGCTCTGGTTGGTATACCACCGTCTTGCCCACAATACCAAACTATTCACCGTGTTGAAGCAATCCGATTCGAAGATGAGCTACACGGAAGACATTGGGATTTCTGCATTTTCGTTGAAAAGAATGAAGCTTTCTGTCTGTGGCTATTGTATACGATCCTAAGGCCTAACTCCATCTACTTCGACGACCTCGGGTCGGAACCTTGGTTGGTTGTTTATATTTAGAATCTTTACATATTTTGGATATTTGATTTCTCTTTGATAGTAGAAATGTACAGTATTACTCTTTGATTTAGACGGATAACACGTTCAATTCCAATTAGGGTACTTACTCAATTCAGGACTCACATAGATGATTGCAAATTAAAGAACGTCACGAAAAGATAAACTAGTATCTGTTGTAACTAGAACTTAAAAGCATAAGAAATAAATTACCAAAATGGGTAAGTGATCAAAACAAGCATAGTTCCTCTTTCTGTCTTTCATCTAAAAGATTAAGCAAAAAAGTTGCAGCAGTAATTAAAGGATAAGGGTTTGTGTGAGTACATCACCAATTTTTTTCACTCGTCTTCTTCGATGATCTTGGTGCCCAAACCAGACAATCCTTCGGCCGGAATCTCAGCGACAGTGACGAGAGAGTAGAACTCTTCCTTGGCGTCTTCGTCATCGTTCCTCTTACGGGCGACACGGACTCTGATTCTCCTAGGAGGACCTCGGATACCTTTGCTCCATATCTGCTTGTTGAGCTTAACGTCGACTCTAACATCCTTCGTTCCCATTGCTTTCAATGCAAACTTCCTGATCTCTTTGATGGCATTGGGTGCCTTCTTCTTGAATGTGCTGTGTACATTTATAAATCGTCAAAATCACTTGGAAGAATAAGCATCTCTAAAACCACAAGATAAATCACGAGAAGGAGAGGAACCCTAATGGAAATGTAACTAACAAATGAAATGAACTCGTTTTGCAAAAATACATTGGGTCATGAAGATAAAACAGCAACAAGGAGAAGCTTTATGATCATTACTCATATACGACTAGTGTTCATTTTTCTACAAAGAATTGATGTCAAGATATTCTACAAATGCTCGAAAAAAAACATTTTCATTCGAACGTGATTAGATTCAAATGATTAAGAATTAAATTCTCTGAAGCTCCACAAAATCATATTCTCCAGAAAATGTTTACAAATTCCACACGTCATTTCATATAACCTACGCACAGTAGAAACAGAACAGAGAGCAAATGCATTGTTGAATCCGAATAAGCTACAAACTCTTCACTCATCAAGAAACCCTAAATCGAAACAATAGAAGTTAACTGTAGTCATCATCAGCTAACACGGAATCAAAAAGGCCGCAACTTCACTACCAAACGAAGAACGAGAAGGAAAGTATAAAAGCTTAGGGATTACCAGCTATGAAGGCGCCTGTGGAGATTGATAGTGTACTCCCTCGTAACGACCTCCTCCTTTCTTCCCTTCCCTTTCTCCATTTTCGTCGATCTCTCTCTCTCTCTCTTCTTCTTCAGAATGGAGTTGGAGACGGCACAGGGAGAGAAAATTAAAGACAAGCTACAAAACCCTAATTTAAAGCTTCCGTGTGTTATTTATTATTTGGGCCTATATAAGTCTGATGGGCTTCATGATCCGCTAAAGTCCACGGTTTGCTAAAAAGATAGTCAATTTTAGACATTTTTTTATGTTAAGAGAGCTTTGTGTTCCATTTTTTCTCGAGTATTTACGGCATTCTCATAGCAGATATCTCCTAAAATAGCTTCATGAATTTGAAGGACTGTGTTTTCAAACTTCTGATTTTACTATAAAACGTATACTGAACATTTGCTCAAAAAGCCTTTTCTTTTTTCTTTTTTTTTTCTTTTTTTTACGTACCAAGAAGTATTCCATTGCCTTTGCACCGTCACTTTCCATATGTTCATTACGCATCAGTACATCACCATATATAAACAGATTTTCTTTGGCCTAATTCTTTTGACAAGAGCAATTGCAGACGTTTACTCAAGTTCTTGATTTGATAAAAAGAGCCAACAAAATGCAACACAAGCAGAAAAGTAAACATGAGCATAATAAGAAAAACTTCTGAACTCTTTTTGAAAAGGATAATGAAAAGGAGCATAGCATAGTGGGGATAGTGTTATGGTTGTTCAACTTCAACAAAACAACTTAATAAACCTGTTCAGCAAAATCTTTTACTTCAAAAAACATATTCTGAAAAAAGCTTAAGCTTGTCGGTTTCTTTGCTTAGCACCGGACTTGGCAACCCTAAGGCTTTTGCTGATGACGCTGAGTCTAGCAAGAGCGAATTTCTTCAAGTCTGGCCTGTAGTAGTTGTCAACCACCTGAATGAATTTCACACAATAAACCGGTTATGACTAACTTACTTCATGCAAAGCCAATATATAAAAGTAGGCATTATTAAATGTCTAGATGGGACGAGCAACCAAAGTTGATCATAAACAGAATCATAATACAGATCAATGCCAAAACACTAGTGTGACAATTCATCTAAGACGCCCGACAAAGGAGCCTTACATGATGTAGTTTCTATTCTTAGAACAGAAAAGAAACCAAAATATCTCAATTATCATTCCATGTTACCATCAGTTCAGATTATTGACAAAAGCACAAATAACAAGAAATAGAAACCAATAGAAACAAACATCAAAAGTAGTTATAATACACATACCTGGTTAACAACAGCCTTGGACATCCTGGGGAATTCCTTCTTCAGGATAGACTTGTTGACAGAGACCTTAGGCTTGTTCTGCTTCTTGGTCTTGGTGGTGGCAAGGACAACAGCTTGTTCCTTGTCAGCTGCCTGGATGGTCACGGTCTTCTTGTTTGCAAGACCTGAGGCCACGACGAAAGATTGAGAGGCATTAGTCCAGTTCAAGCAGCCAACTCATATTATGTATTAGAGGAATCAAGAGACAAATCCATACAAATCCTTAAACACAAAACATAAAAGAGTTCTTAAGTGTATAAATATCAATCCAATACAATTTCAGTAAATTAACAGTTAACACATTCCATGTGAACATTTCAAATGATAGAAGGGATAATAATAAGCCACATTTCTCATTCAGACACAAGCATATTCGAGAGTAAGCTTAAGCTAACTAAAGCATCCAACAACTAAAACACCAAACCACCAAGAAGTACAACTGTAAGACTTTACCAGAGTGCTTGTAGGAGTTAAGGTTGCAGAGATTGTTCTTCTCCTTGCTGAATTGAACCTTGGCGTTGCCTCTTCCGAACTGTTTCACCAAGAAACAGTTGTTGGTCTTAACGATCTCCCAGATCAATTGCCCTGGAACTGTCGCCATTTCGAAACCTACATAACACCAAACCAATCAAACAGAAAGGATACTAGATCAACAAATACAGACATGAACAGATCCATGTAACAGCTACTACAGAACATGCCTAATCACAAGATCTATAAAAAATCAGAACCCTAATTCTAAAAACTCAAGACAGGTCGAAACGGGCAAGGAGAAGAACCGAGAACAACTAAGAGATGATCTAGAAGGCTCACCGTTAAATAACGCAGAGAGAGAGAGATACAGAGAGCTAGACTCGCGTTAAATGGTGGCGCCGGAGCTTTGTGATATGATGATCGAGCTATTTATATATGACCTCCTAAAAAACAAAACCCTAATTGATGTTACTGTGAAAGGAAAATGCTTTAGCTGGAAAGTCTAAATTACCCCTAAGCATCACTAAAATATTGAGAATGCCACTTCTATGAGAAAGGAAAATAGAAACGTTGAGAATAAAAAAAAAAAAAACCATTTGCTCAGTTGTTCAAGGGTTTTAGATCCTGATACGGAAAACACGGTTCTTAATAAAACTTCAATATAACGTAACCTGTAACCCAACGTTCATGGCAAACGCCGATTACAAAAGATTCCGGCAACAACTCCGGTGAGGAGCGTTCCGATCAAACCCAGAAGAACGAAGAACAAAGAACAACGATAAACAATTTTCGATATCCTAAAATGAAAGTCTTCTTTCCTTTTTATTCTTCTTGCTTCTCACTTGACGAGGCCCAACTTCACTCACAAAGCCCAAACCATAAGTCCAAACCGTAAGCCCAATATATCTGTAACAAATCTCCCCCATTTAGAAGACCTTGACCTCAAGGTCTAAAGGTTCAAAACGCTTTAGCCAGGCAAAGATAGAAACTCCTGCAGAACTTCAGCGCCAATGCTATTCAGAAGTTATTGGGGCTTGATGTCACTGTCAATTCCTTAACCCAGAGCACTCTTTTCAGCTTTATGGTGCAGCACAACAATGATGCTATGTAAGAGACTGCATCTTTGACTTCCTTTTGAACTTAAATTTCCAATCCTTGATGAGTTTATTTTGCTTAAATCGTCCCTGCACTGTCCTTCTTCTCACAAAGCTCAAACAGGTGGTGTATTCTTTGTGTCGCCACAGCCTTTGTTTGAACTGAAACCACCAAGTCTTGGAAAGTTTTTTCAGTCTTCTAAGCTTCAATTTGTCTTCCCCAAACAGTGTCTCATCCCACCCTTGACCTGCAGTTTCTTGCAACGGAACCAAGTGACCAAAGACGTTCTCTACACCATTATCCTCAACCTGCAATTCCTCTACTACTCTTACAGCATCTTCCTGCAGAAGTACAAACTGACTTTGACCACAAGGTGTAGAAGAAACAATTCCTCGCAACTTCAGGTGTATAAAAAGAAAATCTCCAGGATCCCAAATTCGCATAAAAATGTCCATCGTCATTTCCAATGCATAAAGAGTGCCGCTCTGCATATGCTTCTCTGGTTTCACAAACCCCAAACCCATCTCAAACTTGATACAGCGTTTTGCAGTGAGGCTTGAAACTTGAATCTTTGCAAGAGCAGCCATTTCCTCTATGTATCTATCACCACGAAAAACTACTGCTTGTGCTTGTCGTTGGAAATGTAAGCAATGAAACTTCTCCATATCAGCCGCATCAAAAATTTCTCCGGGATCCCATGGAGCGAAAACCACCCTTGTAACTTCAGGGTGAACCACACTGAACCCATGGAGCGAGGCAGTTGTTGATGAAAACGCGATAAGTAGCCAGTTGGAAACCCATGTTGTCCCACGCTTCCACTGCAATAAAGCTGAACCACACTGAACCCTCATTTCGTGAGCTCCAATCACGTCGTTACTTTTCTCCTCAGCTACAGCTTCTGCAGCTTCTGTCGTCACATCAGCATCCAGTTTAGTTTCCTTCTCTTCAGGTGCTTTCCTCTGACAGAACGACACAGCCTTTGTTTCCTTCTCTGGAGGTGATTTTTCTTCATGACTCAAACCCGTCACTTGCACATCTTTCACAGCACTAGATCCTAGCTCTTTAACAGATGAATTTGGCACAGTCGCCTCTACATCAATGACCATCACCTGCTCTAATTCCCCTGGCTTCCAAACATGATTACCTCGTCCCGAGATACAGAGGTGTGACTGTACAGCATCCGATGTCCAGTCCCACAAATTAAGTGTGGTTGGTAACCCACCTGGCTCCCATACACGATCTGACCACGTGTCATAAACCCCCACTGCAGTAACAGTTTGGTTCTCCATCTCACTAGCAACGCCCATCCTCTGAACAAAAAATTCTCCACCCTTTGCCTTGTTCCTCCGATGTTGAACACGATTCTCCTGCACTTGTACACAGTGAAATCCCCCAGGTTCCCACACACATCTATTAGCATGAGAAAACACCTGTAAGACGGAGCTGGATGGATTGATAACACAGTCAGAGAGTTTTACGTGTTTTCCCAAGGAAACAACATCATCGATAACATCAACATCAATAATATCAGCAATCTCATCTATTGTCGATGCTGGTTTCTCATTTCTGAAATCACTCACTTCATCTCCCAGATCCAAGGTAAGAGAAACCTGCAATGAAGAACGGTGCATCGATGAATCAAGTGCGGAGGACAAAGTGGCTTCCGGTGGAATCAGGTCCGCTTGAATCGAAGATCCCGAATCGATCGCAACAACGGAACCGACCAAGTCGTCTTCGACACAAAACTCGCGACAAATTTGGCGAGACTCGGCACGAAGCTCGCGAATCTCCGCTAGCATCGATGTTAGTGATGCTTGGCGCCGTTCAAACACTGCTTCACTGGCTCTCAGAAACTGCGCTAGACAAGCCGAAAAAGAACCGTCGTCCGCACCCACGAACGCCATGAAATCCGAGGAAAGAGATGGCTCTGATACCTTTGATACGGAAAACACGGTTCTTAATAAAACTTCAATATAACGTAACCTGTAACCCAACGTTCATGGCAAACGCCGATTACAAAAGATTCCGGCAACAACTCCGGTGAGGAGCGTTCCGATCAAACCCAGAAGAACGAAGAACAAAGAACAACGATAAACAATTTTCGATATCCTAAAATGAAAGTCTTCTTTCCTTTTTATTCTTCTTGCTTCTCACTTGACGAGGCCCAACTTCACTCACAAAGCCCAAACCATAAGTCCAAACCGTAAGCCCAATATATCTGTAACAGATCCTTTGATTCTACTATAGAATTTCTATTACAAATCGGAATTTTGATCTGAGAGATAGAGAAATGGGGAGGAGGATACTGAATGACGCGTTGAGGACGATTGTGAATGCGGAGAAGCGAGGGAAAGCTTCGGTGGAGTTGAAGCCTGTCTCTACCGTTATGTCTTCGTTCCTGAGGATCATGAAGGAGAAAGGTCAGATTTTTCGTTCTTGCTTCTATGTTCCTTTCATCTGGGCCAATTGGGTCTTGATTTATTTTCCCAATGCTCCGTCGACTTGTTTAGTTTCGTCAGTTTCGTCGACATTGGCTTCACTTGATTGTGTTTAGGTATCTAGCTCTGTGATTTTGTTTCTGTATGATTACTTAGTTCATGTAACTTACAGGTCTCATTTTCAGTCCTTGAGCTGACCCGAATCGTATATCTGAATCATTGCCATGTGTGATCTCTCAATGTAGAAGACTAGTAACGTCGTCCAAAGATTAGCTTTTGTTCTTCATTGAATGTGAAGTTGCAGACAATTGAAAGTTTCTGTTTTTGACTCGTTTTGGATAGTTAAACATCTTAGATCTACTGTTGGAGAAACACGTGTCTCCTCCTCTTCTAAGTCTATGGTCTAATTTACGATTTGTGTTTGTGTATGTATGCATGATCCTGTTTTAAGTATTCTTGATCTTCTTTTCGAAGTTGATAATTTGTGGCTGATATTTGTAGATAGCATTTATATGCTCAAATCTTTCTCTTCATGTTTGCAGAATTGGGTATTTTTATTCTCTATTAGTTTACAACATGTATGCTTATGTACAGGTTACATCAAGAACTTTCAAGTCTATGATCCTCACAGAGTTGGGAGAATCACTGTTGATCTACAAGGAAGGGTTAACGATTGCAAAGCTCTCACTTATAGGCAAGACGTCAAGGCAAAAGAGATTGGGCAGTACACAGAACGCACACTTCCAACACGCCAGGTTTTGCCCTGTGGAATCCGAAATATGCAACTATTAGTGGCAGTAACTTAACCTTGTTTAACTTGTTATATGCAGTGGGGTTATGTTGTAATGACAACTCCTGATGGCATTTTGGACCATGAAGAGGCTATCAAGAGGAATGTGGGTGGTCAGGTTCTTGGTTTCTTCTATTGAATTGCCGATATGGAATATCGCAAGAGGTTCAAAACCTGTGGAATCATTTGTCTGGCTTTTTCATCGTTATATGTTTGTTTCCTGCATTTGTACTTTGTGCAAAATTGCAATTAGAGAACAAAACTCTATCGCTGTTGGGACAAACGTTACAGATGTTATTATAAATCTTTAGCTTCACAAATAGTGGTTCCTATTCTGTTAATAAACATCGAAAAACGAACACATGCAAAAAAGAAGAAAAGAACAAGCATAATCACACCAGTGCTTCAATCTGTGTATAATGTGTAAGTATAACAAATTCAATCAGAGTAAAGAATGAGGGTGGCTGATCTTTGTGACAAAGAATAAATGTATGAACAGACGGAGGATGAGCAGAATCAGCGGCGATTGGGAGCACGAAGAGCCCCAAGCTTTGCAAAGATATCGTCATAATCCGGGAGGTTGGGATGAACATGACTAGCTCTCTCCTTTGACGGGGTTTCTGAATCGGGTGATTTTACAGTTTGTGGAACAGAGCTTGAAGTTACTGTCTTTTGCCCTAAAGTTGATTTTGGAGATGGCTGGTCATGAGACTCTTGGTCGGTTTTCGTTTTTGTAACTGGAAACGAACGCTTCTCATAAGCTTTCACTTGCCCCTTTGTCCTAAGAGAGATCCCCGTTGCTTTAGCTGGCTTGGCACTGATTCGTGCGCTGTCTCTTTCGACTTCTTCATCTTCATACGGGGTTGAAGTTGGAATCTTGAAGTCTGGTCTATTGTGATCTCTCACTCCCGTTGTTGGCTTATGAGTCCTCTCTTGACTTCTGGCAAAAGCTCGACTTTGAAGTTTGTCCTCTGAGTCGCCATGGCTGAAATGGGAAAGACGATATGAGGTTTGGGGTTTTGTTTCTGTTCTTCTTCCTCGAAGTTGGATCTCTGAGTCATCGTCATCACTAGAAGATGGATGTGGTGGCGAAGAGCTTGGTCTCTTCTCGCTGATGCTTGCTTTCTTAGTGTAGATATCTTTTCTGCTACTGCTAGAAGTAAACATCGACTGATCAACATCCTTTGCTCCATTATGTTCCTTTTCAGACTTGGACGATGCCTCGTTTCTTTCCAGCCTCATTGTGTATGGTGGGAGTGTCTTTTTGTTCCTAAATCCACCGACCAAAGGTTTAAAACTCAGACCAGTCTGAGCATCTGCCTCGGAATCTGATTCTTCCCGTGTCCTTGAATCATATTTGTGTTCATCTGTGTCTAAAGGGGAAAATTCACGCCCCACAGGATCAGAGACTTCAAACTTCTGAGATCGACCAGATGCCAGATTTACCCTTTCATCTACACGTCCAGAAACTTTACCTCTGTGTCTCGGCTGATCATCGTCGCTTTCTGAATTTGGACCATAATTGTCAAACTTGGCATGCGGGTCCGGCACATAGTAAGATGCCGAAGGACTTGTAGAGACATCATCAAATAATGGAGAACATGGGCTCTCTTGGAAGAGTTGTGAGCTTGATCTTTCATTTCCTTGAGACTTACTATGGTCCCCTTTGAAGCTCCAGGAAGCAGTTGGTGTTGGCGTAAGAGTAGGTGCTGTACTGCCAAGCAATGAAAATCCCACTCCATGATCATATTCATCTTCTGCGTCGAATTTAGGTTTATCGAAAACGGAGCTATAGTCATCAAAAGTATCAGTAGCATCATCATCATGGGAATTTTTATCATTAAAGCTGCTCTGAGATTGGTGATCATATTCACTGGCAAAAATGTTTTCCTCCACGGCTTTTGGTGACTTGCTATAATCTGAGCCAATGACATTATCATCAGAATAATTGCTTGAATGCGACTGCGATGAAGCCCGGCTTGACTGCTTCCTGAGGTGAACATCTTCCGAGTAACCAACATTTAAATCCGTCTCATCCTCGCTTGGCTGCCTCTCTCTACCTGTCTTACCAAAGGAACCGTTCTTTCTTGAGTTATCCAAGGAATGTCTTTCTGATGGCTGAACTACAGGAGGAATCTCAGATTCCTTTGCCCTACCATATCTATCTTGTTGGGTTCTGTCCATATCTTCATACTGCGTCCTAACATTGTGTCTTGGAGATAAATGATCTTCCGAAAAACTTTCGCTTTGTACATTTGATCTGTTAGGTCTATGTGAAGGCTCGTTTCTGAAATTTACAGATGCAGAGGATCTATGCGACTCTGTTGAATTCTGCCTGGTCATCCTTTCTCTGCTCGAAAGTTCAGCAGCAGCTCTAGCAGCGAAACTTGCTCTTTCAGCAGCTTCAGCAGCCGCACGTGCAGCATCTGTAGAATCAACAAATTCTGTTTCCCACTTATGCTTACTTCTTGAAGATGAATTTTCATCGCCATGATTTGGATTCCGACATTCCCTTTCATCAGCCCTAGACCCTGTCAAACAAAACAACTTCGTTGAATGATTCAATCAAGAAACAAAACAAAAAACGATAAAGGAGGAAAAGTAAAACAGCTTACGAGAAGGTCTTGCATTTGGATGATGATAGTCATCAGCCTTTCCAGAAGTAACATTGTTGCTTCGGCTTGAAGATCTTCCATCACTTGCATAATAAGAGTTCTCTGATGAATGATGTCTTTCACTTGATCCATGTTGAACATTGACAGGAGCTGGGGCTGGAGCTTGGACGTTTGGAGGTTGTTCCTTGTTTGGGATTCTAGAGGAATCGACGTTTATGCTACTCGCTGACTGAAACGAACTTGCTCCACTCTAAAACACACGTAAATAAAAGTTATGGTTAGTGTTAGCAGATAGATGAAACGACCGATGCCTTAACAGTACAGACATGTTATTACTACTTACCAACAACTGGTCTTTTGGATCCGGTTCAACAAAAGATTTTGCCTCCCATACGACATTGTGCTCATCAGCTATTTCCATCAAAATCTTGACCTTTGTTGGACCATCCGGGGCTTTGACAGACAGTTTGTCCACCAACTAGTAAGAGAACAAGATCATAATCAAGAACGGTTCTTAGTACAAAACCACCATCAAAGAGTTCTTCTTCTTCTTCTTCTTAAATCAGGGAAAAAAAAAAGGAACAGATGCAACCACTTACCAGGCGACTCACACCAGAATCTGGACGCAACTCAATAGCAGACATAGCAAAATCCTTCCCATACTTGGTTGTGAATTGCTTAACGATTTCCGAGAGCTCCGGGACATCAGATAGTCTCTGGGAAGCAAATAAGACACTCGCGACCGCTTCTTTCAGATCAATGGGGCAGTTTCTGGAAGTAATACCACAACGGTCAATAACACACTATACATAAACACAAAGAAAGAGAGAGCAACAAAAATTCTTACTTCTGAGATTCGATAACACCCAAACGAACAACAATAAGTTCGCAATAGATTCCAATGAGCTCATAAGCAGCCACTGTCTTCTCTTCCCTGACCACATGTTCCACCTAAAAGAGAGAAACATAAACCGCATTCCCAAATTTCATCAACAAACCACAAGAGTGAAAACCCAAAAACTTTCTTTCTGACATGTGTGGTTTCGAGAGAGACAAAGATCAACTTGTCTTACCCGAATTCTAGCTGTAGGTGTATTCCCAGCTTCGAGCAATTGAGTTAATTCTCTCCTCAGCTGTTTGATCTGAATCTCCTTTTTGTTCTTGAGTATCTTGAGGCGTGAATTCGCCATTTGCAAAGCTGTTTTGCTGAATTCATAAAAATTCAATATATCAACATAAGAAATCAAAACCAAAGTCGCAAACAACGGATGAAACAGTAACATCCAAATATACTTAGTTCATCAGATTTTATCCTAAACAAAGACAAAATCTAAGATAATAGCAGAATCGGTAAATTTTGAACATACACTCAAGCAAGCACAGAAGATAGAGGAAAAGAAAACCGAATCGAATTACCATTTAGCCGGCTTAAAGCCTCGGTGAAGCACCTTCTTCATGGAACGAAAATTTAGCGAACACAAAAACGAAAAATCGGAATAGAGACAAGATTGATCGAATCTGGTGAAAGCAAACTAGGGTTTTTGTTTAGGTTATTATATAGATCAGACGAAAATCTGTGATGAGGGATTGGAACTTTCGCGGGACCAACCCAGAAGAAACGTATATTGTTGATTATAGAGGAGGAGGAAGATGATGAGAATATTAATATAGGTTGGACTCTGCGCGAAAACCATTAATATATGTTTTCCACTGACGTGTAATAAAACTATAAAACCCGAAAGGTTTAGGAAAGTTCCAATTCGTGGACTTAATTTCAAAAATGGAGTTTATATCTGATTTTATTGGACACGCCGCTAATTTTCTTTTTATTGTTTTTTAGTCTATCCTTATAATTATTTATTTATATTGAGTTTTGTATGACTTTTTTTTTTCATCTGTTGTTTTATTTCTGAGTGTTCCAACGAACTGAACACTATAGTAGCCATACAACAGACTAAGCCGGTTATCTTATGGAAAGACACCGGAGACAAAGCCGGATATCTTATGGAAAGACACCGGAGACAAAGCCGGATATCTTATGGAAAGACACCGGAGACAAAGCCCACAACATTGGGAGACAACAAATACACACATAACAACCCCATGAAAGGAAAAACTGTAAACAAAGTCAAAGCATACCAAGCCATAAACCTGAACCGAACTGAGAACAAGACCACCAAATCTTCAAATAACAGACGTCGAAGCAACCTGAAGAACAAGCAAACCGAAAAGCGCCAATCCTTAACACTCCACCAGATAACTGGAGAGATACAGCAAGAGCTAAACTGAGAGCAAACAAATAGCAACAACAGAAGAGGACGATAGGGCACACCCAGGACAAGCACAGGATCAACACCAACTCAACACACAAAACATCCTGAAGACAGTTAGGCGAGAAAGGCCCAAAGAGATACCACTTTGAACATCGACCGGGAAACGTCAGAAAGGGCCAACCACTCTTACACGCGGACACTCGCGTACCAGCCTGAGCCACCTACAGACAACAAACTGGCCACCTCCTCGCAAGAGAAGAACAGCTAACCGAAAGCACTGCTTCGTCTTTAAGAAACCCTCCAGACCTGAGACAGACATCAGAAGGGAGCAAGTAGATGCCTCTGCAGCACAATACCATCCAAAGAGCGAACCCAAACCAAAGCCTAGCTCACCACAAACCGACAACAAAACAAGAGGCCAAGGAGGAACCGAAAAGCCAGAGGACAATAACAAAAATTTACCAGAAATCCAAACACAGGAACGAAACAAACTGGAGAAAAAACACCAAAGCTTCACAACTAAAACAAATAGCAGATAAGTCCGCACCGTAACTCTCACGAGCCGGACGTTCCAATCGCAAAGCTCCAACCCACACGAAACACAAACGCTTCACAACTAAACCAAATTGTAGAAAGCACGCAAGATGAAACCAGAGGCCCACGCTGCAGCGTCAAAAGAAACCGGCGAATGACCAAATGGTTCCAAAAACCAACTGTTTCCGACACAAGGTAGAGAAGCCAAAGAACCCCGAAAAACCAGAACAAAAATTGTAGCCTGACACCAGTGGTTTGAGGCCCCGTTCCACACGATTACGAGCGGATTTGTCCCCCCCAACAACACTAAGTCATGACGCCAACCCGCTCTGTTAAGAACAAACGCTCCTCCACCGAGCACAAGCACAAACTATCTCCGACCTGGGACGAACCGCCGAGAAAGCAACCGGAGACAGCTCCATCACCTACATGGCCAAACTGAAACAGAGAGGAGAACAAAAACCACATAAAAAAGAGAAGAAGACTGCGAAAGAAATCGCACGAGAAAAAAGCAGAACAAAGGGACCTCCCCCCAGCAACGGCGAGAAGCACCAATCACCGGAGGGCGGCGGATCTGAAACCCAGAGACAACTGCGGGGGCTGGATTGGGAGAAAAATTTGGGGGAAAAATTAGGGCTTTTTCGATTCGTTGTTGGTTTAGTTTTCAAGTTTTGTATGACTTCAGAACAAATTATTAGAAAAAAAAAAAAAATATTGTCTTGTAAAGGCATCAAAAGTTGCTAAAAATAACATCTATATTTACTCACGATTTTGGGATTGAATGAGTTTATAGATAGTATATAAATGATATCATGAAAGTTAAATATAACACAGAAAAAAAACAAATGTAAAAATAACTAACAGTTTTATATTCTCAAGCAACATCCTCATTCACAAACCCATATAAAAAAAATAGAAAGCGCCAGTATCTTACCCACAAAAAATAAGTAATAGGCGAGTTCGACCATTTAAAAATGAAGTATTAACTAAAATGATTGATATTTTTAAAGTGTCCTCTTTCCCAGAAAATATGTTGTGACTTTTTGGACTTTAGGTGAAGGGAGGAGGTCCAACTATTGGAAGGGATGTCGTCAATTAGTTGAAAGTTGAAGGTATAAAGGAGAACTACAGGAATAAGTTAACCATTTTGGATCTGTTTAGAATCATGTGGACGTTTGAGATTTTTTATTTTTGAGTTCTCCATGATTTACTCTCTGGTTTATTCTAGGTTTATCCATTTATTCTTCTTGCAATCGGTTTTCTCTCCTCTCTACAAAAGTGCTATTTTTCATGCAAGTTTGTTGTTTCTGATTCTACATTACAAATTGATATTTTGATGAATATTATTCATTGAATAAGTTTTGTGTTAAGTTTGATAGTTTCACTTTGCAACTATATATCTTATTCATTTGGTACATTTTAGATTTCGAATGGTGAAAATAGCAAATGTTTCATGGCACGATGCATGGATGGATAGAGCAATCATTGTCGCTAGTGCTAAAGGAACAATTACAATGAATTAAAAGTGGTTAAAAAAAAAACAATTACAATGGATCAAAAGTAGAATAGTGACCTTACAATTTTAACAAATTGAAATCACGGTGGCTCTATCACAATTCATAATTTGAACAGAAGAATGGAGAAAAGTTTCTGACCAAGACTAGCAAATCACGTAATGCTATCAGGCACTGATAGTTTCCAAGAATAACATGTCAAAAATCATTCAATGGTGTTTGAATTAAGCTAATCTAGCTGGGACTTGCAGTGGAAATAGTTACAAGTAATCATCACCACCAAAGAATTTTCTAAACTAGCAAGGACCAATGTGATGCCTTCTAAACCAGAGTATATGAGTAGCAAAACTCAGAGTTCGGTTCTCATATCATTGCCTAGTTGACTGAATAAGATGCCAATATCCATTCCTTGACTCACCGTAGGTATGACTACCGAGTAAGGGCATTGTTTAGAGAATCCAACTTTTTTGTTTTTCGATTGTTTTATCGACTTGCTTAGCTTGTTTACACATTGCTGGAACTTCTTATGGCAGCTTATGTTAGTCATTCCTGCAAAATCGGAAACAAATAAACAAAGGCTTCAACGGTAAGCGTGTCAACTCAAACCCAAAGTTTTAGCATTTGTAATTCATTAAAACTACAGCTTAAGAAGAATGAAAAAAAAAAGAATGAAACACAGATTCACTAAGCAATGACCACTAAACTAAACACAATATCTTCATATGATGAAAACAAGAAGGAATACTAAAATATGAGATGATCATAAGATTCCTAAAGCAGTAGAGTCACTTAAGATCACCTGAGCCTAATGGCCTTAAAAGATTATCATTATTAAGCAGTTTTTGAGAGAAATCGAACAGACCAGATTGCCCGCATTCTCAAATCCAAGTTCTAATCAAGCCAAATTACATTCATACTGAATATGTAGTTACATATGTTCACCAAATTCAGTTTATATCGCTCTTTTCATAAAGGGCTAATGTGCAGACCATTCTTCTCCTAACTCAAAAAGCCAAAGTGAAGTTTTCGAGATGATGAAACCAAAACTATAAGTACAAATCGAGCAGAAAAGGGATTTCAGATTTGCGTTCTTGAAGGATTTACCTTTTGCCTCAACGCAACTGTCATGGACCATACAACAAGCATCAAGATCATCACAAGGCTCCTCACCAGGACATCCCGAGTGTCCAATCCCACAATACTTCCCGTATCGAATAGAAAGTGCTGAAACAAACGAATACATATACGCAAGTGAGTAGCTAAAACGCAAAAAAAAAAAAAAAGTTCCTCAAAAACCAAAAAAGACAACGCTGCAGAAAAAACTGAAACTTACTGTCGCAATTCTGTGCAATGCAGGTTCTGGTGCATTCCTGTCATAATTTTATTCAACACCAAGACAAAATGAAATTAAATAGCAAATCTTTGTGGGAATCTGAGCTTTTTGGCGAGGTTCCAATTAGTAAATTTCATAAGCTAACTCTAAAACAATCCGATTCTAATTTTGGCGAGGTTCCAATCAGAGATTCACAGAGATTTTTTCCCGAAAAAGAAAAAAAAAAGAATGATAGGTCAAGAAAAAAAGAGTTAAACCTCGCTGCGAACGACGTCGACGAGGAAGATGACAACAAAGAAAGCTGCCGCGAGACGCATCGAAAAAGAGTGAATCATCATCGTCATGGTTGTGGTCTCTCTCTCTCCCCAAAATTCTACCTTAAGATCTCATTGGTCTTCCTCACTTTCTCGCCGCTCGTTCTTTATTCATATTAAAAAATAATAAATTTGTTTCTGAGAATTTTCGATTGGACGGATCCACATCAATTAACCAATCAGATCGCTGCAAATAAATCAATATACCAAATGTGAACATTTGTCTTTTCGTATAATAAGAGCACTTCCATCAAAGGTATTTACCATCGTCTCTTAAAAATTTTTTTTTTTAATATTTTGTGGGTCCCACTTTTTTTATAAACCTACCCTCCAAAAGTTGTTATATTAAAATCACCCCTTAACTATGCGTAGTACATTCGAGTCACCCCAAATGAATACATTATATTAACATTTCGTGTTTTTTAGCTGCAAATTTAACTGTGATATTGGTTTTTCTTTTCTTCCTAAATTCATAAAAATTAAATTCTCTGATGATCAAATATCGAACCAGATATGAAACTTCTCGAGTAAATATTTGTAAGAAGAATCTTGTATCAAATGCATTTTTCTCAATTCTTATTAGGAAGAGCTTTGCCAAAATGTGTTTAATCCTAAGCTCAAAAAACTCTGTTTCATGAATATGACAATAAAAATGGATTCGAGGGAGTGAGCAATCACAGAGAGGGAGTCAGAAGAATATTCCGGCGACAATTGTTGTTGCCTTGCAGCCTTGGTTTCAAGGGTAGTAGCCGGTGAAAGTGAATCCTCTGCCAATGATTTCACCTGCGCAGTACCAAGCAAAGCATTCAAGCCCAAACAATACAGCGATTCCTGCCTGTTCCACCTTCAGATCCGCTCTGTTCTTCAATAAAGTCTTTGCGTAGTCTACTTCTTTCAACAATGTCTCGTAGCGCCCGGGAATGCTGCAAGGATTATGAAGAGTATTAGCTACTGAATCAAGATTGCAACTTACAGAAAGCCAAACCCTTTAACCGACAGCAAAACACAGTAAAGTGGTTAGATCGAGTCCTACCAGCTCAATTCAAAGCTAGCATAAACAAAACTAGTTTAAGTTTGATACCAAACTTTGGATTGGAGAATCTAGAACAACTAGAGGACAGACCAAGTTGTTCTAAGTATGCCAATTTCAGTTCTATCAAAGTCCCTATAACTCAATGAGATTCACTTTTTATTTCCAATGCAAAGCCAACTTGCACATTTCTTCAGTATTAGCTGAAGATCAATGCTTCGAAAAGTAAATGAAGTAAAGGTATGGACCTAGCAAGGCGAGTGTAGAGCAGTTGCTTAGACAACTCGCTGCACTTCTCTACAGTTGCAGGCTCCTGAATAAAATGCTTATTCTGCTCCAACAACTGCCTGTAATATGAACTCCCATGCTTGGCCACAAACTTTGATGCCTGACATGCCTTCGATTGAAGTTGTACCAATTTTGATGCCATGCTTCCAAATTCAATTCCTTCAAAATCATAACCAAACGTAACATCAACCCGATTCAGCTTTTACCAATTCAAAGTCAGAAATTAAAGCCTAGCAAGAGAGAGAGAGAGAGAGAGAGAGAGAGAGAGAGAGTCAAGCTCATCAACAAGTACAATTCCAAAGTTTCTCAAGCAATCATTTGCAATTTCTTAACATCCACACTAGTCAATATTCCAAAAAAGCTTGAGCTTTTACTACTGGAGCCAAGAATTTATAAACATAACTCAGTTCACAAACAGGAATTCCAAAAATATGTAATCTCAGAATCAAGTCATCCAAAAGATTAAGGCTTTTCATCGCATTCACACATATCAAGCTAAATCACTAAACTGCAAAATCACAGATCGAACGAGTCCCAGTGGACCAATTAAGCACATCAAACCCCATGACTCCGACAACGAACTATCGCACTAAAGACATTACAGATAGATATGAGACTCAAACACAGAGTAAACAGACTCTAAACCCCTAGAAAGCAAAACCAATAAGAGACGAAGATGAGAATCTGAAATAAAATTAATGGAGAACGAAGCTGTGATCGTGAGGGAGCCGTACCTTCCGGCGTGGCGTGCTTGCCACCAGCTTCAGTATCAGAAAAGAATTCTAAATTTTACCTACACTGCTTCTTAATTATGAGAGTAACCGAACCGGATCGGTATAAAACCAGTCCGGTTAGTCTTTCGACATGAACTGGACCGGTGGCTAAAAAATGACCCGGCTCCCTGACCATATGTCTTCCTAAAACCCTAACTCCTTCTTTGCTATTCGAAATCTTGCCTCTAAAACCCTAACGCTCTCTCTCTCTCTCTCTGCAATGGCTAGTACGAAGAACAACCACAACGAGCAGGAATCAAACGGCTTTGATCAAAATCAGAATCCGAAGTTACGCTTCGAAGATGCTGATGAATCAATGTGCGATGCCGGTGACAATGCCGATGTCGCTGATGACATAACCAGCGCCGATTACTACTTCGATTCTTACTCCCATTTTGGTAAAAAACCTTAAAGTTTCATTTTTCTCTGCTTCCTTCATCTTTTTTTCCCACAAAGTACTAATTATGTTTCCAATTGATTGATTTTACAGGTATTCATGAAGTAAGTGTCCTGCATTTTAAGTGGAGTGGAATCCTTTGTTCTGTATACTTTTTTCGATTTTAATTTCTGACTTGTTGATGATTGTCTTGTTATTAGGAAATGTTGAAGGATGTAGTGAGGACAAAGAGTTATCAGGATGTTATATACAAGAACAAGTTTCTTATCAAGGACAAAATCGTTCTTGATGTAGGAGCTGGAACAGGAATCTTGTCTCTGTTCTGTGCTAAAGCAGGAGCAGCTCACGTATACGCAGTATGTATATTATCTTCTCCTCTAATCACTATTGGTTTTGAGTGATTTGGATACATGTGATTGATAAATGATTCCTTGAATAGGTTGAATGTTCTCAAATGGCTGACACGGCAAAGGAGATTGTCAAGTCCAATGGACTTTCTGATGGTATATGTCTTTACAGTGTTCTTCTTCAAAATGGATAATAATCTGACGGCAGTTAGCTGTAACAACTGTTTGATTTTTTTTGGCAGTTATAACGGTTTTGAAAGGAAAGATTGAGGAAATCGAGCTTCCGGTTCCTAAAGTGGATGTGATTATCTCTGAATGGATGGGTTACTTTTTGGTTTATGAAAACATGCTCGACACCGTCTTGTATGCTCGCAATAAATGGCTTGTGAGTTAAAGTTATGTTGACAATGGCTTCATCATATCTCTGAACACTTCTTAATGCTTTTGGTTTTCTTTGGATAGGTTGATGGTGGAGTCGTTCTACCGGATAAAGCTTCTCTGTATCTTACAGCCATAGAGGATGCACAGTACAAAGAAGACAAAGTAGAATGTGAGTGTGAAAGAAAAAAGACGTCTCACAGTTCTTGTAACATTTATCTGCAAGTTTCCTTATTGAAATTCGTTTTTTTTTCAATCCGCTTTGCCTCTTGTCGTTTTTCCTATACAGTTTGGGACAACGTGTATGGGTTTGACATGTCATGCATCAAGAGAAGAGCAATCACGGAACCACTTGTTGACACAGTGGATGGAAACCAAATCGTGACTGATAGCAAGCTACTGAAGGTAAGTGAAGATTACCTGATAGTTACTGATGGATTGTCTCTTTAGTTTCATGTAGCTAATGCAAATTCCATTTGTTTTGTTGTTTTCTTAAAGACCATGGATATCTCAAAGATGGCTTCTGAAGACGCTTCCTTTACAGCTCCATTTACGCTTGTGGCAAAACGGAATGACCATATCCATGCCCTTGTAGCCTACTTTGACGTATCATTCACCATGTGCCACAAGATGATTGGTTTCTCAACAGGTTCACACCCTTTTCCTGCGAAGTTTTCTGATTATTTGATTTCTATATCTTCTTTGTCGATGTTTGGAACTCATGATACAATCACAAAATGCAACGCAGGACCAAAATCTAGGGCTACACATTGGAAGCAAACAGTGCTGTACCTTGAAGATGTGTTAACCATATGCGAGGGTGAAATGATCACAGGAAGCATGACCATTGCACCTAACAAGAAGAATCCCAGAGATGTCGACATAAAGCTCAGTTATTCTTTGAATGGCCAGCACTGCAAGATCTCAAGGACCCAACTCTACAAGATGCGATAAAACCTCAAAAATGAATTAACCAGCGTCTACACAGGTCTCTTTTATCATCTTGAGGCTGAGAAAGACAATTCTCATTTGTAATCCTATTGTTTCCATGTTTGCAAATGTTTCAGAACAAAAGAAAGGGGCTTTCTACAATTCATCTTTGGGAAACTTCTTCTCAGTTCTCAACTATAAAATTTAATATTTATACTTAATACCAATTTATGATTCACTATGTTAAAAAGAAGAAGATAGGCTTTAATCTAATAATCTAAAGCCAACACGTGTTTGTGAATGACAATATCTCAATATCAATAGGATAAGAATCCTTTTGTGGTCTGAGACTCTGAGTTATGCAAGCGGAGGCGTAAAATCGTGTTGTGGTACTGATGAAGAAAAACAAAGAAACCAGTTTCAAAATAGCGGAGAGGAGAAGAGATATTTGTATTATAGAAGCAAAACAAAACCACCATGGAAGAAGAAGAGGTGCTACATCACGATTTTGGAAGTAAGCAATTCAGCATGGAAAGACTACAAGTACCAAAACTTCACGAGCATCCTTTGATACCTTTTACTCGCTTTGTTTATGGTCGGTGCGAGGGCTGCAGCTCACGTCACGACGATCACGCTGTAGGGAGTGGCATCTTCAGCCGTAAAAAGGTTTACATATACGGAGGATACCGTTGCAATGAGTTGGGATGTGATAAGGTTCTGTTCCATAAAGAGTGTGCCAAGCCCTTACAAGAAATCAACCACTCTTCCCATCCTGACCATCCCCTCAAACTTACCATCCCGACAATTCCCTTGCAAGATACGCAACCGTCTACTTGTTTCTGCGGTAGAAAGTTCAAAATCGGTTATTGTTGCTCAATATGTGATTTCAAGTTGGATTTGGAATGTGCGAGGAGACCAGAACAACATGTTCTTCCTGGAAATTCATACGGACACGAGCATCCACTGGAACTCGTCCGTGAACCTAGCGTTGGCACGAGATGGAAAATCTGCAAAGTGTGTCAGATGTATGTAAACAAGACAGTCCCACCACATTATAGATGTCAGCGATGCGAGTTTGTCATCCATGTCGATTGTGTATATTTTTTTCCGGAAGCATACCATACTTCCCATCCCCAACACCCACTCAAGCCACTTAAATGTCAAGTCCCTGATTATGCTGACGACAAGTGTCTTCTTTGCACGACAAAGTTTGATAAACAACATCACCAACTTCACCATTGTGATGTTTGCAACTTCAGCATATGCAGAGCATGTATGAAAGACCCACCACCGGTTCATGTTGAATGCTTGTGGGACGCATGGAGATAGGAGCCCTTATTTCTGTCTTCCATGCAATTTCATGATTCATCGAGAGTGTATTGGTTTACCCCGCATCATAAACATCAACCGCCATGATCATCGTATCTCTTACACCTCTCGCCTTGGACATGGAGAGTGGAAATGCAAAGTTTGTCGTCAAAAAGTGGATGGGTTCTATGGGACTTATTTTTGCTCCAAATGTCCTACTTTTGCTGTTCATTCAAGATGCGCAACAAGAAGAGATGTATGGGATATGGTCGAACGGGAAGGGACACCCGAAGAAGAGATCGTTGCATCATTCGAGGTGATTGATGATAACACGATAAAACATTTCAGTCATGATCATAACTTGCAAATCAACAAGGATGAGATGATTCTACCTGAAAGCACACTTTGTGTAGCATGTGTATCATCTATTTTTTCAGAATCTTTCTACAGTTGCAAGAAATGTAGTTTTTTCATCCACGAAAAATGTACTAACCTTCCAAGGCAAAAACGTCATATGCGCAACAACAAGCCATTCACACTGAACATAGATTCTCACCACGAAGTTGCTTGGTGTAAGCTTTGTCACCAATACTTCACCGGTTTCAGGTACGAATCTGGGCCTTATGTGACTTTAGATGTACGATGTGCTTCAACTTCAGATACACTTGTGCATGAAAGCCATCAACATCCTTTATATTACTACTCTAAATATAGCCATAGTAAGCCTTGTAGTAGATGTGGGGCACGCTGCTACGGTTTATTTAGATATATGTGATGAGTGTGACTACAATTTGGATGGAAAATGTGCTATTTTACCGGAAAAAGTAATGAAAAGATCTTATGGTGACACAAATGTGGATGAAAAATATTGGTGTGAGGCATGTGAAACAAAAGTGGACCCAAAGAGAGGGTTCTATACATGCAATGATTGTGGAGTCGTTTTGCATGTTTCGTGCATTGTGGGAGTATTCTCATATATCAAGCCATGTTCATCAGTTAGTTACTGCGCTGTGAGAGGCAGAGAAGTCACTCATATCGAGCTAAGTTCAGTCAAAACAAGCTCAAATGAAGAATGCACTGTGGTATCCAACACCTCTATTTGTAGACCATTATGCTCTGTGTGTAATTCTCGCTACAAGGTTTGCAAGGGCGGAGTTGATACATATGTTTATTCTTTAAAATGTTGTAGAAAACTTTATAAAGAATGTTTATGCATGTTATAGTTTATATCATTGTTCTAACTTGTAATGAATGTTAAAATTATGTTTTAATCAGTACATGTGTGTAAAAAAGAGTTATATAATATCAAATGGTGCCTCGTCGGATTACTGGTGGACTTACGCTGGACGCAATGGAAGAAATCATTTCTCACCACCAAAGCAAGCTGAAATCAATTGAATTATATCAAACAAGTGAATTAAGGATGAGTGTTGTCCTGATTTTTCGATCTAAACACTACTGAACCCGAGAGAAGATGGAAAAATATTATGCCTATGAAGGAAACTATGATCTTCAATATCAAGCCCTGAGAATGCTAGATTATTGCTGGCATCAAGGCATGCTCTTCCGCTCAAATTACTTTCTGAATTATTTTTCAATTTTACTATTGAGTTTGATACTTTATTTAAAATCAAGATTCAATACTTCATGAAAGCCATTACATAGAATTAACTAATAAAAATCACACACACAAAATCTTTAGCTAGCTCCCCCTGAGGTCGAGGTGATGATGGTAGCGACTGGTGTTGTTTAGACATGATCCTCTGTCTTAGAAGTCTGAGTTTCCGATGACTCCTTGATTTTTCCTGTAGTAGTTCGTCAAATGTCAATGCACAGAAAAAAGTGTACAATATAGATAAATAATATATATATGAGTTACCTTGTTCAATACTTTGAGCCTTTTTAACTTTGTGCCTCAGATGAAAAAAATAGTATATAACACAGATGATCACAAGGGCAACCACAATAACTGCGATTATGATTCCGACAACAGCTGCATCCAATGATGTCTCTTTTTGAACTGCATCCAATGATTTCTTGCTCTTTTGTTTTTTCTTCTTCAAACCTGCAATTTTTAAAAAAAAAACCAAAAAAAAAATGTATATCATATCAAATTTAAGGTACTAAAAGGCTTAAGAATATATTTTTAAAAAAAACGTTGCAGTTGTGTCCAAAAAAAAAAAAAAAAAAAAAAAAAAAAAAAAAAAACGTTGCAGTTTTCTTTAGTGTAAGGAAGCTTGTTTACTCTTGTTTGAAGTGCTCTTTTTATTAGCAACCACTTTTGATCCAGCGACCAGAGCCTGAAGACTTCGAGCTTTGGCTACATCTCCAACAACGAACATCAACGTTCCTTGATCACTCGTAGCCATAAGATATGATTCATCGTCTTGTCTAATTAAACAGAGAGCAAAATAAGAATACGTTTGTAAATAGTTGCATGCCTATGAAACAAGGGAAAAAGTAGGACTTGTGAGGTGATTCCTACTTTAAGACAGCGTCTCCTGTGGAAAGAGAGTATCCGGAACTTAGAGTGACAGAGACGAGTACGATAAGGACGATGAGAAGAAGATTGGAAGCCATTAAAGTCATCTGCCTTGTGTTTAAATTATACGAACAAACCTGACAGAAGACTTTGAAATTGTGAGAACACTTGATGAACAAGAACTCGAAAAAAAAGGTAGGGACTCGGAGGAAAAATCTATGAACCCAAGATTGAGAAGAAGAAAGGAAATAGAATAAAAAATCCCTCTGTTTATTTCTCAGTATTTAAACAAAAAATTTCCTTTTTTTGTACCAATTAATGAGCACGATTTTTTTGTTCTTTTTAAAAATTTTGAAAAAAGGAAAAGGAACTGAAAAAAGGAAGAGAAGAAGTCGAAAAAAAAAGGGAAAGGACAAAGATCTATAAACCCTAGTACCAAAAAGAAAAAAAATCTATAAAGCCAAGATTGAGAAGAAGAAACGAAATAGAATAAAAACTTGAGTATCACAATCGGACATGGAAGGTAGACGTGATCACAGTCGATGTCTGGTTGGGAAATTCATAACGAAGGAGAAGACCGGACGAGTGGCCGCAGACGAGGAGCTAAAAGAAGATCTGAAGAGCTATTGTTCTTGGTGAAGGGAATGTCCTGAAATCAGACTTGTATTTATTCTAGTAAAGTCGTGATGTCGAGATAAGACAATCATATGATATTGGACGGTTATAATGTTTTGCTAGAAGCCGCTTATAACTTATGAGTTATGAACTCATTACCATTATCATATGATCCTATAGGGTCACACACCTAAGCAAACTGGATATTATAAATTGGGTTTTGATCATTAGAGTAATGATCATGATTAACGCATATAAGATATACGTCGATATCGTTTTTCTATGAGGGTGTCGATCGACACTAATAGTGAGTATCGATCGACACCACTCGGGATCGTCTTCTCGATCCTTGACTTTCTGTGAGGGTGTCGATCGACACCAATGGTGGGTGTCGATCGACACCTGTCGGCAACTCCAGCCTATATATATGATATGAGGGCTCGAGTTTGTTATATGTAGAAGTCCTCATAACCCACAGAAAACAGAGAAAAACTAGAGAAAACTCAATCACGAATCGTTCGTGAAGGCACTAGCATCCCGTCGTCCAGTTTGTGTGCGTGTGGACTTCTGTAGAGGCGCAGCACTTGAGGCGCTCCTGATCTCGATTAACCTGATCATCTTCCGCTGCTTAATCTCCAGGTATGATTGAGATTTGACATAGATTCAATTGGCACAAGATCCGAGACTTAGGATTGTTGTTAGGGCTGTTTTAATTCGATTAAAACCTGAACGAAATCCTTCAGTGGTATCAGAGCGGTGTGTTTCTATTGAATCTGTTGAAACTTTGTAAAATCCCATTGTTCAAAATCGTTTTTTGACGAAGAACGCCGTTCTGGGTTCATCGGTGTCGACCGACACCAATCCGGTGTCGATCGACACCAATTAGGTTTTCTGTGAAAAGGGTGTCGATCGACTTGGTGTCGATCGACATCGCTCTCCGGTGACGACCGACACTAATGTAGTGTCGATCGACACCAATCAGGTGGTGACGACCGACACTAATGTAGTGTCGATCGACACCATTCGGTGACGACCGACACTAAGGTAGTGTCGATCGACACCAGTTCAGAACTCGCGTTCCTAACTTGTTTAACTTGAGAAATTTTACAAGTATAGAACGAGTTAAAAATCTGGAATATATAAGTCATATAAACTAGATTGATGTTCCGTTCCTCAAACCTAATATTAAGCTTTTAATATCTTCCCAATCTTGTCAACTGTCAAGGCTCGTTTCATTGTGTGATGGGTCTGCCAAAGCAGGGTGTCCGCAATTACATGAGTGAGGCAGGTTGTAATCGTTACTACGGACTTAAAAGATTGGTTTGCTTAACTGGGCTATCAAAATAGTTTTGGGCTCAGAGATATAGGATCGGATTTGATATAAGATATTAATCCGAGACAAGAATTATATATGATATAATTAGCAAAGTGTTGCTTACCTAAATAGCTAAAGTTTGGGCGATGGGCCAAAGCTCACTCAAATTTTTGTAAAATATGGATCTTGGATCATTATATTCAATTGAGGAAAATTGTTTTGAATATAATGTGAGTTTCTTAATTGTTAAGATTTCTCATTTCTTGAACATCGAAACTAAACTCTCATTTTGTGTTTTTCAGCTATGGCTAGCTCCCCTCACAGAAACACATTCTCGCTTCGATCCGTCCTTGAGAAGGACAAGCTTAATGGATCGAACTTCCTTGAATGGTATCGGAACTTGAGAATTGTTCTCAAGCAGGAGAAAAAGGAATATGTCCTTGAGAAGGTTCTCCCTGAGAAACCGAAATCCAATGCCGGACACGCTGAAAGGAATGCTTGGGAGAAGCATTCCAATGATGAGGTCGATGTGAGTTGTCTCATGCTGGCTACCATGAACTCGGACTTGCAGAAGCAATACGAGAACGTGGCGTCACCTGTTGAGATGATCACTAGCCTGAAAGGGATGTTTCAGGAGCAAGCACGAACTGAGAGATACCAGACGGTTAAGTCTCTCATTGAGTGCAAGCTACCAAAGGATGGTCCAGTTAGCCCACATGTCATTAAGATGATGGGTTATATTGATAACTTGGCAAAACTGGATTGTCCCCTTAGCCAAGAGTTGGCTACGGACATCATTCTGCAGTCGTTGCCGTCGAGCTTTGATCAGTTTATCATGAACTATAACATGAACAACATGACAAAGACTTTGACGGAACTGCATGGCATGCTCAAGACAGCTGAGCCAAACATCAAGAAGGGCACCCCTAATGTACTTATGGTGCAAGGGGGTAAAAAGTTTAAGAAACATGCTAAGGGTAAAGGAAAAGCTAAGGCATTCCCGATTGAGAATCAGGATAAGCCTGAGACTTCTTCCAAACCCAAACGCGGCCCTACTGATGCTGATAAATGCCATTACTGCAATAAGTCTGGGCATTGGAAGAGAAATTGCAAAGAGTATCTGGCAGATCTAAAGAACTGGAAGAAGACGTATGAGACGACTTCTTCAGGTATCTATGTTATAGAAGTAAATGTTACTACTTCAGGTTCTAAGTCTTGGGTATTAGATACCGGCTGTGGCGCTCATATTTGTACAAATATGCAGGGTCTAAGCAACAGTAGAACGCTGGAGAAGGGACAAGTGGACCTGCGCGTTGGGAATGGAGCAAGAGTTGCTGCATTGGCCGTAGGAACTTATCATTTGTCTTTGCCGTCAGGCTTGGTTTTAGAATTGAATAATTGCTACTATGTACCTGCTATAAGCAGAAACATCATTTCTATTTCTGTTTTGGATTTAGAAGACTTTCATTTTTCGATTAAAAACAAGTGTTGTTCTTTTGATCGTAATGAAATGTTTTATGGTAGCGCTCCATTAGAGAATGGACTTTATATTCTTAACCAATCTTTGCCTGTCTATAACATAAGTACTAAACGGTTAAGAACCAATGACTCGAACCCTACGTTTCTCTGGCATTGTCGTTTGGGCCACATCAATGAGAAAAGGATTCAAAAGCTTCATAATGATGGACTTTTGGACTCATTTGATTTTGAATCATTTGAGAAATGTGAATCCTGCTTATTGGGCAAAATGACAAAGGCCCCTTTCAACAAATTTAATGAAAGGGCCGGTGACCTATTGGGACTAATACATACCGATGTATGTGGTCCAATGAGTATAAGTGCTAGAGGAAACTTTCAGTACTTCATCACGTTTACTGATGACTTCAGTAGATTTGGTTATGTCTATTTAATGAGACATAAATCGGAATCCTTTGAAAAGTTCAAGGAGTTCCAAAATGAAGTACAGAACCAACTTGGCAAAAGTATCAAAGCTCTTCGATCAGATCGTGGAGGTGAGTACTTAAGCCAAGAGTTCAGTGATCATCTGAGTAACTGTGGAATTGTTTCACAACTCACTCCTCCTGGAACACCTCAGTGGAATGGTGTGTCTGAAAGGAGGAATCGGACTTTATTGGATATGGTTCGATCGATGATGAGTCAAGTAGATCTTCCATTATCCTTTTGGGGATATGCTCTAGAAACATCTGCGTTTACGCTAAACAGAGTTCCATCAAAATCAGTCGAGAAGACGCCATATGAGATGTGGACTGGAAAAGTTCCAAGTTTGTCTTTTCTAAAAATTTGGGGTTGTGAAGCTTATGTCAAGCGGTTGATATCTGATAAGCTTGAACCCAAATCTGATAAGTGCTACTTCGTTGGTTATCCTAAGGAAACCAAGGCTTACTACTTTTACAACCGTTCTGAGAACAAAGTGTTTGTTGCTAAGAACTGTGTTTTTCTTGAGAGAGAATTTCTTTCCAAGAAGAACAGTGGGAGTAAAGTACAACTCGAAGAAGTTCGAGAATCACAGGAGCCTGCTCAACCTATCGAGGAAGAGCAGCGACTGGATCTACAAAGAGTTGTAGAGTCCGAACCTGTGATGCCAGAAGTTCGCATATCCGAAAGGATTCGTCACGAGCCCGAGAGATATGGATTTCTTGTGACTAATTGCCATGATCTCTTGATCATTGACAGTGACGAACCTGCGACTTTCGAAGAAGCAATGATGGGCCCTGACTCCGAAAAGTGGTTTAAAGCCGCTGAATCCGAAATCGGTTCCATGTCACAAAACCAAGTATGGACTTTGGGTGATTTACCTGATGGTGTAAAAGCCATTGAGTGTAAATGGGTCTTCAAGAAGAAGATCGATGTGGATGGAAACGTTCAGATTTACAAAGCTAGGTTGGTGGCAAAAGGTTTCAAACAAGTTCAAGGTGTTGACTATGATGAAACCTATTCCCCAGTCGCTATGCTTAAATCTATTCGGATTCTCCTAGCAACAGCCGCTCATTATGATTATGAGATTTGGCAAATGGATGTGAAAACAGCTTTCCTTAACGGGATTTTGGAGGAGGATGTGTACATGACACAACCTCCGGGTTTCATTGATCCTAATGCTGCTGGGAAAGTATGCAAGCTTCATAAATCCATTTATGGATTGAAGCAAGCATCTCGGAGTTGGAACCTACGTTTTGATGAAGCAGTTAAAAAGTTTAACTTCATCAGAAACGAAGAGGAACCTTGCATTTACAAAAAGACTAGTGGGAGCGCAATTGCATTTCTCGTATTGTATGTAGACGACATACTTCTCATAGGAGATGATATTCCGTTACTTCAGTCAGTAAAGGACTGGCTCGGAAGTTGTTTCTCGATGAAAGACATGGGTGAAGCCGCCTATATTCTTGGAATAAGGATCTATAGAGATAGATCAAAGAGGCTGATTGGACTGTGCCAGGACACTTATATCGATAAGGTTCTACACAGGTTCAACATGCATGATTCCAAGAAGGGCTTGCTTCCGATGTCTCATGGCATTACTCTCAGCAAGAAGCAGTGTCCTTCGACACCTGCTGAGCGAGAGCGCATGAGTAGGATTCCTTTTGCTTCTGCAGTAGGATCTATTATGTATGCCATGCTTTGTACTCGTCCAGATGTTGCTTGTGCTTTAAGCATGACGAGTCGATACCAATCAGATCCCGGTGGGAGTCACTGGACTGCCGTCAAGACAATCCTGAAGTATTTGAGAAATACCAAGGATAAGTTCTTAGTGTACGGAGGAAGTGATGAGCTTGTAGTGAGTGGTTATACGGACGCCAGCTTTCAGACAGATAGAGACGATTTCCGATCTCAGTCTGGTTACGTCTTCTGTCTGAATGGAGGTGCAGTTAGTTGGAAGAGTTCCAAGCAGAGCACCGTGGCGGACTCAACGACCGAGGCTGAATACATCGCTGCTTCTGAAGCGGCGAAGGAGGCTGTTTGGATTAGGAAGTTCATTACTGAGCTTGGTGTGATTCCTAGCATTTCTGAGCCTGTGGCATTGTTTTGTGACAACAATGGAGCCATAGCTCAGGCTAAGGAGCCCAGATCACATCAGAAATCCAAACACATTGAGAGGAGATATCATCTGATTCGTGATATCATTGAGAGAGGTGACGTCAAGATCAGCAGAGTTCCGACAGACGAGAACGTTGCTGACCCGTTGACTAAGCCACTCCCACGACCGAAGCATGAGAGTCATGCAGCTGCTATAGGCATTAGATTCCTTAAGCAGTAATCTTGTTTTAGTGGGAGTTATCATATTTATATTTTGATGTTCATGTAAACATACATTTGGTTATGTTTTATTTAATGAAATTGTTTCAGTATTATTTAATGGTGTTATTAAATAATTGTCCAAAAGTAATTTATGGCATTCTTATAGATCATCAAATACGTGATTTGATCATGAGACTCTATAAGTGATAGATGACATAAATTATTTGTGTCCATAGTCGAGGTTATCAAAGTTGGACATTGATAACCGCGCGAGACTAGTATGTGAGGTGACTGATGACTAAGTTTCATGGAGTCATTAATAGGAGTATTAAAGTCAATCACATAGATATGTGTTAGAGAACACATGATCGGACATGACCCGCTAATGAGAACTCTACAAGATTGTTATATGAGTGTCATAAGAGTTTCTCATTACGACTATAGAGTATAGTCCTTTGACCTGAGTTCATCATGTTTTCTTATATATGAATTGGTATGCTTTGACTCTGTCAAACGTCAGCCGTAACTGGTGGCTATAAAGGCATTGATTGGGCATATTATGAAGTATATAAGGATCAGGGATGGAACAAGATGGAATTTGTCCCTCCCATATAACGGGAGATAAATATCTCAGGGCCTATCGAAGATTTGATACTGGAAATGCGTGGCCGCGCTCAAACGGATTGAATGTCAATCGTTTGTCTTTTATCAGTATAAATCGGAGTTCGATAAACATGGTTTGGTTGATTAAGGATGACACGAGTTCTTGCCTTATGCCAGATCGAGATATAGTGACAAAGGGATTATGGGAATAGTTGATTCCAGTACAAGTGGGAGATTGAAGGGAATGTCCTGAAATCAGACTTGTATTTATTCTAGTAAAGTCGTGATGTCGAGATAAGACAATCATATGATATTGGACGGTTATAATGTTTTGCTAGAAGCCGCTTATAACTTATGAGTTATGAACTCATTACCATTATCATATGATCCTATAGGGTCACACACCTAAGCAAACTGGATATTATAAATTGGGTTTTGATCATTAGAGTAATGATCATGATTAACGCATATAAGATATACGTCGATATCGTTTTTCTATGAGGGTGTCGATCGACACTAATAGTGAGTATCGATCGACACCACTCGGGATCGTCTTCTCGATCCTTGACTTTCTGTGAGGGTGTCGATCGACACCAATGGTGGGTGTCGATCGACACCTGTCGGCAACTCCAGCCTATATATATGATATGAGGGCTCGAGTTTGTTATATGTAGAAGTCCTCATAACCCACAGAAAACAGAGAAAAACTAGAGAAAACTCAATCACGAATCGTTCGTGAAGGCACTAGCATCCCGTCGTCCAGTTTGTGTGCGTGTGGACTTCTGTAGAGGCGCAGCACTTGAGGCGCTCCTGATCTCGATTAACCTGATCATCTTCCGCTGCTTAATCTCCAGGTATGATTGAGATTTGACATAGATTCAATTGGCACAAGATCCGAGACTTAGGATTGTTGTTAGGGCTGTTTTAATTCGATTAAAACCTGAACGAAATCCTTCACTTGGAGAGGCTTCGACGTGTTCCCATTGGACAAGGGTTTGATTTTGTTTGAGTTCTTGCTGGAAAGGGACATGAAGAAGGTTGCAAGGAGAGGAATCTGGATAGCCAAAGGCAATGTTCTATTGGTCAAGGAATGGCCGTCGTCGGTAGGCTCTGTGGCTGAGATCGATTTGTCCATGGTTACCTTGTGGGTTAGGGTAAAAGGCTTGCCCTTATCCCTATACACACAAGAAGAAGCTAGACGCATTGGCAGAAGGCTTACTAGTAAACCACTTAAGGAGATAGCAATTGATGCCTCTGAAAGAAAGTTCCTTGTCCGTGCGGAGATTGATGTTGGAAAGCCTTTAAATCCTGGTTATTTCATCGACAAACAACGCAGGCCAAAGTTTATTCAGTTTAAGTACAGATACGTTGGGTCGTTATGCAAGTATTGTGGTATGATTGGCCATATGATGTGTTCCGAACCTGTCAAAGAAAGTCCTCTAACTCGTAACATCAAGAGGCCCATGTATGGTAAATGGATGTATGATAAGCCTTCCAAAGCGGCTGATGCGAAATTAGAAATCAAGTTCCCAGAGAAACTGGTGGAAGATTGGACGGAGCTGGAGGAGACCGTCCCCTACCCGCAGTTCTTCATAGACCTTGAAGTTGCTTATGTTTGTGCTAGTGATCATGAATGGCGCGGAAAGAAAACTGTTTTGTCGTAACTTAGAAAACCTTGTCAAACACGCTTTCCGATTTCCAACATCCTATCTCACAACAGCACGCGGTGATCCTTGCAAGGTTTTGGCGCGTGAGAAGGATGAGAATGTCCCACTGGTTGGGTTAACATTTGAGGACAAGGTGGAGATTGCCAGCAAGTTTATAGATTACACAATGAAACGCAAGAAGATTTGGTCAGGGCGTAGATGGGTTCAAGTCAAAATTTGCGTGACCAAAACAACCAAGAATATATCATGTATTGATTTCCAGACCATGCTTCAAGAAAGCAAAGACGAGGAATATCATCGTGAGCTTGACCATAGGATAAGAGAGACGAGAGACGTGTTGAAAACAACGAGGACTTGATGTCGCTGGAGCTGTGGAGTAGTTGCATTCAAGATGTGGTTGGGAATAACCAGGTGATGCCTTTCGATCTGGAAAAAAGATGCATCCAGGCTAGGAGAGAGGCGATTGAGCACAGAATCTACTCATGCAGCGGTTTGCAACCGGCGAGCTCATCAGAGATTGATAAACTAGAGAAGACAAAAGTAAGTGGGCAAGAGATGGATGAGCTAGGATTGTGTGCAATCTGTCAAGAGGAAATGTTTCTTGGCCAAGAAGCAACCCGTATGCCTTGCTCTCATGTCTTCCACTCTACATGCATCGAATCCTGGCTTGACAAGGACTATATTTGTCCGCTTTGCCGCCACAAACCCACACGATAACAAAGACAAAGGTCCTCTCCACCCTACCTTAGAAGATATTACCACCTCCTCAATTATTTTACCATGTCGGCAAAACTTGTAGACAAATGCGTTAGTACCTTCTTCCTTGCCACAGTAGTAGCATCTATTTTCTTTTTTTTTTCAATGTGGAATTTATCCTGTTAAACTGTTTTCTTCCATGTTTCTGTAAAAAAATACTCACAGAAACTAGTAATGATTTCTTCCTAATGATATGAAGCAAAGAGCTGCGTGATCAACAACCAGAGAGCAGAGAGAAACTGAGAAAAGTTTGATGGCTGAAATATTCTAAGAAATGAATTTTCCTCTCTTCCTCCCATCTTCAAATACAAAAGTGAATATGAACCTGAGAGAAGATGGAATTGTGATTCCTTTCAAGGGTACTATGGTTTCAGGCAAGACTGATGATCCAATATCACAACAAAATTGCTTCCAACTTAATTCCACATACAAATGAATCTGAAGACTGTCTATGAGAAAGGAAGACCTAAATATGGAATTCCAAAGCTTAAATAATCCTCTGTTCCAAAACTAGTAGAAAAACGCAAACAACAAGCAAAAGACAACATTGGCTTAGTCTTCAGAATCATTTGTAATGGTATGTGGGTTTGGTCCAAGACAAATCTCTTGTTATTTGGATTTGCCTGCATCAACCACAAAACCATCTTCACCTTCCTCTAGACTCATGGATTTCCGCAAACCTCATCCTCCTTAACACTTCCACAAACATTACATTCAAGCACCCTCGAAGCATCATGATCCTTTGGCGGAAGCGGAGCAAGAGTACCGAAGCAATTCTCCTTCTCACACATATATCTCGCGAAGAAGTAAGCATGTGGGAAACTCGAATCATCATCCACACCATTTCCACAATCTTCTTCTTCTTCTTCCAACTCTTCTTGTTCATCTTCATCCTCCATCTCTTCCATGACCTCATTCTCATCTTCCTCACCTTCCGACCAACTAGATTCCACCTTGCATCGATCACAGTCACATTTGAAACCGTAGTCCTCAAGCAGTCTCTCTTGTCTGCTCGAGTAGTTCATGTTCACAGGGAAATAACTCAAACAGACTTCTCTTCCTTCAGGAACATCGTGGATCATCCTAATGATGATATCGGTATTACCATCTGAAGCAGAGTCAACGTAATCGAATCTACAAGCATTAGGAAGACAATCGTGATTGAAAAACGACGTCTTTGGATAAATCCCATAAGCTCGCACCGATCTCTTCTCGTTAGAAACAGAGAACGGCTCCATCAAACCGAAGCCGTTAACTTTATCCTTACCCAGCAGAGCCGCCGTGAGCTCCGGGGAGATCGGAACCGGAAGAGGTGGACACACGGCTGATAAGAGAGAGTGAAGGAAATCAGCTGCGGAGGAATCACAAGTAGAATCTCCATTGCCTTGAAGAGAGAGCAGTATCTGGAACTCAGAAGGAGAAGCGGCGGCGAGATTGTAAGCGGAGAGGAGGAAACGAGCTTGGACTTGGCGTTCAGGAGATTGACCGGCGAACGCGGCGGAGGATGATTGATGAAGACGGCGAAGGGATTCGCAGAGCCAAGGAGTGTGAGAGGCGAAGCATTTAGAGCTACAAAAGGAGACGAGAGAGCAAGACTGACATTTCTGCGCCGACTGAGATAACAGCCGGAAACAATGGTCGCAGTACGGAGAAGCAGATGATGAGAGGAAAGGAAAAGCAGAGTAGAGGAGGAGAGGAGACTCTCTGAGGATAACTTGTCCGGCACGAAGAGGCTGTGCCGCCACTAGACTCCTTCCTCTTCCACTGATTTCTGCAACTCGCAGCACCGTCTCCGCCTTATCTCCGCCGTCACTCATCTTACCAGCCGTCACCGTCGCCTAGGGTTTTCCCAAAAATTAAACGATTTATATCGAAATGAATTGTGTAGGGCATAAACGGTGCCGTTTTAATATTGGGTATTAAGGGAGACATTCTAATGGGCCTTATACAAGCTTGTCGAGTTTTGTGGCCCGCGAGATAAGAGAATGGTCATACAAAAGTGTGTCTCATTCACAATTGAGAAAAAAAAAAAGTGTGTATCTTCTTACGATATGAATTTTGTAACTTTAAAGTAAAGAATTGATTTTTTTGGGGGGTCATCGTATTTGCAGCGGAGCCCTTTGAGAAATCTATTGAGATCATGAGAAAATCCTTGCAGGTGTAGTTCAAATTTTTCTTAAGAGAGCATTTGCATTCTCTTGTATATTGAAAAAAGTCTGATCCTTTTTTTCGTTTCTGCAGACACTATGATGATTAAGCTGCTGAGGTTGGACAAGGATTTTGGAATTTCCCATGTGTTCCAATGAGAGAAAGGTAGAAAATTAGGAACTATAAACTGGTGCTACCATAAGTTAAAGTTGTTCTTGTATATACAGGACGAGAACTAGGCTTATGTTCTTCTAGTGATTGCTTGAATATAGAATCTAGCAGGTTCACACGCGTTACCAATACTATCTTGTTGCATCAATAATCAAGTGTACCATGTGTTTCCAGATTGATAGTAGGGGAGGATCCGTGCTATATTGTTTAAATTAGAGGAAGATGTTTTTGGTTAATGCGTGTGTCTCTTTTACATCTGTCCTAAAATTTGACTCTTCTTGTTCATCAGAAAGGAGTGCCATTGTATGTTTTTCTAACTCCTGACAACGATTTCGCTGGCAAAGATCCAGTAATAAACCCTCGAAACTACATCAGAGCTGTGTATCGCGAGATCAGGTCCACTTACTGATCACAAGATCATCAAAAGGTTTCGTCACGAGATACCATTCTCTAGTCTTTGTTTTGTAGTATTTGAATATCGTTGCATTCATTATTTGTGTGATTGCATCCTAAACATATACTGTCATCAATGTTAAGATATAAAACATGACCATATATACTAGATTATTACATTTCCAAACTGTCTACTTGATTTGTGCTACACCTTCTTGACACCAACCTTCTTGGACTTGTTACATTGTTCTTGATTTTTTAAAATCTCTGCTGTTAGTACACTTTGATTGGTGAAAGAATGATGCTTATATGGCCGCAAGAGATTGCCAAAATGCTTGGAGAATTGATGCTTCATCTTTTTAAAGCTCATTACTACATGTCTGAGCAAAATTAAACAAAATTTTAACAATTTTTTTTAAGAACTCTTAGTGTGGTTTTACCATTGCAGCAAAGAAAACAAAATTTTCTTAACTATGATTCTTAACATAAATTTAATAATTAAATATTAACTAAGATTCTTTAATGGGTTTTACCATTGAAGATGCTCTTAGGAACCGGAAATTTTATTTCTCCAATAGTTAGGTCTACCAAACTTTTTGTGGTTTTGTTTTATTAAGTAGTTAGATTTGTTTTCTTATAGATAGATAATCATTTTTTGAGTAAAAAAAGAAATTATTTAATCGACGGTTTGTTACATGAAATGGTAAAATGATAGGAGTTGATGGGTGTTTAATTGGTAGTCTAAATCTAACGACCACTCTAGACTAGAAAAATAAAATAAAAACTAAAGTGGAAAAGTTGTTAAATTAAATGAAATGAAAAGGAAAAACGTAATTAATTGATCTTTTCCTTTGATTGTTTTCTAAAATTGGCCTAACGACATAAATTAAATTGAAATCGTGGTTATATACAAAAACAAATTTATGTTTATTATGGGAAAAAAGAGAAGTGTTAATAATAATGTTTACCGATTTGAAGAACTTGACTGTAATAAATTAGAATGTAAGGAAACAACATAAAGAGAGAGAGAGAGAGGCACGTAACGAAAACGGCGCCGTTTGAGAGTTCGGCGCAAACGAAAGAAAGGGGGGCAACGGCGTCGGTGGTAATGATTAACCGCTGGCCATAAACGCAACGCGGCATTCTTATAACACACAGACATCGAGACAGAGATAGAGAGAGTGGTCCACTCTCTTACATCAAAGAAGAAGAAGAAGACAAAAACAGAAGCTAAAAGAGCCGTTGAAGCGTACAATCTAAGGCAATATCCAGAAGAAACCCAAAAAAAAAGAGAGTATTCTTCTCTTTCAATCTCAATCTAGAGAGAGAGAGAGAGAGCGAAAGACGCAGTCTTTGGGTTTCTCACGGGTCATGGCGGTTTTAAACGACGACGTCTCACTCGACATTGAAGAGATCTACAATGGTGGGAAGGTTTGTTTTGCATACATTGCGCTCCGAAATTTACTTTCTTTATATGTCTTCTCTCTCTCTCTAATCTTCTTTCCTCTTTCGTTTTCCCCCATTTTGCTCTGGTTCTATACTCTTACGGCAATTAGAATCGTCACGTTTCGTTTTCTCTCTCATGGGTTTATAGTTTTCCTAATTAGCTTCCAATATCAGTGGGAATTTTCTGTGTAACTGAAGAAATATCTTGACTTTCTGATTGAGATCAATGTTTTATTAGCTGTTTTTGTCAAAGCGTTCTGGATTTAGTTATATGCTTAGATTTATTACAAGTTGTCCAATTGAAAATCAAAGTTTGAAAGTTGTTTCACTTTGTCTTGTGATGATCCTTTGAAATTCGTCGGAAAAATATGTCAATTTGATTGTTTGTTTTATTCGATTCTCCTTTACTTCAGCATAAAAAGGTCAAGAGATTCCCTTGAAAAAATGGTATCTTTTTTTTTGTGGCTCCATGATTGATATATGATGTCTGACTTTTTTTAGCGACAAGTTATCTCTTCTACTGATTTTCTGAGTCCTGCACATGGGAGAATCTATTGAGGACCTTATTTTTATTTGTGGTCTGGAACAAAGTTGGAATGTTCCTTTCTTAGCTGTATCTCCTTAAAAGAAAACAAATTTGTAAAGATTATTGTTGTTTCCCAAGTGTTGAGCTGATTTCGGATTGAGACTAATGGTGTGCATATGGATAATCAAGCTCGTGGTATTGTTTATTTGTTCTCTTAACTTGGAAAAAGAAAAAAAATGATTCATTTCTTGCTTGTTTTGGTCTTTTGCAGGAGCATCATGTCAAAACTTGCCATGGTTTAGTTTCAGTTGTAGTCTATGGAGACCAAGAGAAACCAGCCTTGATCACTTACCCAGATGTAGCACTAAACTGTAAGAGTGTGGGAACAGGCATTGATTGTACATGATTTGTTTTTGCTCGATAACCTGATTCTAGATTCTTGTTTTCTTGTTTGCTAGATTTGTCCTGTTTCCAAGGACTGTTTCTCTGCCCTGAAGCAGTGTCCTTACTCCTCCATAACTTCTGCATCTACCATATTAGCCCCCCTGGACATGAGGTTTGCAAAATTGATTGTCTTGAAACAGTACTTTCTTTGTATATCTACTTTGCTGCTTGCTCACGTTGTCTCGGTTCCATCATTTCTACAAAGAGTTTTTGTAGTTCGGAGCTGCTCCAGTTTGTTCCGATGATCCGTCGCCTTCTGTTGAAGACCTCGCCGACCAGATTCTTGAAGTGTTGAACTTCTTTAGGTAATACTCGAGTCATGTTTCAACTAACTGTGGCATTCGCACTAGTTTCAATCCTGAAAATATGTATATGTCTCTTGCAGCCTCGACGCAGTAATGTGCATGGGTATCACAGCTGGTGCCTACATCCTTTCCTTATTTGCTGTATGTACACATTGAGGCTCCTTGAGGATTTATTTGTAGCTACATTTCTTAGAACATTATAAACTTTCTCGTTTTGTTTTATGGTTACAGATTAAACATAAAGATCGAGTTTTAGGTCTGATTCTGATATCGCCGCTATGCAAAGCACCCTCATGGTCTGAATGGTTTTATTACAAGGTTAGTTTATATGACTCTATAAAACGGCATCTCGCATCCGGACTAATATGGAACATGATGTCAATACTAATTCTGCAGGTAGTGTCAAACTTGTTGTACTATTATGGCATGTCTGGATTGTTAAAAGATCGATTCCTTCAGAGGTACTTCAGCAAGGTAATCTTTCTTGTAACACCTCCTAAAGGAAACACCAAAAGTTCTCAATAGACATCGATCTGATATTGTTTTTGCCCACGATAGGAAGCTCGTGGTAGCTCTGATGTTCCAGAGCGGGATGTAGTACATGAATGCAGAAGGGTCAGTGCTTACAATTTAGTAGTAATCTTTTAGATGAATACAGTTTCTCAACATCGTTGTAACACTCGTGTATCATATGATATGTTTGTTCAGCTGCTTGGTGAAAGACACGGTATTAGCCTTAGGCGGTTCCTGGAAGCAATTAATAAGAGACATGACATAACTGATGGGTTGAGGGGTTTGAAATGTCGTACACTCATATTTGTTGGCGATCAATCTCCTTTCCACTCTGAGACTCTCCACATGGTGGCTGCACTGGACAGAAAATACAGCGCCTTGGTTGAGGTATGCATCAGTTAAATGTAACTAGGAACAAAGCTCTAAGCTTCTCTCAAGGTTAAAGTTTCTGGCTTTTAGATTTTTGGGACATGCTTGATGTCCTTTGTTTGAATGCAGGTGCAAGCTTGTGGATCAATGGTGACGGAAGAGCAACCACATGCGATGTTGATACCAATGGAGTTCTTTTTCATGGGGTTCGGGTTGTATCGGCCTGGTCGGGTTAGCGATAGCCCTCGGAGTCCACTCAGTCCGTCGTGTATCTCACCAGAGCTGCTCTCTCCAGAGAGTCTTGGTTTGAAGCTAAAGCCAATAAAAACTCGGGTTCCCACGAAATGTTGAAGAAACATTGATTCATTTTTTTCTTCTAACTTTCATATTTTGTGTATCAGATCAAATATTCTTTAATTAAATTGTATTTGTTGTTGTACTCTATAGTTGATTAATTCGAAAACTCTTTATGTAAGAGATAGCAGTTTTAAGCGCTGATATCATGACGACTTTTGTGACATATGAAAATGAAATGACAAAGGCTGAATTAATAAGCATGGGCTTAACAAGAGCATGTATTTACATACAGAGTTTACGGATACAATTAGTTAAAATTTGGCTTCAGAGACTTGAGTGCTCACTTACTGCTAGTCACATGGTTCGAACTGTTTCCCGACAAACGGACACAGGGTGGAGCCAACACATGTCTGTGAGTTACGATATCTCAATCTCAAAAGGATAAGTGTCTTTTCAGTGGTCCGAGTTAAGCAAGTGGAGAGGTAAAAATCTTGAAAAAAGATAACCACTTTGAAGAAAACACAAGAAACCAGTTTCAGAGAAGCGCAGAAGAGAAAAGAGCTTCAGGGGTTATGGAAGTAAACAACATCGCCATGGAAGAAGTAGAGTCAGAGGTATCATCACCACATCACAACCATCCTTTGGTACCTTTTACTCGCTTTGAACTTGGTTGGTGTAAGGGGTGCTACTCGCCTAATGAAGATATTCACAGTCTGATTTCCGGCCGATATCCCGATTATAGTTACATTTACGGAGGGTACCGTTGCAATGAGCCTAAGTGTGAAAGAGCTGTGTTCCATAAAGAGTGTGCCAAGCCTTTACCAGAAATCAACCACTCTTCCCATCCCGACCATCCTCTCAAGCTTCTCACCTTCCTAGATGGGGAAATACCTCGTTGCAGTCTATGTAGACAGGGTTTCGAAGTTGGTTATTGGTGTTCAAAATGTAATTTCAAGCTGGATTTTGCGTGTGCGGTGAGACGAGACCCATTAATTATTCCTGAAAATTCCTACGTACACGAGCATCGGCTCACACTCTCCTATTATAGCAGGGGGCGTGGCAATACGTGCAAAGCGTGTGGCTTTGAAGCCGACCTCTTTGAACATTATTATGAATGTCGTCCGTGCAAATTTTTCATCCATGTGGGCTGTGTCGATGCTGGTCCAGAAGCATACCACGCTTCCCATCCCCAACACCCACTCAAGTCAATTAGATGTCAAGTTCCCGATTATGCCGACAAGAAGTGTCTTCTTTGCGACAAGGAGTTTGATCAAGGACGTCACCAACTTCACCACTGTGATGTTTGTAATTTCAGCATATGCAGAAGATGTATGAAAAATCCACCGCCTATTAGTGTTGAAAGCTGGACAACACATGAACATCAACTTCATCTTGTTCCAAGACGCATGGAGTTCACTTGCAATGCTTGTGGGACGCAAGGAGACCGAAGCCCTTATTTCTGTCTTCCGTGCAATTTCATGATTCATCGGGAGTGTATCGGTTTACCACGAGTCATAAACATCAACCGCCATGACCATCGTATCTCTTACACCCCTCGCCTTGGACATGGAGAGTGGAAATGCAAAGTTTGTCGTAAAAAAGTGGATGGGTTCTATGGGGCTTATTCTTGCTCCAAGTGTCCTACTTTTGCTGTTCATTCAAGATGCGCAACAAGAAGAGATGTATGGGATATGGTCGAACGGGAAGGGACACCCGAAGAAGAGATAGTTGCGCCATTCGAGGTGATCGATGGCAACACGATAAAACATTTCAGCCATGATCACAACTTACGTTTCTACGAGGATGAAATGATTCTAGCTGAAAGCACACTTTGTGTAGCATGTGTCTTCCAGATTTGCTCAGAACCATTCTACAGGTGCGAGGAATGCGATTTCATTCTCCACGAAAACTGTGCAAACCTTCCACGGAAAAAACGTCATGTGCGCTCTAACCGGCCATTCACACTATGCACTGGCTACGAAGTTGCTCACTGTTCCTTTTGCTTTCAAAACTTCACCGGTTTCAGGTACAAAGCTGGAGATATGACTTTAGATTTACGATGTGCTTTGATTTCAGATTCACTTGAGCACGAAAGCCATCCACATCCTTTATACTACTACTATACATCCAAGGCTAAGCGTTGTAGTAGATGTGGGGACGAGAGCGATAATATATTTAGTTGTGATGAGAGTGACTATATTTTGGACAGCCAGTGTGCTCTTTTACCGAAAAAGGTAATGAGAAACAGGTACGATGATCATCCTCTCTTCTTGTCATATGGTGACATGAATGTGTATGAAAAATATTGGTGTGAGGCATGTGAAACAGAAGTGAACCCAAAGAAAGGGTTCTATACATGCAACGACTGTGGGATTGTTTTGCATATTTCATGCGTTGTGGGAGGCTTCTCATATATCACGCCAGGTACATCAATTAATACCTGCCTTGTAAGTGGGGGCAAAGCTGAGCAGCGATATGCATTTTTTATGCCGCCCAGGGAAGTTGAGGCTTTTGAAGTGTTATTTGGAGCTAGTACTTCAGTAAGGTAGTTGAGGAAGTGGTATCCAACACCTCTATTTGCAGAAAAAGTTGCTCTATGTGTAACTCTCGATGCAAGGTCCCTTCCATTCTTAAGGTTACCAAGGCCGGAGTTGACCTATACATTTGTTCTTTAGAATGTCTTCTCAGCTTTATAAAAATTGAGAAGGACTCTCATTTTAATTTATAAAAAAATGTTATAGTTATGTTTTAATCAATACATGTGTATGCATTGAAGAGTTATATTAATATCAAATGGTATTTTGCCGGAATACTGGTGGCCCTACGCTGGCCGCAATGGAAGAAAACATTTCCCACCGCCAAATCAAGCCAAGATGACAAGATCAATTGGATATTCTTATTAACAAGTGAATAAAAGATGAGAATTTTGTCCAGAGTTTTCCATCTTAAAACACCAATGAAACCGAGAGAAGATGGAACAATTATGCATATCAAAGGAAACTATAATTTTCATTCAAGCACTGAGACTGCTGAGATAAACCGAGATAAGATGCTAGACTGCTGGCATCAAGCCATGCTCTTCAGATCTATATATTTTAAAATTAACTTTTTCTAAGCAGAAACTTGTACAATTCTGAACAACTTTCAGCTTAATTACAAGTAAAAAAGCTATGATTTTTCTTTCAACAGGCAAAAAACTGATGCTCCAAATAGACAACAAAACTGATGCTCAAGTTGTATAACTCCCTAGACCAATAACAATTCACTCAGGAGACCATCTAGGAGGGGAAAAAAACATATTATATATAATTAGTCAAACTCTTTTCTCACTTTGCACCACCTAATGTCATGTAGCGTTTTTATTTTAAAAAAAAAATGATGTATGGTGGATTTGAAAAAATGGTGGATACAGAGATTATTAAACATACCTATAACCAATGGACCATGTTGTTTAATTGACAATGTTTACCAAAACAAATATATAAATAATATTGTAGCAAAAATATCTTCAAATTCTTCTCCGATTAATCCAAAAAAATCTCTAGGCCCAGACCCACCGCTCGACTAACGCCTAGCGAGTTCCCGAACCTATTAAGTAAAAAAGCTATGATTTTTCTTTCAACAGGCAAAAAACTGATGCTCCAAATAGACAACAAAACTGATGCTCCAGTATAACTCCCTAGACCATTAACAATTCACTCAGGAGACTATCTAGGAGAGAAAAAAAACATATACAAGAATAGTTTAAGCTTGAGTAATCCGCTTTCTGAAACTGAGTAGAGGAACCCCACATAAACAAACATTGGGTCCTTGTCAAGACAAATCTCCTGCTATTTGGTTCTCTCTTCTTCAACCACAGAAACAGATTGAGTCTCATTCACGCCATTCCTACAAGCTTCTTGGTTTGAACTGAAGCTCGGGCTCCAACGAAATGTTGAAGAAACATTGATTCAATTATTCTCTCTTTCATATCCTGTGTATCAAATCAAATACTCCTACACTGGAGTATCAACCCATAAAACTACATTCCTACAATTTTGGAGTATTCTTTTAATCAAATTGTATTTGTTGCACTCTGTAGTTGAATATCTCAAAACCTCTTTATTCAAGAGGATGTAGTTTTATGGGTTGATATCATTACAATACGTTGACGATTGTTTCTAAATTTGTTTCAGAACATATAAGATGAAGAAAGAAAGCAAACTAAGAAAAATAACCTTTCCTACCTTTTTACCCAAAAAAAAGAAACCCACAACATTAAAAGAAAAAATGAAGCGAAGTTACAAGTCTCTGTAGTAGTTATCTTCGTGTAAGAGATTTTATACAGTTTCCTCTTCGGTTTTCTTCTGATCTCTCCAAACATCTATACATCCGGAAGTTCCCCATTCATTGCATTTGCCTAGCTTGAGATCAAATGTGGCTTGATGTTGTCGTGCGTTATATTGGAGCATCATCAAGAATCGTGAAGAGAACCTTGGATCATTAGTGATATACGCTTTGCACTCTCTGAGTGATACAAATCTCCTTTGAAACCAATCTAATACAGATGAAGAAAGAAAGTCCATAGTTGAGTTTGAGCCAAAGCCGTATAGAAAGAGAGAAGACACAGAGATGATTTGGATTTTACCTCGGTTGAGCTGTCGGGAGAGAACCACCGTAAGAGAACTCCTAAATGTACAACGGCCGGTATCAGCTTGAATAGCAATGGTGTTGTTACCTGCAATATATTTTACTTGAATAGTCACTTCACAATATTGAATTTTTTAGGACACTGAAATTTACTGCTATTCCTTGAGAAAGCAAGTTCCGTGTCAAATATTCGTTCTCGAAATGAATTTGACGAACTGGACCAATGCGCAAAAGAATTGGACCATACCAAACTTAGAGCAGTTGTTCCCAGAAGCAGGAGGTAAAGTTTGCTCTGCAAATAAACATAAACCCCCTTCATTGATATAACTCCACTAAAAGCATGTTATGAGCAAGCTATTATTGCACCACACGGTCTGCAAGATATATGCTTGATTGGCATTTGATTACTTACCTCAATTAGGTGAAGATTAGATGCTCGACTTAGCAGAACAAAAGCAAATTCCCCAATCTGCGCAAGTGACATTCCAACCTATAGACAAGAAAACTGTGAGGCCTCTCTCTCTCTCTCTCTACGAGAAGGTTTGGAATAATGTGAAAGCATGTAAACAAGAAAGGTTCACTTCTTACAAGTACTGCAGTTTTGTTATTGTATCCAAAGACTTTAACAACGATTGCCACTACCACGGTCTTTATCACTATCACCAGCAACACGGCTGCTAGCAGAATGTCGACATGGTTCCACAAGAAGTGCATATGTATCAACATGCCAATACTAGCAAGGAACAGCGCTGCAAAAAAGTTGCGGATTGGTTCCACCTGCAAGGGAACAGTATTTCATCAAGCAGGACCGGGAAGAGACCCTCAAGTTCGAAAGAGACAAACTTGACTTCTTACTTGTTCAAGAGTATGCTGGGCGAGGTCAGTTGTTGAGATCATCACTCCTGCCGCAAAGGAACCCAACTCAAGACTTAGACCGAGTTTGTCACTACACTGAAGAAGCCAAAAAAACACTGAGTTTATGAACTAAAAATTTGAGATTCACACATGTGCAAACGGCCAATCGGTAAGAAGAACAAAGGGATAAGACTAACCCAAGCAACCAGCAAACAAAATGCTACAGCGGCCAACTGGTAGAGCTCGTTAGTCTGTCCAAGATTGACGAACGCTCAAGTTGATAAACATTATTAAGACCAAAAATGGAAGCAGGCAAAAAAATAAGTGTATACCTGAGAAGAAAGGCTTGTCATAAGTTTTAGAAACCAAGGTACCCAGGTACGGGACAATACAAACAAAGCAGCCAAAAACGCAATCAAAATAGCCAACCTGGAAAGAAATTACCACATGGTCAAAAGAAATTAAGTGTCAAAAACTTGGTTTAATGTATAACCAGTGAAAAAAGGAAGCAGGATATTGACGATATTTTCACAGAACTTCCTGCAAAATAGAATACATACGATTTAGCCATGGACAAGACTCCTTGAAGGACACCAGAGGTGCCACCAAGAACCGGAAGGAGAGCAAAAAGCAAACCCACAGCACAATCCTAGAGATTCATGAAACCATACATTAACAATCTAATGAAGCAACTGTTGCATACAACATATTAACTGATGAACGCAGTTGCATACAAAAAAGTAAGCGGAAACAAAAGCCTGTAAAAATCGTAATAGATATGCTATTTTTTGGAAAGTGAGTAAGTAGATACCTGAAGGATAAGAGTTCCAACGGTTATCTGGCCATGTAGAGCACTTATACTATTTCTTTCCATTAAAAATTTCAAGACCTGGTACAAGAATCACAGCGAGGTATTGATAACATATGAGAATCAAGCTAAACAGCAATTTAGAAAAACACAACCGGTACAACAAATAACTGATAAAATTTAAAATATACCACCGCTGTTGATGACATCGAAAGAAATGCACCTACGAATATTCCTTCTGTTAGTTTACCGCCGCATAACTGCAAAGAAGAAATAGGAAGTCAACCGAATGCATTCTATTTCATGATTCATACACAAAATGCCAAATAACTCATTCCTCACTCAATTGCCACTACTATTTAGAAACTAGAACATACCGAGGCTGTTATCCCACTCAAGCACATGAACAAAAAAATCTGAAGAAGACCTCCTGGAATAGCTACTGCGCGAACTACACGAAGCTGCAACCACAAAGTACAATAACTGTCTCAAAAGTTTCAATTTGGAACAAAGAAACCAGAAAAATATACGAGGGTGGAAGCATGCAAACCTTAGCTGCAGAAAATTCTAATCCTAAAGCAAAAAGGAGAAAGATAACACCAAACTGAGCTACTGTTTCAACCTGTGCTACACACGAAAAATATAAATCAAGTCCTTGTCAACCATTTATATAACCAGGCCATCTCTTAGTCATGAAAACTTCCGTAGAAACGTAATATGAAAACAAAAAGGAGGAAATTTGAAGAACTAAAGCTGATGTAAGCTACCTGCACCATTTCACTAACAAAGCTTAACCCACCCGGTCCAATGACAGATCCAGCCAATAGATACCCAGTAATGACCTGCCATATAAGTAGTGTAGAAATTAAATAACGCTCGATCATTCAAGTGCCAACAAATTCGTTTCTACACTTCCACAGAACTGAATCCTCAAATGCTAACAGAACAAAATCGAAGTCACAAGCTCTGCAAAGGAAGCGTGTCCTCACCGGTTGACCAGCACAAGCAAAGGCAATTCCACCACAAGTAGCAGAAACAATGACGACGACCAAATCTGATATCAGCCTACAAATGTTTTAAGAGAGATGTCCCAAACAAAAAAGCGTAAGGTAAATTCTTACAAAATACTACCGAACAAAGAACTTCTCTTACGAATGCTATGCTTACCTTAAATCTAGCTGCAGTACAGGGTACTTGGATTTTGGATTGGACATGATAAAAACGTTGTCCTGGATTGGAATTTCAGCAAATGCACATTAACGGAATGATTTTTACAGGCGGGTGCATAATAAATGTATATTCTTCAGCAACATACAGTAGAAATATTTTAAAACTACGTAAAGTTACCTTCCTATCTATCAGTCTTGGAGTATCTTCTACGCCATTCTCGTTATCCAAATTAAAGAATGATCTAGAATAAAAAGCACTGATTGTGTTACAGTTTGCTTTAGCCTGTGAAACAAAAGGCAGATAACAGCCACAACTTGCACAAATAGACTCCAAACAGGGTAATGCATGCATCATAATATGAAGACTCACTTCTCTTCCTTGGTCTTGGTCTCATTTTTTTTGGGCTTAACTCGAGCGACAGTCTCCAGAACAGCCTAACGAGCATAACAAATGGATTGATTAATAGAAAAGAAAGAAAACAGAAAAGACAATACTGAGTCATATGATGCGTAAAAATCAATATGGCCAAAAGTGAACTGGCACGAATACAAAGATCAAAAATTGCAATTAACAAACCTGCTGATCAGCAACACTATTATTGAAGCTTCCTGGATCAGGAACTGCACAAAAAAGCAAAACAAAACAAGACAAAAAAGCATTTCACAAAGAGTTGTATAACATTTTTGCATTCGACACGCAATCCATTAAATGCTAGAATCCATTAACCTAAATAGACAAAAAAAATCTCGAATAGATATGTACAGATGTGAGCACGAAGAGATTCTAGACCACTGAGCTAATCAACGATTAATCCCTAGAGAGGATCAAAAAAAGAAAGTTTAAGAAATGCGAGTTAAGTGAGACCAAATCAAGCTGAAATCTGAAGGCAAAAACCCTAGCTCGAAAGCGACGTAGTGAACAACGAAAATGCGAAAATGAAAAAAAGAATGTAGAAAGTAGAAGATCTAGTAGGCGAACCATCGTTCTGGTCATTCTCCGGAAACTCCCTATCAAGTGCCCGATCGATTATATCCGCGAAACTGTCTTCCTTAGGTTTCGTGCTCGTCGCATTGGACTCAGCGGCGGTTCCGTTGATCTCTCGTGTAACAACTGAGTCAGTCCCGATATCGGACTCGGCGGAAAAAGCAAGAGAGAAACTACAACAGATCAGAAGAAACGCCAGAAACCTCATCGTTTCCACGGAGAAGAAGAATTCGCCACCTTTACACCGCCGCATCTCACTGATTGTAAGAGAGAGATAGAGAGTGTGTGAGATCGATTATCCTCGTGTGTGCTTCTTCTTCTTCTTCTCTCCTTCCGGTGGTTGGAGAACGAGAAAGCAGAAAGATTGAGGGAAAATTAATTTTCCTTTTTTTTAATTAGCGATTATTTATTTTTTGTTAATTCATTTTTTATTTTCGTATGTTTGCTTAAGGGGCGAATGTTAGCGTTATAGGCCTTCGATTCTGGAAACTAAAGTGTGTTGTAAGTGGTAATCGAATCCTTATCACACGCGCCTTCGTCAGCGCGTGGTTCTATTTTTCGTGGCTGTGAAGAGCAAAAAATATATTTACTATAATAAATATAGAAAAAGGTTAATATTTGCTGGATTTTCACATTAAATAAAAGATTACGCTTGAACATTTGAATTTTTTTTCCATGTAGGTTTGATTGAAATGTTTAGTCTTTTAATTTGGAGTATTTTTACCAAATTCCCTTCTTTATCTACTTCTTACCTCCTCAGCAAAACTTTGGATTTAGTCATTTAATCATCCGTTTTTTTTTTTTGCTTTGATAGAGATACGTATTACGTATACATATATATATTCAATAGTTGTCGTTTTTTTAATTTATACTATACATGTTAACTTTTTTTTAACTGTTGTTTTCAAATAATCTGAATTTGTTGACTACTTATATAGATTGGGTTGTACTAAAACTGAAATTTGGTATGAAAAATAATACCAAAAGAGTGAAGTTATAGTCATACTACGTTGCCCCTCTTATGGTTGCGTTTAGGTTAAAACATTGTTATTTGTTAAAGTGACTTTTAAACTGAGACAACAAAAGAGTGAAGTTTTAATGTTGACAAGAAGAAGTGAAGAATCAATAAAAATTATTCCGTTGACAAAATCAAATACCCTAAAATTAAATAAATACTTATAAGTTTATACTCAAAAGAAAGTTCTTGGGGGACAACAACAAATGTAGAAAAATATTACCAATTAACAGTAGACAGAAAAATCTACAAATTATTAGTTTCACCGAAAATAAAATTCTAGATTAAATTTTATTTAGGAAAAATGCAAATTCTCATTTTGTTTTAATAAATGAAATCTCATCTAGTTTTTTGAAAACATTATTTCTATGATATAAGGAATTGAAATGAAGGAAATATTTTTTATGGTATCATAGAAAGGACTCAAACAACACAAGTGATGTAGGATGGATGCTACAACTTTAGGATGGGCACTTTTGATCATCTGGACTCAAAAGGTTGTCACAGAGGAATACAAAAAAGCCTTCATCTTCAACTGTATATAGACTAATTTAGGTTATAGAATGTTTTACTCATAAATAACTGTTTTTTGTGTAGATGTGTAATTGAGTTGGTTCGGAATGTTTGCTGGACCGGGAAAATGGTCAGTGTTTGTCAATTGCCACACAGTTGCATACTTGCATATGAGCTCAAAGATTCGGAAGTCCAGTTCCTCGGGTTCGAATTGATCAACAAACAACAATAATTACGTTTTTTTAACTATGCACTCCAGACTCCAGTATGTGACTTAATTTTTTTTATCATTTTATTTAATTGTCTATAATATTATCATCAGAATTCAGAAATATTGATTTTCTTTTTGGTGAAACAGAAACATTGGTTTTATTATATTGTCATCACAAATATTGGTTTTATTATATTACATTATAATGATAAATCGGTTAAATCTAACTATATTTTTTTTTCTGAAAGGGGAAAGCTAACTATATATTACAATGCATGGTTTCACGAACAACTCTATGATAACAGTATACGTAACACATGGATCAACGATTCCAACTCTGCATGCAATGCGATAAAGTTTTCAAAAAACTTTGCGTCTACAACCTTCAAAAACTATGTGAGGAGAATCAAACTCTAAACCTAATATTGGAATATTTTGCCAAGGAATTTCCACAAAATAAAACAGGTTAGATCATAGATCATTGATACTTAACCTAAAAAAACGATACGTATTTGTAAATTAGGTCTTGTCCCATTAAGCTCAATGGGCCGCCATGGTTGAATTTGCTTGACCACCAAACAGATTTGTCGGTGCGATTTTGTAAATCAAATGATAATCTAGAATATTCAACGCTTAAACTAAAGGAAAAAAGATAACATAATCTAAACAGCATCCCAAATTTTATATAAGAAGTTATTAGATATGGAAGACATAATTATAAAATATTTATTGAAAACCAAGAGCGCCCATAGGAGGGAGATATTTCTTTCGCTTAATCCCGCTTAGACTCACATGGACTTTTCAATTGTCGGGTCGATTCATCAACCTAACATATTTTAGCTGGATTAATTTATTCTAATTCTCGATCAAGCAATCACGAAACAAACAATAATTAATGAAGATTTTTTCACACAAATATATTTTCAAGTAAATGAGTATATAGAACGAAACCCAAGAACAACTTATAGACCTAATTTTAACAACAACAAAATCAGTGAGAGATATACAAAAGAGATGTATAAGGACACTAGTACCATACGAAGCATGATGGGCTAGGTCCAGTGAATATAACGTATGAGTGAGCTAGTGATGAGGGAAAACACTTTCCTTGTAACGAAGAAAGAAAATTCAAATAAATTAGGTTAGAAGAAATCATAATAGAAAATTCAATATTTTTGATCACATGGTTGTGTGGGCTGAACTTGGACTTTTCTTTAATCCTGTAGTTCATTTTACATTTTCAAGGCAGATTCTTATACCCTTCTTTATTATTTAAAATGTAACGATACTCCTAGTGTTAGAAAAGAAAAAGAAAAATAGTATTGAAATAAACAATTGAATTTTGCCTCTCCAAGTAGGCAACTTTGCCTCCTTACGAAAAAGAGACCTCACTCTCACTCCATGCCTATAAATAGTACTCCTTAAATCACTAACTTATTCAATCAATTTGTGTCTGCGAACAAAAAGCAAAAGAGATGGTTTCAATCAAAGAGAGAGAGATGGAGATTCCAGTTATTGATTTTGGTGAGTTGGATGGAGAAAACAGAATCAAGACTATGTCACTTCTTGATCATGCATGTGATAAGTGGGGCTTCTTCATGGTATGTATATATCTTTATCCACAAATCAAGTGCCTCTATGGTATGCATATATAAATGTTTCTAGATCCAGTTTTAGGGTATAGCCTTACGTGCGGAGTATGAGTTTTCAGGTTGATAATCATGGAATTGATAAAGAATTAATGGAGAAAGTGAAGAAGTTAATTAACTCTCATTATGAGGAGCATTTGAAAGAGAAGTTTTACCAGTCAGAGATGGTCAAGGCTTTGACTGAAGGCAAAACCTCAGATGCAGATTGGGAAAGCAGTTTCTTCGTTTGGCATAAGCCGACTTCGAACATCTGCAAGATCCCAAACATTTCAGATGAACTCATGTAAGTAACTAAGAAATAAAATATCCAAAGCTTTTACCATTTTTTGGGGCAAAGCTTTTACCATTTACATATAAGTTTTGATTATTTTACTAAACAATATGTGGGGGGTGAAACTGATATTGCAGCAAGACAATGGATGAATATGTTTCTCAACTTCACAAGTTTGCAGAAAGGCTCTCTAAACTCATGTGTGAAAATCTTGGTCTCCGTCAAGAATACATAATGAATGCGTTCTCTGGCCTAGAAGGTCCAGTTTTTGGGACAAAAGTGGCTAAATACCCAGAATGTCCTCGTCCTGAACTCATGAGAGGGCTGAGAGAACATACCGATGCTGGAGGAATCATTTTGCTCCTGCAAGATGATCAAGTGCCTGGTCTTGAGTTCTTTAAAGATGGGAAGTGGGTTCCTATCCCACCATCCAAGAACAATACCATTTTTGTCAATACCGGTGATCAACTCGAGATACTGAGTAATGGGAGGTACAAGAGTGTTGCACACCGTGTAATGACAGTGAAGCAGGGAAGTAGACTGTCGATAGCTACGTTTTACAATCCAGCTGGTGATGCCATAATATCTCCAGCTCCGGAGCTTTTGTATCCAAGTGGCTACCGATTTCAAGATTACCTTAAGCTTTATTAAACCACTAAGTTTGGAGACAAAGGCTCTAGACTTCAGACCATGAAGAAAATGGAGAATGGAGATTCCGTCTAGGATGCATCTGAATGTAACGCTTATGTATTTCACATGAATTCTCTCCTTTTATTAAAATTTGTCTTCTTCTTGTGTTTCCTTTATAAAGAAAATAACAATTATGTCCGGATGGATCATGCTGATCCAACGATTTTGCTTTATTAATGGAATGATCAGTTTATATTTGTCACAACTTTAGTCCACAAAAAGCATTGACCTCTTTTGCTACTCTAATGCTTTTTTTTACTAGGTAAGTCATCACTAGGTAAGTCTTTGATGACTGACAACTTTGAGACCTTTAGTTTGGGTGCTTTTAGTAACTATTTTAAGAGAATCCACACTAACATGCAAATTTTATTTTAGTTTATGAGTACTTAACACATATTCTTTTAGATTTACATTATGATTATTAATATTTTAATGTTATTCTATAATTATTTTGTAATATTAATAATTCGTAAAAGAGAATATAAATGATATGTTTTATACACAATTTTATATTTCATTTTTCATAGTCCTTTTACTTATTTGAATCTTAATATTATAATAATTATTTTTCAATTTACCATTTATTTTTTACATATATTCCATTGAGTTATTTCTTTTTTTCATGTTTTCAAAGTTTATATATTTAAAAATAAATACCAGGTGAAACCCGGGTGCTCATCACCTGGAAGAAATTTACTAAATCCAAGGTTTATTGTAGACGATATGAGAGTTGATGATCTCTGATATCTTGCCACAATACTATATATATGTTCTTTTGTAAAATTCGATGTATAAACAAAGGAGCTAAAAAAACTTGCATTCTTCATCTCTATGTAAACGGGCACGTAATTAGTTGATTACTTTTGGACAATCGTATATGTGGATTCCAACACTATATAAATATCATAACTGGTTAGACTGATTACGTTCATAATTTGAGAGACAAGCAATGAAATCATTTACGATGTTTTACTCTCCTTGACTCGCATCTCCAAAATGTATTCAAACTGCAACAAACTTTCATTAATCCATTATGTAGTCCAGATTTTTTGGATTTGTTAAAGCCACGCATATTCCAAAAGACATTTTTTTTTTTTTTGAAAACACTAGGATCAGTCTCTTTAGTAGTTAACATTAGAGCATCAGAGAATTTCTTTTAAAAGTCTTTAAAACACAATGAGTGAAATGTGAGTTTCCCGTTGAAAATGTCTCACAATTTCGTTTTGAGTTATATATATTGGTTTGCTCTGCAATTTGTATTTCACAGATATATTGTTTTTCTCTGCAATTTGTATTTCAGCCTCTCTTTTATCTCCAGCACACTTTCCACATTCCCCTTGTTTAATTTCTTCCATGTTTTTTTCCTCTTGCAAAACAAATAACGCAAATGGTGAAGTGACCAACTCATCACTTAGTTCTGATTGCTTTCCAACCTTATTTGGTGAGACTCATATGTCCTCTCCACTTCCTCTCCATTCCCTTGTTGGTTTCCATTTGCATCCGACACTGATTTGTTGTCTTTATGGCATTGTTTCTTCGTATCATTCTTGGTGATTGAACTTGTTTACGTGCAAAAGTCATTTAATTCAACATCAACCTCTCTGCTCCGACCAATTCGATCTACTTTCTTTCTCTTTAACAATTCGATCATTATCAATATCAATCTATCATCATTTCTTTCAAATCATTATCATTATTATTGTTATCAAGATTACCGTCAACACATTTTCATCATCGTTTTCATTATACTAATCAAACCTATCGGATCAAATATCGTAAATATGGAGTTCTTTGCTATACGAAATTTCTTTTTAATGATATTCCATCTCTTTACATGAATACGGTACATAGGGGTTTAATTAAAGAGTGGGATGATATCTTCTTCGGGTTGTTTTTCGATGTAAGATCTTCTTCTTCAAAATCAATATTTTCAAGTTTCTTGACATAGTTCAACGCAAAGTCATTGCCTCATTGGTGTCACATGGCTAGTTCCTGTTGGTTTGAAATCTTTGATAACTCGAAAACGGTTACGGCGTAAGTGAGACGGGCCATAGTGCTGGTTTGCATAACACAAACGCGCTTTCAAAAGCTCTCAAAACGCAACTCATGTCTCCACGTGTCCATCCATGTGATATGATTCCACTCCTAAACCCTAAAAGCCGGTCCGACCAGGTGAACCAGTTCACTTTATTACATCGCAAAAAAAGTAAATAATAAAATTTCGATTTAAATTAGCATTAAAAGAGGATTCACACTTCCCGTCATCTCTAACGACCGAGGCACCGACCTCATAAGTCATATAAGTGAGAAAACACAGAGACAGTCCTCTCACTTTCATAATTTCTTTTTTCTTTAGAGAGAGAGAGAGAATTAAATGGCGTTAGCGAATAACTTAACGGCGATACTGAACTTACTAGCGTTACTATGTTCGATCCCGATAACGGCGTCAGGGATATGGCTTGCCTCAAAACCTGACAACGAGTGTGTTAATCTCCTCCGTTGGCCCGTCGTTGTCCTCGGCGTTCTCATCCTCGTCGTCTCTGCCTGCGGCTTCATCGGCGCCTACCAGTAAGTTTTATACATAAACAGAGACTTTTGCTTCGGTTTTGATTTTTAAGTTAGTAAAAAAATTCAAATACTTTCTTCTCTTTTTCTCTAAAGAAGCACAAAGATAACACCTTTTGATCTCAAGCCTCTTTTCACTGCAATCTAAGAAAACTTCTGTGGAGAAATTGAACTTTGAAAAAACCTGAAAACAGAGAGTTAATTCAAAGATTTTCACCACAAAGAACTCAACTTTGAGCTCAAATGATCACTCTGGATCATTCTCAGGTACAAGGAAAGACCCAAATGTTGTTTGTTAAAGAAAATTGTGTTGTGGAAATAAAAAAATCGAAACTTTGAAAAAAAACGAGAAAACAGAGAGAAATCTCAAAATCAATTCAAACTCAGAAAGATTTGAAGATCTCAACTTTATGCTCAAAATTCTCGTTCTCAGGTACAAAGAGACTCTACTGGCTGTATACTTGTGCTGTATGGCGATACTGATCGGACTCTTGCTGGTGGTTCTGATATTCGCTTTCGTCGTGACCCGACCCGATGGGTCTTATCCGGTTCCGGGTCGAGGTTACAAAGAGTACAGGCTCGAAGGGTTCTCGAACTGGCTGAGAGAGAACGTTGTGGATTCAAAGAATTGGGGCAACATAAGGGCTTGTTTGGCTGACACAAACGTTTGTCCTAAACTCAGCCAACAGTTCATCACCGCTGATCAGTTCTTCTCTTCCTCTTCCATCACTCCTCTCCAGGCATGTTCTCTCTTTCTCTCTCTTCTTTTAATTCTTATTCTGAACCTGAAACTTCTACTTTGTTTCATTTTGGCCCCCACAATTTTTTTTTCATTTTCGTACCGGTTTTGGTTTGGTTCTTGTAGTTTTATTTGTTTTGTTTTGTAAGCAATCTGTGGTTACTTGAAGTAGGTTAGGAGTCATATATCATAGTAACTGGAGTTAACTGCGAGACTACACTAGTTAACATCAACCTGAAGAGCAAAGTCAAAATGTAAGAAATGTCAAAGTCATTAACGCGGTAAATTTGTCCACTAGTAAATCAAAATCGTAAATACCACTCTCGACATGATTATTGTGATAGGTAACTTGTAAACTAAACATTAGTTACTTGGATAATTAGTTCTCTTGAGTCTAAAAGTCCACATCTTAAATCAGTTGTTTGTAGTTGCTTTCGAATGGTACAGTTTGTTTTTAGCAATTTACATATAGATAGCTTTGAAAACCATTTTTAAGTTAAAATTTATACTGAAAATTATTAGTTTTGGAAGATGCCAACGAATCAAAATCTTGTTAATTAAGATTAGATGCTTAATGAAGATAAGATGCGATGTTAATGAGAATGTTTTGTTAATATCTAGATTATGTGAGACCTACGGTTTGTTCTTATAAATGAAAAAAAGAAAGAGAGATAGGTCCATTATTCAAAAAGTAAGATAGGGGGATCATATCATAAAGTTGTAAAATTTCACTTTAGCTTCTGTGAAGCATTGTTCTTATTCTCTACATTCCTTTTTCATAGTAGCTTTTAACGTTTCTTTCTCTCTTTTTTTTTTTTTTTTCCTTATCGTATTGAAAACTAAAAGAGTTCCACTCTAAAGATGAAAAATTTAGTCCAAGTAAAAATGGTTTCTGAACCATTCAAAGGTTTATTTTCTAGTGTCAGAGAGGAAATCCCATTAAATTTCTCAACAATTGGCTAGTGCCATTTCTATGGTAAATTATTCAGATTCTAGGCATATATAACCACTAGTTGAAAACATACTTTGAATCTTAATTGAAGTTAGTATATATAAAAATCATATTTTGGTCCTAGGAGACTGGTGTAGAAGTTGCTGGAAACCAACAGTCCAAAATATAATAGTAAGATAACCAGAATTCAAAATAACACACTATCATAAGGACCCACCCATGCACCCACAATAAGGTACATGATAAAATAGGTTTTATTATCCGATTATTGATTTATATGTTCTCCTTTGTCATTATCTCACTCACATAATTCAATCATTCTCTTTAGATAGTGTTTCTCTAACTCAGCTCAAACTTGACAAAATATCAAAACTTTTTCTTTTCAAAATTATAAGATAATGCCACTCTTCACTAAAATCATTTTTCATGTCTTTTATGCTTGAAACATGGAGAGATTAAGCGCATAGCTTAGGAACTTCTGTTCAAATCAAATTTGACCAAAGTGGTTACTGTAAATATAATTAAATATAGACCAAAGTGGCATCCAAGTCTCATGTAACAAGATTGGAATCACTAATAATTAAATAAACTTAGATGATGAGGTTTTTGACTGATTGTAAGTCGATAGTAATTAGACATTATTAAACATTGGACCAATGATTTGATTCAATTAATAATCACAATCACAAAGTCTTTGTCCCCATCAAGAAACATGATAAATAATTGTACCTCTCCATGTTCTACCACTCACAATAGAGAATTTGTTAATTTGGATAAATAAGACGGTTTTTTAAAAATGGATAAATAAGACGGAAGAAATAAGAAGATTTCCAAGAAAAACCTATATACAATTTCTCTCTTCTGTACTTTACACTAATGAGAAAGCTATTGTTTTAGGCCTCACTGATTGTGTTTGTGTTTGCTTTAAGTGTATATTTTCTCCAAAGATAAATTGTTAATTGTAAACATAAACGCCAACCGTCAATGAAAAAGAAGAAGAAAAAAATATACCATTTACATTTGGCGTTTGCGTTTATACTTTGCAAAAATATGTTATAGCAACATTTAATAATTTAATCAGACGTTGATAAATATTAGATTTAAAAGGTTATATATTTATATATATATTTCAAAATTTTGAGTTAGTTTTTAAATGAAAAACTCGCGTCTAAACCTAAATGCACAAAAAAAAAAAATTCGTAGACTTAAATTTCTCGGTATATACCCTGAAATATCCAAACCTTACAAGAATCTGGATTATTTACAAGACTGTTAAGCTTAAATAACACAAATATATGAAAAAATATCTTAAATGTCCAAACTATTCAAAATATTATCATGTTTTTATTCAAAAAGTATGCCTTTTTCTCTGTGTTGTACAGTCTGGTTGCTGCAAACCACCGACCGCGTGTGGCTACAACTTCGTGAACCCGACACTGTGGCTAAACCCAACCAACATGGCTGCAGACGCAGACTGCTACCTGTGGAACAACGACCAAAGCCAGCTTTGTTACAATTGCAACTCATGCAAAGCTGGTCTTTTGGGAAACCTTAGAAAAGAATGGCGTAAAGCAAATCTCATACTGATCGTCACTGTCGTTGTTCTCATCTGGGTCTATGTTATTGCGTGTAGTGCGTTTAGGAATGCTCAGACTGAGGATCTCTTCCGCAAATACAAACAGGGTTGGGTCTAAAGTGAACCTGTATATAGATTTGTTTGTAGTTGTTGAGATTGGGGAGTATTTCAAAATAGCTTGTGATATTATGACTTTGTGTTTCGAAAGGGCTTTTCTTGCATGGGTTTTGTTTTCATGTTTATGTTGCATTGCTTGCGAAGAAAGAAAAGATAACTGAACTAATTCATACTGTCAAGTATTTGTTGAGAACCAGTGGACTTGAACACAGGTTTATAAAGTAAACTAAGGAGCGAGCTTTTGTCATTTTATCTAGTGATTCAAGAGATTATATAGGATTCCTAATCTACGAATTGATTATCAAACTCTTTAATTAAGTAAACATTTGTAAATTTTATTGGTTGTTATTTGTCACTTATACAAAATCTAGAAAATTTAACCATGAACATATGTTCTCTAGCGTTTTTCATTCCTATAGCTTGTTTCCATCCTGCAATGTCAACATATATAAACCATGTCAACTTCTCTATACACACAAACACAAGAAGATGTGAGTATAATTGTTTCAAACGAAAATGTTTATGCTTACATGAGTAACATCTCCTAGCTATAGTTGAGATATTATTACTAAAAGACTAACTTTTATCTTTCAAACAAAGACAATCGTGTGATATTTGAAGATCAACGCAAATACAAGTAAGTAATTACTGCGATGATCGTGATGGAGCACTGAGGCATGTATCGCGTAGAGATTGGTAGAGAGATTTTCTTTCGGCGAGATGCTTGCTTGGTGGGTTCTTGAAGAACATGCACATTAAAACACACTCGCAGAGACAATATTTTCTTACATAAGGGGGCTTTTTATGGCACTTTTTCAAACAATCAAGAAAGCACTCGCTTCCTTGTGCTTCTCCTTCCATGGTAGCCATCACCAACACTACCATCATGATCATCACCACACTCCACTTCGTCATCCCTAGCTAGTTCTCTTTAACGTTTTTCTTGTGTCTTGTTTAGAACAGATTTTAAGTCTTTTTTTTAAGCATATGAATTTTATTCATTCCTATACTGGGAGAAGCCAACAGGAGACCCACACTAATCCAATGTCTCAGCCATAAGCTGGCGGATCCATGATCCCCAGAGACAAAGCCCCAACACGGGGAGACAAAGCCGGCAGGTAAACAACATCTCTGGAGCCAACATTACTAAAAAAACTAAAACAACCCAACCCAAGACAACAAAGGCTAAGAAACGCAAACCCACCAAAAGAAGCAAGACTAGCCCACGAGAGTCAAACACTGATGTTGAGAACTTACCAACCGCAGATGAAGACCGAAGCTCCTGTAAACTCAACATTTTCAGTCCAAAATCACCAAGGATCATGCTGACTGTGAGATACTAAAACAAACGAATCTTCAGCACCACAAACCCAAGCCAGTCCAACGCAAAAGCTGGAACTCACTCCAAAAGGTTAACCGGAAGGAAGCTGCTCCAAACCACAAACAGAGACCAAGACTCAAGACAAAACTAAACCAAGCTAACCGGCAAGACTAAACGAAACATTCAGCCAAGAGATCGGAAAAGGACAAACTACAACCGCAACTGAAGCCTAACCAACAACAACTAAGAATAAAAACACAGGAAAAACACTAAAACTTTGACAGAACAGATTTTAAGTCAATTGAGCTACTTTGTATTTTTTATATACGTAAATATTAATTATAACCAAATCTGGATTTGTTGTATGCTTAGGCGTTACGTGAAACTACTTTTCTAGGTTACAGCTGCCACTTGCATTGTCGTCTATATACTTTTAATTAAGTTATAGTCTTTACTTCTTGGAATTTTTAAATAGGTATAGTCTTTTCTTTGTCATGTTTTTATTCAATATAAGTGATGCATTAGTTAAAAACAAATTTGGCGATCAAGAAAGAAATGAATGAAAACTCGCAGTTTTGCTGGTAAAATGATACTTGCCCAAATGTCATTACTCGAGAATCCGTTTAACATTTGATACATCATATGCCATATCATCAAGAAAAGAAATAAACAATCTATATAGACAGAAAAATGTCGTTCATATCAGACAGAAAAATGTCCCTTTGATTGTTTCTTCCCTGAAATTAAGAATTCTCAGTTTCAAACTAAGAAAACTTTAACCATTGGTTAGAACATAGCTATCAACAAAGACTTATCTTTTGATAGGGCTCTCTAAGTCTCATCTTATAATCGAAGTGTATGACGTTTCCAACGATAAGAACAAAACATAAGTTAAAGCCACAAAGCTCTTTTCGTCCATCTATCTTCTCTTTCTTGTCATCAACACTAGGAATTAGTAGCGCTTTTGTAATTAACAATTTTTTTTTGTATCTCAATTAAATTTTAAATTGATCTCTGAAGTTGAAATGTACAAGATCATAAAGGCTGTCACTAGCTATAGTTCAATTCATTTCTAACCTTAAAATAACATTACCCAGAGATTGTTGTAGTTTCCTAACGTGGTCGAGAAGCTACTAGGTAAGTTCCTTTGATCCACAAAATAGTATATTTAATTTGAAGATGAATATCACGATTTTAACATTATGTTGCAAATAAATATTTTGTTACATAGTATAATCTAATAATTGTGGTTAGTGGTCATTTCACCAGACCAATGCGTAAATTCAAATTATCTATTTAATGTTTTCTGATAACAAAGAAGAGAAATGTTTTTTTTTGTATAAACTACAAATAGAAAACCAAAATGTATTTCATTTGCGTAATAAAGTTTCATACTTCGATAGTATTGTATCTATAAATAGTTTCCGTCTTGTGAGAGCATCCATTTCATAATCCTCATTTCCCGGATCTCTCTCTCTCTCTCTCCTACGTCAATTTCAATCTCCGACCCGACCCGACCCGAACCGGGTCAAACCCGGAATCCGCCGGAGAAAAAAAAAAGATGGATAAGCCTAGCTTCGTAATCCGAGCCGAAGAAGCAGAATCCGCCGCGAAACAACTCGGCGTCTCCGTCCTCCAGCTCCTCCCTTCGCTCGTGAACCCGGCGAAATCGTTCGCTCGACCACCGATCTCCAAATTCCACGTCGGAGCCGTCGGACTCGGATCGTCGGGTCGGATCTTCTTAGGCGTCAATGTGGAATTCCCAGGTCTCCCTCTCCACCACTCGATCCATGCCGAGCAGTTCCTCGTCACCAACCTCACACTCAACGGCGAGCGTCAGCTCCGTCACTTCGCCGTCTCCGCCGCGCCGTGCGGGCATTGCCGTCAGTTCCTACAAGAAATCCGCGACGCGCCGGAGATCAGACTCCTGATCACCGATCCAAACGCAGCCGCGGATTCCGACGCCGATCCCGACGGATTCCTACGCCTCGGGAGCATCTTGCCGCACAGATTCGGTCCCGAGGATCTTCTCGAGGAAGGCTTCCCTCTCATCCTCGACCACCGCGATAACCGCCTCGCGATCGCGGATCTTCCCGGTTCGATCCCCAACGGAACCGCCGATGACTCCGCAGCGGAATTGAAGCGTACGGCACTAGCGGCGGCGAACAGATCGTACGCGCCGTACAGCTCGTGTCCGTCGGGAGTGTCGCTGGTGGATTGCGACGGGAAAGTGTACAGAGGATGGTACATGGAATCGGCGGCTTATAACCCAAGTTTGGGGCCGGTACAGGCGGCTCTGGTGGATTACGTGGCCAACGGAGGCGGAGGAGGTTACGAGAGAATCATCGGAGCTGTGCTGGTGGAGAAAGAAGACGCGGTGGTGCGGCAAGAGCACACGGCGAGGTTGCTTCTACAGACGATCTCGCCGAAATGCGATTTCAGTGTCTTCCATTGCCATTGACCTTTGAGATATCAAAACATCACACACAGAAGAAAAAAAAGTGGAATAAATATTAAAAATGGACTTTCAATTCGTAATTATTGGTTGCTCGAAATAAAATATACTAGAAAAAGTAATTATTGAAACTTGAAACTTGAAAGTGATGCTTCTGAATGAGATATATGGATAAGTGGTGAGGACATGTAAGAAGATTCTTTTTTTCTTTGCCTTTTTATTTGTAATATAGATAATTATTTTAATGCGATTTTTATGTTTATCAGTGTACCTTGTTAATTATTTTTGGTGATCACAATTCACAAATATTGCTTTTCCCTTTTGAATCGTTTTATATTCCCTCCGGAATTTAAATGTCAAATAATGATTCTGTATGTTTTTTGTTTGCTTAGCTCAAATCAAATAGATAAGAATCCAATCTTTTCAAATGAAAAAGAAAAAAAATCTGTCTTAATCCGGTACAATTTTTCTGAACTGAACAAACCAACAAAGCGGAATAAATCAAATCAAAGTGAGGGATAAACCTAATCTCAAGCTTAACCACATCATTCTGTTTTGTTATAAATAACACAAGATTCATTGCCTCGACAAGATTATTGTGTGTGTGGTGCATAATGTGACCAGTGACCACTAATCAAAGATAAGACAGGCTAATTAGAAGCTCAAGAGAATAAGTTATGAACGTTCTTTACACACTGCAATAAGGACCAAATAAATGTATCTATTGATGCCTTTACACATATAAATATGTTGGAACAAATTCTCCAACTGCAAAGTATGAAAGCAGAGAATATACTTAAGATGGTCCACAAGCAACTCCTACTGGGAATGGTTAACAATGAGTCTAACAATTTCGGATTAGTTAAAATTAATAAACTCTAAAAGCCTCTCAATCTTTTGTTTTCTTCAACTTTTAGCATTACAACATAAAAGCTATTCATGAACAAAATTTATCCCAATCCATGCATTTTAACAAAACACTAAAAACTTTACACGATTAATTGGTTGCAATTGTAAACGTTTTAATTTGTAAATTTTTGCAGACATGATTGTATGATGACTTGACATATATATATTGATTGAAATATGGTGACGTGCCGTTTACAAATTGGTTTGGAAAAATTTCCACCTAGTAAAATATATAATTAGAGAATATACGATGGTCCGTATAGTCATTTTCTGAGTTTAGTAAATAAGTTTTGACCTTTGAGGTTTAAGATATAATTTTGTAAGGTTTAAGATATAAAATCAAAGCTATATATTGATTCATTCTCTCCTTAATAGAACTCATCATGCGTCCGTCTCATTTCCAAACGGACGAGATATTTGTCCACTCCTAGCATGTTTTCATTTGAAATATTAATTTTGGTTTATTTACTATTTATTCGAAATGTGGATTCAATCATATATATATATACTACTACGTGATGCAATCTCAAGTTCGGGATAACTGGATAAGTTGATAATGCAGAAGAATCGGTCAATCCACTTGTAACGGACAAGTCACTTGCATGATGATGATGATGGAGAAGCATGTATAGCACCACCTTAACTCTAATTATGGTAGACGAGCAGACAAACCGCAAAGACTAAACTTGCCAAATTTTCGTAAGTTTGGACCACTGACGACGGGAGTCCACCAAGATCAACGATCACATTCATGTACCCAACATTGTGATCCTTGTACGCACAAGTTTTAGATGTGATTCCTTTTTAGGGGGTAGGGCCTATTGATTTCTCTAAACTTGTGATTCTTTTTTTCTTTTTCTTTTTTGGAGGTCTCTCCATCTTTTTAGATGTGAACTTAGATGTTAGTTTTTGAAACATATTCGACGAGAAACCCATTGACCTAGCTATTGATTTCTCTGAGGTGAATCCATCACCTTCTTAGATTGACATCCCTTTGCATTTTTTTTTTTTTAAAATATTAAGTCGTGTTGGTTCAATACATCGAAGCGAAAACCAGTTGAAAAGCTCCCTTTGCTCATCTTGTACAAGCCTGTAGATTCAGGCGTTTGATTTGATAAAAACATAGATCAAGCGAAGACCAATAAAATCAAGCATGCAAGTTCAAAACATAGAACATATTCACCAACCAATATAATCAAATCGTGAGTTAAAAACAGTCAACCACTAATTATATTGAGTCAATTCGAATCAAAGAGAGTTTATACAGTTGTTTGAAAGCATAAACCATAAATCATACAACAAACAATACAATCAAGAAATGGTTTAAAAGCTGAAATAACTAGTAAAATCAAGTCATCATCTAGCATATAACTAAATTCAGACATTCATTACTTAGGTCGGACAAGCACTATAAGAGCATGTTTATCGCGGTACCTTAACACCGTCGGGTAAAAGTTTTTAAAAATAAATCAAAAATCATTAAAAAAACGAAGAAACGTATCCTAATTAGGGGAATTAGTATACATCTCTAAAGAGACACGTGTTGGCTCACATTCCTTCGTTTTCAACGAAATCTTTTCATCTTGCCATTGTTTTTTCTTTCTGATTGATTCAACGAAATCTTCATGGATCAATCATCTTCTTCTTCATTCTTTGCTCAGTGGTTCGATTCTTACCTGCCCCGATCTTTGTCTCCGTCAATCTCCGTCGTATTCGAGAATCTCATCGTCACAGCCGCTTCCTCTCTCTGTCAATAGTCGCCGCGAGATCTCACGCCCGATCAAAGTCACCGTGAGAGGCCCCATGGAGACGAAGGGGGAGACGATTTCCGGCGGTGTTCCCAACGACACGATGAAGCTATTAATTTTGGTTTATTTACTATTTATTCAAAATGTGGATTCAATCATATATATATACTACTACGTGATGCAATCTCAAGTTCGGGATAACTGGATAAGCTGATAATGCAGAAGAATCGGTCAATCCACTTGTAACGAACAAGTCCCTTGCATGATGAATTGATGATGATGGAGAAGCTATGTATTGCACCACCTTAACTCTAATTATGGTAGACGAATAGACAAACCGCAAAGACCAAACTTGCCAAATTTTCGTAAGTTTGGACCACTGACGATGGAGTCCACCAAGATCAACGATCACATTCATATGTACCCAACATTGTGATCCTTGTACGCACAAGTTTTAGATGTGATTCCTTTCTAGGGGGTAGTAGGGCCTATTGATTTCTCTAAACTTGTGATTCTTTTTTTTTTTCTGGATTGGATGTCTCTCCATCTTTTTAGATGTGAACTTAGATGTTAGTTTTTGAAAGATATTGATTTCTCTGAGGTGAATCCATCACCTTCTTAGATTCACATCCCTTTGCATTTTTTTTTTAAAAAATTGCGAAGCAAAAACCAATTTTTTTTTTTTTTGGTAACTTAGGAGGAATCTCCGGTTAAACCGAGACTAATTCTCCTGGAGAAAAGAATGCCCACGAATAGACGCTCCTCTCAGTTTTTCAAATGGACCGTAAGCAAGGGTTCATACTCGTGTGGTCAAATAGGGAAATGTTTAGCAATTCCGCGCTTGAAGGGAATCGATCTCTGATCTAGACCAACATGACAATTCCTCCCCAAATGAAAACCATTAGACTACCACCACTTGGTTACATACCAGTTGAAAAGCTCCCTTTGCTCATCTTATACAAGCCTGTAGATTCAGGCGTTTGATTTGATAAAAACATAGATCAAGCGAAAACCAATAAAATCAAGCATGCAAGTTCAAAACATAGAACATACCAACCAATATAATCAAATCGTGAGTTAAAAACAGTCCATGACGCAACCACTAAATATATTTAGTCAATTCGAATCAAGAGAGTTTATATAGTTGTTTGAAAGCATAAACCATAAATCATACAACAAACAATACAATCAAGAAATGGTTTAAAAGCTGAAATAACTAGTAAAATCAAGTCATTATCTAGCATATAACTAAACTCAGACATTCATTACTTAGGTTGGACCGAAACAAGCACTATAAGACCTCAACAAATTACAAATAATTCAAATATATGCAATTTTTTTCTTCTTGAGAAAACATGTATTATCCCACACACATACCAATAATAGACATAGATGAACCCTTAATTGGGTGTAGTTTAGGATAAACATATATTTCCAGAAAATTTTAATTAATTTACTAGACTAACAATTCGAAGAACTAAAAAAGGTAAAAGTCAAGATGGTATATAATTTAAAATAGTATATCATTCATATATATGATCGGAATGTGATCTTGACTTCAAAACGAAACAGGAATAAGAAAGCCAAACCAAGATCACTGCAAAAGTTAAACAAAACGGCGAAATAGTAAGAATTCTTCCACAACATATTGTTATAAAATTTTTAAATAATGGTAAAATGCAAGTATAAAACTAAGGCATTAGAATTATGTACATCAATTATTTCTTTCCGCGCTGCTTGTCATCATTGCTTTGAGGTACGTTCTTTTGTCATCATGGATGAGCTCGTCTGCTCTTAGCTCTTCTAAAGCAGACTGCTTGTCCTCCACCTCATCATTCATCTCCTTCATTTTCTGCTTCATCACTTGTAGTTTACCTTTCAGATCTTAAATCTCCCATTTCTTCCAACGTGTGCTTGGTGTCTAGCTGCGTGCGGCTCAAGCTGAAGAATCTAGTTCAAAGCCTCTTCTTGTTAAGAAGGAGAGAACGATCTCGTCAGCCTTTTTCTGGTCATGGGAAAAAGAATTGCGTTTGACAACTCGCGTTTCCTCCTATCGGTTATTACTTTTAAATTTGAGTCAATTTATTCTGTTATCGAACCGGTTCTGAATTCTCAGAAAACCACTTAAACCGAGCCGGTTCTTTTTTTTACGATCTTTAAATTGCATACGCCGTCGTTTTCTGGTGTCTCTGTAATTTGGCAATTTCCATTTTTTTTGTTTGGTTCTCTTGTAAACAAAGATCGAGACTTTTTATTTTTTTCAATTTCGTCTCTTTCTGTGGAATAAGAAAGCCTACTCGAGGAAGAAGAAGAAGGAGGTGAGAATGGCGTACGTTAGTATGGGTGAAGCCCACCGGCGAATCACTGAGTACCTAAACGACTTCTGCGACTCCGTTTCGGACCAAGACTCTTCTACACTTTCTCGTCTCCTCTCTTTCTCTTCCAATTCTGCACTTCTTCTCTCACTTGCCGACGCACTCAACGTCTTCCAGGTGCGTTAATTTCTCTGGTTTGGTGAAAGTTTTCTGTTTGATCGAGACCCATCTTGTAAAATTAGCACCTTGGAAACAGTACGAGTATGTTTTTACGATAGAGGTTTGTTGATCCTTGTGTTAGTAAAGTTTGTGGCTTTTAGTTTCAGTTTCTTCAATCCAGGATGCTTAGGATATGATCCAATTGGGTCCTACTGCTTCACCAATGAGTATGAATTCTGAATTTAGGGCTCGAAAGAGTTGGGAGTATGTTCCTGCGATATAAGCATGATCTTTCTGTTGGCAAAGTTTGTGTCTTTTAGGCTCAGTTTCAATCCAGGATACTTACAGTGTTCTCCTCCAATTGGGTCCTCCTGATTATCAATGACTTGATGTTGAATTTAGGGCTTGAAACTGTCTGTGGTAATGTTGTTGTATGAAACACATTGTATATGTGTGTTTAATGAGTATATTGGTTTTGGATTAGGGCTTGAAACCGTCTGATAAAAATTGAGTTTTTGTGTTTACCGGATAGGATTGAATTGGGCGCGTATTCCTTAATTTGCAGGATTTCTGAGAATGTATTTGACATGTTAGCTAAGTTCTTATGTAGAGAGAACTTCGAAAGACTGAATCCATTGAATTTTACTCTTTGAATGATGCAGGATGCTAGCACTTTGATAAGGCAATCTGATAAATTCTCTGAATACGGGGAGATTCTAGCTCACTTGTTTCGTTCGCTACAAAGTTACCGGGTTGGGAATCTAGTCGAGGCATACCTTGCTTTTGAGAAGTTTGCCAAGTAAAGTTTTCTTTGTTCCTCTCTGCTGCATTGATGTGTGACCTTCTTTTTTTTTTTTTTTTACACTATCTGATATTGGATTCTATATGTGCAGCGCTTTTGTTCAGGAGTTTCGTAATTGGGAATCTGCTTGGGCATTGGAAGCTCTCTATGTAGTTTGTTATGAAATTCGGATTCTTGCTGAAAAGGTAGTCTTTCACTTTTATATCCGTCATTCAGAATCTTAGATTTTGTTTAGTTTCGCATCTCCGAGTTTTGAGCTATGAGAGCATGATTGGTTCGCAATGCAAATGCAGGCTGATAAAGAATTGACGATTAATGGAAAATCGCCCGAGAAATTGAAAGCGGCTGGATCTCTTCTCATGAAAGTTTTTGGAGTTCTTGCTGTAAGCTGCCTTATCTTTCTTCAGGAGAACTATCTTTGGTAATCTTTAATATTTTGTTAAGTTTCTTTTTTGGCTCCTTATCTAGTTTTAAACTGTAGGGTAAAGGTCCTAAGCGAGTGGGAGCACTATATGTGACTTGCCAATTGTTCAAGACCTACTTCAAGGTGAAGTTCATGATTTTGAAATGGTTAACATTCATTCTTATATTATTATTTGCAATATGATCAACCATTTACTAAAATTGCGTCCCTAATCTCTGTATTTCAGCTTGGAACTGTCAATCTTTGTCGAAGTGTAATAAGAAGTATTGAGACTGCTCGGATATTTGACTTCGAGGAATTTCCAAGAAGAGACAAGGTCTAGTGCAATTCTCTGCAAGCAGTTTTAGTTTTTGGCCTCCTGATTCGATTACATTTATCTTATGTTTTCTTCTTCACAAATCCGCAGGTTACATACATGTATTATACCGGAAGATTAGAAGTCTTCAACGAGAATTTTCCTGCTGTGAGTCACTAATAGCTTTTCTGGTTCCATCAAAGTTCATTTTGTAGTCTTATCGATTTTAAAATCTTGCAGGCTGATACAAAGCTATCATATGCCTTACAATATTGCAACCCCAAAAGAGAACGGAATATAAGGTATGATTGTGGTTTACTCTCTGATTAGTGATTACTTTTATTCTTGCATTGCATTTCTTAATGAGCTTATGTGGCTTATGTTCAGGATGATATTGAAGTATTTGATACCCGTAAAACTTTCGATAGGAATCATACCAAAACATGAGCTCTTGCAAAAGTATAATCTTCATGAGGTAACAACTATTCCTTGTGTTTTCTAAACTTCTCCTCAATTCTACGTCAAACTTATGCCTCTTAATCCAACTTCTCTATGTGGCCAGTACATAAACATTGTGCAAGCTCTGAGAAAGGGTGATCTCAGGCTTCTTCGACATGCTCTTCAAGAACATGAAGATCGGTATGACTTTCTGTTGACATCTTACTGTACTTATCTACATCTAAATATTAGGTCCTTTTGTTAGACTAGTGCATGAGCATTGTAATTAGCTTAGGTCGCTTGTAGTGGATTGTAACCGTGCTGACAGCTCTGCTATAACTGGTTAGTTATAGAGATAGCAGGTTAATTGAAAGTTGTGGCAGTTTTGTCCAGAGTAGAGATGCTCTCGTTAGTCAAGTCGCTCTATGATGTGTAGTTCTTTGGTGAATCGCATAAAGTAGTTGATCGGTTTGGATTATATCACTGAACAACTTTTTATCAATCAGGTTTTTGAGGTCCGGTGTGTATCTTGTCTTGGAAAAGCTGGAGCTCCAAGTCTACCAGAGACTCATGAAGAAAATGTAAGGAGTAGTTATATAACACAAGCTATCCATCCATTGAGCATTCTAATATGACCGTAGCTTCATAACTCTTTTTATCAATGTTTCAGTTATATCATTCAGAAGCTGAGTGATCCAGCGAGAGCTCACCAGCTGAAGCTTGAAGTGATTGCCAAAGCACTTAGATGGCTAGACATAGATATGGATCTCGACGAGGTTTCTTCTACGTTTCCATCTCATTCATTGCTTTTGATTACTTGCATGAATTTTATAAACTCAAAGTTCTAATACTATTGTTTGCAGGTGGAATGTATAATGACGATCTTGATATACAAAAACCTTGTGAAAGGTTATTTGGCACACAAGAGCAAAGTGGTAGTTCTAAGCAAGCAAGATCCTTTCCCTAAACTAAACGGGAAGCCTGTTGGCTCATAGAATTATCTTCACGTGCAGGCCCTGCGAATTGCGGGTTATCCTTGTTGTTGTATTAAGAAACCCTGTTTTAACCCGAGCTTAACCTCATGATTTAGTTCAACCATTTTTTTATAGTCTGATAGATTTTATTTGCCACAAGGAATGATCGAAAGAACATCCAGATTCTTATACAAGCTTGAATATTCTCTTTTTCTACGTCTACAGTTTCATGAATTGTTATCTTTTGTGCCTTCAAAATTTTCTTTGACATTTTGTCGCAATTGAAATCAACGAATGATGAAAGCTTGAAAGTTGTGGATAATAGACACTCACGGCGAAGGGATTGCTTTTCAAAATTTACTATGACATTTGGTCACAATACCTTGAAAGTTGTCAAAGAGTGTAGTTCTTCAAACTTGCCATCAATGAAACAAAAAATGTTGAGTAGAAAAACAGAGAGGACAATACAAAACTCAAGAGACTACAATACTTCAAAAGTTTTTCGGATAAAGACTCGAATCTTTTCAGGCAGCGAGATCAGGAAGTGTGTTTTGAATGTTGTAAGGCATCAAGATGTTGAAACCGTCAGCAGCAGTTGAGATGATCATCCCTGGAATCTGGTTGTGCCAGTGAAGTTCCTTCAAGTCCTTTTGTCCCTGATTTTCCAGAAAAAAGTTTTCAGACAAACAAACATCAATCAAATATAACCGAGCTGAAGAGGTTATAGTAAGATGTTACCTGGTGAACGAAAAGAAGCTGAGGAGGCAAGTCTTGAGGTGTGTTAACTTGTTCCTTGGTCTGCGCTTTGAACTCTGCTTCCTCTTCTTCATCCTTCTCTAGGGATAAATCCCATATCCTGCAGATACAACAGACAGCCCAAAACCATTAGACAGTTTCTTTGTGTTTTTTTTGCGGATTATCTGTGTTTTCTGTATAAGCTTTGTGGCCTACGTGAGCTGGTTATCGCCAGAAGTGACTGCAAGTGTCGAGGATTCATGAGCGCTCCACTCAATGGACGTGATCGGATGCTTATGATACTCAAAATGTGCTACCACAGCATCACCATCCTAGTCAAGATTCAAATACCATAACATCAGAATTTTGTAATTAATATGGATATTGAATTTATAAAACCTACGGTCTTCAACGTACCTTGATCATTCTAAGATCACGGATAGAGAATGTCCCGTCATCACCTCCTGAGGCCAACATGCAACTAGCCAGCCTTCATAAAAGAGAAAAATAAAGAATGAGCCATTTGCACACAAAACCAAAAAGAATTAAGTTACACAAAGTGACAACAGAACCTGTTCCATGAGATGACATTCACATCTGCGTTATGTGCCTTGAAAGCTAATGCAGGAGACTTCCCAACTCGGACATCCCAAACTGCAACAGTCTTATCCACAGAACACGACGCAAACACGTTGGTTTCAGCTGGACTCCACTGGAACACAGAAAAGAATGTTTAGCCAAAAGGAGATGGTAATAGACACAGAATTTAGCTGCAAAGCGACAGTTTTACTTGTAAATCTTCAACACTTGCAGTGTGTCCCGCGAACGGAATAGGATCAACAGTCCATGAAGCAGAAGCTGGCTCCCACAAATGAATCTTACCCATGCAGTCCCCTAACCGGTGGAGAAGAAAAATACATACACATTGACTATGTTGAAAAGCATGTAATTTGTTTGAGTATTGTTGAAATTTCTGGAATAAACTATACCGGAAAGAAGTCTTCCAGCGGCTGCAGGACTCCAATCTATAGCATAGCCTTCATCTTTGTGGCCAGAAAAGTTAACTAAGGGTGCTTGGTTAAGAACCGGTGAAGTTCCATCTTTACCTTCTGTTTCTGACTCTGCTAAAGCATTAAGATGAGAGCTCAAGTCCCAGACCTGCCCACAAATACAAAAAAACACAAACCAGTTTCTAAGGGACACATAAAATTTTGTGCGTGCAAGTAGACAAAAATATAGCTTATGGTTTTTGTTTCTAATTGCGAAATCTTACCTGTACATGACCAGAATCTGCCCAAGAGACACAGATATGAGGATTTTGAGGCATTGCACGAATGCGGTTAACACATCCATGGTGAGCAACCTGCGGACCTGTTTATCAATACAATTTGAGACAGTATTAACCATGATAACTCTCTCGACTTCAGAGACGACTAGGTGAATAGCATAATAGTTAAAAAGAGTCGAAAATTACCTGAATATTTGGAATAGTGGAAGCTCCATCTTCGCTTTCCTCATCGGTATCACTGTCCTCATCCTCATCCTCCATAGCATCATCACCATTCACCACCGTCTTGGGCACTACATCACGTCTCTTACCAGATACGTTGCTGATTTTAAACAATCCTATGGAGTTGTAAGGTGCTTTCTCAGCCTAAAAGAGAGGGGAAAGCAATTATTCACAACTTACAACGAGAAACTAGAAGCAAAAAACACATTCGAAGATATAAAGGTACAAGACTCACCTGAGTCCCAGCCACCATATACAATGTGTGAGGAAACTCAGTTCGATTCAAACCCAACTTATCACCTAAAATGTCGAAACTGAAACAGAGAAAAGAAACCATCAAATCACCAAATTAAAAACAGTAAATTATTTAACTTTACGACTCAGGCTTATACATAATTCATAAACAGAGAAGCTTTTCCTCATCAAAAACACCTTAAGTATCATGCTTTGTAGCTAAAATCGTCTAAGTTACCTCAAACAGGGCCATCCAACATGGAACCCATGAAGGGAATTATAAACAGAAGGGTCGCACTGAAGCTCTTCTCCATCTTCGAGCTTATCGACACCTGGCTGCCAAACCCTAGTTGGCATCGATGGTACCGAGGAAGAAGACGCGTCTGCCTTCTTCTGCCAGTTTAATTAAACATCCAAAATTCACGATATTAGATTTTGGATTCGAGAAAAATTCAGATTGGAAACTAAACAAGAGAAAGTTCGGGATTCAAAATTCAAACCTTGTTCTTCCTCTTTGCCTTCTTAGGGTTTAATTTTCGAACCATTCTGCCTCCTGATGATTTTAATCAGATTATGTCGGACTTCTCGCGAAGAAGATGATGAGTTCAGCTAGAGGGGTTCGTCATTTCCTTTAGGGTTTAAGCAATTTATACCTACCCAAATACTTTACCTCTTTTGCAGAGATACCCTCTGTTTATTGGAAATTATTCTAAATTCCTAAATCTTTTAAAAATTAAAAGATCACCCAAACGTTTAATAAAATGATAAGAGAAGCTGTTGTTTTTTTTTTTTGAAAAAACTATTCGTTGATTAGAGAGTCAAACAATCAATCAATGAAAGTAGTAAAAAGGCAAATGGTCTTTAGTGTACCAACAGAAAAAAAAAAAAGACCGAAGTACACTAGTGTTATGTTGCTCTACTTGGAGAAGAATTTGTCCCAATCACGAAGCGAAGAATCAACAGAATCATCAGGGAGAAACTTGGGAATCCTCTCGGCGCGAATAAACTGTTTCAAAACAGCTTTCTCTTCATCGATTTGTTTCTTCTCTTTCCTGTCTTTTGGTTCCATCTTCCTTTTCTCTTCCAAGATCCACTTGAAAAGCTCTCTTTGCTCATCCTCTGGAATCGGTTTCCTAGCTACCTTAACAGGCTCAGTCGCCGCACCCTGAAACACCAACTCATCAGCTGCATCCGGAAACTCAAAGAGCGGATCCGGTTTAGGGATCGGTTTGGCTTCTTCCTTCTCCGGTACTGCAGTTTCTGGTCTGTTGGGCTTATCAGTTTCTGCAACTACACTGTTTTCTTCTGCACATTTCTTCTTCTCGACCTCGGTGTTAACAGCACTCTTTTTCGCACCTTTATTTCCCTTCTTAGCTCCCATTTTCTCGCCCACATCAATGTCCTTTTCTCGTTTTTTCGCAAATATAAACGCTGCAGAAACACATGATAAAATTAGCAAACGCTGACATGGAATAACATGAATGCTATATCATATTCAAACTACTTATAATGCCAGACATCAAATATGCTTTTCACGATTCTGATTCAGACCAGCGAGGAAAATATAACCGGATATGGGTTTAACGAGAATATGCAATAGAAAACATAGTGTGGTTCACTGGGAAGAAGCTTATTGCTTAAACATTTCAAGAGAAAGAGCACAATAGAGTAAGATGTGCAATGCAATTATGTTTCAAGAATCAACAAAACTTAAAAGAATCTATGTGCAATTATATTCAATGCAACTGTTTAGCCGAGATACACACAAAGATACTGCATTTTAACTGTTAAAAAATATTAGGAACTGCAACAACGAGCATGGCGAATCAAACTCTCTTGGAGTTCGTTTAAAAACAGATTCTAGTTAATGCCATGGCACAATGATCTTTCTTTTACAACCGAATCAACTTTCACCCTATATGTCGATTGCTAGAAGAAATCGTCAATGCTTCTTGATACATAAATAAAGAAGAGAAAGAAATTATCTCGGCTAGGCATTTCATCAAACACATTATGCACGTACAACGAATAACTTAAAAATCGATTCTTGTCGAAGACTAACCTGCAAGACCGAGATTGAAGATCAACATAGTTCGCCAGCCGACTGTAGCCAGTCTCGGAACGGCTTTCTGTGGAAGTTGGGATCCAGACGGAGATGGCTCCATTGATTGCGACGGAAAATATCAACTTGGATCTTCTCTATTATACAGCTTCTCCAGAAATTTTAAAGTCTCGTCGGAAAAGAAAATGTAGGTTTCAAACCCTAATTCGATGGAATCCCCACGATTGTTGTGATTTGATTTTGCTTCCTTGTCAAGCAAATTTTGATTCTCCCGTCTCTATTTACTTTTTTCGGGGAAAATGTTTTTTGCTTTGATCTTCTCCGACTGATTTTGATGGTATGGTTTGCGAGTGTGTCTCGAAAGTCTCTACCTGACCAAGAGGCTCCTAGGAGCGCATACTAAGAATACAGCATTTCTTTTTGTTGTATACTTTTTATGGTCAGTACTTATGAGTCATGACCTGACCATGTGTTTATTTCTGATTGCCATTATCAACTTATTTTCATTTTTTCATTCAACAGCTTTATCAAATTGTTAGGTATTTCGAAAATTTCCTTTGGAAGTCCATGGATATAAAACAAAAACACAGTTTCAAAATCCAAATTTAATGGAAATTCTGTAAGCTTTTTCCTGTAAATTCTTTTAAGAACCTGGGACCTTTTTCTTTTTTTGAACAAAGAACCTGGGACCTTTTGTTGTAATTTTCTTGGCTTTTGCCTTTTAGCTTCTAAAATGTTATCACAAGAAGGTCAATGCAACTTTGGGTTTGTAGCCGGTTTAATTTGAGTCTTTGAGACAGATAATATTATGGTTCAGACCTTTATTCCGACTTCAGTGCAAAGCAAACTAAAACCAACACACATATAGAGTTGGTTCGACTCAGTTAACATCTAAGAGTCTTGAAGAAACAGGATCAAGAACCAAAACCATGTACTCCTAAACAATTTGGAAATGTCCTAAAAGCTACTAATGTCTCAAAAGGCGAGCCAGCCTTTACAAAAAAAAACAAGATTCCTCGCTAAATCGACAACTAAACCGCATTAGTTTAACCATAAACAACAGTATTGTTTGTTTCTTTGCACTCAAGGCTTGGAGGCACATGTCATAACATGCGACTTGAACTTCTCCAATTCTGACAGAACTTCCTCTTCCGGTCTGTAAATCAAGTCACTCATCCGCCATATCTAACAAAGAAAAAGAAAGTATAATCACAACACATTAACGTTTTATCGACAAAATTGCTCATCGAGGTACCAATAATAAAGTGTTTAAAGGTTACCTGCAATGTTCCACCTCCACCAGTAGTCTCACAGTCATCAGAAACACTGACAATAGTCCAAGGGTCCGCCGCATTCCAGTGGAAATCAACAACTTTGTCCCTAATAAAGTATATAAATAAGAAAACTTAGACGCAAATAAATGAGAAAGCAATCAAGATACTTAGGATCAAGTCTTTAAGAACCTGTGGCCAGCATGCTGGAAGAAGAGCCCAGCAGGGCTTTTAGCTGCACGATCAGACTTCTTACTGACCTGATGGATATTTAAACAAACCACATGAGTACAATGAATAACTTTTGAGTGATGATAGTGATGAAAGATTAATTTCAGACATCTGAGTGAATTATGTACACACCCTGTCATAATCCCAGATGTTCAAGAGACCATCTTCTGCCGAACTTCCAAAAACGGATGCCTTATCAGGAGACCACTGCAATGATTAACAATATTGTATCAGTGAGTTAATTAGATACGAATACTATGATGAAAACAGAGCATAATAGATGTTGTTGAAACCTGAACGCAGAGAACAGCAGCTTTGTGTCCCTCGAATTTGTATATAGGCGTGCCGACTCCATTTGAGGATAGGTTCCTACGATCATACAACCGGACAGTGTTGTCTGCTGACCTGAAACATTCAACTATAACTAATGAATACATGTATGCATATTCTCAAATAGATACTAAATGTGCCTTGATCATCTATCTGTGGTACATGTGTATATATATATATTCCCATACCCTGTCAGGATCAGATTGTCGTCATGAGGATTCCAATCGACACAATGAAGATCAGAATCGTGCGCTTTTTCAACCTGATAATCACACAAACAAAGATAAAAGTTAACAGAAGGTAAAAACTTCAAAATTTGGATAGGATCACGAAGATACAGTACCTTCGTGACAGGGCTAGTGCCAGTTCTTGCATCCCATAGTATAAGGCAAGAATCGTCACCAACACTGCAGAATTCTTGTGCACTTCACGACATAAAAATTCAACAGAAGCATCATTAGAATAGCATGAGAAATTCTGCATCATGCATGAAAATATACGACATCAAAAGGAGGAGAATGTTCTAAGAAGTTTACCTAGTCGGGCTGAATGCCACATCTTCAACCGTATCGTCATGGCCTTGATATACGCCTCGCGGGCCCACAGTAGGACTCTCAGTCTTATCACCACCTTCGCCAGTCTGTTTGATGATTGATCCAGATGACTTGGAATCAGTACCAACCGTTGTGATGTGGTCCTGGATACTCCACAAAACAACTGACTTGTCCTTGCCTAAGAGAAGAACCTTTGTATAAGAAACTGGCAAAGCCACAGGGTCAGACACTACAAATGACAGAAACACAGACCTCCAGAGAGGACAAAGGGTTCGGTTGCGCACATTGCAAGAGCAAATTCAGCATTATCTTGGTGTCCAGTTAGTATCTGCAAGAAAAATGGTTCAGATGATGCAAACAAGTAGCACTATTTAAGACATATGTCACTTCCAATGATGTGGTTCAGAGAAATAAGAATAAAGCGCATGATTTGCAACGGTATTTCTCAGAAGTGGACATACCAGATCAGGACGAGAGTTTGCAGCTCCAAGCACAGCATGACGGTTTGGTTGGGTTTCAACATCCCAAATGAGAACCTGGAATACGTCAAAAACAAAGGATGCTCTTTGACTGCCAAATAAAGAGGTACGAAAACGACATATTTCAAGTTGCTATGACCATAACAAAAGGGAAGAAGCAGCGCTTACATCAGGACTGTCGGTGTGTGTAGCAACAATCTTACTGTTTTGGGGGAGTTCCCTGATTCTGTTAACCTGCAATTGCGAATTAGTGATGAATACTCATCAAAACAGGTTTCTACTTTCATCAAAGTGCCAAACAAGTAAATATATGCGCAGATTTAAACAGCAGAGCAGTGCAGATACAACAATATTGATCCAGGAATCATACCTCTCCAGGGTGAATGATGGTCTTGTACTTCTTCACAAATGGAGAACGTGCTTCTTCATTGAACTGAAAACACATTTGCAGAAGATAGTGTCACGACAGGAAACCCATTGTAATGGGAGCATGAGAAGAAAAAGACACAAAATTAATAGCAAAGCCACTAATTACCTGAGATATGTGCTCTGCCGCAGCGACCCTTGGCTTAACAACTTCGCAATTCGCTATGACTAGAGTATTGGGCACACTGCCATCAGTCTGGTGACAACCAATAAAAAATACAAATGTGATGAGAACTCTACAGATATTCTCATGAGAGAACTTTCTGAGATGTTAAGGGGAGGAAGTGAAAAACCCTACTTGTTCTGAGAGGTAAAGACGCTGACGATTCTTGTAAGTTGCTTGTTCAAGCTGTGGACCCCATCTGTGAAAACCAAACAATCAAATTCACTAAATGGGAAGCTCTTAGCACAAGAACTAAAGACTTCATCAAATATGAATACAGCTAAAACATCTGCAAACAATGACCTTTCCTCAAGATTGAAAGTAGTCTATGAGCTACTTGATAACTTAGAATAATCTGGAACAAAAAGGAAACGTAACACAAACAAAACATTCTTCACCCTCTGTGTAGGTTAAAGCTTATCAATTTCCAGAGGATCATCTTAAAATTCACGAATTGAACATCAGATATAACAAAGCCTGAAGAAAGATCCAAACACCAAAACCCTAACTAGAACATTCATAAAATCTCACAATACATGTCTAAATATCTCAGCATTTTGCCTAATTTCACCGGAAATGCAACACAATCCAAACATCAGAATGTTTAAAGCTCTCACAGAAGCGAATTGAAGAAAGAAAAAAACTAAGCGGAAGATAGGATTAAACGAAACCCTAGAAGAAGAGAAAAGAAAGAAAGGAAGGACCTGCAAGAGAGTGAAGGCCAGACGAGGTTGTGGTTGGCGAGCCAGTCGTAGAGAATGGGGACGAGACCTTTCCACTGAGAGTACTTCTCGTCCACACTCGGCTGCTGCGTTTTCTTCCCGCTTTCCTTCATTTTCCCACCGCTCTGCTGCTGCGACGACGGCGTCTGAGAATCTTCCTTGCTCTTAGGTTTCCGCCCTCTCTTCTTCGGCGCCGGAGTTACGGTTCCTCCGCTCGCCGTCGTTGCTTGAGGAGACGCTGCTGCTGCTTCGTCGCTCTCCATTTTCTTCTCTCTCTCCTTTCTTCTTTTTTTTTTTTGTCTTTTTATTTGTTTACTGTTCTCTCTCTCGCTTCAGTGAGACAAAAACCATCACCGTTTCCCCTTTTTTTCACTAGAATAAGATTCTTTATTAAATAATAAATACAAAATAACGGATGAAATTTAATAAATTTTTATTTTAATACAATTTTCGAATATTAGTGTCAAGCTGAATAATAAGAAAACGTAAATCGGTGAAAAAATAGTCACTCTTCCAAGTCAAATTTATGTTATTGTTATTACATGGACAAAAAAGAAAATCAAACATAAATCTACTATATATTAAAAGCCCTTGAATCCTGCCTTTCTCAGGGCATCCACGTATGCAATAATGCCACATCATAATTCTTTGGCCAATGATATTTTTTCTTTTGGCCAGTGATATTTTTTCGTTGTTCAAATTAAAATCCATAAGCCACGACCAAACTTTTCTTTGCAAGCCCAACATAAACAAGCCCAACATCAATGGCATTTCAGGCCTGTCTTTTTCTCACGCTCTCCCTTCCCCGACCGTCGCCGCTCTGCTTCTTCGACCTGCCGTTCCTGAAAGCTGTACCGTCTCAGGTGCGTTACACAGGCAGACGTCTCACCTCCTCCGTCATTAAATGGTTCCATTACGGACAGAGTTAAGGCGACCGAATCATCTCCCTTCATCTTCGATGTTATATATGTTGTCCGACTTAGACACTTTTGCGCATCTCCACCTTCTTCAGCTCAGACCAAGTTCCCAATGGCGAGGAAGACCGCTAAATCGGCTCCGACTGGTGCTGTATCATACACTTCAGGTCCCGAAGAAAGTCCATTCGCCGCCGTCAAAGCTGGATTGAGCGAAGATCTACTGGTCTTCCGTCCCATCCATTTCTGGGAAGCACGCAATCCGAAAAAGGTGGCGTTTTAATGGGCGTGGAACTGCTACTGATTGATGAGAAGGTAGTTGATCCTTCGTTTATGCTCTCGCTCGCGTTTTCTTATTTGTTCTTACCAGTTTCGCTCTGTCTTCCTTTGGCTCTCCGTTTGTTTTGGGCTGTAGGGGAAAACATATTTGAAATTCTATTCCGTACACAAAATCTCATTCCCGATTTCCACTCGCTCTTCATTCTCTGTTTGGTCAGGATTTCACATTTCCTTATGCTAATTCTGCATATAATTAGAAACTAGAAACATATTAGTTCTTCAACATCACTCTCTCTTTCATATTACCGAGAAGCTGTAGTATAAGGCCATTCATGAATTTAGTATGTTTAGATCCTCTGTTCGTGATTTTCACAATGATGGGATTTCAAAGTTACTCATTCAATAAAGACAAAAAAAAAAATGTCACTGGATTCATGTGGATCTCTCAGTTCATGTTTAATTCCTTCTTTTCATATCATATCGGTTTCAAATCTGGTACTGTGATTTGGGGATTTTTCTAAGCCATCCCTTTTGAGAATTAAATTTAAAAACAGAATTTCAGAGGGTTGTGGTAGTTTATGATTCCGTTTACATTAGTTTGGCTCTACGTTTTAACTGTTTCTCACTTTTAGCTGACTTTAAGAAAGCTACGTCTGTACAGTGTTGACCTGATCTGTTTTTATCTCTTCTGGGTCGTTCCTTCGAGTTCTCCGCACAATTAGCCAACAAAGCTGCAGACTTTGTAACTTTTTCTGTTGTACGTTGGTGCAGGCAGCTCAAACACGTTATGTTTATGAGGATACATCATATTGCCTCAAATTAATAGATACTCCAGCTCCTGTTGATTTTTCTTACGAGGTACTGAAATTCTCTACTCCACTGAAAAACTGTTTAATAGGTGAAAAAGAGAGCTGAAGCTTTGTTGGAAGAACTAAGGCACTTGACCTTTTCCGCTTGGGAAATTTCTGTTTAAAATTTTTGTTCGTTTCTGACTATGGATTATAGAAGAGAATTTGTGAGGGTTGTCGTGCTTTATGCTTGCGTTTACATGATCTGCACAGTTTAACCTGATCTGTTTAGAGCTAAGTCTGCACACTTTTAACCTGATCTGTTTTGAACTCCTGTGTTTCGTATTTCAGACAAAGGTAGATGCTCTGGGAGTAGTTTTACTCTGTCAAACGGACATGTTGCATTTGCTGCTTTATGTCTAGGTAATGAAAGCTATATGCGATAGGTTTATTCCCTCAGAATGTTCTTTACTGTGACTCCAAAGTGTCAAAAAAACACAGTAATTATCATGTCCAATGTGTAAAATAATCTCTTGCACTGACTGAATTTTATTGATATTTTCTCATGCATACACATAATAACGTGCGGGAGTAGATTTCCTTTCAGTCGCTAAGACCGATAGAAATAGTTCCCTTTTTCTTGCTTTTATTTGAAATTCTAGCTAAACCTCGACTTAGCAACGTTTCTCCCTATTTTTTAAGCAGATTGAATGTGAGACACAAGGAATTAAGAATCAAACAGACTTTGATACTGCGCCACCGCAATTTACTCAAGGTATTAATCCAATCTTATCTTCATGACTGTCATCTGCTCGGTTAGCGTCAATCTCTACTACCTATGATAACAGAGTTTCAAGTGATGCGGGCAGGGCCCCAAAAAAAAACTGTAATGCTTTTTGGGCCTCCAAGATGTTCCTCAGCAAAACCTAAATAATATACCCACAAAGCATAGATCGGCTCATCTCCTTCTTCGCCTCCACCCTCCATGTCTTTACCGCTCCCGACGTAGCGCTTCCATTACCCTCCGTTACATTCCCGTTACTCCTTCAACCCAATAAACCATTTAATAAATGCATTTGATTGCTTCTTAAAGTAATATTGCAAGCCCCTCCACCTTCCTCTCAAACCATGGCTATAAAATCACCTTCCCCCCAACTAAAACATCACTCCACGTCTGTTGCAAACAAATTCACTACAGCAAAAAAAAACAAAATGGCACCACAGCTTCAACTTGCTTCTCCAATGACGTTTGATGATCTCCAAGGAGAATTCTGCAAAGAGGACATCTTCGTCAGGCTGATACATTGTTGGGAGGCTCGCAATTTCAGAAAGGGCAATATCCTCTTGGGTCTAGAATTGCTCCTTATTGACACCAAGGTATGTCTACGACACACTCTAATCTAACATGCAGTTTCTCCCATCCTTGCAAATCCTAATCACAGCCCTACAGTCAACAACCATGCAGGCCTTCATATCCGCGAACCGTGCTCTCCGCTTCAAGGGCGAACTGAAGCCCAACACAATTTACAAGCTCAGCAAATTCATCATCAGACCTTGCAAAGCAGTCTACAAAGTGACTTCCCACAAATACGGTATCACCTTCACTGACCAGACTACCTTCCTCGAGCAACAAGCTTGCCACCATGAAATAGAAAAACAGAAGTTCAGAATCCGTGATTTCCAACCATTCACTGACATTGCAGACAGGCACACCGAACTCTTTGGTAAGTGAAGCACCGAAATTTTTGCACCGTGAAAAATAAAGCCTCTTAAACTATCCTTCATATTCGGTTGAACATTTCAATTACTGGGGAGTGCATAAGTATTTCATGCTTTCCTATTTAAACTCCTCACCTCTTCTTACCGCAGATATCATTGGCCACATCCGGCTCATTAATGGTGACAACCTGCACAGTCCTACCCCAATGGCTACCCCACCTCCGGCCCTAGCTACAACTAATGAAAGGGCTAAAGACAAGGTCTTCCTGCATGTCCAACTAGAGGAGTAAGAACACTCGATCTAGCAATTGTTAACTTCTAATATTTTGTTTAAAAAATTATCACCTGTCTGTTACTTATGCTAATCTATCACAATACAGTGGGGAGACAGCTCGTGTCTATCTCTGGGACACGATTGTCGCAGACTTTCGAGTTAAATGGAATGACAGCGAGAATAAACCATCAGTCATCTTGCTAACCACTCTGAATTCAAAAACACTTGGAGGTCTGTCAGTTTCTGGATCTTAATGAGTGATGTGTTCGTATCTGCTTACAAATCTTCCAAGTTTTTACATTAACAAAATTTACTTAACTCTACTTGTGCAGTGGCCGTAACCCTAAGCTCCACAGCTTCCACACGCAGCTTCTTTGACTCTGACCTTGCCGAAACCAAAGACTATCTAGCTAGGTAAGAATTTAAACGTTTTCTCCATAAAATCATTGCCAATCAGAACGTAGACTTAGGCCCATTATAGAAAGCGATTGAATTCACTGCTCTCTGCGATTAATAGACACTGCTTCGCCCTTTCCTTCACTGTTCCTAGAGTACTCAGATATGATCTGTGTTTTATTACATGGTGGTCAACTCTTTGGACGAACTGTTCATCATTGTACCATAGATTTTTCCCTGTGTTCATCACTCTACCACTTACTCGGGCTTTCACTTTTATGCCCGCATTAAAGGTTTGGAGCAGGCGAAGGAACCCCCCCCCCCCCCCCCCCCCCCCCGGCTGTCAACAGCTCCTCCTCCTCAGTTACCAAACTGGAGACCGTCACCTTGGACGACATTCACACTTTCTTGCAAAATGAAACACCTCAGGTATGGTCCTACACCACCATTGTTTTCATGCACTCAAAATCTTCTGAATATTAACACAGTTGAATGAAACAAGATGGCTTCCTTCATTTGCATTGCCACCATCACTGCTGTCCTCGGAGAGTATGGATGGAATGTTATCTCCTGCAAGGGGTGTAGGTGGAAAATGGAGAAGCTGGAAACGTCCTTGATCTGCACCAATCCCGAGTGTAGGAAACCCAAAAATCTTGGCCTCCTCAGGTAAGTATTGTAAACAACCTACGTCTTTCACTGACATCTTCTAGCCACTGCAACATATGTTTGACACGAAGTTATGGTATCATGAAGATTTGAATTGCCTTTATTTAAAAAAAAAACCCCCACAGCATAATCTCTTGCATAGTTATGTGAACTTCTGATTTTTCTGGGTCCCCTATCATTAAATCCCGCAAAAAAATCATCAGTCAAGCCTAAAAACAAACTTTCAACCTTCTTCGTAATGTTTTCTTCATTTGGACTTTCAGGTACCGTTTTGAAGCTCGGGTCTGCGATGACAATGGTGGTGAAGCAACTTTCGTTATCTTCGACCAAGAAGCTCAAAAACTTACTGGCCGAAAAGCTCCGGATCTCATGAATGAGATGATAGAGGTATGTAAAATCAGAAATAACCAACACTGAGTGTTTGTACAAGCACCAACTTCACCATAAAACTTACGTACGAACATGCTCTACTTTTCAGGACAATGGTGAAGCGACTGGCATGGCAACCCCCGCAATGTCTTCAGGACATTGTCGGCCGTAAATGCAAATTTCAAGTCAAGGTGAAAGCGTTCAATTTTGGAGCATCTCGCCAAACAATAACGGTTTCCCGAATCATTGAAGACAGTATTGTCAAGGATACATCATCCGCAGATGAAGCCATGGCAAACATGAGCGAGAAGGAAACTCATAGCAGTGCAGTTCAAACTGAAGTCGCTACTATCGAGTCATCTGACACAAAAAAAGCCACAAAGAAGGATGGAAAGCGTCCACGCCACAACTGATATCACCAGACATGCCTTACCTGTTTCCTCAACAAACACCACGTGTTTCCTTCATTTCAAAATTCCTCTTCTCTTTTTCTTTTCGAACTTCAGCTTTGGCTTTCACATTTGCTCACGTTTCCTTGTATTAGAAATCCTGTTTTGTTTTTCTTTTTAAACTTCAGCTTTGACTTTCACATTTGCTTCCTCTTCTATTCAGCCACAAACTATGGGGAGTTAGTGGAGGACTGATTTATGTAGATTTTGTGGATTTCATAAGTTAACAGATTTAAAAAATTTCGAAAGATTTTCTTGAATTCAGAAAATATGTGCATCCATATTTATAGAGTCTATACAAATTTTGTTTATGGATTGTCGTAGATTCTCATGGATTCATATTACTTTTTTCTACTATTGTTTATGTAAACTAATTATATAATAGCGTTTTTCTAGAAATTTTCCATATAATACATATTCAATGATTTTAAAATTTGTGCTTCTTTTCTCCACAAGCAGAGTTGGTTTTTAGCTTGTGTTGGATTACATAACTTTCTACGTCAAAGTGATCATTCCAAATAATGAACAAGTAAACTTTGAAGAAAGTGGACATGTGGATGCTCTTGAATCTCAACAAAGAAAATACGCTAATAACTGGAGAGACACAATAGCTTTAAGAATGTTGAATGATGTAGTAGAAGCTGGAAGTCAACGTTAATGGTGAGGTATGTCAATAATTTATATAGTCTTTAATAAGAAATCTGAGTTTTGTCATTTTATTGATATAAGAAATCTGGGTTTTGATAAAAACAAAAAAATCTGGGTTTTGTCATCGACATAAGATCTTAAAATCTTTAAAAATTTGTTTCCAACTAACCCCCCTATATTTCATTTCCACTTCAACCTACACTCAGAATAATCATCTATAACCCGTCATATCAACTTATGGAAACAACAATAAACGACTGCCATTAACCATGATTTCGAAAATTGAAATCCCTTCCTTTTAGACATAAATCAAATCCTATAATCGTGCACAATGTTACCTTAAACCAACCAGTATAAGATATAACCTGGTCGAATGACAGAACAGCAAGAAAAAAAAAATATTCCCCATCTACACAAATATATTCCAATCTAAAACTCCTCCACTGAACAATAAAACTGCTGAAGGACAAGAAACAAAAAACTCTACGCAGAAAAAGCTTTGCCTCCGCTCCAAATAGTATACGAGGCGATACCGTGGAGTAGAAGCCGACGTCCTTACGCTTCGTCCAAAACTACCGAAGGTAAGTCAAACTCTGTAAGTCTCATACCACTATAGTGATCTATTGAATAAGAAACTATGCACATTCAGTTTTCCAAATTCAAAACAACAACGAAACCAATACAAATCGAATACAAAACATCGCGTTTGCAATTCCAATTTTTAGCCTCAGTATATCTTCTTCAGTTTCCCTTTAAAAAACCAATCTGACTTCGTATCCACTATAACCTCCTTCACAAACACCAAACAAATAACAGCATCCTTACATAACAATATTAAATAAATTCACATGTTATTATATATATTTCAATAAAGAAACACACTAATAAAAAAATATATAGTTCGGTCATACGTTTGTACTTTCAACCAGCCGATAAACATGTCAGCCGATGGTAAATGGTCTAATATCACAAACAAATATTATTCACCTCTGGTCAAACTCTTAATAACCTACCAAAAAAAAAAAAAAAACAGATGCCTAAAAGTCATACTTTTGTGTTTTTTTAAAAAAAAAACCCCAAAATCACATGTTGGAGAATTATGGTCCCCGGATAAAATGCAATTTTTTAAAAAACTAATATAAAAAATTACATTCAGTATTGTCATACCAAAAAAACTGCTTAAAATATTATGCTTGAATTTTACTTAGGTAAAATTAGTAATTTCTCTTACCAATAATATATATATGATCATTTGCGAAAATTTAATTGCAGTTTTGAAAAAATAAATCCAAAATCCCAAAAAACCCTTCCTAACAAAATTATGTCAAAAACCGAGTATCAGAATAAAAAATTAACAGTTTAAATTGCTTTTAAGTTTATACTTAAATATTTTAAACAATAATCACATTGATGACAACGACAATGATAAATATTTTACTGTAGTGAGAAGATAATATTATAATTAAGAAAAATCATATCCGCTAAAAGTTAAAAAGAAAAGGTAGATAGTTTTCTCATTGTTAATATTTTCCGAAAATAAGTTTCACAGACTGATAATAGTGTATAGTTATTTGACCAAGTTTTCATAGATATAAATCTGAGATCGTAAAAATGTCAAAATATAGAGTAGGTAAGTTAGATGTCATATAATTTACATTCAGGCCATATAGATGTCAAAATTTACTTGTAGGAGACACATTACTCACAAATTCGTTGTTTATGTGTGGCCACAAATAATTTACATTCAGGCTCGTCTGCCAAAGTCCCTTTTTTGTTTTATTATAGATTTTTTTTAAAAAAATAAATATATAGATACAATTTTTATTCAGAATAAATTGGTCATATCTTCGGATTGTATAGTAGTTTGTTCGCGGTAGACTCGTCAGCACTAAGATTTTCTCCACCATCGTCTTAAGTTACAACTCTTATCCATGTTCTTTTTTTTCAATTTGCAAGTTTTAGATTTTTGGTTTGTTTATGTACGTTGTTTATTCAGAATCTGGATGGGTCGGAAGATGGTAAAGATGGCGAGGATAACGAACGAGAAGACGAGGATAACGACTTACAGGAAGAGGAAAGCATGTTTGTACAAGAAAGCCAATGAGTTCTCGACACTTTGTGGTGTGAACACGTGTCTCATTGTGTATGGCCCGAGCAGAGCAGGGGAAGAGAGGATCAATGATCCCGAGTTATGGCCGACGGATGAGAGCAAAATCAGAGAGATCATAAGCAAGTACAGAGACACTGCGTCGAGCAGCTGCACCAAAACTTACACTGTACAAGAATGTCTGGAGAAAAGTAAAACGAAAGTGGCGAAAGTGAAGTACTGTCCGTGGGACAAAAAGCTCGACAACTGTTCTTTACACGAGCTGTATGCTACTTTCGTGGCAGTAGGTAACAAGATTCAGGAAGCTGAGAACAGGAATCAGACATTTCCTGACGCTTCTTGGTCTACTGATCAACTTGATTTATTCGGTTACAATCAGCAGCAGTGTCTCCAGCAGCATCAGTTGTTTCCTCTGTCTTCAATGGAGCAGAACGGGTTCGCTTTAGTCCCGTTTCTTAACCAAATGACCTCCAATACCGGGGAAGTTGCTTCCTTCCCAAATGTGACAGAACCGGAGATGACTGAAGCCATGTTTTACGGAAGTTGTTCGGATGGTCAATACGCTCCGATGGTACAGAGGACAGCTTATATGGAGACAATGCAATGGGGTTTAGGGAACAGCATGTTCAACAACGTGAAGCCGTTTGCAGACTATCCCTTGAGGTTTGGACAAGTTACTGACTTGGAAAATTCTGGTAAAAGTCCTATGTGAACATTTTCATTTGTTTCCTTTCCTTGATTGTTGGTTGGAACTTGATGAGTTTCGCAAACTTTTAAACCTTCTGTTAGTTGGTGGATTGGTTATTACAATCTCATCAAGTAAGAACGTTGTTTTCTTATGATTTTATGTTGTTCAATTCAAAATGCAAAGTTTAATACTGAATTATTCAGAATATGAACTTGTTAGACTACATTTTCATGTCGTTGTATGATTCGGAACTTACTTCATTAAAAATTTTAAACTTCCCTCATTTAGTCATTTTATTTCCCGTTATTAACTGGTCACACTCTTATTGGTAACAGTTCAATGGTGTTCTCTCTCTTTCTTCACAACTACATGTAATAAAAATCGAGAAACTAATAAGTATTAGTTTTGTATTAAGAACTCTAAAATAAGAAAACTTGTAAAAAGAATAAGCCCTCAAATAATCTTAAACCTCTCAAAACATGAAGAGAAACCAAACTCCGCCGATCAACAAAACCAAACAAGACCAAGAGGAAGAAGAAGAAGAAGAAGACGAAGAAGCAACAATCTGAATAGGGAAATCGCATTGCCCTTGAGATATGTTCTGCGTGGTAATGGTGGCCAAACCTTGGAAGATACAAGCCATCTCGTCTTGGTTCTTCATTTGAAAGTACATGTTAAACGCATAGGAAGCGTTCCCGTTTGCATCAAGACCATTGCAGGAAGATCCGTAACCGAGCGCAGTGCAGTCCGAGTAAGTGCAGGCGAAGTCTATGTTATCAGCGAGCTTTGTCAAATCTTTGGCTCCTGGATTAAACATGCACCACTTGTTTGGCAGGTAAGTCACGTTCTCTGCACCAATCAACAACTTGTTCTGTCCTTGTCCGGAGAGATCTAAAGGAAACTTTGGCTGCCCGTCGAACTTGAATAGTCCCCAATGGCGTTCAAATTCTCCAGGTGCTATACTTTTGGCATCCTCATCGAGTAATCCAAACAAGTATACCTCAATGTAGGTTGGTCTCAGTGGAGTGCCTTTGTTTGTTCCCAGCCTCGGTAAAAGCCCGTTGTAGAATCTGTAAGCATTGCCTGCAAATATCCAAACACGTTCAAGAATCTGAAGTAATGAAAAATATATGTTGGACTTAGATATCTACCGTTATTTGCGTGTTTGTCGCCCTCCGTTGGCCAACCGACTTCTCCGACGATTATTGGCATATCTCCATGACCAACAGCTTTCAAAGACGATACCAAAGTGTCGAAATTGGCATCGAAAACGTTTGTGTAATCAATACCGTTGTCATCTATCGGTTGAGCACCGTCGAAGAAGGCGTAGTTGAGTGGGAAATCATCATTCCCATAGAGACTTAAGAAAGGGTAGATGTTGATTGTGATGGGCGCGTTGTTCTTGCCAAGAAAGTCAACAATCTGAGTCATTTGACCGATGATATCAGGGCGGAATCTCCCTGCAGATGGCACGGGGTTGCTCGCTGGTGAATCGTAGACATCTGCGTTTAAAGGGACTGTTGCTTTGACGGCATTTCCTAGTCCGGCTTCGTTTAGAGCGTTTTGGATGTTTTGAAGTGCAGGGAATGTGAGGTTTATAAATGATCCGTTGTATGATTTGAGGAATGGCTCATTCCCAACAGCTACAAACCTGAAACACATCATCAAGATATTAGCTGAACATGTTTTACGTTTGACAGTGTTGTTACAAGATTTACTTTTTCAGAGATTTGATTTCACAATCAGACAACACAACCTTAAACAACTAATGTTTAGAAAGACATAATATATGACCATTTGTCTACAGTTCTGTGATAAACATAGCTCTCAACATGTTTTGCGATTGACAATTTCAAGGAAACAATCAAGGGTTTATGAGGTTTGAGCAAGCAAATACAAATAATGTTGCAAGATTTTAAATTTCAGAGAACAATCAGACAAATACATTAGAACTAATCTGTAACAATCAAATTGAGAAAGAAGAGAGGGAGAAACTCACGTGATATTGACGCCACCACTGAAGTTATAACGAGTGACGTTCTTACGAACCCAATCCTTGGCTCGGTCGTAGCTTCCCATGACCTTCAGCTGATCATTGGGAATAGCAACCATCACTTCGAGACCCGAGCCAGCGAGTGCACCCATGGTGGTCTCGTCCGCGTCGAAAAGCTTAACCTTGTTGATGTTATTGTTCTTGAGCATCTGAACCACTGTCTTTGGCGGCAGCTTGTGTGTGGCCATTGTTCCCCAGTTAACTCCCAGCCCATCAACCATTATACCCAGAGGACCCATTAGGATTGCCAATCCAACGAAGAGGACCAAGAGATTCACCATCCTGAGAAAGAAGGAGAGGGCTTGAGAAATCCCAAAATCAGGATGCTACTGGCTACTGCCAGATTAAGAGAAATGAAACCAATGTATTTCAGGTGTCACGACCATAACAAGAATAGAAAAAGCAACACTTACATCAGGCCTGTTGGTGTGAGCAGCAACAATCTTAATATTTAGTGGGAGTTCCCTGATTATGTTGACCTGAAATTGTAAATTGTTAATGAATACATATCCCAAAACAGGATTTTTGTCATCAAAAGGTGATAGAAAAAAACAAGTAAATTCATGCACTGGTTTAAACAGCAATGCAGATTCAGAAAAGTAATATTTTCTGCACCAAAAACTAGAAGCAGCAATGTGGATACTGAAAACACTTGCAGAAGATAGAAAATATGTGTGGATAGGAAATTTTGAGAACATGAGACAACTTTCTGAAATGTTATTGCAAGCAAGATACAAGAGAAAGCAATAAAACATACTTGTTCTGAGAGGTACAGAATTCTTGTAGGTTGCTTGCTTGTTCAAGCTGTGGAGCCTATCTGTTAACATCAAACAACATTACACCAAATGGTACCTTTCAGCATAAGAACTAATGACATCATCAAATCTGAATAAAGCTAAACATCGGCATTAAAAAATTGCAAATTTCGTCCAAAATCATACGAAACCAACAAAGTAAGTCACTTTAAGAAACACAACAAAACACCAGAGCATTATCAACCCAGTTTGTTGATTAAATCTTACCAATGAACGCTATTAAAACAAACTCCAGAGGGTCGGTGTAACATTCATAAATCCAACAATCAGAAACTATCTAAAAAAAAGTCCAAAACTTCAGAGAAATAAACACACCAAGGCTTGAAGACACCAAACCCTACCTGGAACATTCGTGAAAAAATCTCACTTAAATCAAGAAAATCGAAAACTTTATGTATGTTTATCTCTCAGCATTTTCCTAAATTAAGCGGAAATGCAAATTCAATCCAAAGATCAAAAAAAAGTTCAAATCTTTTCAAAAGAAATCGACTTTTGTAACCAAAGAACAGAAAGAAGAAAACTTTTCGGGACCTACGAGAGAGAGTGATGGCCAGACGAAGAGGGTTATGGTTGGCGAGCCAGTCCGTAGAGAATGGAGACGATACCTTTTTTGTTTTTTGCTTTTTTCATTCTTTTCTTTTTATCAGTAAAACAAATAATTGAATAAAAAATAAAATCGTCTGAAACATAACGGATGAAAATTTAACATTGGATAACAGACAGGAATAAATGATTGAGTCAACATCCTCCCCCCAATATCTTTTGATAATGATATTCAAAATTTTGAGATATTTTCAACACAAATACAGTATTTTTGGTGGAAAAAAAATAGGCACATGTGCAAAATTTAAGATGACACGTGGCACAGTTTATGGGTTGAATTTAGAACTTGATTAGAGCTCAGCATATGTTTTTGGAACATTTGCACAAGTAACTCTTTCAACCGAACAAATTCGAATACATATCACCGATAGTCCTTTCAATACACTAACAAAATTTTAATGCCGACAATAACTTTGAGTTGATATAAATATTTGAAAAGTTTAACCTTTATCACTTTCTTTAATTACTATTCATCAATTTTCCTAAATTAGGAGATACCACCTTTGAGTTGATATAAATTTTTCAGTCAAGCTTTTACCAATTCAAAGTCAGTAATTAAAGCCTAGCAAGAGAGAGTCAAGCTCATCATCAACAAGTACAATACCAAAATTCTGTTCATGATTCACTACACGCCTCCACGGTGAAATTGAATTATCCAAAACAGTCCACAAACAGGAATTCCAAAAAATATGTAATCTCAGAATCAAGTCATCCAAAAGATTAAGGCTTTTCATCACTCATATCAAACTAAATCGTTAAACTGCAAAATCTCAGATCGAACGAGTCCTAGTGGACCAATTAAGCACATCAAACCCCATGACTCCGGCAACGAACTATCGCACTGAAGACATTTCTGAGACTCTAAACTCCTAGAAAGCAAAACCCATAAGAGACGAAGATTTATACACAGAGATGAGAATCTGAAATCAATGCACAACGAAACTGTGATCGTGAGCGAGCCGTACCTTCCGGCGTGCTTTGCCACCAGCGCGAGTATCAATCAGAATAGAATTCTAAAATCTTACCTACACTGCTTCCCTATTAATTATGAGAGTAACCGAACCGGTCGGTATAAAACCAGACCGGCTGGTCTTTCGACAATAATTGGATCAGATCCCTCAACTCAGTGCTATTTACCGACCTTCAAAAACCGAGTGTGTAAGAAGACTTCACCCTCAGGATCAAGATTCCTTATAAAATCAATCAGTAGAAGCCGTTAACGTATATGTCTACTTGGGTGAAAATGATTCAATTGTGTTAGAAAGTGAATCAAGAAACTCCTGTCTATTAGCCAAACCCCTTGATCATGCTGGCCTTAAATCTATTCTGCTACCTTCTGGTATTTTGTGGCTTTTTTGGTAAATAATAACAACGCATAGACACATGTACTATATTTTTTCGATTATTCTATAATCATACATATGATCCTTCTTGTAATGTTAGGATTATCTAATTTGCATATTCCGTTTTTCATTTTCATGATAAAATTTTACATTTGACTGGACAAACACAAACAGAACATAAAACTTATGAATTTAATTATTTGGGTGGTTAAATTGTAAGAAACACAAACGGTTTGAAATAAAAATATTATTAAAAATATTTACATTCAATTTAATATATACATGTAAAAATTACACATGGAATAAGTAATAATAGTTCACAAATTTTACAAATATAATACAAAATTAAAATATTTTCAATATGCTAAAGCATTTTGTGAATGGTAAAAATATTATACGAAGAAAACATAAAAGCATACTACTTTAGAGTGATATTTAATATTACAAGGCACTATAATTAAAACATTAATATTTTCTTTTGTGAAAAAAGAAAAAGAAAATATGAAATCCATAAAAATGGTAAATTTGCTTTATGGGTTTTGAAAATTGATATACAAAACTTAGTATACAAATCTCTAATATAAAGTTTACATTAAAATATTTTAAAAAATTACTAAAAAGAATAACATTCTCAAAACTGTCAGATAAACGTTTGATATTTCGCGCAAATATATATAGTTGTTGCTCTACGACATTTGAATTTTTGTTAGATTTTAAAGTTATACTTTAAGATCACTTTAATGTGAAGCTAACTAAACCACCAAAATTTGCTTTATATGTTTTGAAATTGATACACAAACTTAGTATACAAATCTCTAATATAAAATTTACATTAAAATATGAAAAATCAAATTATTAAAAAGAAAAACAAACTCGTAACGGTTAGATAAACGTTTGATGTTTCGCGCCAAATCTCTAATATAAAATTTACATTAAAATATGATAAATTAAATTAATAAAAAGAATAACAAACTCATAACGGTTAGATAAACGTTTGATGTTTCGCGCCAAATAGTTGTTACTCTACGTCATTTGAAATTTTGTTTCTTTTATGATCACTTTAATGTGAAGATAACTAAACCACCCAAATTTTCGACAAAAACTAAATTAAATTCAACGCTTTTGCTCAACAATGTATTTTAAATATCTATTTTTGAGAAATATTTTACCATTAGATCATTATTATTGCATAAAAAAGATGGAAACATGATATATGATATACTTTATTAGTAATTCAAAGATAGATCTAATTGGTTTTTTCGTTTTCATCCTTAATCTTCTTCAACTCATGAAGATAGGTTTTATGTAAACTAACTTCCCACATGAGCTTTCGCAGCATTCCGAATCCGCCTCGAATGGGATCATCTGTCCATGCGACACCTTCTGTGAGTAAAGAGGATGCCAACATTGGTTTTTCTTCTTCAGAAGCAAGTTTCATCATCTTTATAATATTTGGTGTACCAAACAATTCATTAGCACTTTCATAGTCTCCTTGCCTATAAATAAATAAAAAATAATATGAGTAACTAATTTTAAAAATCATGCTTTTAAATCAGATTAGAGAGGAAAGAAGATAATCAACAAAAGAATATAAAAAATAAATACAATTCATTTGGGAAATATGCAGCAAATTCGCAATTTTTGCTACATCTTTTGTTTTTTGTGATGCAAACAGCACAGGGACCACGTCTATTGTTGGCTCTTTGGGATGCCATGACAGTTTTTTTTTTAAATCGAAGTTTGTAAATTAAGTAATTGAAAGGTGAATAAAATGAAATTATCAAAATGTATTTATAGATAAAATTCTACAAAACAGTCAAAGTGAATTTATTATACATCCAAATATAAAGATGTGCCAAAAAACTTCAAATTTTGTTGTGCTTTGCTTTGTTTTTTGTTCGTTTGGTAATAATTCAATATTTCATTTGACTTTAAGATTTAAAGTCATACATATATATTGCCATATATATTTATAGCATTGTTAAAAATAAACTATTTATAGTCACACTAGTAATGTAATTAACAAATATTACTGTAAAATAGTAACAACAAATTTTTTGTGACATTAATTGCATTTGGTATTACGAGTCGAACAGACAGAATCACTTTTTATTCATCCTCGCTTATCATTTTTTTCATTGTGAAGCAAATTTAAAGAGCACATTTAATGGAGGTATCTCATTGAGTTTCTCACAGTAAAAAGTAATAAAATAATGAAAAAATGGTGAGAAAAAAAAGAGATTAAACCTCGTGAGAAACCTTTCTGAGACACATGTCATTTTATAAACGGTCTAACTTTTAAAATAAACTTTGCCATTTTTTAGACAGTAATTTGATAGTTTGTATGTCCTTATTTCTTATTTTCTTTTTTCTCCTTGTTGAAACTTTGATGTAAAATTATTTATCTCTTTAGCTCTGTTATGGATAAGTTTAAGTTATAAATAATTATTATTTAATTAATTAAAAACAATAAAAGTAATTTTATGCTTAAACATATCATTTAAGAGAATAAAAATTGGATTGTATTAATTATAATGTATTTCAACATTCGTATTGCTTTAAGATTATTTATACTTGCAGTTTTTAATTGTTATTATAGATTGTATAAATAAATTTATTACAAATATTGATATTTAATATATATCACTATAGTTGAAAATCATAAAAGAAATAAATTTTTTAAGAGAACAACTACTCTGCATTATTAATGGTCAATAAATATATAAATATTATGAAAATGACTTATATTAATACAAATATTTTTAAAACTTATCAATAAGTTAACTTACTTTTTCAAAAGTTAAGTAAACAAATCCATATACATCTTATTAATAATCTTTTAGTATTATTTATAAAATTTTGGGAGTTATTATTTCAGTAAACTTGTTTAAAAATCTACAAACAAAATTAAAGGTAAATTAATATATAGACCAAAAAAACTAAATCAAATCACCAATCAAATTTTATAAAAACTAAAATTAATACATCAAAATCAAAACCTAAAAGTTCAAAAACTAAAATTTAAAAATCAAAAATGAAAAGCCAAAAACCAAAAACCAAAAGCACACAATCAAGGTCTTGATATTTCAGAACCATTAATTCGTTTTGAGGACCAGAATATCATTATTAACCGATCACAAAAATAGCATAGTAATTAAGAGAATTCTTTGTATGAGTTCTCAGGATGGATATCTCAAAAAATAAAATAAAGAAAAGGTCAAATAAAAATTAATGTTCTCAACTAATTAAGATCTTGCTACATCAATAGTAGTATCAACTAAATATATAGAGAATATGACACACGTTAGAAAGTCAAATTAAAGCTTCTGTTACTAAAAGAAAAATGAGTTGAAGGAACATGATCTTTGAAAATAATCCAACAACTTCAGCAATCCTATTAACAATATTCAAACAATTCCTAAACCATATGATAATTCCAATATAACTATCTTTCTGGAAAAAAAAAAAAAAAGAGAGATGATCTTACGAGCAAGCTGGATATATAATAGACTCTAACGATATAATTGATCAAAGCGAGAATTTGTTTAGAATGCTACGAAGGTAAATATTATGGAAATCTTGAGAAGACAGCGTGGCCATCCAATATGAGAGTAAGTGCCGCCTAGTTATGGGGCCAATTTACTCAAAGAGGGTCTGAGGAGGACGAAACCAACTTTCATATCATTCCACATTACTAGAAAGTATAGTGCGAATTATTTATTTTTATGATAAAAATGAGAATTTAATTAACCAAGATGGAACGGTGTCATTTACATATGCTTGTCATTGTTTGTTAACTTAGAGCAACATTACCGAGAGGTTCTAAAAGAGAGTCTTTCCCAAAATTATATATGACAAAGAAAGAATATATAATAGTTTATATTATTTTTTTGTTAGGTTTGTTATAGCCAAAAATGGAATAAAAAAAACTTTGATGGATATGCTGATGATTACTCGCGGGGGAATAACTCTTGCAGTAGCTACTCTCTTCGAGCTAGAATGGTTTCTCGGATGAATCGGTCAATATCTAGTTGAAGAATAATGCTCCAAACTTGTTCACTGGAGTCAAAAATTCAAAATGTAGAAGAAGAAGATGATCACTCATCTCTCAAAGTTTGTGCTGAATTTGTATTTGTTTTTGAGCGTGAAAACTATACAAGGACCGGGTTCACCATTGGCTCCATTACAAACAAACAAATAATAATAATAATAATGATTTTCTGGATCTTTTTAATTTTTGGTAAAAAGTAATTGAAAAGTGAGTAAAAGATTGTATATCAAAAAGTATTTATAGATAGATAGGGAAAAATCCAGTCAAGATTGTATATATATATATATATATAATGTACCTAATTTGACACAAGATAGAATCTCAATTTCTTTAAAGATTTTTAGCAAAACTATCTGACATATAAAGAAAATGTTGCATCTGCTGTTTTGGTTGAATAAATTTAACATTCTTTCAAAAAAATAAAAATAATAATGTACCTAATTTTATCCTCCAAGTATTTAATTAAGGGGGAATTAGAAAATTACCCTATATATGATTTAAATTTTGAAAAATACATCTCTTTTTTATTTTTGGAAAACTACACTTTCTCATATATGATAAGACACTTTTGTCCTATTTATTTTTCAAATTTTTTTAATAGTTACAGTTATTAATTCCGAAAATGTTTAAATTATTATAATTATTAGTATTTATGTTTTAGATAAATACAAGATTGAGATAAATACAGTTTATTTAGACCAAAAAGATAAAGACATATTAAATATTAAAATATATAATTGATAAAGTTTGTAAAATATTTCAAGATCTATCTTTACATAATTTCAGTTTTATAAAGTCTATATAAAAATATTTATAGAACAACGTTTATAAAAGATCTATATAAAAAAGGTCTATAAAAATTATATATAAAAATGTCAATAAAAAAGTCTAATCATAATAAGATATTCTAATTTAGCGTTTAAAAGTGTAGTGAATATCCTAATAAGATATTCTATTAAGAATAATATTTAAATTAAATAATTAAAATTTAAACTGTTTGAGATGTTTTTAAAAACAACTTTTTGAAACTCAACACTATTTTTTGTTTGAGTTTCGATATTAAAATAACTATCTTTATATATAATTAGCCATCATCTTTTCATCATTATGCACCAACACATGCCACGTGTCCAAAATTTTCGCCACCAACTCAAAACGACGTCGTAACATATTTTGCAAAATTGGGCTTCAAACTTACAAGTTTAGTGAAGAGATTTGGGCCAATTTACATGAAACCCAAAAGGAAAGGGTTGCCTTCATCGCCATACTCAAACCATCGTCTGCATTCTCCGCCGCAGTGAAGACATCTAAACGCCGACCTTCTTCACATTCCCTCTTTCATTCAAGTTTACGCACCTGTAAACGCCGAGTTTAATCGTCTCCCCTCTTTCATTCATGTTTAATCCGAGTAATTACCGGACCCATGGATTTCGTTTCTCCTTCCACCACCTCGCCTATAAATTTAGCCCCGAAAGTCTCAAACCCTCACCAAATTTCTCCTTCGTTTCTCTATTACAACTGCTTATCTATCATACAAACGAGCTCTCTTATCTATCATACAAACGAGCTCTCTTACCTCAGAATAGCTGCTGCGAGAATCTAATATAGAAAAAATCGAAGAATTAGGTTTCTAAGAATCAGGGTTTATGGCATCAATCATAAACGAAAGTTCTGGGTTTATGGCATCAATCATGCTATTCCAGTCGTGACTGAAAGTGGATGTGTTAGTCACTTTTTTAAGTTAAATCGTTTCGATTAATGGAAATTTCCTCTGATTAAAATAACTATTAACATAGAGATATTGGCCAGGTGAAGGTCGAGAACTGGGTTGACGGAGAAAATGGTGAAACTTTTACTGGCATACTGCTCAGTTTGGCGCCATGCTTCCCTCTGACAAAGACAAGGCTGTTAAACTTCCGGTTGTTCTTAGGACTCCTTTTTTTTTTTTTTTCACCTTTCTCCTCCATCATAATCACTATTGTAAACTCTTTATTTTTTGCCAAATTCAAAACCTTTGTTTAGAATTTTGGTAATAAGCAAAGAGAAAACCAGAACACAGCAGGTCATAATGATGTTACTTAGTGTTAATGAATTGTGTAATTCTTTGAATGTGAAGAGAGACGGTGAATTTTTTATTTGCTACATGTTTCGCAGCTATCTGGTTCTATTGCGTTATCTGTACGTGGCGAATGCACTTTCACAGGTAAGGCTCAAGTTGCACAGTCATGAAGAGCTGCAGCTTTGGTGTTAATAAACGACAAAGAAGGTTGGGACTTTTTGTTAGGAAATACGCGGTCAAATTTTGCGGAGAAAGACCAGAATTTGTGGGAGCGGAAAAACACACACAATTTGTTAACGGAGTTCGGCCAATTTTTGCCTACGTCTCCGGACCTACTACAGATCTTTTATTATTCACGGGAAATTTTACAAGCTCTCAACTCACACCCGATCCCAAATACACTCAAGAAAATTACACTTAATTTTCTTAAGCTTCTCTCACAAGAAATATATATATATATATATATATATTTTTTACTCTCGTTCTCTCTTCTTCTCTCTTCTTTGCTTTTTTTGTTTTTTTTTGGGATGTTGGGATGGATTGCTTCTTCATCTTAGGGTGGTATTTATAGAGGTTTTGGGGTTTGGTTTGAGACGGATGCATTAGTGGTGTCAATTGATTCCCCGACGAATAGTGAAGCTTGTGATGCAGCTGCAAATACCACCAAAGCATCAATCTCCTATGTCGATAGCCCAATCGATTCATGGGTGCTTGACTCAGGAGCGTCATTCCACACCACACCGCACCATAGCATCATGGAAAATTATGTTGCGGGAAATTATGGAAAGGTATATCTTGCTGATGGATTACCTTTGGACATAGTTGGTATTGGAGATATCAACATGAAGATGTCAGACGGACGTGTGTGGAAAATTACAAAGGTTAGACATGTGCCAAAGTTGATGCGAAATCTGATTTCAGTAGGTCAACTTAATGATACGGGGAACGATGTCAACTTTGGTGGTGGATCCTGGAGGGTCAGGAAAGGTTCAATGGTGGTTGCTAGAGGTCATAAAAGAGGCACTCTTTATATGACAACGAGTTATCAAGACACTGTTGCTGTTGTCGAGAATGCCAAACAAACCAAGTTGTGGCATTGTAGGTTGGGGCACATGAGTGAGAAAGGGATGAAACTCATGGTAGAAAATGGCGCTCTTCCAGATCTGAAGACGGTGGATCATCAGATGTGTGAAAGTTGCATCCTTGGAAAGCAGAAACGGGTTAGTTTCTCTAAAGGAGGAAGAGAGCCAAAATCGGAGAAGTTAGAGCTGGTACACACTGACGTGTGGGGACCCGCTCCTGTTGCATCGCTGGGAGGTTCGTACTACTATGTGACCTTTATTGATGACTCCACAAGAAAGGTGTGGGTTTACTTCATGAAGAATAAGTATGAAGTGTTCTCGGTTTTCAAAAGATGGAAAGCCATGGTTGAGATTGAGAAAAATCTCAAGTTGAAGTGTCTAAGGTCTGATAATGGTGGAGAGTACATCAGCGATGAGTTCAAGAGATATTGCGCTGATAGTGGAATCAAGATGGAGAAGACTATTCCTGGAACTCCTCAACAAAATGGAATAGCAGAAAGGATGAACCGGACTCTGAACGAGCATGCAAGGAGCATGAGATTGCATTGTGGATTGCCGAAGACGTTTTGGGCAGATGCAATCAGTACTGCAGCCTACTTAATAAACAGAGGACCGTCAGTGCCCTTGGGATTTAAGATCCCTGAAGAATTATGGAGCGGTAAGAAAGTAAATCTTTCTTATTTGAAGATATTTAGATGCTTAGCTTATGTTCACGTTGATGATGCTGCAAGAAGTAAACTTGACTCGAAATCTAAGAAGTGTTACTTCATCGGTTATGGTAACGAGGAGTTTGGTTACCGTTTTTGGGATGATGAAAATCGGAAGATCATCCGCAGCAAGAATGTTGTGTTCAACGAAGAAGTGTTGTACAAGGATAAGCTAAGAGAAGGCTCAGGGAAGAAAGAGCCTGAAGCTGTTGACTTAGATGATATCCTGAAATCGGAGTTGAAAAAGGATACCGCAACAGCAGAAGAAATCTCTCAAGAAGAGAGTGGTGAGGCGGATGAGAGTGATGATTCTGAAGTGGTCCCATATACACCGGACACGGAGTTACGACGGTCAAGTAGAATCATCAGAAAGCCTGTACGATTTCTCCATCACTCAACTACATTCTGCTCACGGACAGAGGCGAGCCTGAATGTTATGAAGAGGCTATGCAAGTTGATGAGTCAATCAAGTGGGAGCTTGCAATGAATGACGAGATGGACTCGTTGTTATCCAATCACACATGGGAGTTAGCAGATTTGCCTAAAAATAAAAAGGCATTGCATAACAAGTGGGTCTACCGAATAAAAGAAGAACCTGATGGGAGTAAACGCTATAAGGCGAGGCTTGTTGTGAAGGGATTCCAACAAAAAGAAGGCATTGACTACACTGAAATTTTTTCTCCTGTAGTCAAGATGGTGACCATTAGAACGGTTCTCGGGCTGGTAGCACAAGAAGATTTGCATCTTCAGCAGATGGATGTAAAGACGGCATTTCTTCACGGTGATTTGGATGAAGAAATTTATATGAAGCAACCCGAAGGCTTTGAAATCAAAGGGAAAGAAAGCCTTGTTTGCAAGCTGAAAAGGAGTTTGTATGGCTTAAAACAAGCTCCAAGACAGTGGTACAAAAGATTTGACAACTTTATAAAAGGTGTCGGTTTCTTGAGGTGTGAAGCTGACCACTGTTGTTACTTCAAGAGGTTTGAAGAGTCCTACTTGATATTGCTCCTATACGTGGATGACATGCTGATAGTAGGAGCAGACTTGCATGAGATCAATAGCTTGAAGACAAAACTCTCAGAAGAGTTTGCGATGAAAGACCTTGGAGAAGCAAGACAGATTCTAGGGATGAGAATCAGTAGAAGCAAGGAAGGTCTCAAGCTATCACAAGAGGAGTATGTGAAGGAAGTCCTCAAGAGGTTTAACATGGATGACGCGAAGCCAGTTAGTACTCCTCTGGCAAGTCATTTTCGGTTATCTAGAGAACAGTCTCCAAAGACGGAAGACGAGATGGCATATATGGATAAAGTTCCATATGCTTCTGCTATAGGCAGCCTTATGTATGCAATGATATGTACAAGGCCAGATATTGCATTGGGAGTCGTCAGCAGATTTATGAGCAATCCAGGAAAGGAACACTGGGAAGCTGTCAAGTGGATTTTCAGATACCTGAAAGGAAATCCAAGCTTGTCGCTGTGTTTCACGAAGTCTAAGACGGAATTGCAGGGATATGTTGATGCTGACAACGGAGGTGACATTGACAGCACAAAGAGCACAACCGGGTATGTCTACACTTTTGGCGGTACTGCAATTTGTTGGGTTTCAAAGTTGCAGAAAATTGTATCTCTATCAAGCTGTGAAGCTGAGTACGTTGCGGTAACGGAGGCAACAAAAGAGATGATATGGCTACAGTCTTTTCTAGAAGAGATAGGCCATGACCAGGGGAAAGGTGTGTTGTACTGTGACAGTAAAAGTGCCATCGATTTGGCAAAGAATCCGGTTTACCACGCTCGGACGAAGCACATACATCGTCGATATCATTTCATCAGATCGGCATTAGAAGATGAAATGTTGGTGCTTGAGAAGATCCCAGGAAGTAAGAATCCGGCAGATATGCTGACGAAGGTCGTGCCGTATGATAAGTTGAGGTTGTGTACAACCTCAGTTGGCTTGTTGGAGTAATAAGCTGGGAAGACCTGCTACATTGATCAAGGTGTGAAGACAGATTGAGATCAGTCTTCAAGTGGGAGATTGTTGGTCAAAGATCACGTTTTTCATCATTGGACGGTGAACACATTTTAATTAATGGACGGTGCAAATAAACAAAGTCAAAAAAATTTGCTTGGGTGATTTTTTTGACTTTGTTTATTTGCACCGTCCATTAATTAAAATGTGTTCACCGTCCAATGATGAAAAACGTGATCTTTGACCAACACTTTTAAACTACCTTGGTTTCAATTAGCTTCTGACGTCTGTTTGTCCCATCTTTCCTTTTCTTATTTAGTTTTTTTTATGAGAGCTGGATGAGATGTCTTGTAATGAGGAAGAAGATACTTAAGTGTTTCTATACCTGTTTTGATGATTACAACATCATCTGGAGATGCCTTGAAGAAATCTTTTATGCAAAATAAGAAAGGTAAGGTCTTAGTCTTCTCTCTCTGTGGCGCTATTATGCATCTTCGTATCTTTCTAGCACTGCCCACTCAAACTGTAATCTTAGGCAGAAAGATCTTTTAACGAAGTTCATTCAAATTATGGACATAGATTGATTCAGTTGCTTTCCAGTAGGGAAGATGAAATTTTCAAATTGATTCTGGTCTTTGTAATATGATATCTACTCTTAAAGTTGTCTGAAATAAATTTGAATTTTTTTTTACTGAACTCTTTGTCTCTCCTTTCGTATGATAGTCTATATGTTTCTTTTTACCATTCTTTTGATGTTATGCGGTTTCCTCTATGATTTTTTTTTTGTTTTTTTTTTTTTTGTTTCAGTGGAACTTTTATTGTATGCTCCAAGTTAAAAAAAAAAAAAAAATTGTATGCTCCAAAAAGCCCAGTTGTGGATTATGCAGTGGCATTCCTCTGGCTAATGTCGGTTGGAACAGTTTTTCATTGCTTCTGTTTGGTCACATGTCACCGCTCCTAAGAAGAACGATGAGCAGTACAACGAATTATCACCAAAGTTTTTTTACCAGACTTCATTCGTGGGACGAGCCTCCGATCGCTTCTTAAGAAGGTTCCACCTCTTGCCAGTTCGACTTAAGGAGACCCATATTAACAACCCATATAGCAAGTGTGAAGGTCAAATCCAATAGTTCTTTGACAAATCCTGGAATCCTCCATATGGCAGATTTTTCTCATGTTCTTTTTTTTCAAACAATTTTGAATAGTTGCAGAACTAAGACATATCCATATAGTTTATTATTATATAGTATTACCGAAATTAAATCATAATACTATTTCTATTTGTTCGACCAAAGAAAAAAAAAACTCTATTTCTGTTTGATATAGTTCTGTTCAATTCGGATTTACCAGATTCAACTCTATTTCTGTTTGATATAGTTCTGTTCAATTCGGATTTACCAGATTCAACACCTCTCCTATTTTTACCAAAAAATGCACAATATCATTTCACTCTACACATAATCATCATTCAATCAAAGGTAAAAGCCAAACATGAAAACCAAGATGAACCTAAATGGTTATTAAATTACATAAAAAATATGTAAATGCAACGGAAAAATAAAAACATGTTTTTTTACTGATAATTACACACTTCACACCGGAACCGCAACCGCGATGGAACCAAAAGACAACCACCGAGAAGAAGACAAAAACAAGGATTCAAGTGTTTGCAATATCTTCCTTTCTTAAAAATCATAAACATGTTGTTTTAATTATTTTCTTTAATATTTCGCTTAGCTTTTCGCAAATATTATGTTTAATGGGGGATTTTAGTAGATTACGTATATAACAATGATATAGTAATTTTTAAAATATACATAAACGGACAAAAAAATATTAAAATGTTCTGGATTGCGTAATTTTTTTGCCGCAAAAAAAAACAATGGAGCACCACCCCGCGTATGCGCGGGGTTAGTAGCTCTACTAGTATACTTAATGGTAAATACTTTGGTCATTTCACATATAAATAAGTGTATTTTTCAAAAAAATAAAAATGAGATATAGTTTTCAAAATAAAATCTAATAATAAGGCAGATTTCCAAATTTCCTCTTTAATTAAAGGCGTGGAAAAACTTCAAAGATTTGCATTTTTTGTTCTGGCAAGTAATTCAAGATTTCATTTGACTTTAAAGTTTAATGTTATATATACTGCCATAATTATATATATGGTAAATCTTCCTCACGTTGAATCTAAGCTGTATATTATCACATGAGCTAGTCGATAAAATAAAAAATAAAAATTATCACATGAGCTAGTAACTAGCTAACAAATTAATATTATACTATTTAATAGCGAATAACGTAACCAATCTTTTCCTTACAAGTTCTTCTCTTCTTCATCTTCCATTAATAGAAGAGAGTAAAAGAAGAAGAAATGGCTAATCATCTTCTAATGATTATTCTAATGACGGTTTTGGTTTATTTACTTCCGAGCTTTGCCAAATCGTCAGAAACTATCGTTCTACCCAAATCCCTAAACCTCACCCTCCTTACGGATCCGTCCACCATCTCCACCGCCTCTCACGATTACGGAAACATCACCACCGTGACACCCGGCGGTGTCCTCTGCCCCTGCTCCTCCGCCGAGATATCCCGTCTCCTCAGCTACGCGGCGAACGGAGAAAGAAAGTTCCAAGTGGCAGCTCGCGGCAAAGGCCACTCCTTAAACGGCCAAGCCTCCGTCCTCGGAGGAGTAGTCATCAACATGACGTGTCTCACTGACGTAGTTGTTTCAGAAGACAAGAAGTATGCTGACGTGGCAGCCGGGACGTTATGGGTGGATGTGCTCAAAAAGACGGCGGAGAAAGGCGTTTCGCCGGTTTCTTGGACGGATTATTTGCATGTTAGCGTCGGAGGAACGCTGTCAAATGCTGGAATCGGCGGTCAAGTGTTCAGAAACGGTCCTCAAATAAGTAACGTCCTTGAGTTGGACGTTATAACTGGTACGCAAACGCCGAAAAAATATATAAATTATATATTTTATTATAAGGTTTTTTGGTGTGGCATGTTTCATGGTTTTATAGTTCTACGACACTTTTTGCACCACACGCAATGGAATCTTCGAAACATAAAATGCGTAACGCATCTAGTTTAGATACGTCTTTAATGACTAATTTGATCATCACAATTCACAAATTGATAGTATATGCGTGTATGTTTGTATTTTTTTTCTAATGCTCCTGCATGACGCATGCAAATGGAACTTTCTGCCTTTCGGAGATTTTTGTTGGCTTTCAGTTTTCTCCAACTAAGAATGTTATTTTGTCTATTTACAAATTAAAAAAAAAAGAATGTTATTTTGTCTATTTACAAAATAAAAGAGAACGTTATTTTGTCTATTTACTAATAATTCAAACATCATCGTTACGTCAGGCTGAAATGAAAACTGAGAAATTTAGGCATTGCTTTAAATATATTATTGACATAATTAAGAAAATTAATATTAAGGAATTTTACCTATTTTCGTACGTTTTCTTATTTCCTACATAGATAAAGTTAATTAAACAGAATATTATTTCCAAGTAAACAATAACAATAGTTCTTTTACTTGAAAATAAATAAATATTGTATATGTTAAGTTGTGCTTGATTATTAAGGAACTTTTCTACATTTCAGGAAAAGGTGAAATGTTAGCATGCTCGCCTCAGCTAAACCCAGAATTGTTCTATGGAGTACTAGGAGGTTTGGGTCAATTTGGAATAATCTCGAGAGCCAGAATTGTTTTGAACCATGCACCTAAAAGGGTACGTATCAGCAATTCTAACCTTATATTCCAATCTATGTATGCATTTATTCCACATTCACGATACCTTTCAATCTTTCAAGGACAGTTTTAAAATTAGGAATTTCCCTTCATTTTCCTTTATTAGAAAATAGAAAATTTCATTTCTGTTTCTACTTTAACACAAGAAACTATGTCAGAGTTTAATTTTTCTATGAATTATTGTCAACCTTAAAAAAATTTCATATAATTTTAAGCTAGATAGAAAATGTCAGTTGGCAAAGAAAAAAAAAAGTAAAATCAGAATACAGTCAGCAAGCCAATCCTATATGTAAGCTTTTGCGTATACATTATACATATGCATGCTAGTTTTAAACTTTTAATGAATACTTTTATTATTTTTCTGATAAAATCATTACGGAAGTTCAATTTTTGTCTGACCCAGTTTATTGTAAGGTATTTGCATTGAACAGGAATAATTTTATATATTAGGGTAAATAAATTGGTAATAACATTTGATTAAAAAAAAGTATTTCATGATTTCACACCAAGAGAATTAGAGACGTATGGATCATATAACTCATAAAAATTTCTTAGAAGGTAGCCCAAACCTATAGTTAGGCATGTAATTAATTCGGTACGAATTTGGACTCTAGTCAAAGGCTTAATTTGCATTAAGTTGAACAAAATCTATGCGTTGAATGAAAAAATGATATGGCTTAAACTTTGTTTTAATTTATAATCCTAGGACTTGTTATCGTCCAATCTTGTCGTATGCCTTGCAAATCTAGCTGATGTCAATAAATAATTATTTTATTGTAGTCAATCTAAATTTTTGTTAAGGTATAGTCAAGTTCCTTAATTAGGCAATCCACTTAAATTCTGGAATCTAGTCTATTAGTTTTGTTGGTGAGTTTGTTGACTAGTTGAAAGCGTACAACGACGATAAACACAATAATTGGTTATAAGATTTTTAAAAGATAATTATTATTGTTTAGACATACATGCGATGACGTTCTGTTTTATGTTAAACTGTTCCAACTTATGTATACGATTATTATTTATAAAAAATAATTGGAAACTTACACTGGTTACTTTTGTTTACTATCTGATCACCCGAAGCACTCAAAATATGAGAAAATAATATGGTTTATTATCAATATGTGCGAGTGCTAATTAAAAGGGAATTTTTCAAATGAAACTACGTAGGCGAAATGGTTTAAAATGCTGTACAGTGACTTCGCATCTTTTACAAAGGACCAAGAACGTTTGATATCAATGGCCACTGATATAGGAGTTGACTACTTAGAAGGTCAACTATTGATGTCAAACGGCGTCGTAGACACCTCTTTTTTTCCACCATGTCATCAATTGGAAATTGCTGATTTAGTGAAGAGCCACGGTATCATTTATGTTCTCGAAGTAGTCAAGTATTATGATGATCCTACTCTTCCCATCATTGGCCAGGTACACCATATTTTACATATTCATTCTATACGCATATACACATTATGGTCGTTTGTTACATGTATCATCATGTCATCGATCATATATACCACAAGAAATTTAAAATAATCACCATTGCACCACATTAACATATCATCAGATTATGGTATCCTCATTCTGGTTTTGTATATATATGTCAGAAAATACGGGTTCATTGCATCTTAATCTTGTCACTGAAACACATCATTAATCGGTAGTGAAATAAGTCTTCAGAGATTACGAGATTGATTTGACCACAATTCTTTATTAATTAGCACTAGAAAAGTGAACATTAGTATTTTTTATTATCAAATGAATAGAAATTGCATTCTTATATTTGTAATGAAACTTTATTATATGTCAAGTTAGTACTTAGTATAAGTAATACGACTATGGCTTTCTAACAATAAGCTCTAAATTATGTTATGCCTTGATAGCAAACTCACATAAAACTTTTATACGACTATATATGGTTTCGTAACACATCATCATGGATCCCACATACGCATATCGGTCATCAAACAGAAGTTCATAATTTAGACTTTTTCAAATTTTGTAGGTGATTGACAAGATAACTAAGACCCTAAGTTACCTGCCCGGGTTCATATCAATGCACGACGTGCCCTACTTCGATTTCTTGAACCGTGTACAATCCGAAGAAGACAAACTCAGATCTTTGGGTTTATGGGACGTTCCTCATCCATGGCTTAACCTCTATGTCCCTAAATCTCAGATTCTCGATTTCCATAACGGTGTTGTCAAAGACATTCTTCTTAAGCAGAACTCGACTTCTGGTGTTGCTCTCTTCTATCCCACAAACCGGAATAAGTGAGTTTTCTATTCATATTTATTTTCAAGAACAATTAACTAGATTTCGATATTAATGATTTTGTTGTTATTATCTAGATGGGACAATCATATGTCGGCAATGATACCAGATGAAGATGTTTTCTATGTAATCGGACTATTACAATCAGCTACTAGTCCACAGGATGTGCCAGAAGTGGAAAGCGTAAACGAGAAGATAATTAGGTTTTGCAAGGACTCAGGTATTAATATTAAGCAGTATCTAATGCATTACACCACAAAGGAAGATTGGGTTGAGCATTTTGGATCCAAATGGGGTGATTTTTCGAAGAGGAAAGATCTGTTTGATCCCAACAAACTATTGTCTCCAGGGCAAGATATCTTTTGATTAAGTTAAATATGTAATAGGAATAAGTAAGGAATTAAGACTTCAGATTAAAACTAGTAAAGAACTACAGCCAAACGTTTTTTTTTTTTTTTCAGCCAAACGTATTTATTATAGTCAAGAATTAAGACTTGAAATTAACAAAGGTAAATATGTTTAGCTGTAGTCTTGTAGACTACTTGATTATACTTAGAATGGGTTTTTATTTTATTTTTTTAAAACAACAAAACATATTCATAAATTTTCTTTCGACAATATATTTGTATCAACTTTGTCATGATTCTGGTTAAGCTCACACTATCACTCCGGGGAGAATGTTTTTTTCCATTACAAAATTAGCCAACAGTAACACCATTCTTGTGTTCTTTGACTATATATACTATCTTGTTATGAAACAAACGTTATTTTGTTCGCTTGTAATTGAAGCTAGAATGGATCTTCAACCATGGAAGTATTATTACATATGCATCCTAGCTACCATATCTGTTGCATAGAAAGTATTGTGCTGCACATGTGAGGGTTGTTTCCGCAAAAATGTCGTTGAGAGTCCATGACACATCATGTGTCCTATTTTTTTTTGTTTTTCTTTATATTATTCCTCTAACGCCAACAAAGAAAAATATTTATCTTCATATCAATTATTGTATTTACTTATTTTTCTTTGGGTAAATATATTTACTTCTTTATCGTCGACGTAATGCATGAGAGAAACCGTTACAGACTAATGGCGATGCCATAATCTCTCTTTTATCTTTCTGCTAAATAATGATAGTCGACGTAAAATGAAAAATAACATAACTAATGAATTCTGAGCCGACATCCTAGCCAATTAATTAGATATATTAAATAGCAATCTTCTCGTTTAACTAAGTGTTAAGTTAGTGGCGAGTTCTCAACCATTAAGATTCTCAAGAACAATGAATTGTTAGACATTTTACCACTTGGCCACACGAGTATGAGTCTTTGCTTACGGTCCATTTGAAAAACTGAGAGGGACGTCATTCATGAGCATTCCTTCTCCAGAGGGTTTAGTCTCGGTTTAAGCTGGAGATTCCCATGAGTTATAAAAAAAAAAAAGAACTGAGAACTCTGCAATGTTTATATAAATAGGTACACTACAAGAAAACAAGAATTTTCCTACGGAATAATTCCTCAGAATCCCGTCGGAATTAGGGTATTCCCACGGAATACCGAGGAATTCATCCGTCGGAAAAAACGCGTCGGAATTTTGTATTTTGTCGGAATTTCCTCGGAAATTTCCGACGCAATTCCGAGGAAAAACATTCCGAGGAAATGTCGAGGAAAGCCATTCGTCGGAGAGGTCGTCTTCCGTCGGAATTTTCCGATGGACGCCGTCCGTCGGAAGTTTCCGATGAAAGCTTTCCCTGGAAATTTTCCGACGGAATCCTCCGTCAGAAGTTTCCGAGGAATAAGTTCCTCGGAAATTTCCGAGGAACGGTTTCCGTCGGAAAATTCCGACGACTATGGTCCTCGGAAAATTTCCGAGGACCCCTTTCGTCGGAATTATTTAAAAATTAATTTAAAAAAAATAATTTTGTTAAAAATTATTTTATTTAAAAAAATGTAATTTAAAAAAAATAAAAATTAGAAAATTAAATTTGAAAATATAAAATGAAATTCAGAAATTTTATTTCGAATATATAAAAATAAAATTCAGTACAAAGAAAAAGAAAGTTTGAAAGAAAAAAAACTACGGGTTTTGGGTGTTTGGGTCTTGCTGGGTCGGGAAAATGATGTTCGGGTGCAACGTCCTCATCATGGCCAGCATCTGCTCGTTCAGCTTCCTCTGTGCCTCGAAGCTCGCCTGTTGGGTCGCCATCTGAGTCTCCAACGCAGAAATGCGTTGGTCCTTGTCCTGCAACTGACCCATAAGTGCTTCGGGATCAACAAAGGGTGGGGCTGCAGCAGAAGACGTAACCGACCGTGACCGACGAGCCAAACCCAACATTCGGCCCTTCTTGTTTGGAACCGACTGAAATAGAAAATACCAAAATGTAAATAATAATTAAGATTGGAACCGACTGAAATAGAAAATTAAAAAAATGTAAATAATAATTAAGATGAAATGAAACTTTAATTTAAAAAACTTACCTTTTCAACGATTTCGTTGATCTGATCCCGAGGCAATTGGGAACCCGTTGAATCTTCGTCTTCGATTTGAAGTTGAGACGCTGCTTCTTCCACCTGACTGTTGATGAGGTCGACGACACCCTTCACTACACCGTCATCAATCTCGCCGGTCTGCTTGTTCGTATACGCCTTCTTCATTAGCGCGAAATCATCAACCGGCTCACCATCATTTGCTTCCACCTTGATATCAATATTAATATTAGTAATTAGAAGAAAAAATGAGAATTTAAAATTTCAAAAATTATAAAATATAAAATAGAAAAAAAAAAGTTACTGTAGTTACCATGCGATCTCTCAGAGTGGCTTGGGACTGAGCACCCAAGTTGTGCTTGTAGACGCCCTTTCCTTTACGATCGCTCTTGCGGTTGGTGGAGTTGGTGGAAGAAGTCGATTTTGTCTCGTCTTTACTCCAGTGGACAATCAACTGTTCCCAGACCTCGAGGTTCATCAACTTTGGAACCTTTTTGAAAAAAAAATTGTTATATGAATAAAAATATAATGTAATAAATTTAAAAAAGGTTTTAAAATTAAAAAACCAAACCTTGCCCTTTTGCCACTTCTTCTTCCACTCGTAAATTTGATAACCATAGTTGGTCATAACTTTGTGGACGAAGTGGTAATAGACAAACGACGTATAATCGGGATTCCAGTTGAATTCTTGCTGAAAAAAAAAACAATTAGTAGAAAATTTATATTGAAAAAATTTAAATTAAAAAAAAAGAATATTTACCGCAAACTGTTCAAACCACAGAACTTGTTTGGCTCTAGGAAAGTCGGTGAAAGTCAGATGTCCCACGTCCAAACACTGATACATCATACGGTTGATCCATGCGCTGATCCCGTTCGCGGATCGATCAAACCATGTCTGACCCGGTCCAGATGGATAGGGAGTGAGAAACGGAAGATGGTGACGACCCGACTGTCGAACAAACTCTGCAACCCTAACCAGTTCCCGAGGACCCTGATAGTTCGGAGGAATAATGGGTGCAGCACCAGAGCCAGAAGGAGCCTCGGGATATGGAGAGGGAGATGTATGCTGGGAGCTGCGGGAATCCTGAACGGAGTGGCTCCCCGAGCCACGACCACGACGCGGTCGAGGAGGCGGGGTCTGATCATCGTAAGACCTGTAGTTTAAAGATAAAAAATTCCAAAAAAAAATTATATTTTGTTAGTATACATGATTTATAATATAGAAAAAGGTTTATAAATATGTTTTAAATTTTTTAAATATGTTTTATTGTTCATGAAAACTTGAAAAACTATTTTAAAAATAGTAAAAACCTTTTTTTAAATCATATACACGTTTTTACAAATCAAAAAACCTTTTTTAAAATCAGTGATTTTAGTTTTAATACTTATAAAAATATTTTTAAAATCATATACACGTTTTTAAAAATCAAAAAATATTTTAATACTTATAAAAATAGTTTTAATATCAGAAAAAAACGTTTTAGAAACTTGATAGACGTTTTAATACTTATAAAAATAGTTTATACTTAAAAAATAGTTTTTATATCATAAAAACGATTTATAAAAGAGTAAAAACATTTTTAGAAATCATTGAAAAACGTTTTTTAAAATCGGAAAACATTTTAAAAAATCATAAAACGTTTTTAAAAATCATAAAAAGTTTTTAAAAATCAAAAAGGTTTTAAATAATCGAAAAATGTTTTTAAAACTACAAATAATTACATAGAAAACTAAAACAAGAACCTAAAATCCGAAATTCAATCCTAAACTATCCATCTAACAACCTGAAATCCGAAACTATCCTTCTAACAACCTAAAATCCGAAATACTAATCTCACAAACGGTTATAAACATGAAAATATGAAGTTTTGTTGATTCTTACATGATTATTGAAGTGCAGTAGAGATTCCGACGGCGAGATGAGAGAGAGCCGGCGGCGCAATCCAAATTTCCGGCGAGATGAGAGAGAGGATCGAGAGGCGAGAGAGGATCGAGAGGAGAGAGAGAGGATCGAGAGTTTTTCTTCAAGCGGCGGAGAAGAAGAAGAAGGAAGTTATGTATTATATTTAATCATTCCGACGGACAGCGTTCGTCGGAATTCCGTCGGATCCGTCGGAATTCCGTCGGAAATATTTAATATAATACCTAACACGCCTCTCGAATTAATTCAAGGTTTTCGTTTTCCCGGTAAGGCATTTCCGACGGATATGCTATTCCTCGGAATTTCCGAGGAAATACCGAGGAAAACCAGACTTTCGTCGGTATTTCCTCGGAAATTAAAACGTGGTTTATGGTTTCAAATTCCTATTTTTTTATCGGTATTTCATTTTTAGTATAAATGCAATTCATACCATTGAGGATACTCTGTGTAGATGATCATAAACCATGAAATAAAAAAATTTCAAAAATAATTGTAAGTAATTCCTTAAACGTTTGTTAAAATGTATAAGTGTTTATCTTATGTTGTGTGATTTTTGTTCGAGCAATCATAAAAGTGTTTGTTATTGTGTAAAACACTAAGGTTTAACTTCATAATCTAGTTAAGACACTCAACGAATGTTATATATGTGTTATTCGATCCGCAAAACGTCGTTATCGGTTATAAAACCCTATTTCCTCGGAATTTCCTCGGAATTTTCCGAGGAGATTCCTAGGGAATTGCGAAAATCATCAATAATTCCCGAGGAAATTCCGAGGAACATCCATAAAAAACAAAGTTCGTCGGAATTTTCCGAAGAAATTCCGAGGAATAGTACTATTAGTAAAATCCCTAAATAGAGTAGTCGAATTCCGAGGAAATTCCGAGGAAACCCTAAATTCCCTCGGAATTCCGTCGGAATTTCTTGTTAAAAAAAAAAAAATCTACTCTGATTCCGAGTCATCGTCACCAGATGAATCGGAATCTGAATCTTGGTGAAACTCTCCAATAACTGGTTCATCTTCTGCGTAAACGACGGCGTCCTCTGCGAAGTCGGTAAAATCGACTACAAGGCCACCTTCCGCTACATCTTCAGCTGCACTTAAGTTGCCGGATGTGATTGGTTGCAGCGGGTCTTCCAGCTCTGAAGTTCCCTGAACTCGGCCTCTCGGGTTGACTCTTGTAACCGTAACCCAAGGATCATCTCTGTTCCTTACCCGTGGGTACTTGATATAACAAACCTGTAACATTTTAAAAAATATTAGTAAAAGTATGAATTATGATCAATCATTCTGAATTATTACAACATTAACTTACCTGATCGGCCTGAGAAGCAAGAATGAAAGGATCATAATATTGCAGCTTTTGCCTCGAATGTACTGATGTAACACCAAATGCATCTATTCTCACACCTCGATCTGGAGTGTTGTCGTGCCAATCACAATAGAAAACAGTACAGCGCAATCCAATCAATCCCAGATACTTGATTTCCAAAATCTCATGTATGTGTCCGTAGTATACATCATCTCCTGCTAAGTCGTCCTACATCTGTGAAAATTTCTGGAACCTTAACATGATATGTTGCCCGTTCACCTCTATCATCATGCCGAGCAGATCTTCTGTTTTTCGTCTGAACGTCTGATGGAAAGTAGTGCTCCGCAAAGTTCGAAATTTCTTCATTGATCATCTGTGCGACTATAGAACCTTCCACCCTACTTAAATTTTTAACCTTCTTCTTCAAATGGAACATATACCGCTCATACAGATACATCCATCTATACTGCACAGGACCACCAAGTTCCAATTCTCTTGCAAGGTGAATAACAAGATGCTCCATAACATCAAAAAATGAGGGAGGAAATATCTTCTCAAGGTTGCACTGAATCACGGCTATGTTAGTCTTCAAATTTGTAATACCTTCAAGAGTCACTGATCTGCTGCATAAATCGCGGAAGAAAGCACTTATCCCTGCAACACCTTCATGAACTTTTCGTGGTAATAGTTCCTTCAAGGCAAACGGAAGGAGGCGCTGCATCATCACATGGCAATCGTGACTTTTCAAGCCAATAAACTTTCCTTCCTTTCTGTCAATACAGTTTCGTAAATTAGATGCGTAACCATCTGGAAACTCCACATCGTTTGAAATCCAATCAAAGAACGCATTTTTCCCCTCTGCATCAAGTCGGTATATGGGAAAAGGAGCCCTACCATTCTCATCAACATGAAGTTCTGGACGAGCACATATATCGACTAAATCCAGTCTTGACTTCAAATTATCCTTTGTTTTACCTTTAACGTTAAGGATTGTGTTCATGAGATTGTCAAAATTTCTTCTCAATATGCATGACATCTAAATTATGCCTTAGTAGATGATCCTCCCAGTATGGCAAATCAAAGAAAATACTTTTCTTGTGCCAGTTATGTAGTTCTCCAACAGCATCTATAGGAAAATGCTCATGTCTGCCGACGTCTGGCGTCCTTTCTGCACCAAAATCTCTTAGTTGTGTCTTCAAAACTTTTCCACTAACCTCCTCAGGTGGACCATCAAACACCTGTTTGTTCTTCCTAAAGAAATTCTTACTCCGACGGTATGGATGATCATGTGGTAGGAATCGTCTGTGACAGTCAAACCAACACGTTTTCCTTCCGTTCTTTAGTTGGAAAGCATCTGTGTCATCTTGACAATATGGACATGATAGCCTCCCATGCGTTGTCCATCCAGATAACATACCATATGCTGGAAAATCACTTATTGTCCACATTAGTACTGCCCGCATTTGAAAATTTTCTTTACACGAAATGTCATATGTTTCAGCACCTTCAGCCCATAGTTGTTGCAACTCATATATTAGTGGCTGAAGAAACACATCAAGTGATCTCTTAGGATGCTCTGGTCCGGGAACGAGAATGGATAGAAACAAAAACTCTCGTCGCAAGCACAAGTTTGGGGGTAAGTTATATGGTGTAACAATGACTGGCCATAGAGAATATTGTCTTCCACTCTTCCCATACGGGCTGAAACCATCGGTACATAATCCAAGGTAGACATTTCTTCTCTCATATGCAAAGTCGGGATACTTTGATTGGAAATGCTTCCACGCTTTTGCATCTGAAGGATGTCTAATGTCACCATCTGTTGAGTGCTCCGCATGCCATCTCATTTGTTGTGCTGTGCGTTCCGAAAGATACAACCTCTGCAACCTTTCCTTCAAAGGCAAATACCACATCCTTTTATATGGCACTCGAACTCTTCCACTCGTATCTTTGTAACGAGGCTTCCCACAAAATTTGCATGTAATCCGCTGGTCATCCGCCCTCCAATAAATCATGCAGTTATCGCTGCATACATATATTACCTCATACGGTAAACTAACACCAGATACGAGTTTCTGAACCTCGTAGTATGAACCTGGAGCTACATTATCCTCAGGTAGAATACTTTTTACAAAATCAGCTATCGCATCCACACAATCTTCAGCCAAGTTATAATCTGTTTTAATGCCCATCAGTCTTGTAGCGTATGATAAAGCTGAATGACCATCTCTGCAACCTTTATACAAAGGTTTCTTTCCAGCATCCAACATATCATAAAATCTTTTTGCTTCTGCATTGGGTAAATCTTCACCTCTAAAATGATCATTTACCATCTGCTCAATACCTACACCATAATCTAAATCCGTTCTAATTGGTTCTTCTAATCTAACCGCCGGCCGAGGTTCGCTATTACTACCAGGTTCATATCCTGTTTCCCCGTGATGATACCAAATTTTGTAACTCCGTGTAAACCCATTTAAAAAAATATGTGTCCAAACATCCAACTCTTTAATAACCTTTCTATTTTTACAATTAGAGCAAGGACATCTAAACTTACCTGTTTCGGCTTCCGGTTGTCGTTTAACTAACCCCATGAATTCCTTTAGACCTCTTTCGTATTCTTTCGTAAGCAATTTCGTGTTCGGATCCAAATGAGGTCGATCCATCCAAGAACGATAATAATTTGAAGAAGACATGTTTTTTTTAAAGCAAAATCGTGTGTAAATATAGTGGGAGGAAAGAAGAAGAAATGGATTGAATGAAGAGGAAGAGGTGTGGTTGTATTTATAGATGAAATCCTTCCGACATACTGAGGAAATTCCTAGGAAATTCCGAGGAAAAACAACTCTTCCTCGGTATTTCCTCGGAATTTTTGAAATCGCACAACGGCTCCCCCAACGGGTCTCTAACGGCTCCGACATACTGAGGAAATTCCGAGGAAATACCGAGGAAGACTTGTTTTTCCTCGGAATTTCCTCGGAATTCTTGAAATCACCCAACGGCTCTCCAAACGGGTCTCTAACGGCTCCAAACTTTCCTCGGTATCTTACAATTATCCGTCGGAAATTTCCCACGGACAACGTTTCCTCGGAAATTCCTCGAAAAATTCCGAGGAAACTTGATGTCCTCGGAATTTTCCGACGAAAACCCGAGGAATCTCCCTCTTCTCGGAGTTTCCTCGGTTTTTCGTCAGAAATTTCCGAGGAAATCATTTTCCCTCGGAATGTCCCTCGGAATTTCAACGTTTTCTTGTAGTGGTAAATGATTATAACGTTTTTTTCCTTTTTTTTATGACTGATTTACTTTCTGATGACTGATCTGATTTCTCAAATCTCTTAGATGAATTTGATATGTTTTGACATACGTTTGATACTTTATTAGTTATAATCTTCCGTGATACCAGTTATGAATTTGTTGATGTTAAAAATTTTACATTAATTTTGAAGTTTATCAAGTAGAAAAAAAAATTCAGAATTTGCTTATTCCGAAAAAACAAAAAGATATATGAAATCATATGAAGGAGAAGATTATTTCCCTAAAGTTTGAAGATATCAAAGAAAGAAAGCATTATTCTCAAATGGATTTTGAAGCAATGTTTTCCACTTATGAAAAGTTTCTCTATCTCTTCGAAAATTTGTATTAAGAATGCACATAATACCAATCAGGACATATTAGGGTTCATTAATGCGAATTGAAGCAAATGTGTTTTTTTTTACAACCATGACGACTTGCGAAGAAAAAGTGTTATCGTTGTAGATTATTCAGATAGTAATATAATGGTGGTTTAACACAGGTTGATTGCATGTGTCCGGATAATCCACAATGATAACACTTTTTTATTGGACAATCTTCACTTTTGTGGTCGTCATGGTTGAAGAGAAAGCACATTTGCAGCAAACTGAACCCTAAGAGGTCCTGGTTGCTTGCAATTATCACTATGTTGTTTGATTTTTCTTTGGAAAAAATGCTATTTATATCCTCAATTTTCAAATTTTGACCTAAAAAAAACACCAAATTTCTCATGAACCAAAAACATATCTAAGTTTTATTGATCAATTATTTTAATCGTTAACTTTTGTCGACCAAGCCGTTTTAGTCATACATTTGTCAACGATAATTATTGACTAACAGTGAGACTAAACGGCTTTACTCAACCAAAGTTGAAGATTTTCTTAGTAAACTAAGAATTGAAACTCTTTAAAACAAATTCTTTCCATTTTTCATAATTAATTAATTTTCCATTTATTTTACTATCTAAGATTCACAATTTTTTAAAAAAAAAAAATCATTTAATTAAAATTTCAAAATAGAGTTTAGATATATCTATCTACTATATTAAAACAGGAGTCCCTTAAGAAATAAACTTATTGTCATGTGTTATATTAGGAAATATGCCACTGAAATTTAATGAAAAGATAGAATTTCATTAAGGGTAATTTAGACTAAACATATATGTAGTCTATAATAGTTTTAATACACTTGAACACATCTGATTATGTAGAGATTAATTACCATAAATAATTTTTTTATTAGATATGTACCTTAACAATTTAAAATAATGGGTCCCACTTATGTGATTAATTAAAAACGAAAATAGTAATAATATATATATATATTAGATATTCAATCAAATGATAAATATAATTAATTAATATAATAAAATAATTTTTAAGACATAAAATCTAATTTTAGTAAATATACACATAAAGTAACATAAAAATATATTTGGTAAATATACACAGAAAGTAACATAAAGTATATTTTGTATTCTTAATTTGATATATATATATATATATTTAGTTCCGGGTTTGTATATAAATATATAATTCCGGGTTTGTATATAGTTTGTTTTATTAAAATATGTAATATATTTAGACAATTAGAAAACGGATTAAAAAGACTAATTAACTCATTTTAATTATCAAACTATTAAAAATTATTAAGATGCGATAAGTTTCATAAACGGATTATCATATTTTAACTTTCCTAAATATATATAAAAGTTTAAATTCAATTATAAAAGTTAGAAAACAAAAGAACAAATACAAATTAATAGAATAGACTATATAATTTTATCATATACTTAAAATAAAACTATCAGTACATCTCAAGCTATAACTTTTAAATTAACAAATATACACTATTTAAAAAAATAACTAAACATTAAAAAACTTATCTTAAGGATGGGATATAGTCTATTATATTATTATTGAATATAAAAATAACATTAAAGTTTATATTCTTATAAAATAAGTTAAACTTTTATTTAGATATTAAATCAAAAATTATTATTTTGAAATCAAAATAATGTTTTTAAAAGTCCAATAAATATTAAGCTAACTATTTTCATAAATATTAGTATGGAAATATTAAATTTCCTAATTTACAATTTACTTCCACTTATCTTCTAATTATATTGATGTAATTTTTCATTTTTTGCTATTGGTTTAAAACTATTTTCTTTCTAGAAATGCTAAATATTTTCATAAATATTAGTATGAATATAATAAATTTTATAATGTTAAATTTTCTTCCACGTATATGTGCATTAAATTGATGTAAATGAAAAATTTCTTGCTGCTTATCTACTTCTTTCTGTTTATAAATATTTTTTTCTGTAAATTTCTAATCAAACCATAAAAAGAAAACTCACAAAATATTCACACTACAACTTTAAAGTATAGTGTTACAAATTATTTGCAATGTTATTGTTTTTAAATAAGTTTAAAAATTATTATTATATCAAAATATATTAAAAATTCTTAAATTTATGTATTTAATTGGAAAAATATTATTCATATCCCGCGCACCGACGCGCGGGTTCGGATCTAGTTTTACTTTAAAAATAAAAAATTATCATGGTTTTGACTCCATATATATATGTTTGGTTTCCTTTTGTCAAGCTGTCGCGTTTTGAGGCGAACTTAACACTGTTCAAATCCGTCCCGTGCCCGGACTTGGTGGATGATCTTTCCACGGTGCGTAAAGCTATCTTCTTCGTATGGATCCCACTTCTCTCAAATAACTAATTATTAGTTATGTATCCCCACAGGAGTTGGACCGGGACATGGACAATACTGCTGTGCCTCTAATTTATATTCCTGTTTAGTGTTTATGCCTAGCTATTTCTACTCACTGTCAACTATCTCATCGTGTGTCGGTTTCACTTTCTGAATTCAAATTCGGCTATCAAGCCAAAACTGAAAGCCGAGGGCATTGCCTTTGCCCTTGGGGGTGATGCACGCAAACTCACATTTGTGGAAATGAAATTGATACATAAGATTTAACTGAAAATATTTGTTCTGTTTTACCTTGAACATTACAATTTCCCCATAAAGCTACAAAAATTTCTCACCAACAGCAACGATTATATGTAAATGTGATTAACTCACCTAAATTACACGAGGAGAGAGGGAAAACCGAACCCAATCCACATTAAACCAAAGAAGAATATTATACTAAACCGGAGGTGTCTGATCATGATTCAACCACTGCAGCAGCAACAACTAGAGCTGGTGGTGCTTCATCATCTGTGTTCTCAGATGTAACCAAAACTCGACCAGAATCTTCTTCTTCCTCAGATTCAGAATCCTTATCTGCAGCTTCATCGGCGAGGAGCTTGTCTTTGAGCTTGGTCATGAGCTCTTCTTGAACCGGTTCATTCAGTCTCAGAAACTTCTTCAAAGCCTCTTTTCCATGGTAGTTCTTCCCGTTTAGATTGTAGAATGTTCCGTTTTTGGCGATGAACTTGTGCTTAATGCTCAGTTCGATTATCTCCGTGACCTTGCAGATTCCTTTCCCAAACTCGAGCTCAAACTGCGCTGTTCTGAATGGCGGTGCGAGTTTGTTCTTCACTATCTTTACAGCAACTTGACTTCCAGTTGTCTGCACAAGCACACAATGTCAAGTTTCAAACACAAGCAGGTGCAGTCTCAAGATTCAGTATTTTTTCAAAACTAAGGAGGCAACCACAAAGATTTTGATTGATCAACTAAACACACAACACAAACATAAGACAGATCTTTAAAAAGAACGAAATTTACAGAGGTTCAAAACACATGCAAATGCAGTTATATACAATTCTAAGTCATTCTCAAGATCAGTGTTTGTCATAACTAAGGAGGCAACAGAAATTTTTTTGATTGATCAACTTAAACGCACATCACTAACATAAGCAGATCGTAAAAATGAAGAATAAACTCAATTTATTAAAGGTAACAGCTTCAAACTCAGAATCTGTGAGCAGGTTTTGGATACTTACATCTTCGCCTTTCTTGATAAGTCCGACTCGCCTGATATTCAGACGCATAGAGGCATAAAACTTCAAGGCATTCCCACCACATGTAACTTCTGTTGGACCTCCAAATCCTCCGAATGTCGATAGTTTTGCTCTCACCTGAATATAGACAAGACACATTCGCATAATAAAAGATATACATTACACAAAAGTAGGAACTTATCTACAAATCTCAACTACAGAAGTTGTATACCTGATTTATAAAGATCAGAAGTGTTTGCGATAACGACAAAGAGTGGCTCAATTTACGCAAAGCTTGGCTCATCAATCTGGCTTGCATAGCCATATGAGCATCACCCATCTCGCCCTCAAGTTCTCCTTTAGGTACAAGAGCTGCCACCTGTAAAAACAAAACCAAATGAAACCGTGAGGAGAGAAATATAGAGACCAAAATCGTCGATCCATTTATTCATCCCATATGAATCACCTTACTTACACTGTCAACAACAATAACATCAACTGAACCACTTCGTATCAAAGTGTCCACAAGACTAAGGGCCTGTTCACCACAATCAGGCTGTGATAGAAGAAGATTTTCTGTATTTACACCGATTGCCTTAGCAAGTGACGAATCAAGAGCATGCTCAGCATCTACAAAGACACAGGTTCCTGTTCGCAAAGAAACATTTTTTTTAGAATTCTCACAGCTTAGAAACCCAATATGATTCTGTAAAATACATAGCTAGAGAGTATAAGAAACATGTAATAACCTCCTTGTTTCTGTGCTTCAGCAATAACATGAAGAGCAAGTGTTGTTTTTCCAGATGCTTCAGGACCATATATCTCCACAACACGTCCCTATCAATAAGATGAACAATTCAAAAAAGTACCCCGAGGCCAAAGCTGAGACCAATATATATAAAACACCAAAGGAGAGGACACATTTTGGGGGAAAGCGTACAATCACTAAGAGAAAGATACCTTGGGAAGGCCACCGACTCCTAATGCTACATCGAGCGCAAAAGATCCGGTAGAGTAAACCGGAACATCTCTAGGAGCAACAGCACGACCGAGCCACATGATCGACCCTTTGCCAAATGAACTCGTTATCTGATCAAGTGCTTGCTGAAGAGCAATCTCCTTTTTCGACAAACCTTCCTCGGATGATGCATTTCCATCTGACTTGGATTTCTTTTTAGCTTCAAAAGAATGAGAAATGCAGAGTTAATGGCAAATACCTTGAAAGAACGACAATTGAGCCAGCCAATCAGAAAAGGGAAAGGATATGGCTTCATCAAAATCATAAACCAATCAAAACGTTTAGTAGACACAAAGGTAAAAGCTTTAATTAACCTTTGGCAGCATAACCTCTAAGCTGAAACGATGTGCCAATCACACCTCTAGTAAATACCTGCAAAACCCATTGAAACCTTCTCAAAAACCAATTATCCTGAGAAACAATAAGGGTGCGGATCGAAGCAACAAAAAAAAAGAAGATTTGACAACAAAGAGACAACATTTGGGATTTTCTTATCAAAAAAATCAATTTAACTATGCATCCAATACAGCCATGGAAAACGACAGTAGCAGAGTGGTTAATTTCTCGCAATACGCAAGTGAGAAATAAGATAATACCTCAGACGAGAACAGAGAGCGTCTCAGTAAAGACACGTTACGGAGAATCCCCGCCATAGAAAGGCACTAAAGCTTCTTCCTTGCTGCACCTTTTCAACCACAGGTAAACCAAAAACTCGAGTATAAAAAGATGGAATATTCGAAACTACCCAGAAGACAGGCACATGCGAACACTGTTTCGAACTGGAGAAGAAGAGAAATGCAGAGAAACACTGAAAAAGCGAGAAGTTTTAGGGTTTTAGGTTCTCGTTTCCCTCGTTTTCAAAACCCAATTTTTATTTTATTTTTGGGTTCTTTTGATCAGTTTCTTTAGGAGTATCCCCACGGAGGAGGAGGTTTCTGTCCTCCGTCTTCAAAAGGAAGTACAAACCGAGGTTTAAACCGGCTCATTACTTGGTTTATTTAAACCGATACATTATATCGATCGGTCTGATTAAATTTACGGTTTTGAAATGTAGGTTTGATGTTCTTGTCCGGCCATTTACCGACCCCAAAATACATAATTAGTCTGACGAAAGAAACCAAAATTCTCTAGTTATAAAATGTCTCTGGTTGTTGCTTAGAAAAATGATAAAATAAGATTATTTGGTCCAATCTGATCAGAATTACGGAAAATGAAAATAGTTATAACATAGTTTCTGATTAAAATCACTGTCGAACCGAACCATTTATATGAAAGGGAATCAATTGAATCAAAATTTGACCAAAACGACAAAATACTATTGCTCAAACCAGTTCATGAGAAGACATTACAAATGAAAAATAAGACGCAAACCAAACAAAAGAACCAATTTTTTTTAACCAAACCACCACCCAAAACTTGATATTTAAATCATATAAACTGGACCATGACTCTGCAAATTAAGAAACACAACCACGTCTCAAAGACCCGACACTTCTTCCTTCTTCTGCATATATAAGTGAAGCTTCTTCGGTGAAGAAGATTCCTCACTGCTGCTTACACTCCGGTGGCCTCTCACCTTGTTGACCTTCCGCAACTTGACTTCTTCCAGACTTCTGTTCACAAGAGAAAAGTGCTTCAGGTTATCAACAGCCCTTTAAATAATCAAACAAGAAAGAGATCCTACGGGAGTGATTGTTAAACCTTGTGCCCAGCTGATGACTGCAACAAAACAAAGAGAAGCCACCAAAATCAGTTTCCGAGGTTTTAGTTTTATGTAAGAAACAGAAAGTAACAGTTTTAACCACATAGTACCTTCTTTCTGCTCTTCTTTCCTTGCTCTGCCTCTTCATCCTCGTCATCGTCGTCATCATCATCCTCGTCCTCATCATCTTCCTCCTCGTCCTCATCGTCATCATCTTCATCAATCTCATCATCATCGTCATCCATCTCAAGGTCATCTGCGTCGACAGCTTCACCAGTGAACCATGACACAGCATGCGAGATGATTTTTTCTTTAATGGTTGATCTACAGGATTAAACAGTGGACAGATTCAGATCCTAGAACTAAATTAAGAAGCAAAGACAATTGAGGATGTAATAGAAAGGTACAGACCCAATATCGTAGTCGTGCTCCATTTGGCCTTGGAGTTCATCAGCCTGTGGAAGAATAAATTATCAGGTTCCATTAAACAGTATTCTGAAGTACTAAACCCCAAAATGGAAACTGCTTTTGGGGATGGCCATACCATGTCATCATCAAGATCATCATCGTCTTCAGGAACTTGAGGTGGACTGAAAAAGTTGAAGAAACTCTCACAATCCTCAGTCTTAGTGATCGGCTTTGTGTTTTTGGATCCCTTCTTTGGCTTCTTTTTTAGGATCTTCTGAGTCAAGCATTTCCCAGGATACCACTCGATCTCCGTCCTGAACAATAGTTAACGATCAATAAGACTTCTTGCCTTGAGACACAAAAAAAAAGAAGGTAAAAACATGATAAGAGCAAAAGATCATACCCAATGGCCTTCTCGAGGATAGGCTCATCCTCATCAATCATGTGATATGTCTTGGTCAAGACAGTGTTCTTGAAGTAAGGGTTCTGATCAAAGAAAAACTCAAGCTTGAACCCTTTTGGCTCTTCAACCCTATTCCACTTGATATCTTTGAGATACTTAAGAGCACCTTCATCTCGCTCAGTTATCTAGAATCATGGGGCAAAAAAAAATACATCAAGATAAAGAGAATCGCCTTTTAATAAACAATAAAAAACAAGAGTATCCTAATGACGAACCTCCTCAGCGGTGATTTCATTGTTCTTCAATGCAATAAGCCAGAAATCCGGTACTCCTTTCTCTGCAGAAAAAAAAAAGATTTTCATATCAGTTGGAACCATCATCATTGGAAACTAAAAACATAACCAGACTTTTGTGCAAGTAATTGATAACACACCTTCAGCAGCTTTATCTTCTCCTTGTTCTGTTTTTACTTCTACTGGTGCACCTTCAACTTCGACAACACCGTTCACAATCTCATATCGCTGTATGTGATCAACACATTAGAAAAGCAGAAAACAATCAATACAAATTATATAATCACGTAGGTTATGAAAAGAAGAAAATAGCACACATCACTATTGATACAAGTAAGTAGCAACAGAGAGAAGTCTCATTGAACTTTTACAAGTTGAGGTTTATGTGCATCAAGAATGATACTCTAATAATAGGAAGCTAACAAACACAGAATCAAAGATCATTTTCATACCTTGGTGTACAAAGGCTGGTACAACTTTTGATATTTAGCTTCTAGAGCTGCCCTCTCCTCGAAGAACTTGGCTTCCATTTCATCATGTTGGTTCTGCAATGCAAAATGAAAAAGAAATCAGATAATATTTTGGGACTCCCAACAAAATGTCATCAGAGCCAACTAACCAAATGCAAAATCCAAGATCACAAATGAAAATTCACTCGCCTGGATCTCTCTTAGAACCTCGACACGTTTCCTGACTGTCGGACTCAAGTTCTCAAGGACATCCGAGTGTTGTCCAGCCAAATTCTGCAACTTGTTCTGCCACAAAAACACACCACAAACAGACAGAACAGCAATCAAATCAAGACGCAGAAACAATCCTCAAACTAAATTCCATTTCTATAAATCATTGTAGTCGCATCAACTAGTAAACCTAATCTCCCGCTTCACCAACCCAAAAGCCGTGTAGTAAAACTCACCTTGAGAGCGTTAACAAGCCCCGCTCGATCCTCCTCGTTAAGAGCTACAAAGCCAAAAAGAGGAGAAGCATTTTTCAATAAATCTAGGGAAAAAAAAACAAAAGAATCAGGCGTCGTTCTAAAGAGGGATGCGAGAGGAATATACCGGCGGTGAGATCGCTCATGTTCATGGAGTCCTTTTCGTTGCTCATCTTCGCAAGAGGAGAATCTGGCGGAGGAAACGGAAGATAAGAGAAACCTTAAAACCCTAGATTTTGGGGACAGCGGAGAGAAAAGAGGCCTTTATATTTATTAGCGATGAAATGAGCAGACCGAAATTACTGGGCACTTTATAAGACCCACACCTAAGCGGCAATATCTTTTTTTCCCTTCTTTTTCATATTTTCTTCGTTATTTGATACTATCTTATACCCAATGTTCGAGATTACGCTACGCGTTACGCGTACGTTTGGTTCGGGCGTAGCGAGTTATGAAGAAATCGGAAATTAATCCTCTATATATTATTTGGGGATCATTTTTAAAGAAAAACCTTATGTTCATGTGTTATTAACAAGTTTGCCATGATAATGTGTCATCACCATATTTATTCTTAGATTGGTTTTTTAAAAAGGCTTAAACTACTAGAGAAATTACAAAACATGCCACTCATAATTTGGTCCAAAAAATAAATACTTCTAATCAAGTTAATCATCATCTAATTAATTACAAATCTAAAAAGAATCTCTCATTATATTTCCTTATATAAAAACCACAAAATTGTTAAATAATTTAAGAAAAAATATTTGATATCCAAATATATCATACTATTTGTTTTTAAATCATTTACATTTACTCATTATCTTTGTTTAATATTATTTTGTTAAATGAATTGAATCATCAGATCAAACATATAATATAAAATATAATTTTTCCACATATGCTATAATTTGAATTTGTAAAAACAAATATAAATTACTAAAACTGTTAAACATCCACATTCACTTTTTCACATCAATTTTTGTTTTGTTTTGTAAAGATGAATCAGAAATTTGTTATAAAAAGATCCAAATAATCATGAATCATATGAGTAGGGAACTAAATGTATAATATAAATTAATTCATATATCTATTTTATTATGTAAAATCATATTTTATGTTGTTCATTCATAAAAAAATGTATTTACTTTGAATTATAATTTATATTAAATTTAGACCATATATTAAATATTACTTTGATATAATAATTGTAGTATATATATATATTTTTAAAGCAACTTAAAAGAAATTCCAATATACAAATCAAAATTACTTATTTATATCAACTTACCACGATTATCAGATGTATTTATTAGATATAATTATAGTTATTATAACTTTCATTGTATTTAAAAACAATTCAAATTTTTCTTTATTACTTTCCAAAATAAACGAACATGGTATGATTATGGTAAGTATAAATTATTCATTTTTAAAAATTAAATAATAATATAAAATTAAATAATTAATCACACATTTAGTTAAACAAACATATAGTAATTATATTTATACATAGTCATATAAATTTAGTAATAAATTCATATGTAATTCATATATTTTAATTTTCTTCTTAATCAATAATGTCAGAAAAACAACTGATTTAGCAAAGTTATCATGTATATATTATATATGATTTAATTATTTTACTTTTACTAATACACAATTTTAAAATATTTTGAAATTGCATAATCTATATAAATGACTATAAAATTATATCTAAATATTTGTATAAAAATTTCAAACCGCGCAGGGCGCGGGTTACTCCCTAGTCGGAGAGTATTTGGAGAGTAATTTAGGGCTTTTATTTAATTATATTGTTTATGTAACATAATTCGTATTCCTAAACAGAATATGTCAACTTGGTGTAGTGGTCTCGATTTGTAACACCTCGCATGTCTCCGGTTCGAGTCTATTATGTTACATTTTGGTGATTTTTTTTATTTATTGTTGTTTTAATGAAGGGTAAAATGGTCTTTCTAATCTCATCTTCTTCTTCTCTTATTTCTGCAACCCTAACTCGCGGCCGCCGACCATATTTTCTATTATTGCAGCGTTTCTTTACCTTTTGTCTTACATTTGCACTCCATTACGATAGATCTTCCATGGCCACACTTGATTTTTGTCTTATAACAAACAGAAAATAATTTATTTTAAGTTTTCCGAGTTTTCACCCGATTATGGTGAAATCGCGGCGGTTTCACACTGCCTAACGCTTTTCCAGCGTTTAAATGGTCTGCACGCCCGCGTTTTAGAACATTGCTTATACCTATAAAAAAAAAAAAAACAACGTCAGTCGCGTTATCAGGTTCTGAGCCGTGTCTCTCACATATTTATTTTTAATTTTTGGTTTAAAATTTTACAAAAAAAAATTTAAGCTTTAAAATAAAAAACCAATCTACTTTATCGAACCAACCTCTCCACGTTCTATTTTTTTTTTTCTCTTTACCCAAAACAAAAAAAAATGAGTTTATTTATTTGGTTGAAAAATTGTTTAATCAATAAATGTTGCAGAAAAAAACAAGTGTTTTGTTAATTGTTTATTTCTCATAAAAAAAAAATACCTTAACCCACGATCTCCATCTCTCGCAACTCCCTTATACCTATAAAACAGAAGTCAGTCGCGTTATCAGGTTCTGACACGTGTCTCTCACATATTTATTTTTAATTTTTGGTTTAAAATTTTACAAAAAAAATTGAAGCTTTAACATAAAAAAAAAACGTTCTACTTTATCGAACCAACCTCTCCACGTTCTATTTTCTTTTTTCTCTTTACCCAAGACAAAACAAAACAAAAAAAGTAAGTTTATTTATTTGGTTGAAAAATTGTTTAATCAATAAATGTTGCAGAAAAAACCAAGTGTTTTGTTAATTGTTTATTTCTCATAAAAAAAAATTAACCTTAACCCACGATCTCCATCTCTCACAACTTCCTTAGAGCACCTCCATCAGCGAAACTCACAAAAAGTTCTAAATTTTTTCTTTTTTTTTTCGTTCTTTCAAAAAAAAAAAAATTCTGACGAATCAGATCTCGCCACGTGGCAAGACGATGAACATAACACCCCTTAAACAAGAGATTTTAAGCGTCGATTTAGTTTTATAGGAGTGGGACCCACTATTAAACAATTCTTATTTTTTAAGGGTCGACCCTATCAACCCCTAATGGAGTTGGTCTTATACATATAAAACAGAAGTCAGTCACGTTATCAGGTTCTGACACGTGTCTCTCACATATTTATTTTTAATTTTTTGGTTTAATATTTTACAAAAAAAATTGAAGCTTTAACATAAAAAAACGATCTACTTTATCGAACCAACCTCTCCACGTTCTATTTTCTTTTTTCTCTTTACCCAAACAAAAAAAAAACAAAAAAAAGTGAGTTTATTTATTTGGTTGAAAAATTGTTTAATCAATAAATGTTGCAGAAAAAAACAAGTGTTTTGTTAATTATTTATTTCTCATAAAAAAAAAAACCTTAACCCATTATCTCCATCTCTCGCAACTTCCTTATACCTATAAAACAGAAGTCAGTCGCGTTATCAGGTTCTGACACGTGTCTCTCACATATTTATTTTTAATTTTTGGTTTAAAATTTTACAAAAAAAATTGAAGCTTTAACATTAAAAAAAACCTTACAATTGTATCTTATAATTGTATCTTATAATTGTGGACGCTCTCTTTTTGGTTTAAAAGTGAGTTTATTTATTTTGTATAATTGTATCTTATAATTATATCTTATAATTGTATCTTATAATTGTATCTTATAATTGTGGTCGCTCTCTTTTTGGTTTAAAAGTGAGTTTATTTATTTGGTTGAAAAATTGTTTAATCAATAAATGTTGCAGAAAAAAACAAGTGTTTTGTTAATTGTTTATTTCTCATAAAAAAAAACAAAATAACCTTAACCCACGATCTCCATCTCTCGCAACTTCCTTATACCTATAAAACAGAAGTCAGTCGCGTTATCAGGTTCTTGATGTACGAGTTTTAAACTCTAATTTCCTACTGCAAGTGCACAGCAAATCGTAGTAGTATTTAGGGATCGATCCCACGAAGACCAAGCTTACACTATGGTTTTAAAGACTAAATAAAAAGCTAAGACAATGCAATAGTAAGTCGGAATCGAGTCTAACAAGAGTAAATCTAAATCGGTTGTGAAAACAATAATGAGAAAGCGTTAGGTCAAGGCAATTCGCAGGCAATCCAAAGCAAAGGGTCAAACAACAATTCAGGCTATGATTAAGCACCAGTCTAGAACTCAAACACGAAGATAATATCAATCCACTGTCGTGGCATCAACAACTTTGTCTAGCGACCTAGAAATCCTAACTGTCGTTGGTACTAGAAATCGCAAACACGCATTATAGATAAGGTTTGATATGTTCACAATTCTCCAATACGTCTACTGTCGCAGGTAATGAATAAATTGATCACCAATGTTTCTTCTAGCAACCTAATAACTGTCATTGTCTAAGTTAAACCTAATATCATAAAATCAAGTGATCAAATCGATATAAGCATTAAGAACAACAAGGGTGAAGACATCGATTTTATTTGCCTATTTGTGCTTAACCCTAGCTCATGAATTCCTTTGAAAACTTAAACCTAACTAAGAAATCTACTCAGACATAATAAAAGAAGAAAGCAAAACAATAAAATAAAAAGACTGCATCGAATTTAAAATAAAAAATAGGGTTCAGAAATCTTCTCCAAATTTTAGCAGAGATCTTCTCCCTTACAAGTAGAAATCTCTAATGTATTGAAAAGCTAAAAGCCAAAAGCAAAAAGAATAGAATAATAAAACCTAAGACTAAGAGGAGTATTTATATTAGGAGAGATAGGCGGCTGGGAGGTGGCTGCACCCTTAAAAGTCGGCGGTTGTTATTAGGTTAAATCCCCTTCCTTTTATTTTTCCGCGGCGAACAGGTGCTCGCTTGGTGGCCAAAATTTGGGAGCATATGCTCGCTGATTGGAGTTGGTAGTACTTCTCAGGATTTGTCTTCTTTTCTTCAGTTTTGAATATTTTCTTTTCCAAAGGCTTCAACTGCTCTACTTTAACATAAAAGAAAACGATCTACTTTATCGAACCAACCTCTCCACATTCTATTTTCTTTTTTCTCTTTACCCAAGACATAAAAAACAAAATAAAAATGAGTTTATTTATTTGGTTGAAAAATTGTTTAATCAATAAATGTTGCAGAAAAAAACAAGTGTTTTGTTAATTGTTTATTTCTCATAAAAAAAACAAAATAACCTTAACCCTCGATCTCCATCTCTCGCAACTTCCCACGACTAGAGAAGTTTCACGGTCATTTACACGTGTTGCTTCAACAAATTTTTTAACAGTTTCATTTAGAAAAATTAAACGAGATCTATCTTCCCACATCCCCATGATCAACAAATTAACCAACTCACCTTCGGGTGAAAGGCTGGATTGCCCTTATGGGTTAAAAAAACAATCTAGATAACCCTATGATGATCTACTACCTCTCTCCTCTTCACCTTCACTCTTTTACCCTTTCTTCAATCACTTAATTCAGACCAAATTAAACCATTTTTTTCTTCTTCCCAAACCATTTTCGCATACCAAACAACATCCCAACCTTTTTCAACCCACGATCCAGGTCATTTGGATCCAACATTTGGATCTTTTTCTTCTGAAATTAGAAAAAAAAAACCTGGGATTTTTCTCCTTCTTCCCGCTCCTCCATTGAAGCAATCTTCCTCTTTTGGGCATTTGAACTGTTTCATCTTCTCAGTCAATTCATGATTATTGTCTACCTGTTGTTGCATTTTATCTTCAATAAAAGATGTATCATAATCGATTTGCTGATGAAATCAATATGGGTTTTATATTTTCACAAATTGAAAATTTGAACTGAATTAAAAAATCAAATCTTTTGATATAAACATTAGATTTTTAATTATGATTGTGGGTTGATTATAACATTTTATTGGTAATGAAAAGATTGTAATTGTGAATCGTAGTGAATTGTAAATAGATCAGAATGAGTTTAACCCGAAATCATCTAATTTGAGTTGCAGATATGGTACAACTGGTATTACTAAGTAAAAAAAAAAGATATAACTGGTACAACTAGAATTATTGAGTGAAATTGAAAAATGAGAATTTGAAAAATTGAAAAAATTATTTGAAACAAGAATAGAGAACCTATCAATACAAATTATACAAATAACTATTATATATTAAAAATATATATTAATTAGATAAAATAAACTTATAGCATTATGGTTGTTATTAGAATATTTAATCAACATCTTAAATGGTTAAAAAATAATTTTAGAGAAACTAAAATAAAATAAAAACATTTCAAAAACCATTTTAGATTAATAAGTACTATTAAATGTTACAAATATGATTATCAAGTTGGTAAAAAAAATTGGAGATTATGATTAATTATTACCATAATCACACAAACAACACCTTACACTTCTATGAACACTTTGTTAACACTAATCACTTTATGAGTCCAAACGCACATAAAATGAGTTTTAAAACATGTTAATGCATAGAAACCTACGAATTGCAAACTTAGTGACTAAAATCATCTGTATAACTACAAATTTAATATTTGTGGTACGGTAATACTACGAAAACTTGAAAACACCAAAAAGTATAACAATTTGAAAATGGTATAACTGGAAAACTGGGTATCAATGTGTGCAATTTTAGCAGCAGCCACATCAGCAATTAACGGTGCACGTGTGTAATAGGCAACACACTTGTTGTTACCGTCTCCAATTGACGGCGCAAGGGAATTTTTTTTGTGTTTCACAATTTTGGGTCCCTCAATTTCCTACTTATTCCCTCATTTTTTTTCTTTTCCCTCTCCATCTTTTCACTTTTCCCTCCTCTCCCGGCTCCCTTATTTCCCACATACTCCTCACAAAATCTAAAAATTCACCCGATCTAGGGTTCTTCCCCATCCCTTGTTCTCTTTCTCCTTCTTGGATTTCATATTTCTGGGTTTGTTGAAGTAATTATTAAAGTTCTATGGGTTTAAGATAAATTACATATTCTAGGTTTTTTTATCACTATTTATTATAGGAATTGTCGTGGGTTGTTGAATATTGGAGGAATTACAGAGGATTGCATAGGTTTTGTTGATTTTCAAAGAATTTCATGAGATTGTTGATATTCGGGGTAATACTTGATAGTACTCGGTATCACTAACACCATTACATCTTCCAAGTAGATACCAAGCGTGCATAAATTGTAGAGCTGAAGAAGATGGTTGCGGATCGAGACACAAACACAATTACATGTCTTAAAACGAAACATAATTTAACACCAAGTGTTAGAACGGAACATAATTTAGTACATTGTTTTTAGTAATTTAAAAGCTTGTGCTTTAACCCACTTCTAAGTGTCTCCACAGCTTCAGTCACATAACAACGAGTCGAGACCTTCATCTTCTTCCCATACTGCGAGGGTTTAAAGTACATCTCCAACGGAAGCATCGGCTTCGTTAACTGCAACATAAAGTTGGAAGAATTGTAAGTTAGTGTTTCCCAGTTCAACCTAGTATTACTTTTCTATCTTAGCTCTACCCAGTGTTACTTAGTGTTTCTCCCAAAATCACCCAAAAATCCCAAGCAAAACCTAAATTTGTGAGTTCTAAAACACACAACAACTATACAAACTCGATTATACATACCGTTGTATGATCAGAATGGGCGTCCGAAACGGTTCAGCTGCTATCTCTGGTAGTCTCTTCTAGTTCTTCAGCTTCTGTATTTTTGGGAGCTTGTGGATTTTCGGCTGGATTTTCGGGAGCTTCTTGGTTTTCCGGAGAAGCTTCTTGGTTTTCCTGATTTTCTCCCTCATCTTCTTTTTCAACCAATAGACGTTTGGATCGCCTCAGATTCTTAAATTTCACCATTTTAGATAATCGGATTATCCCACTTCCTCCTACATCCAAATCGACGAAATACCTTATGAGAACCAAATCCACCAAACAAACAGACCTTCTGATTATAAATTGGAAACTTTCGCTAAAAAAACACTTACTTCAAGCAGAACGGACCGGAGGAACGGAGGAAGGAAATTTCGCTGGTAACGGAGATGGAACGGAGGTGGAAAACGGAAGAGGAAGGAAGGAACTTAGTACTTAGTGGTGGGGTCAAATTTCGATTTTCGATTTCGGTTTTTAGGTCTGGATTTGAGGATTTAGAATTGATTGGGATTTTGGGGGTAAGGGTTTCGGTAAAGGGTAAAGGGGCTGTGGAAGTTGTGAATTTTTTAAGTTCTGCGGGGTAAAATAGTTATCAACCACCATCCCTCCTTGTTGTAACAAAAATTCCAATTTCAAAACAAAAAAATTGGGGGTAAACAAGCTTTTTTTGAACCCAGGGGCTAATGAGCCATTGATCCCTCACCTTCTTCACCAATCCGTCTAAATATCGCTTCTTCTTCTTCAATGTGCAAATTAATTTCTTTCCCAACTCAAATTTTGTGTTGAATATCAAACTATTCTCTTCAATTTCTCTGCATCTAACGAAGAAATTCTCTGTATCCATCTTTAGCTATTTTTGTCTCTTCTTAAGATGAAATTCTCTAATCTATTTTCAACATATTCTAATTGTCGAGCCCATCTCTCTCTCTCAATTTTGATTTATCTGTTCGTCTTTTTGAGCATGCAGAAGGCGATCGTCTTACTTTTGCTTAAGTTGATTCAGATTCAGAGGTTAATAACCAAACCCGTATTATTCAACCCAACTATTTTTTTTTTGTAGTATCAATTCGTTATTAAAGTTCTATTTTTTTGCAGGGATACAAAAGCAGAGGAATTGACACAGTGTAGCTTAGAATGTGAACTCCTTACCTGAGAAGATTGGCTCAAGGTTCCTATCTCTTACCAAAAAAATTTTTGCGACACGTGTGAGGTGTGAATGAGGTTACAAGTGTAAACGAAAGAATGAAAAAAGCTAATCTCTCACATAATTATTTATCTATCTTTGTCCTAAGTTATAGCTTTACAAAATCTTCTTAATATGTCTTCTTTATTTTTTCACTCTTGCTGGAACTGCTGAAACAACAATACATACATTTGAGAGCGAACTAAATTTTACACACATACAACGTCGACTCTCCTTCAGTATTGGTACTTCTCTTTCTTTTTCATCAATCAAAGTGAGCAATCAAATTAAAGACTAGCCAATTTTTTTTTTGTTTTAGAAACCTCATTTACTTTCTGATTCATGGTAAACATTAGTATACCTACTCAATAACTAAGATGTGTACTTTAAAATATGTAAAATATCTATGCTTTTGTTGATATGTTTTTTTCTCTTATATTTTTTCTATTCCAGGATAAACTTAGTTTTCATTATTATATGGTAGAGATGACATTTTTTTTTTTTGAACTTCTAAACTTTCCATTAAAAACCATCAAGCCTGCTAGCAGGTGGGCAGTGCCCTTAGATTTTGAAGACATATACTCACTCTCTGTTTCTTTTCTATATTTACAGAATTCCAATCTATCTATATACACTTGAAGACTAGGAAATCGCCACATCAAAAAACAGTATACAAGAGCCGCTCTTTCAAAAGAGCGTGAGATGATGAACACCTACATCTCCAATTAGTAAGAGCTGAGTGATTTTTTTTACGTTCTAAATAGAACAAACTACGAACCTCTCTCAAATCAATTATGTTAAAGTTAATTATGCTAAATTTCTGTTTATGTTTTGTAGAATGTTAATCCATTACCGACAGATAGACTGCTTATGTTTTGTAAAATGTTAATCTGTTGCCTACAAATAGAGAAGTGTTGTAACTCAAGTCTTAAGATTGGCTCACAACTCTCTATATGTTTCCTGCCCATGTTAATTGAAACTTGAACAAGAGAATAATATTATTTAATACAACATACAAAAGAAAACAATAGTTATATCTCAAATTAAACTCAAATACCAATTTTACTAAATTTTATATTTAGTAAGAAATTTATGTCATCTACTGTTATTTTCATGATTGTTTATAAATTGTAGCAGTGGTTCAAAACAAAAAAATTAGTCAAAAGTACAACATCAAAGCTATTATCTAAGCAAGGATTCTTCCACCGGAAAGAATGGCAACAACATCAGAGGTTGATGTTTCAAGCTATTGATGTTTACTTTAACACTTTTAGTGGAAATTATAGTGATCCAAATGAGAGTTTCGTCGTTGACTCAGATCTGAAACAGAGACTATACCACACCTCAAAGGTACTATTTATTGCCTTTTTATACTCATACAGGTCTTAAGTTTTATTGCCTTTTTCAACCTTTGTTGCATTTACATGTTTTCGTTTGGATATATGACCTCACATACGAATATTGACCAGTGTCACATAAAAATCCAATCGTTTTATAGATCTGTTTATTGACCAGTGTCAACTATAACCCATTTATTACATTGTTGGTGATCAGCAATCATCATTCTAACTGCAGATGTATGGAGAAGGGACACAACCTTAATGGGAGAGAAAATTGTGGTGACACAACCTTAATGGGACACAACCTTAAAAGAGGGTTAATATGGGCACATCGCCCTTTGTTTAAGCTTTCGTGTGTCACTTTTTTGTAGTAAAAGTTCATGCAAAAGTATGTGTGAGAACCATTGCAACCACAAGGTGGTTATTATAATTATAAATTACACAACAATAGAAGAAGTTCAATCATAAGTTTCATCAAATTACTGTAAGTGTTACAGTTTAGTATAATATCGTATATTAAATTTAAAATAGCACCATATAAATATATAATTTTCTTTTTTTAATGGTCACATACAACACTAATTTTTTTTTTTATATAAAGAAACTTAATTTTCGAACCCAAGTTAACCCAACCATTAAAAATATATGACAAATGTATATTCGGATGTAGTCCGGGTTCTAATTTACTATTTCAACATTATTTTTTTTTTTCATATTCTTAAGACGCAACATATGAAGATGTTGATGATTGTGTGGAAAAAGATACAATTAAAACTTCAAAATTTTCAAAGTGGATAGAAGAGAATAGATCTGCTGCTGCTGATGATTTATTTTACTTGAAACTTCTTTTAAATTTAAACAACAACAAACATTTTATCAGTTTCGAGGACTTACGAATGGTTAATGGAATTGTGTATGTAACTTTTCGAGATGCATATTATGCTCTATTTATTTAAACTATATTTTACTTTTGTATTACTTTATTTAAGTGTATACCAATTGTAATAATTTTTTTTGCCAGATCTATTAAGAATTGTTTTAATTTACATTTCTTTATCCAACTATAAGTAAAAGATTTAACATTTAAATAGCCGATATCCATATATGGTATAATTATATTTTTTACTTTATCTACTAACAAATTTAAAATTTAAAATCTTTATCCAATTGTATTTATAATAATATTTTCGTTAGAATAGTCGATGCACGTGCATGACACGGGTCATATGCTAGTATCTGCAATATAACAATATCTACATTAATTCAATTGTTTGAAACAATTGGTAACTACATTATAAAAATCGAATATACCTTTACAATATCTCCCAATATCTATCATAATCACAAATATACCTATTACCATTAAATATTGAAAAATCTATCTCCAAACATTACCAAAAATCCCGGCCATAATCACATTTTCCCTAACTTAAAAATATTAGCAATATCAACATTGATTCAATTGTTTGAAAAAATTGTTAACTACATTAAACAATAAATCAAATATGCCTTTTACAATATCACCGAATATCTATCATCCATAGCTATATAAATACCCTAGCAAGATTTCCCAGCATTCATAACTTCCACAATTCTAAAAGACATGAATTCATTCTCAAGCATCATGCAAGGATTAAAGCAAATTACATCTTCTTTCCAACATGCTGAAATCGATTTCCGGTAACCAGGTACTTCATTTCAGAAAAATCACCTCCAAAGAACCAAGGAAAGAGAAACATGGTTAGTTCAAAATCGCTTTCATGTATATATGGTAGACGGTTTGTTATGCTTCTTATATTTAATCATATTAACATGTACAGGTCCAAACAAAGCACTTATACAAGACATACACGATTAACATTAGACAATCATCTAAAAGTGAAGATTATTGGAGACAATTTCCAAAGAGTTATATTTTGAACTTCATGAAGCTACCGAGGTTTACATTCATGATCTGATAACTATCTTTTATTTCTTAATAAAAATTTATTGCTCATAACCTAACATTGCAGTCAAAATTGTGATTACAGATTTGAGGAACAAGCATTTCTCTTGAAAAAGACTATCTCATTTATTTGAAGAGATTTCTAAGCTCATCTCTGTCTCATGTTTTCATGCAAATTCAAAAAGTTAGATTACAACTCCGTGAAAGTAAGTTTTCAAATATTACTACGTTTTCCGTTATTTGTGTTTAATTAAGCTTCATTATTTGTGTTTTTTTTAATCTTTAAACAGATAGAAAGCAGAGATTGAACAAGGCTTGCTTATAGGAGAAAGAGAGAGACAAGAGGAGAGTAGAGAATAAGAAGAAGAAAGCAAAAGCCAAAGAAGAAATGTTGCGAAGTATTCTTTTTTTTTTTGCTGAATTCGTTTTTAAGTTTTAAAGTTTTAAAAAGCATCTCTAGTTTTAAAGTTTTAAAAAGCCATGGTCAATATGCTTTAGGTAACTGCAAGTTGGAAAATATAAGACAGAAACAAAAAATATTAACTGCTGTCCTATTCACAACAATGAAACTCACCTTCTCATAGAAGTTGCGGAATGTATAGGAGACATGCATGTCCTGAACAAAGATAGTTAAACCAAATATGTAACAAGTTACCATCATGAAAACTGAACAAAGAGTATCAGCCATACTTTGGAGGATGGAAGGATGCTCCAACTTGCCACCATAGCCTTGTGGTGACCTAAATTACATGGAAAAAACAAAGGAATCTTGAAGACCAATAAACATTCAAATTCAGTAGAAGATTCGAGAAACACTGAATATAAACTCCAAAATATAGCTACATTAATCGAAGGAAAGACTTGAAGTTTTCGATTTTGCAGATTGGGAAGAAAGAATTACAACTGAGGTAATTGATTGAGATACTGAGGTAATTGATTGAGATACCTGGGTTTAATGAATCTGGAGAGTCGAGTTTCCGTGAAAGTTGAGACCCAGACAAGAGATGATAATCTGTTCGAAGGAGAAGCCAAGGATGAGCCCATTGAAGACGTACTACATGAGAATTTGAACACCGAAGCAACAAAATTGATCTCCGAAAACCATAGAATAGCGAGATTTCTGTTCACACTCGACAGTACGAAGGAGAAAGAGAACGTACCGGAGGAGGAAGAGGATAGCACTGCCCAATTCGCAACGACTCGAGATGAATTCAAGAATTGATTGAGAAATCGAAAGAAGATTTAGGATGTTTCGTGCGGATTAGTTTGCGAAGGAAGAGGAGAGCGGAGATTTTCATGTAGAGTATTAACATAGATTGGTTCCCATTTCGAAATGGGACGGAGAAGGAGATTAAAAATAAAATATGGGATCGAACAAATATTTATAAAATATGAAGGCAGTATAATATAATAATCCTTTTTTGTTGAATAATTCGTGATTGGACCATTGTTTGGGCCAAGTCATACGAATTGATTATAGCATAAGAGGAATTGATGAAGACCGAGGAGAGCCAAGAAAATGGAGAGCCGGATGAGTGTTCATCGGATAATATTTATATTCAAAAAGATGTATTTGGGCCTTATTAATTTTGGACCTAAATTGTCCTATTAGAAATGGCACAAATTCATCAAAAAATTATAAAAACAATATTACTCTAAAATGCTGAAGTATTTTAAAATCAAATTTTAAAGATGAATTTTAAAATTGAAATTTATTGATAGTTTGACTAATTTTTACAAAATAAAAATACATAATACTATTCTATTTATGGTTTCTTTTTAAAAAAAGTTGTAAAAAGATATTATTAGCAGTATATGTAATGAATATTAACAAATATGAATACCAGCCTTAACATTACTATCTAAATTTTACTTTCACTTTTCGAAATATTCCATTTTCAACTTTGATATTTACTCTAACTTATATTTTAATTACATTGATGTAATTTTTGATTTATTCTACCCGCGTACTTCTTTTCTGTTTAAAACAACAGTCTTACTCTCTATTTTTAACAAAACCATAAAAAACCTGTCTAATATTGACAAGATTCGTATAATTCCAATATAAATAATATCATCATGGTCTTGATGTTTATTTTAAATGTTATTAGGTGAAACACATACTTTTAAAATTATATCTATAATTCATAAATTGTAAATTTTAATTTTTATATTTCAATATTAAATAAAATATAGTCCTGTGAACCAACGCGCGGATCCGGTTCTAGTTAATTGATGAAAAGAAAAAGTAAAAGCGTGTTTGGTCATCCTCTCTAGGCCTAAAACCCAAAAGTATAATTTAAAGTTAAAACTGATACGAATTTAATTTTGATCATAAATAGCGATTTGGCAATAACTGTAGAGTTTTTTCACCGTTATAATGTTTTTTATAGCACTAAATTTTTCAGTTATGTTTTATACAGATACTAGGCATCTGCCCGCGCTACGCGCGGGTTTCTTCTTTATTATTTAACTTTGCTATCGGATTACTGTATTTATAGTTTTAGTCGCCATGATTTCAAGTTCGGAAAGCTTCAAATGAGTAGTTTAGGATGTGTGGGACATCTGATTTGCGTGGGAGTTGTTGATTTGTTTATTTATGTTTTTTCCGTTCATATGGTAAGTTTGAGATTGTATAGACAGTCTTTTTGTGAGTTTGTTTGCGGAGCTTTTTTTTAAAAAAAATTAGTTTCAGAATTTTTTTATTTCCCACGGGTAATTTGGAGTCATTCAGGCAGTCGATTTGGTCGAATTTATTTCATTCTCTTTCGTATTCAACTAATTGGGTCTTTGGGCTTTATATTTCTGTGTGGGTTAAATTGACCCAATTAAATTGTACCGAACATCATAAATTTCGTTTATCCTTCTGTTTGTCGGAGACCATGTTTGTGATGCTCTTCGCCGTGAAAGCTTCGACGTCGACGCTAAGTTCTTTTTTTTGAATTCGCTTACAATTATCAGGTATTCAATATATCCATCCATATTTAAGTTTCAGATGTATAAGTTTGTGAATAATCATTTGGTTGACAAAAGAAAATTATTTTTTTTAGGCTTTAGCTGAAAGCTTTAAGTTAGTTATGTTCGTTTACGCATAGTACATAACAATTTAATAGTAATAAAAAAAAATCAAAATCATAATAGAAGAATTCGAATCTTAAATAACATGCATAGACCCTCACAATGAATCTTAACAACCATTAATATACTATAAATTAGTTAATTCAATCGTTAAGTCATTAATCTACTTTAAAATAGCCTATTAACAATTAAACTTGGTTAATTTAAAATGAAGTGAAGCATAACTTTTGTTAAATCAAACTGAAAAAACTATATTACAAAATTAATTATAGTTTTATTTTTTCAATCGATAACATTGAAAATAATATAAAAATTTAAAAGTTATTGTCTATAGGCATTGGCGAAGACACCACTTGGTATGATATACAGATGATAAGTTGGTTATTTTTTAAAAGTTTTTGAATTGTTTAGAATTTTGAAAATTTGCATGTAAAATATTCAGCATAAATACATAATCATTTCAAGCACTAAAACAATTTTTTGGAAACTTTTGATGGTTTCAGTTTTCATGGATAAACTTGAAAGAAAAAACAAATAAATAATTAACCAAAGAAATATGAAGGTGCCTCTTGTGGTTCGGGAGAATTTTGGAGAAAACAAATTGGGTCATGTATAGTCTGTCCTCTTTACTCGAAAATTGTCTTACGTTTATAATCTGATGACAATGCAGTGAGAAATGTTAACAGCTTATAGCAATAAGAAAAACATCGCTAAACTCTGATATTGCTTTCTTTTCTAAGACTTTTGTGCAAAGGTAAACAGTCGAATATAGAGATCGGTACAAAGATATCGGTTCTAAAACTCCCTTCTCTATTACCAGGCTGCATCATCGTTGTGTCTTTTCGCTCGCACTCCTTAGAACCCGCGAGGGTGAAACTGCTTTCCGCTTAGCCGCGTCTGTACCCATGAGCAAAAGCTTTTGCATCAAACCCGCAAGAGCCGGTACTCTCACTATCTTCTCCGCCACAACCTCTCCACCGATTTACAGAGCTGTAACAAAGTAGCAATCGCTTTTCTTTGCCTCTCGGTGTTCCACATCACATCATTTCAATGAGCCCCACCACAGCTGATTCCTCTCTTCCTATACTCTCTGCTGCGCTACTACACCCAACACTCCTGCGCCGTTCTCTGCCACAGCTTCGTCCGCCAAAGCTCCCACGAGAGCCCACAATCCTCCCGAGTTTACCATCAAGCTGCAATTTCCCAGATGTAACCATATGCTATATAAAGCACTGACCGCATCTTTGTTCCCTCTTGGCGTTCCGTTTTGCAGCAACGACGCAAGCGACTCGATGCAGCTCCAATCATAAACCATGTTTCAGGACAAGTACGGTGACCTTCTTCAATCCACCTAGGTATGGAGCTCCGATCATAAGTCTGTCCTGTGGAAAAATCTTTCATCAAATTGAGAGAGATGGAGCAAATGAAATCCTTTACATGAATTATACTTGTGCTATAGTGTTTGGGATAATATTACCTATTCCAAAAGCAAAGCACTTAGAGATATGGATCTTTTTGACCTGCAACAAATGACAAATGAGCTTTGCTCAAAGAATGAGAGAAGATAAATTTATGGCAATTAAAATAAAATGAGGAGAAGAAGTAGCTATGTAATAAAAAGGAACTGATGTGCCAAAAGAACTCGAATTTGGTTGCAAGTAGGTAGAGGAAGGTGAAGAGACAGTTTAGGGGAAACAAAAAAGGGAATACATTTTATGCTTGTATCATGAGGCTTTTTTGTCTTCTTTGTGACCCTTCGAGCTGAAAACACCACAGAAAAAAACTATAACATCTAAGAAAACTTGTGAAAATCAAATTTTTTTTAAGGGATAGGATTATAAGAGCTTACTTGTTCCATGTGCCGTGAAATTCTTACAAAGAATATATGAAAGAAATATCTTCCGTCTCCTCAATCTGAAAAACTATTACACTGATAGAAATGCGTTGGTGATTCACCACCAAAATGTGACATCCAAACCTAATTAAATCATATACCAATCAGTAACGGTCTTTTCTTTCTGATTAACAAAGCCATAGCAGTGCAAAGCAAAGCGACTTAACTCATAGTATAATTGTAGAATCCACAACCCTCCGCTTTCGTCTCATGGTTTCTTTGTGTCTCCTATTATGCGTGTAGCCGTCGCAAGATCTGGGTCTCAACGCAACTGAATAGGAGACAAACAAACGCTAAGACAATGATGATAATAAGATAGAATCGCGAAACACTTGTTATGGGAAAGAGGTTCTGACATTTTCGCCGACGAAGAGCATGTCAATACTTATAAGCTCACCGCCTTTTCTAACATTCCTGGCCTTCCAAAATCGCAACAAACGAACTTCCGCAGTGTCCGAGCACCGCCCTCCTCACAATTGGGAAAAGAGAATCTGACCATTAGCCATCGTAAGTATTGGATAATCGAAAATACAACTATTCTGGTTTTTCTCGAATACGTGAGCTTCATCACTGATATTGGGGTTATTTATACTCGAAGATGAGGTCACTTACCTTTGCAACGCAATTGGCCGGAGTAAATGCGCAGTAGTGGATTAATCACGGCCGATCGGGGAGTAATTGTGACGAAGACGAAACGTCGTAACGCACAGTGAAGCTTTACATCACCTCTGAATCTCATGACTTCCGGAATACTAAACACAGCCGACAGCGGAAAGAAGACGTCTTCATCGAAAGACCAATCCCAAAAGATAAACTACGGGCCAAAATTAAGAAAAAGGAAGGCCCAAACTAATGAAAACCGAGATAGACATCCAGGCCCAAAAGGAAAAAAATCGGATTCATTTATTAGGAGGAGACACGTGTCTTTTTTTCCCCGAGAGGAGAGACAGAACTCTACTTTATTTTATAAGACTAGGAATTTTCCCGCGCTACGCGCGGGTTATGCTATCATTTTTTTCATTTTTTTATTACTATATTTTATTTTATTTTTGATTAATTTGTCTAATAACGTCAAAAATGTGTAATTTAAAATAAACAGAAAATTGTGCAAGCTAGGAAGATATAACTTGGGAATTGTGGATCATTTGTGTTGATTTGAGAGATAGTGAATTTGGTTAGATTATTTACCTCTTTTTTTGGTGACCTCACCAACTTTTTTTTTTTTTAAGAAATTTTTTTGAAGTCATTATTTTTCTTTTATTTGGGAAATGTTTTTTTGTTGTACCTTTTTTCATAAAAGAAATATGATTGATTTTATTTTAGAATGACAAACATGTGTGATGAATTTTTATTTTAAACATATTTATTATAAGATTGATGTAATCTTTGATTGTCATTAAATTTTAGTTTGTTTTTCTTTTGTTTTCGTGTTGATGTCTTCTTCTTGTTTCCATTAAGACTTGCGTTTAGACGTCTATTATTCCTTTTTATTTGAAGTTTTTGATAACATCTATGGATTTATCAAAGTAGAATCGAGTTGCTGGAGTTGACGCGAGTAGTAATTTCTCTGCATTGTAGTTGTAAAATAGGTTTTTTATTTTTAAATATGAAAATATGGAATGAATTTTATAGAATTTACCTTTATATGTTTTAGAATTTTATACTAATTATATTTATTAAATATAATTTATAAACGAAATGATGAACATGACAAAAAATGATATAAATTTTGATTTTTGATATTCTTTGATTTAATTAAAGATCAGAAATATCTTGATTCAAAAGAGTGTCTTGTTTGACAACCATGTGAATAAGAACTTGGAAGCAAACCTATTATCGAAAATTAAAGATACAACATAATCATAAACAATAAAATTAGTAGATTTTATACGTGTGTGTGATATTATATTACATGTTATACCCCAATTTGTTAATTTTAGCAAACCTACATCTAACTTATATTTTTTTCTTATTCATGTAAATTTGACCATCATCATTATTTATTTCATATTTGATTCATGCATTTTTCATATTTTGATTTTCTTTGAAAAAGTTATGTAATTTGAACTGTTACAAAAGTATTAACATTGATACTTGTATGAACTGTGAGAGTATTAATATACATTTTTTATTTTTTTATTATGAAAATTGTGTGTGGAATGTGAATGGGCAAGAATTTTTTTTTTTATTGCAGCAATAAAAGAAAAAAGATTTGGTATTCGGTTAATATCATTACGAATTTCAGTAGATTTAATTTCTTGTTTTGCAATCTGAAGAGCCGTTTGTGAGTTCATCGACACTTTCTCCATCAGAGCTGTTTGTCCTCGCCAAAAGTAGCCCATTTGCAACTGATGTCTGCTACTTAACGATTACTTGACAGGAGGTAAGAAAAAAACAGAGATTTTACTACTGAGTAAACTATTTTAAGATCAAAAGAACTCAATTCTTGATGAGCATAAAAAAGACATGTATCTTTAACAATTCGTCACTGATAAGATGCGTAACACAGAACGACACAAAACCCTTGCATCTACTATCATACAGTTAACTGCATTGTTACAATAAACGCATTACGGAACTAAATTTTACAAAAGGAAACAATTAAAGCTCTGTGACCACAAGCTACTATGTAATCATTCTTACCATTCATTTCAGATCAGCAACATTTTCATCTGTGGATAGTCTGTGTCAAGAACGAAAGAACCGTAGCAATTAAATTTCAACAAAGATTGAATCTCTAAGACTATCTCTACTTCGGTAAAGAAAGACACGGAAAGCATATTCAACGAAAAAAAAGAAGAAGAAACATGTTTTACTGGAAGTTGGCCCTGAACTCTAGATTGTGAAACTTTTATTATTTAACAATATGCTCGCATACTGATAAACAACAAAACACCTGGTGCACAGAAGACCATTGAAAGGAATGAGAATCATAACACACTGAGGATTTAAATCGCGGTGAATAATATTATTGTCACGAAGAACTTGTAAGCCAGCCGCTGTTCCATAGAAATTCGTCAAGAGGTTAGGAACAGTTAATTTCATGAACAGTCAAAAGTTACTTTCGAATAGAGTAGCAGAGTTTCATAAAGAATCAAGTACCTGGGCAGGTTGTATTCTCAGAAATTCTTTGATTTCACCTATAGTCACTGTTTCCACCTTTGTAATTTGTGATGCATCGATTGTGGGAACTGGGCAGTTTGGTGTCCTGAGTTTGAAGCCTGATTAAAAAAAAAAAAAAAATGGGATCATTTATCAAATATTTTTAATACATGGGCACTACTGCATGAGTCACAAAGCACACACCATGTCAGATATTCTTTATTTGGAAGCACCTCTGTGTCAAAGAAAACTTTAGAGGACGACATGCTGGCCAGTGACAGCCTCCCTGTTTTTAGCGGAATTTTATGGAACGGTGGAAAAGTGATGAGTCATAGAACTATATGACCCAAAGTCTATTCAAAAAATTAAGTTACTTACATGGACGTGGTAAACAAAATACAGAGACTATCCTACCGGCTACCACAGTTGATCATCAGAGCTTTTTGGGTAAATATTCAGGCTGGAACTTGATCGTAACAGTTTTCTTAAGCTCTTTAACATGATATCTCAGGTATTTTCCAATGTAGTGACTTGCAAGAGTTTGCACGGGTCGAGTCTTGCCAATCTATCGATGTAAACAGGTCTTCTTCCTTGTCAACACTATGATATCCCTGAGGATAGTATTTGAGAACTTGATCCAATTCAGGAAATTCAAAGTCCTGCGAAGTGAAGAGACCAGTCATCAAATATATGTCACAATATGTTCTTACAGCGGAACACACGAAAAATAACAAAACTTCGTCACCTCCCAAATTGTGTATGTACCAAAATCCCTTCTCCATTGGATCATGTTAGCCCACATTAGTTTTGCTTTCCAAGAGCAAATTTCCTTGCATACAGGAATCTGCTGAAAGAAGAAATGTCATGAAAACAAACGAATGGTCTCTCTCTATCACATGAAAACATAGGCATGATCTCAACATCCACATAAAAGTCATCACAATGGATTTACAAAAAGAAAATTGCTAAAATGGGACAGAAAAAATATATGAACTCAACATCATGTGGTAATCATCAAGCATTGGAGGGGAGCAAACCAGAAGAGATGAGTGATTGTCGGAAGTCAGAGACGTATCGTAATTCCTCGGCATCATGTAGTCTTCGAAGGTAAGAGATAGAGTCCGATCGATGCTTCTTCCCTGCTTGGTCTCCTTCTCGGACTCCGAGAAAGTTTAATTTGCATAGAAGCTTTGGGTTTTGAAGAAATGACTAATTCCGGCACCATATATAACACCGAAGCTTGCGACAACTGAATCGTCGGCCTTCACTCTGCCAGTAATGGAGACAATTAATGGTTGAGAAGGTGGGAAGTCTGCCTGTAATGCATCTGAGTCGCTCCCGCTCCAGCTTTCGGAACGGCTACGAAGAAGAAGAACGGAGACCGTCGGGGAAGGCAGAGCAACACAAACCAGGCCTGAAAGTATGTGCTTCTACGATGGGCCGTTAGTGGGCTCGTAAGGAATCTACTCTCTGAAACGTAAAGCTAAAAAATATAGTAAATGCCCAAAACCAAGGTGGGACAGCTGTCATTTTTTCCCCCAAAGGAGAGACAGAACTCAACTTTATTATTATAGATTTTGAAATTAAAATTTCCTTTTTTTGGATGTTGTACAAAATAAAATATATAGAATACTTATATTTTGGTTTTGAAAGATTTATGAGGTAATCATCAAACTTTTTAAGATCTACAGCCAAAATCTTATATCACCAAAAATTTTAGCCATAACAAAAAAAAACTTATAACCTAAATTCTACACAAAAAGATAAACAACTGGTCTTTTTTTTTAACACTGATTTATATATTGTAAATTATGAGAAAGATAAAAAATTGGTTAATGTGACTACTTTGGTTAAGACAACATAATAAACTAACATAAATTAATTCAACAATTCAAACTTATTCGAATATAATTTTTTTTTTTTTGTGAATGACTGGGAGAAACCTCCTAGCTTATTGTATTAAAAAGAAATTACAAACAAATACGTCGCAACGTTGTGCGACCAACAATATCATCCAGAACAATAAACTCCAACGTCTCAGGAGCATAAAGTAAAGAATGAAAGCCTAATGGCAAAGAAAACGCATAGTTAGCTAACCCATCCGCGAGACGATTAGCTTCTCTATACACATGAGTGATTCGGACCAACCAGTCCTTTGATAAAAAGTCATGGCACAGACACACCAGAAATGACAACGGATGAGAATCCCCAACCCCTGTCTTCAGAAAACCAACCACCATCTCTGAGTCGACCTCGAGCTCAACACGTGAAACCCTCCTCTCCCAGGCAATGTATAGGCCGTAATACACTCCCCATAACTCTGCCAAAGGCACTGAACACCTGCCAATATTTAGGGTGAAACCCCCACACCATTCCCCATTCTCGTTCCGCAAAATACCTCCTGCCACAACCACACCTGGGTTTCCTCTCGAAGCGCCGTCAGTATTGAGTTTCATCCAGCCCACTGTCGGAGCCTCCCAACGAATCAGGCGATCCTCTCTCAGGACCGGATTCTTCTGCACTTGGTTAGAAAAAGCTGTCATAACCTCATTACACTTATTCTGTAGAAATCGCATTATGTCGCGGCAGAGTCTAGTCACCCCAAAGATATTTGCACATCTCAACTTCCAGGCCCACCAACATGAAACTGCAAATCTGACATTCCAGCTAACCTCATGTACCAGCTCGTTTACTCTCATGTTCGAGTACAGCCACTCCAACAACGACTGAGCAAAGAATTGTTGACGACGACGAACTGGTACCAACCTCTCCCAAATTCCCACCATTGCAGAACAATCGTGTAGCAGATGCAAGATAGTCTCCTCTCCACCTCTACAGACCTGACACACCGCTGTATCTCCAATATGTCTCCTAAACCTCTCAGCGTTCGTCATCAAAACCTGATTCCCTCTCAACCAAAGGAAGATGTGAACCCGTTCTGGTACTTGCAGTTTCCAAATACAATCATAAAACTGAGACAAATTCTGTCGTGGTGTCTCATCCCGTGTCAGCAAGTTGTAAGCGGATTTCACAGTAAATCTGCCTTGATCATCTTCCCCCAAGACAATCTATCGCGAGCACTTGTGACACTATCAACAACAACATAAAGCAACTCCATTCTCTTAGTTACTGGGATGTTTGGACCAATCCGACTCATATCCCACCAATGCCAACAGTATACAAATCTCGCACAGACAGAGTGAGAAGCTTCGGCGGAGCCTCGACTATCATTGTGTCGATCAATCTTTCATTGTTCAGCCACTTATCCTGCCAAAACTGAACTCTCCTGCCATCTCCCAAAATCCAACAATGACCTTGCAGAATCACTTTTCTCAAACCCAGAACAATGCTGCACCAAGTCGAAGACCATGTGTTCTTCTTCTCTAGCCACAACAAGTCCTGAATATTTCCCACATAATACTTGTTCCGCAAAACCCGCGCCCAGAGGCTTGTCTGGTCCTGGATAACACGCCATCCCACTTTGGCGATTAACGCAATATTCATCTCGGTTGGCCAGCGAATACCCAAGCCTAGCTCCTTCCTTCTTCGGTACGCAGATCCTATTCCAAGAAACCAGATGTTGTTTCCGATTTTCTGTGGTACTCCCCCATAAAAAGTCTCTTGATATTTTATCCAGCATATTTAACGTATGGCTTGGCAGTTTTAACGTACTCAAAGAATGAATAGGTATAGCTGCCAGTACAAAACACGTTAGAGTTAAGCGACCAGCGAAGTTCCAACATCTGCCATTTCCAGCCTGATAAACGAGCAGAGACTCTTGCTAGGACATCCCCAAACGTCTCCTTGTTAACTCTTTTGTGCAGAATAGGCATTCCCAAGTACTTACCAAGATCTGTAGTAATTCTTATACCACTCTCTGCGCTTATCAGTCTTCCCAACTCACGTGATACATTAGCAGAGAAAAAGATCTTCGACTTTTCTAAGCTGACCTTCTGGCCAGAAGAGACACCGAACCTCTCAAGGACACGCCTGATGACTCGGATCTGCGAAACGGATGCCTCCGCAAATAATATCAAGTCATATGTGAAACATATGTGTGATAATTTAGGTCCTCCACGCGATAAAGTGATGGGTTTCCAAGTTCCTAACAATGTCTCTGCCCCTATCAAGTGACACAGTCTCTCCATACAGAGCCCAAAAAGGTAAGGTGACAATGGATAGCCTTGTCGAAGGCCACGTTTCATCTCAAAGGGATCTGTTTTTCCCTCATTCCATAGCAGACACATAGACAGACCCACGACACATTTCATGATCCAAGGAACCCATTGCTCAGAGAGGCCCGCATCATACAAATTATCCTCCAAGAAATCCCATTGGATCCTTTCATAGGCCTTCTCCAGATTCAGTTTCAATAACATTCATCCTTTCCTGCTTTTCTTTCTTCTCATTGAATGGACAGCCTCCTGGACCAAAATTATGTTGTGCTTAAATGCCCAGGTATAAAACTAGATTGTGCTGGACTTATCAAGTTCGTCATGATCCCATTAAGTCGATCAACCATAGTCTTTGTGATTGTCTTAAATAAGACATTACACAAACTGATAGGACGAAATTGGGTGATTCGTTCCTGTTTTTCAAGCTTCGGGATCAGAACAACGAGCGCTTCATTGGTGCCCGGAGGTAAAGATGAAGTTTGAAAAAATCGAGAATAAACTTGTTTACAGACTCTCCCACTACATCCCAGCATTTCTGATAGAAAATTGGCTGGAAACCATCAGATCCAGGAGCCTTAAACTGTCCCATATTCCTTATAGCCTTTTCCACATCACTAGCCGCAAAAGCCTTATTCAACATAAGATGATCCTCCCGTGACAACTGCACGAGACCATTCCACGGGAGTAGCGGCACATTCTCATCCACATCAACCAAAGAGTAGAGTTGCTTAAAGTATTCTATAGCTAACTCTTCCAGAGCATTAAAATCCACAATCCATTATCCCGTGCCATCTCGAAGCATCTCTATGTTATTTCTTCTCCTTCGTATAATAGTAGATGTATGGAAGAATTTAGTACCTCGATCGCCATGAACAGCCCACTTCTCACGCGATTTCTGATACCAGAGAAGTTCTTCTTGTTCCAAAACCTTCTCAAACTCATTCAATAGGTCCTCCTCTTTCTGCAATAAACCATTCGTTTGGTTTTGATCAAGAAAGCACTGCACACCACTGATCTCCTCTACCAACTTATCCTTGCGCTTCTTAATATCCCCAAATACATCCCTATTCCATTTTTTTAGAACCTGCTGTAATTTAACCAGCGCTTCATGAGTACTCAGCTCTCTATCCCACGAAGTGTTCATCAACTCTTTAAAACAGTCATGCTCCAACCACATCGCTTCAAAGCGAAAAGGATGGCATTGGGCATTACCCCTCGTTTCTGGTGCGAGTTGTAAGTACAAAGGAGAGGCAAGATATGGTAAGTGGGTTGCCGTAGCCTCTTGCCACTGAAGACGAGCCTGCGCACAACACAATACTCTATCCAGCCGCTTAGCCACAAAGAATCTCTCTTCACGACCTCTTCTCCATGTATAAGGACTTCCCTTAAAACCCATATCAATGAGAGATAGATCATTGATCCAACTCCCAAATGTCAATGAGTCCTGAGACAGCCGACCGTTTCCACCACTTCGCTCATCAGTTCTGATAATGGTATTAAAATCACCTCCAGTAATCGTCGGTCCCCTTACATTACTAATTAGCTCTTGTAGTTTTGCCCACAAATCACTTCTCCTACTCGGTGTAGGTGCAGCATAGACTACAAAGAGATTAATAGTAGTGCCCCCATTCAATACCTTTGCATGAATGAATTGATCGGCGGCTTCCACGACTGTCACACTCTCTACTTCTGCTCGCCATAGAAGCCAAATGCCTCCACTTTGGCCTACTGCATCAACACGAAAGCTGTTTGCGAAACCCAATCCCCGACAAATTTGAGCAGCTCTGTCTCCGCCTGCGTGAGTCTCCATTACTGCTAACACACCTATCATGTACTTTTTCAAAAGGTATCGAATCGTTCTTCTGAAGTTAGGTTTATTTGCCCCCCGACAATTTCATAATAAGCAATTCATCATAATAAAACACGTCTTAAATAGAAAAACCGGGGCAATCTGTTATGCCTGCACCTCTGTGCTCATTTCAGTCACCTCCTCCTGTGACCTCTGTTGTTCTGGCAACTATGTAGCTGTTTCAGTCTCCGATGTTTGCCCAGGCACCACTACCAACGCTTTCTCCGAATCCATCGGCGTACTGTTATCATCATTTTTTCCAGCCATACCATCATTCATTATTCTCGACGCTCCGGACTCGACTCTCATTCTCTTCCCACTTGCAGAGAGCTCTAAGTCCGCATACATCGGGCCAAAAACCAGGCCTCGACTGGGTCCTCGATTCTTGTGGATCATTTTGGTCACATTAGCTTGGCCTACTTTTGTTGGACCAATCGCTTCTCCTTATTTTTTACAAACAACCTAACTGGCCCATTAGAACTTACTGCACCAAACACAACTTTCTTAACTTGCTCCACACCCTTTGCAGCTTTCGCGGGAATAATCGGATTTCGATTTTCCTTATCCACTACTTGGCTTGCACCAACTCCCGTCAAATCTAGGATATCATTCTCCAAGTTTCCAAATCATTTCGAAACTGAAATATTCTCTGATAAAGCAATATTCCCAGAATCGACGTTCCGAGATACCGGGATTTATTTGCCCCCGCCAATCCAGCTCCACTTGTCACTGCAGCCGACTTGCTCCGATGATTCTCCGGAGCCTTACCCGGCCTCCGAACCAACGTAAAGCCATATCCTTGGTCTGCTGCTACATCCGCTACCCCTCCAGCCACCACATTCACAATATTTCGATCCCCTGAAATCTCATCCGTTGCATTAGCAATTATATTTTCGCGAGCCTTTGGACAAGCATGAACCAGATGTCCATGTAGTCCACATGCGGAACATATATTCACTAACCCCTCATATAGTACATTGTACCTCTAACCATTCACTACCACTGAACCCTTGAGAGGTTTTCTGAGATCCACCTCCACACAAACCCTAGCAAAACGAGCCCTTTCCACATTCAAGATCGTCAAATCCACCTTGACTGGTGCACCCAAACCTTTTGATATCCCAAAAATAATGACTTTGTGATAGAAGTTTACAGGACTATGCGCCAAACGAACCCAAACTGGAGTTGTGGTAATCTCGTCCCGCAAGGGATCGAACTCCGGCGACCAGGCTTGGACCAATAAATAGCTCCCAAACACTCTCTATGGTCCTCCGGCCAAAGCTGCTAAATATTCCTCCTCCTTCTCAAATCGAACCAGATAAAATTGCCGCGGCAGATCCATGACAAACATCTTTCCCATCGGTTGCCACATCTCCTTCAGACGACGCGTAAGCGTACCAAGGTTAACACCGCGCCCCAAAACCTTCACGATCATACACTGTCTCCATAAGCCGTTCATAGCCTCCAACGCTTTGTTATCTATCGTTACCACCGGCTCTCCTTCTTCTCCTTCGGGGAACTCTAGATTCATGTTGGCCGCTACAAATTCATCGTCAATTATCTTGTCCGGAATCATCATACCCCCCACACCACTACCTCCGACTCTCTGTGCCCACGACCGTGGCGGATCCGGCGATCGTCCCTGGTCCCCCACTTCATCCATAGCCATATCTTGAGAACCCTCAGTGTCAACCCTAAAATCGCCTTGCTCTGCCATTTTTTTTTTCTTTTTCAGTATATAATGCAGTTAAAGCCAGAATTAAGTTGTAGGCAATGGCGGACCCACTTAGAAGATTAGGGGGTCACATGACACCCCTTATATTTCTATAATTATATAAAAGTGCTTGAAAACATTAAAAATGCATTGGCAATTTTGGTAAAGCCTCTCTGTTGAACCCCCAAACCAAAGTTCAAACCGTACCGAAAACCTCTTTTAATATATTCTCAAATTAAATTCTGGGTCCGCCACTGGTTGTAGACATGACGTGTGCTGTTGATAGGAGGAATCTAACAAATTAACGAAAATTTTAAGAATATTTGGAGATTATATTTTAAAATAATTTAATATATTCTAAACATTTGTTCATAAAACAGTAAACTTAAAAGGTTATATATATATATATATATATGTTAATAATGACGAATTTCTTATCATGGATAAAATTAGGATAGGGAAAATTTTTTAACTGCAATTTAACTATACCGAATTATTATATAATATTTGATTTTCAATGTAGCTACGCATTTCTTTCCAAAAAAAATCTGATTTTGGGTTTTTTCATAAAAAAATCAGTTTTATTTTTGCCAAAAATATGATTCATTATTTATATATAAAAAACATGATTATATTAATACACATAACTTTCTAAAATCATAAGATCGATTTTTATTTCAAAACCATAAACTCACAATTTTTCATTAAAAGATTAGTATATTTTAGCTACTAATATAAAATTTAAAATAAGTAATAAAAAATAAATGGATTTGATAATAAAATTATATTTTGGTTATTTACTTTACACTGTATTTATTAAATGGATGTAACCAAATCAACCCATTTATTCTGATTTAATAAATAAGCTTAAACGAGTTTATTTTTACATAATACTAGGGATCTGCCTGCGCTACGCGCGGGTTTCTTATTTATTATTTAACCTTGCTATTGGATTACTGTATCTATATTTGTAGTCACCATGATTTCAAGTTCGGAAAGCTTCAAAGGAGTAGTTTCATATATGTGGGACATCTAATTTGTGTGGAAGTTGTTAATTTTGTTTATTTAGTTTTTTTTTTCGTTCATATGGTTAGTTGGAGATTGTATAGGCAGTCCTTTTTTCAGTTTGGTTTTCGAGAACCTTTTTTAATTTATTGTCTGTTTTTTTTTTATTAGAGTTCTTTAGCCTACCGATTTGGACGAAGTTATTTCATTCCCTTTCTCGTTCAACTAATTGGGCCTTAGGATTTTATTTTTGTGGGTTAAACTGACCCAATTAAATTGTACCGAACATACATAAATTTTTTTTTACCCTTCTATTTGTCGGAGGCCATGTTTGCGAATCTCTACACCGTGAAAGCTTCGACGTCGACGCTAAGTTCTTTAAAAAAAAAAAATTCTGAAATGTGAAGCAGATATATGTGAAATTAGTTTGGTATTGTGTCTGTTTTTTTTTGCTTTTTGTGATTGTTACAGTCGTTGACTCTGCAGTCGTTGACTCTGCTATTAGTCTCCGTGGCTCTCCTTTGTGGATTTCGATCGAATATTCTATAGTAAGTTTTTTAAATTTGATTTTGTCAAATTTATTGGTACTAGTTTTACTTTTTCTTTTGCTTTTTTTCTGTTTTTTTTTTAAACGACTGTGGAAATTCTTAAAACCTCTTTACAATTTGTTGTTCTATAAATCAATTTGTTTAATTTGATCGTCTTCTGTCAAATTTGGAGTGATTATTTTTTTGGTAAATTTTTACCACTTTACAATTAACACTGAAAACGATTCGTATTTCTATTTGTTTTCATAATGTATTTTTGTTAGGAAATCTAAAAATATTATTTCTTTACAATACCGTCCATGTGTTTGTTCTTGTCCGCTTCTGGGTTCTATTGTTGTCATTTGTTCATTTGCTTTCTCTGGAAGAAATGACATAAAACATTAAAAATCAGATTTATTGTCCATTTTAATTTTAAGAATTTTATAATCTTTGCTTTATATAATCTATATTTTGTGGATTTTTTTTGGGGAAAACTATTCTATTATGGAGTTGTTTTGCTTTCATTTATAATATTATTAAACACTTTAACTTCAGTCCTTTACATTTTTTATTTTTTCCGAAATATATTTGTAGGTTACAGTTCTGTAACAATTTTTATTATATAATTTTCTCTTGGTTGTTTTAATTTTCCCTGACGAGCAGAGCAAGTTCTTTGTCTTTTATTTTTCATCTTACAAAAGAAAATGAAAAACTTTAGAGGAAATCTTATTTTGTTTTGTTTTAAGTTTTTTTGTTTCCCTTATTGTCCGTTTACAGAGAATCTAAATCCGGACACTTTGTTACTAACTCTTTAATTTACGGGCTTCTTATTTCTCTTGGCGTCTTTTTGGTTGTTACTTTTTTCTTTTCCCCTGTTCTTCCTGTCGAAAAAAACAACAATCATATTAACAATCAGATTTCATTTTTCAACATCTTATTGATTACTGCGATGCTCGTTCCTCTGTTTCCGCCGTTCGGCCGCTCTGTGAAAATTTGAAAAACCCAGCTCTGTCATATTCTTTGTGTTCGGTAAATGACAGTACCTCATCTCTCTAGCTCTTCACTCTCCTCTTCTACCAATTCATTGGATTTTGTGGAGTAAATTTCTCTCGTGTCCCAGTTTTTGTCGGATGCTTATATGTTCCATCGAGGGTATGTAATTCTCTAATTGTTTGTAATCCATTTTTAAACATTTTTAGATGTTAGAAGTGAAAAGTGAGAAAAACTAACACTGTTAGCAATAGTTTATTTTAGCATGAACATTAAACGCTTCAATCCTAGTATGTTAGAAAGTGATTTTTGTTGTAAGCTTTGTGTACATAGGCTTCAAATAACTTAGGCTTGTAAGGTATAGTTGCAGTCGATCGTAGGGAATTTGGTTGTAAGTTAGGTGGAGATGAAAATAATTGGAATGATATCCACGAAATTAAAATTTAACTGAGGAAAGGTGAATGAGAAATTAACCTTTTTCATCTAAGCTGTGTGAGGTGACTAAGCTGTGTTCGATATAAAACTTGTGAATCTGGAATCGTGGGGGAGAAATCTCAATGGTTTGGTGGTCTTCTTGCCTTGTCGTACATCTTCTCACCTGAAGCAAAAAGCGATATTATGGCAGAGAAGATTAGGAGGAAATTGCTATATCTTTCTAAGAAAGGATGAAACACTTATCTCCATATGTTTCATATGAGACGTTTACGGGACGGAATATCAGAACCTTGTAATGACGTTGCTTGAATGTACATTTAACAATTTGAGATGAGCAGTACGACCGTTTGGCAAACGAATGAGAATAACCACATCTAGATTTATATGTAAGCTTTAGGTGCAAAACAGAAGATTGTAAAAAGAAAGAATCATGAAATTACATCTGTTCCAAATTAACTAAGTTACTTTAGCAAATGTTTATACGAAGCCATCAAAAGTACTCATGAGCGAGAACACATACCTTAAAGTTGTTTCCCAGTATTGAGCAGATCAAGAATCTGACTATATGGCATGAATCTGAAAACCTCTGTAGGTATTGGCCTAAGACACGCGGGGCTGTGCTCTAGAGAAGTTCTATCATTGAACCGAATCAAGTGTGGAGCATCACAGGACCGGAAGTTTGGGCTGCTGCGTACGACATTGAACCCGCTTAAAGTGTAGACAGAGCCCCGACGGAGACAATCCATAAACCTCTGTTCACTAACAGATCTTTGGGTAACCCTTGACTGTTAGAGAAGAGAAACAAATGTTAAGAGAATGATAATAAGATAGAATCGTCAAACACTTGTTCTGGGGAAAAGGATCTTACATTTTCGTCGACGAACAGCATGTCAACACCCATGAGTTTGCCTCCTTTCCTAACATTTCTGGCCTCCCAAAATCACAGTAATCGGACCTCGGCAGTGTTGGAGCACCGGCCTGCTCTCAATTCGGAAAGAAGAATTTGAGGGTTCGCCATTGTAAGAGCTTGAAACCTGAACAGGCCGCACTTTTGCTTTTCGTCGGAAACATGCGATTCATGGCTGGAGGAGGGGATACTTAAACCTCAAATAACTTCTCCAGGAATGCAATTACCCGGAATGAATGTGCAAGAGGGGGGTTAACCACGTCCGAGAGGAGAGTAAAGCGTCGTAACGTTCCTTGAAGATCTACATCGGAAGAGGAAACACAATCGACAACGGAGAGAGAAAAGGAAGGGATCAAATGCTTAATTGCCACTTCTTAGAAAAAAATAATCAGGACTGCCACTTTTCTATTTTGTATTTTCTTTAACATTTTTTTTTTTAAAACGAAACAGAATGAAAAGTCTAAAACCCCAGTGATACAAAACATAATTACAAACCCAATCATAATTTATCCGACCCAAAATCAAAAACCCGACAACCCAATCAAATTCAATTAAAAAGAAAACAAAAAAAAAAGATAAAAAGTTATCTTCTTCCTTCACTAACGGAGAAGAAGAACAGATGAAAAAAAAATTTGGAGTGAGAGACCCTTCGAATCCAACAATGGCGTTTTTCGCTAAGCAATTCACCAAATTGAGATGCTCACCACTGACGCCTTGCCAAATCCAAATAAATCTGTGGATGAAACGAAGAATCTCAATTTCCTGAATGGTAATACCAATCGCTACTCTCTTCCACAAATTAGGGTTCGTTCATCTCTTAAATTCAGATTTTCCATCTGCTTTCTTTCCCGGGTTTCATTTCATGGATTTCGGATCTGTTCAATTTTTTTTTGTTTTAAAACTTAACCTGCCATTCGATGTTGGAGATTTGTAAAAGCTGGGCACTAAATCATGAATCATCTGCGTATTTCAAAATCCAGTTTGTCATCATAAGTTATAGAACAAGGATGTCCGTAATGGTGTCAGCTAATGATCATATCGAGACTATATTTGTGGTTATATGACATTTTAAAAAATTTGAACTGTAATCATCCAATTTGATATCTAGAAAAGAATTATTCTGTAAATATTCTGTTCTACAGACCAAACAAAGACGATAATGTTGTTTTTTCCGGTAGAATCATGTATCATTTGTGGTTATATAACATTGTTCGGGTAAAACGAACTTGTTTTTTTGGTAGTCTTTTGGTCTCTTTGGTTAACAATCTTAAGAATTGGATTATATGCATAGGTTATTGGTGCTAACAAATGTGGATTGGTGGCTCTAATAGAGGATCTTTGTGGATTTGTGCCATTTCTTCAATATCATCGGTTAGTAGTTAGCTTAGAACTGTTACTAGTTGAAGAGATAATAAACAAGCAGATTTTTCTGTAGCCGGAATCTTATTTGCTTTTAACTCAACAACACAGCCTGATTGATTATGTGTTTTCTACATTTTTTTTATTAAGCAAGCAACAGTTGAAGAGCTCTTTGAGAAGAAATACCACTCAGGTTTGTGGAGGCTGATGAGAAATAAATGTAAACCGTAGTTGTTGATTTCTTGACTCCATGTTTGCAGTTTGGCTTACTCAATGCGAAAGATGATAGCAGACAAAGCTTTGGTGAGAATCAAGAACGGGTCTTCTGGCTTTAGTTATGTCCTCTTGATTATTGTCTGACCACGTTTCATTTACTAACAGGTTAGGAGGCTTTCTGCTTGTGAAACCATGGGCTCATCAACGACAATCTGCAGTGACAAAACTGGAACTTTAACTTTGAATCAGGTCAGCATCAACGCAGTAGGATTGTCATGGAAATCATCAAACCCTTGTAGATAGCTAATTTTTACCCCTTTCAAAACTACAGATGACTGTGGTTGAGAATTATGTTGGAGGATCAAAGATGGATGTAGCAGACAACCCCTCTGGTTCTGTAGAATTTGATATATTATGGATGTTTATGTATGTTTTTGATGTTTGTTGTGTGTGTTGTATAGATTATATTGTGCAATTACAACTAAATATTTTAGGTACAATTTGAATTATTGGGTACAACTATTAGGTTAACTGATAACACAAAAAATAAATAAGTACAACTTAAACTATTGGGTACAACTATTAACAACAACAAAAAAATTAGACCAAGAATATTAATAATGTTAAAAACGTGCCCTGCAAACAATAAAGTAATTTTTTTTTAGAAAAGTTCTAAAAGAGTTTATATAAGTATGTGAGATATTTATAGGAGACAAGTGGAAAATGTTGAAATAATAATAAAACAGTTATTAAAGAATTCAAGTCAAAGGGAAAGTCAAAGTTTTAATTCTTACGTGATGTCTAAAGTTTTAATTCAAACTAAGGAAAAAGTGGAGAGAGGAAGTAGGGGAAAAGTAGGAAAAAGTAGGAGAAAATGTCATTTACGTTGAAAAAAAAAGCAGAGGGGCAAAAATGTCATTTACGTTGATGTACATTATTGTACATACGATTGTTCCTAAATATTCACTTGGCTTTTCTTCTAAATAGTTGTACATTTTAAGTTTTTGACTATTTGCAGTTGAACGATAAGACTGGATAAAGAGTTTTAGTTGGCAATACTTGTTTTCCCTATAGATACATAATTCTAAAGTTTTCGTGATAACATAATCACAAAATATGTAGTTTTGCATTATTTCATTCATACCCATGTCACTATGTCAATGTCTTCCATATAGTATGAGGAATATTTTGAGTCAAAGTATGAACATGAACCTATATTTTTATAAAATTTATGTCCCCTCAATTCATTAGCCCCTAACATGATTCTTCCACCAGTTTTAGATATTCTTATACAACTTCATTTACTATTACCATATTTCCTCAATCCAAACTTAGCTATATTAGTAAAACAGGTTGTACGTGTTAGTTGGACATACTTGACCCCATTGTCCGAACATTTTGACTCGATTGTACGTGTCATTTGGACATATTTGGACCCGATTAAATGTCCTTTTTGACTCGGTTGTACGTGTCATTTGGACATACTTGACCCGATTGTCCGAACATTTTGACTCGATTGTACATGTCATTTGGACATATTTGGACCCGATTAAATGTCCTTTTTGACTCGGTTGTACGTGTCATTTGGACATACTTGACCCGATTGTCCGAACATTTTGACTCGATTGTACATGTCATTTGGACATATTTGGACCCGATTAAATGTCCTTTTTGACTCGGTTGTACGTGTCATTTGGACAAATTAGTTTACGATGTTTTTGACTCGATTGTATTTTCTTGGTTTTTGTGTATTTGGAGTTGAACCTTACGATGAGATATAATGTTCTAGTTGGACAAATTAGTTTTCACTATTAATTATCATTTACGAGGTTTTCATAATACAATTTTCACGAGATCATAGTTTTCACATCTTATGTCATAAGAAGGGTGACCATTAACAAAGTCTTCTTTATACTATAAGGAGTAATTTATGTGAAACCAATAACATGTATTATGAAAACGATAAATTCTCGTTTTATTGATTTAATATTGTTTCTTCGTGTTTCAATATGGTATTAGAATCTTTATAAACTTTTATTTATTGGTTTTCATATTTGTTGAATACAAACATATAAATACATATATGGTCTTAGACTCTTAGTTGTTCATAAATGTCCAGTTGTACATTCATCTATCTCTCAGTTACACCCATTTATACTAGTTGTCCACTATATTTCTGTTGTACTATATGTACCAGTTGTCTTGTTATCTCTGCAAATTCATGATCCAATCGAATTGGGGATTTTAATTAACCTAAGTTCAGCACGATGCAACAACTAAATTCGAAATACTGTCAATGGAAATGCATAATCATCATATTAAATATGATTACCAACCAAATATGCAGATCTAAACAAACAACTTCATTTCAAATTCTTAATTTGATGATTTTCTTAAATCCTTTGAAAAACTAAAAAACAACTCATTCAGTTTCAGAGATGGTGGAGGATAGAAGAGAAGAAATTGATTGCAAGAAAGGTGAGGCATCGGAGGCGATGGTCGGCGATGGCCGACGATGGCCGGCGAGATGAAAACTCAATTCTGGTGAATTGATTGTCGGCTGCGTCGAAGAAGACGACCATCGTTCTTTTATTTTTTTATTTTTTAAAGTTAAATATATCAGAATTTCATTAAGGGTAAAATAGGAAATGAACAAATAGAGTGGCAACCAGATTAATGAGTGGCATACAGATTTTTTTTCCTCACCAAAGTGGCAATTACGACTTGCACTCAAAAGGAAGATACGATAGGGCCGAGTAATGTGAGGCCCAAAAGATCGACCAATCTGAAGCCCAACCCCTCGTAAATGAATATGTAAACAGTGAGAATGGCCCAAGAGAAATAAATCGGGAAATATTTATATTAGAGATGACACCTGTCAGTTTTTCCCCAAAAGAAAGAAATAACTGTACTTTATTATTATAGATAGATACTCTATTTAGTCTCGTGAATTTCAAGCTTCAAAGTCAAAACCTGGAACTGAGGAAAACTTTGAGACAATGATGCTATAAAAACCTTTTTGATAGGATGCTATTGCATACAACATGATATTTAAAATGATGGGAAAAGAAAGACAAGAATGAACAGCATCGCTTTTTTATTAGATAGATTAATCTTTCGTTTTATACAACAGAAACTCATCAATCTGGGACCTCGTCCTCCAAGTAAAATGCAACTAGTGACCTCCCAACTCTTATCTCACCATTTTAGTTTCGCTGGAAAATACTGCAAAGTCAAAATAAATATATACATAGACATTATACTTATCGTAAATATGAGAGAATTAAGTAAACTGCATGCTATCTTTACAGAATTGGGCACTAATATAGATATAAGTATCTTACCTTGTTGATAAGGGAAATGTAGTAAGGCTTCACTTGTTCGACATCGACATGAACTTTGCTCTTACTGTATAGGTCATATTTACTGCAATTTTATTTATTTTTTGTCAGAATTAACAAAATCGGAATATAGGTTAGTAAAATAGTTCAAAAAACAAATGAAAATGTTTTTTACTTGAATACATGGAGCCATTTGAGGTCCTCCCTGTCTTCATCGTTCATCAAGTGTGTATAGGTTCCGGCCTTGTGCAATGCTATATGATTATTGATTGGAACGTTAGAAATTCTAACTAAAAAGTGTCTGCTATCCATAATTAATTTACTGAGTGAAACCATATAAGATATGGTTGACATTTGAATACGTACGATAAAAGGAATGGTATCGAATAATGAAGAGACCAGCGTGAGGTAGAGTTGAGCCATTCTCCTTAGCCACCTATTAAAAATTATCAATTAGATTATAAGTCGTTTTGGTAATTCTTTTAAATCTGGATCATCATTTATAGTAATTAAGGTGTTGATTAGTTCATCCGCTATCACCCGCAAACGCAAACGCAGCGGGTGATAGCGGTTGGCGGCGATTAATAACAATCATAAAAACCGCTTTGTACCGCTTCAAACCGCTTTATACCACTAAAATCCAAAAACTGTTTTCTGCAAGCGTTTGCGGTTGCAGGTGGTGGCGGGTGGTCCCAAATTTTTTTTTCAAAATATAAAATAAATTATCTTAAAATTAATAAAAAATTAGAAAAATTAGAAAAATTGAAAAAAGTTAAGTAAACTTTTTATTTTCTTGTATCAATAATTTCTATATTAAATTCTTACTCTAAATATATATATCATTTATCAACTAAAATTTATATATGTAACTATATATATTATATATAAAAAATTGCAAACCTTTTAAAACTTTATATTTTATTTTTCATTTGATATTTATAATATATACATATTAGTTAAATATATATATCTGTCTATACAATTATGTTTTTATACAGAAAATTGTTTTAAACCCTTAAAAATATTTATTTGATTATTTATTATATGATTTAGTTTTTGGTCTTTTATATTAACTATACATATTTTTATATATAATTTCTGAGTTTTATATAAATGATATATTTTATGTATTTTATTATTTATATATCAAACTGCTATTATACCCGCTGTCAAACCAGTCAAAAATGTCCCGCAAACGCAACAGTTTTCAATCGCTATACCAGTCGTACAAAACGCTCATTAACGCTAATAACCGTAATCGTCCGTTTCCGTAAACTCTCGCAACCGCAACCGCAACCGCTGCGGATGAACCAGTCGAGTCTAAGAAAATGATCAAAAATAACATATTACCAAATACATGTAGTCGTCATGACCCCATGACATAAGGACATTGTCCAATCCACATCCTTCACTGTAAACTCCATTTTTGGTGTTGTACTTTGGGATGTTGTTGTCAGGATTTTCTTTGAAATACTGCGGTAAAATAATAATGGTAAATATATAATCGGTTTAACAACATAACTTATTCATCATCTACGTTAGAATCAAGCTTTTCGAAGTCTTCTTTCAACATAATCCGAAATATACAACCGATATATTGACCTAGATAGTGTATTATATTATTGTACCTTGTGGTGAATATTGGCGGAGTCGAAGGCGCATCCAACTGGAAATGTATCGCCTGTAATTCAGTGGAATTGTTGAAAATTGTGTACAATTTTGTTGCTATTTTACAGAACTAAAACGAAAATATGATATTCTATGCAACCAATAAAAGTTATAATAAGATAATTCATATTGAATACATACCGACGACAGCCCACTGGGGAAGACCACCAAATTCTGGTAAAAGCAGAACCTTTCCAAGGTCTGTATAAAAAAACATTAGTAGTTCAAAATCCAATACTGACAGAAGATAATAGAATTTATCTTGTGCATGTAATCTAAGCTAGAGTATTAAAAAAAACCCGGTAGCTAAAATATAAAAAATGTTTGTGCTCAATATGAATATATAGAATTACAGCTATATTATAACACGTTTTATTCCAAACAGAAGATCACAGCAAAAAATCTTTGAAACGGTCCTGTTGACCGTTTAATATTTAACATTTATAACATGGTTAAGATGACATTTTATCAAATTTCATGTCACCATTGGCAAGTTTGCAACCATCTCTGATTTTGGAACTTTAAATTAAAGAGTTTTAATAATGAATTCCTAAATGCAAATAAGCACTTGTGAATAAACTATCATATGAGACATGAAATGGTATATTTTTTCAAAGTTATAGTGTGTATATATGTAATTATAATATAGCAGAACAAGAAATGTACCATGAATTAGAGCGGTGAGATGGAGCCAGTCTTCGTCAGGATAATCCTTGCGAATGGCTTCAGCCGTTTGGAGAAGGTGTTGAATTTGAGGCTCATCGAGATCAGGATCGCTGTCATCGACCACGTTGTTCAATAGCTCACAACACTCCCATATACTCATTTCCATCTTATTAAGTTTTCCATATTCTTTTCTCATTTCTTTCACCTGTCCAATTTTTCCAATGGTTTAAGTAACCACTAAATACTTTAATTTAACTAGCCTTGTCAAACATTAACTTAGTTAGTCTTACAAAGTCATAAGTCTGGTGAATGTGTTGCATTCTGTAGAATTCTTCAACACCTTGCTGTCTCTCGTTTGCACCATTCTCATAATCCCTATATATAGAAAAAGATGGAGATTGTGATAAATTGAAGAAACACAGCATTTGTATCCGTATTATATACAGATTAATTAATTGATTAATAAAGTTATATCTCTAGAGAGAGAAAAAGAACAAACCTAAAAGAGTGGCCCAGGAAATTGATATCAGGAGCATCAAATCCATCAGTTTCTTTAGATTTTGGAACCATAAAACCTCCATCTAACACCAGTTCATCATCCCTCTCCTTTTTCATCTTCTTGTCCACGATTCTTGAATCTAAAATAGTCGCCAGAAAGTTAATTAAAAAATAACCACCTAATCTCAATCTACCATGTAATATGTGATTATCTACCTAAATCTCAAAATATATCCAATATTATCTAATGTATTAAAAGACAAAAAAAAAAAAAGAAAGGTTACCAGAGACGAAATGTTCAACAAGAATAATCATCGTGCTCGTAATTTGATACGCAATTTGAAAACAGAAAAAAAAGCTGATGAAGTAACGAAGATATTGTGTGAATTGTGAAGATGTTAATGAAGGTGGAAGAGAATGGCGAAGGTATTTATATTGGAAGTCCTTCCTGCATATTTGGAGACAGTGTAAGTCCTTTAATAATTTAGAAAAATTGAGGTCGTAAATGTTTCCATTGAGATATCACCTAATTTTAGATAAAATTAGATAACTGGAATGATTTTTTTTTCACGTGTTTAATTTTAGTTTTACTACCTTAATCCACATTGAGTTTATAGAATGGTCAGCCTATGTTGGTAATAATAACTGGCCGACTTTTTTTTTTTGAATAACATAACTGACCAACTTTAATCTGCTAAAAATTGATAGTACAAGATAATATAAACAAAACGTAAATCTTATATATGAGAAAGGGGGACATTATAATAAAAGAATATCTACGCAAAATCGAGGAAATCTAAATAGAGTCCTGAATTGTGAAATAATGAAATAAATTGAGTCCTTAGAAGCAAAATAAAAATAAAAATTGGGAGTCAAGAAGAACAGCTGTGTTATTCTGTACGTTTTTGTGATATTTTAGGAATATTAATCAACAAGTTGGGTGGATAATTATTTCCATTGGCTGTGTTTAACCTTTGAGTCAGCATCTACTCAGATTTCATGTCCTTTTTTTGTTTTTTTTTTTAGATTACTATTTCTATTTTAAACTTGATATTTTTTAAACATTATTCGACAAAATAAAATAAAATTGTATTACTAAAATTTCCAGTGTGAGTGGTTTATATAGTTTTTGTTTTGGCATCGAGTGGTTTATATAGTTAAAAGTAAAACGCAGTCATTTGGTAGAGATCGGTAATAAGATTTTATTTGATATATATAAATAGATTGATTTTAAATCTTAAACCACACTACAGCAACATAACTAAGTGTTATTTAGTTTTAAATGATTGTGTGTTCTTAATTTTCTGGTTTTGGAAGTCATGCTAAAAATTGAATTTATACCGTACAACGCCTTTTTGTTTCCGGAAAGAGCAAATTATAAAGTTAAAAAAAGAGCAAATTATGCACATGTTGTATATATAAGAAATTGCGGTGGGGATACTTCACCGTCCACAGCACTTTGTCTTCATGTGCACATGATATGGTCGTCTGATTTAATGCTTTTTATCAAAATTAAATTTATAACAAAATAATTATGATATGACGTCAAAAAAGAACTGTAATACATTTTAGCACATGAGCAAAAGAAAAAAACGATTTTAGGTGATTCTTTTACATATATTTATTTAATATAATGATATTGATTCTTTTAAAAATCAGCATAGTGTAATCCCCTATATATTATTTGAAAATCTATTTTTGAAAATAACTTTAATGTTATGTGTTATTAACAAGAATGTCATGCTGATGTGTCATCATCAAAGAGTTTCTCAAAAAATATAAAAAGACATTGATTACTAGAATAATTACATAACATGCCACTGACATTTATTTGATTAGAGAATATTTTATATCAATTATTGATACATAATTGAGCATTTAGTTATGGAAATATAATCATTCTTTTCATAATATATCAAATTAGTTATTATTTTAACTACTACATTTCTCTCTCATTTATTTGTTGAAACTAATTTATATAAAAATAAATAAATTATCATATCACTCATATATTAAAACTAAACATTTTTATACACAACTCATAATTTGAATTTTTTAAAACGAATCTCAAATACTTAAATGATAAAAAAATCAATAAAGATAAACAAATGATAAAAAAATCAATAAAGATAAAAAAACTGATTTTGTAAATTTTATCATTTATATATATAATATATATGATTTAGTTGTTTCACTTTTAGTAACATACAATTTTAAAAGATTTTGATTATTTTGAAATTATATGATCTATATAAATGATTATATTATTATATCTAATAAATATTTGTATAAACATTTCACTTCGCACAAGACGCGAGTTACTACCTAGTTTGTTTTAAAATATGATCCTCGGTTCCCATATTTATATAGAACTAGATTAGGATCCGTGTGATACGCGGGTGAAAATAAAATATTTGAAGTCTATAATTGATAACCCGCATTACATGATTTATATATTTAAATTTTGAGATTAAAAGTGGATTATGACAATTTAAAATCTAAAATTTTTGAGATTAAAACCCGTATAAAATGAAATTAAACACCAACAAAAGATCTTTCAGATATCCATTGAAGCAATTTCTAGAAACTTTTATCGGTTAGACAAAACTTTCTAAGCGATAAAATATTATTATTTTTAGAAACTGAATTATTATAACTTAACCGATAAAAATAGTTTTAGTTTAACCGATAAAAATAATTTTAGACAAAACTTTCTAACCGATAAAAATGAGTTCTCTATAAATTTTTGAATATAATTATTTTCTCAAAATAATTGAATAAAATAATTTTATGAAAGAGCTAAATTCTTTATATAGACATCATAAATATTTGCAAGCTTTTAGAAAAGCAATTATCTTTTTCTTAATTTATCAATTTATTGATTATATTTCCTTTTTTAGTTGAATGACTAAATACTTTTTCTTTTTTAATAAGATATTAATAAGTTTATTTGTTTAAGTTATCTTTAACATATTTTATGATCATGTAATTATGAAAGAACTAAATTATTTATATAGACATCATAAATATTTGCAAGCTTTTTAAAAAAGTGATTATCTTTCTCTTATCTTTATTTTATTTATTATATTCCTTTATTGGTTGAAAGACTAAAATATTTTTTTAAATTAAATATTAATAAGTCTATTTTCTTTAGTTTTCTTTATAATTAACCGAACAATGAATATTTTTTATAGTTTCATTTTTAATATTTGCAAACTTTTAAAAAGTCATAATTTTTTCTTATTCTTTTTTGTTATCGATGATATTTCCTTTATTGGTTGAAAGGCTAAAATCTTTTTTTAAATACAATATTAATAATTCTTTTATTTTTTAAAAAAAAATAACCGAACATTGAATATTTAGGGTTTTTTCCTTTTTTCTTTTTTTCTTCAGAACTAAAATTTCTTTTTTTCGACAATTCATTTTTGGCTTCATAAATGTTTTTCCGAAATATAATCATAAATTTTTCCTTTTTGCTTCTTTTTTCCTTTTGCAATTGTTAGTTTAAAATGTAATTATAATATTTTTTTCTATTTGTCACACGTTAAAATCTTAGAATAAGAAGATGTCACATGGCATAATCTCGTTAATTAGCAACTTTAAAACATATTTTTTATAGTTTCCTTTTTAATTCAGAGATTTTATTATGTATATTTCCTATATTTTTCTATATTTTATATATAAAGTTGCATAACATGATTTATATATTTTTATTTTAAGAATAAAATATGATTATTGACAATTTGAAATTAAATTTTTTTTGATATTATAACCCGTTTAAAATGAAATATTTAAAATCTAAAATTTTTTCTTTCTTTATCGATTAAAACTGATTACAATTGTCTTTTTTATAATTAGAGAAATAAAATATAATGCGGGTGAAAATGAAAAATTTGTAATCAAAAATTGATAACCCGCATAACATGATTTATATATTTTTATTTTAAGATTAAAACTTGATTATTGACAATTTGAAATCTAAATTTTTTAGATAAAAAGATGCATAAAATGAAATATTTGAAATCTAATTTTTTTTCTTTCTTTATCAAATTAAACTGATTATAATTTGGTTTTTATTTAATTACAGAAATAAAATTATTACGTTATAAATTTGATCCACTCACTCAACATATTAAATTAAATATTTGCAAACTTTTAAAAAAAGTAATAATCTTTTTTATCGATTATATTTCCTTTAGTTTTTTTTAACTTAACTGCACAATAAGTATTAATTAGCAACTTTGAAACATAATTTTGTATAGTTTCCTTTTTAATTCAGTGATTTCATTATGTATATTTCCTTTAGTTTTTTTTTAAACTTAACTGCACAATAAGTATTTTGCTATATTTTTCTTTTTGCTCCATAATCAGAATTTCTTTTTTTTCTACAATGGCCTTTTGCTTTAGGAATTTTTATCCCTTTTTCTTTTTTTTCTTTAAAACTAAAATTTCTTTTTTTTCTACAAGTTCTTTTTTCTTTCATAAATTTGTTTCCGAAATATAATCATAAATTTTTCCTTTTTGCTTCTTTTTTCCTTTTGCAATTGTTAGTTTAAAATATAATTATAACATTTCTTCTCTATTTGACACATGTCAAAATCTTAGAATAAGAAAATGCCACATGACACAATCTTGTTAATTAGCAACTTTGAAATCATACTTTATATAATAAGATACTAGAGTATGATCCTCCCTTTATCCTAAGCGTGGACTGGCTCTTCGCCTTCTGCTGTGCTTCCCGTTATCTCTTTTTCCTTTCGTTTCGTTTTTTCAGGTGGTGACTCTCGGTGGCGCAAGTCTCTTCATCTCTGTGGTGGTATCTGCGCCTTTGGCTTTGACTACAGTTAGATTGGCTTCCTCCGACGGCGGCGGCGGTGCACAACCTCTCATTTTAGGGTTTGGAGGTGGTTTCGGTTTATTACTGATTTTGTAGTTTTGCTGATTCCGGTTTTCTATTTTAAACCGAGCCCATTATTTTGGGTTTTAGGCTTTGTATTTTCTCTTTTTAGTCTGTCTCTTTAAGTTTCTTGTAACATAAACAAAAACAAAAATTTTCAATATGAAAGCCACTAAAAGAAAAAGAGTAACAGTTATGAATTTTATCCATTTTCTATAACTACATTTTTAATAAGGAAATACCCTCAAATAGCATACTTTTATGTTTTTGTCACCAAAATAGCACAATAGGGTGAAAATGACAATAATAGTACATTTTTATTATTTTAAATGTATTACACTAATGAATTTGGGTTCACAAATCATTTAATTAAAGTTTAGATTTTAGGGATTAGGGTTTAGGGTCACAAGATTAAGAAGAAATGAATGAGAAATAAGGGTATAATAATCATTTTATTCTTTAATAAATGATAGTTTTGTCATTTTCACCCTAGTATGCTATTTTCTTGACAAAAACATGAAAATTAGTTATTTTTGAGAATTGTCTTTTTAAATATGTTTTTTATATATATTATGTTCGTTATTATTTTGGTTCGATTTGATGCATACTTTCCAAAGAAAGATACACTATTGTGATGAGAAATATAACGGGACCGAAACAAAAACATGAAGAGATATGAATACCGACCAAAACAAAAACATATAAATATTGTGAAAAGACTTGACTTATAGGTAGACGCCAATGAGATAAAAAGTAGGTTGATTGTTTAAAAATGCAATGAGCTCGTGACCTCTTTGCGCACGCAGAGGTCAAACACAGCAGTGCTTACGACGTCGACCAACCGCGTTCCAATTGAGTTCCAATTAATTGTTTGCCTCTTTAGTCTTTAGAAAGGCATCCCATTCCACTTTTACGGGAGTGAGCTAGCCACACCGCACCAACAAAACGGCTAACAACTGCATCAGGAATATTCAACTTGAGTTTTCTGATAAAATTGGAACATGAGTTTTTGGTTTTAGAGAACATGCTCCTTTCCTTCCTCTCAAACTAAAACTAAATAAGTGTCTTTACAAAGGTTTTTTTGTTCTTCGAACTAATTTAACATATAATTTTTGAAAAAGTGTTAAAAAATTTCCTATATCGCTGGAATTCCTCTAAATGTACCAAGAAAGTAAGCCATTTCTAAGGTGAGATACCATCTTCACAAAATCAGCATATTTATTGCAAAAACTACTTTTGCTCGTTGTAACGCCTTCATGCATTTTATGCCTCAATTAAGCAGTTCCATTCACTACAAGAAAACATGCAATTTCCCACGGATAAATTCCTCAGAATTCCGTCGGAATTAGGGTATTCCGACGGCATATTGAGGAACTTTTCCGTCGGAAAAAAGTCGTCGGAATTTTGTATTTCCTCGGAATTCCGAGGAAAGAAAATTCCGAGGAAAAAGCGAGGAAGACTATTCGTCGGAATCTTCGTCGGAAATTTCCGACGGAACATTCCGTCGGAATATTCTGACGGAGTTATCCGTCGGAAATTCCGACGCAGAAATCCATCGGAAATTTCCGACGGAAGGAGTCCGTCGTAAATTGCCGACGGAAACCATCCGTCGGAAATTTCCGATGGAAGTCCTCCGTCGGAAATTTCCGACGGAAGGCGTCCGTCAGAATTTTCCGAGGAAGAGTTCGTCGGAAATATTTAAAAAATAATTTAAAAAAAATTAAATTTTTTTTAAAAAATATTTCTTAAAAGAAAAGATATTAGAAAATTAAATTTGAAAATATAAAATGAAATATTAAATATATAAAATTGAAAGTCTTACAAAAAAAAAAAAACATTCCAAGTTTTTGAAAAAAAAAAACTACGGGTTTTGGGTGTTCGGGTCTTGGAAGGTCGAAAAATCGACGTTCGGGTGCAACCTCCTCATCATTTCCATCATCTGCTCGTTCAGCTTCCTCTGTGCCTCGAAGCTCGCCTGTTGGGTCGCCATCTGAGTCTCCAACGCTGAAATGCGTTGGTCCTTGTCCTGCAGCTGACCCATAAGTTCTTCGGGATCAACAAGGGCGGGGCTGCAGCAGAAGACGTAACCGCCCGTGACGGACGAGCCAAACCCACCATTCTGCCCTTCTTCTTTGGAACCGACTGAAATAGAAAATAACCAAAATGTAAATAATAATTAAGATTGGAACCGATTGAAATAGAAAAATAAAAAAATGTAAATAATAATTAAGATGAAATGAAACTTACCTTTTGAACGATTTCGTTGATCTGATCCCGAGGCAATTGGAAACCCGTTGAATCTTCGTCTTCGATTGGACGCTGAGACGATGCTTCTTCCAACTGACTGTTGATGAGGTCGACGACACCCTTCACGACAACGTCATCGATCTCGCCGGTCTGCTTGTTCGTATACGCCTTCTTCATTAGCGCGAAATCATCAACCGGCTCACCATCATTTGCTTCCACCTTGATATCAATATAAATATTAGTAATTAGAAGAAAAATTGAGAATTTTAAATTTCAAAAATTATAAAATTATTAAATAGAATAAAAAGCGATTGAAGTTACCATGCGATCTCTCAGAGTGGCTTGGGACTGAGCACCCAAGTTGTGCTTGTAGACGCCCTTTCCTTTACGATCGCTCTTGCGGTTGGTGGAGTTGGTGGAAGAAGTCGATTTCGTCTCGTCTTTACTCCAATGCTCAATCAACTGTGCCCAGACCTCGAGGTTCATTAACTTTGGGACCTTTTTGAAAAAAAAAAATTGTTAGATTAATTAAAATATAATGTAATAATTTTTAAAAGGTTTTAAAAATAAAAAGCAAACCTTGTTCTTTTGCCACTTCTTCTTCCACTCGTAAATTTGATAACCATAGTTGGTCATAACTTTGTGGACGAAGTGGTAATAGACAAACGCCGTATAGTCGGGATTCCAGTTGAATTCTTGCTGAAAAAAAAAAAACAATTAGCAGAATATAATATTGAAAAAATTTAAATTGAAAAAATAAGAATACTTACCGCAAACTGTTCAAACCACAGAACTTGTTTGCTTAAGGAAAGTCGGTGAAAGTAGGATGTCCCACGTCCAAGCACAGATACATCATACGGTTGATCCATGCGCTGATCCCGTTCGAGGATCGATCAAACCATGTCTGACCGGGTCCAGATGGATGGGGAGTGAGAAACGGAAGATGGTGACGACCAGGCTGTCGAACAAACGCTGCAACCCTCGCCAGTTCCGCAGGAGCCTGATAGTTCGGAGGAATAACGGGTGCAGCATCAGAGCCAGAAGGAGCGTCGGGATATGGAGAGGGAGATGTATCGTGGGAGCTGCGGGAATCCTGAACGGAGTGGCTCCCCGAGCCACGACCACGAGCACGACGCTGTCGAGGAGCCGGGGTCTGATCATCGTAAGACCTGTAGTTTAAAGATATAAAAATCCAAAAAAAAGTTATAATGTGTTAGTAATATTTAATTCATATACACGTTTTTACAAATCAAAAAATGTTTTAATACTTAATAAAATAGTTTTAATATCAGAAAAAATAGTTTTAATAACAGAAAAACAATTGTAAAAATCATTGAAAAACGTTTTTTAAAATCTTTGGAATTTGGAAAATAGTGATTTTAGTTATTAAAAATCGAAAACCTTTTTAAAAATAAGTGATTTTAGTTTAAATAGATATAAAAATAGTTTTAAAATCATATACATGTTTTAAAAAAATCAAAAAATATTGTAATACTTAAAAAAATATTTGTAATATCAGAAAAAAACGTTTTAGAAACTTGCTAAACCTTTTTAAAAATTGAAAAAACTTTTTTTAAATCATATACATGTTTTTACAAATCAAAAAATGTTTTAATACTTATAAAAATAGTTTTAATATCAGAAAAAAAGTGTTAATAACAGAAAACAATTGTAAAAATCATTGAAAAACGTTTTTTAAAATTTTTGGAAAATAGTGATTTTAGATATTACAAATCAAAAACCTTTTTTAAAAACAATAGGTTTTATATCTGAAAAAGACTTATAAAGATAAAAAAACGTTTTTCAAATTCATTGACAAACGTTTTTTAAAAGCAAAAACGTTTTTTAAAAAATATAAAAAAAATTTTAAAATTAAAGTAAAACGTTTTTTAAAATCAAAAACGTTTTTATAAGTAAAAAAACGTTATAAAAAATCAAAAATCGTTCAATCCTACAATTGAAAACTAAAACAATAACCTAAAATCCGAAATTCAATCCTAAACTATCAATCTAACAACCTAAAATACGAAACTATCCTTCTAACAACCTAAAATCCGCAATATTCGATCTCAATATTCGATATCACACGAAAATATGAAGTTTGGAATCACAAAAATATGAAGTTTGGTTGATTCTTACATGATTCGGCGAGATGAGAGAGAGGAGAGAGAGGAGAACCGGCGGCGAGATGATAGAGGAGATCGAGATGAGAGAGAGGACAGAGAGGACAACCGGCGGCGAGATGATAGAGGAGATCGAGAGGAGAGAGAGTAGAGAGAGTATAGGTCGATATGTTCGAAGCGGCGGAGAAGAAGAAGAAGGAGGATAGGTATTATATTTACTATTTCCGACGGACGTTGTTCGTCGGAATTCCGTCGGATAAATTAAAATCATACCTAACACGCGGTTCTCGAATTAATTCAAGATTTTGGTTTCCCGGTACGAACTTTCCGACGGAAACACGTTTCCTCGGTATTTCGTCGGAAATTTCCGAGGAAATACCGAGGAAACGTGGTTTAGGGTTTGAAAGTCCCAATTTTTTCCCGGTATTTCATTTTTAGTACAAATGCAATTCATTCAATTGAGGATAATTTGTGTGGATGATCATAAACCATGAAATAAAAAAATTCAAAAATAATTGTAAGTAATTCGTTTAACGTTTGTTAAAGTTTATAAGTGTTTATCTTATGTTGTGTGATTTTTGTTCGAGCAATCGTAAAAATGTAAGTTACGGTGTAAAACACTAGGTATGACTACATAAGCTATTTAAGACACTCAATGAAGGTTATATCTGTGTTATTCGATCCGCAAAACGTCGTTCTTAGGTTATGTAACCCTATTTCCTCGGAAATTCCTCGGAAATTTCCGAGGAAATTCCGAGGAAATTAAAAAATTCATCTCATTCCTCGGAATGTCGTCGGAAATTTCCGAGGAAATTCCGAGGAATGAGATGAATTTTTAATTTCCTCGGAATTCCTCGGAAATTTCCGAGGAATATCCGAGGAATGAGATGAATTTTTTAATTTCGAGGAAATTCCGAGGAAAACCTAAATGCCCTCGGAATTCCGTCGGAATTTTTTTTTTAAAAAAAAAAAAAAAAATTCTAATCTGACTCTGACTCATTGTCACCAGATGAATCGGAATCTGGATCTTGGTGAAACTCTCCAATAACTGGTTCATCTTCTGCGTAAACGACGGCGTCCTCTGCGAAGTCTGTCAAATCGACTACAAGGCCACCTTCCCCTACATCTTCAGCTGCACTTAAGTTGCCGGATGTGATTGGTTGCAGCGGGTCTTCAAGCTCTGAAGTTCCCTGAACTCGGCCTCTCGGGTTGACTCTTGTAACCGTAACCCATGGATCATCTCTGTTCCTTACCCGTGGGTACTTGATATAAGAAACCTGTAACATTTTAAAAAATATTAGTAAAAGAATGAATTATGATCATCATTTTGAATTCGTACAACATTAACTTACCTGATCGGCCTGAGAAGCAAGAATGAAAGGATCATAATATTGCAGCTTTCGCCTCGAATGTACTGATGTAACACCAAATGCATCTGTTCTCACACCTCGATCTGGAGTGTTGTCGTGCCAATCACAATAGAAAACAGTACAGCGCAATCCAAGCAAGCCCAAATACTTGATTTCCAAAATCTCTTGTATGTGTCCGTAGTATACATCATCTCCTGATGAAGAACAAACGCCAGCATCGTAGGTCGTACGCGAATGTCTCCTCTTCTCAGTTGCGAATGCATATCCTCGAGTACAGAATCTCGGATATGACTTTACAACACAGTTTGGGCCAACCACCATCTCGCGTATCCAATCGTCAAATGTTTCACCTCTGTCCAAACCAGCAGACACCTATTAATAGCACAAATGTAGGTTATATCAATAAATATGAATTAGAATAAATATATGGTAAATGTACTTTTTATTTGTTTAAGGCACTCACATAGGTAAACATCCATCCAGCAAATTCTCTCTGCTTCATTTCTTCTAGTTCCGCCTCTGTGGCGTATCTATATTCCAACCGCTTCGCTGCCATGAAAATCCTGTACATATGATGTCAATAATATAACTATTTAGATTAAAATGTCAATTTTTCAAAATAGAATTTTGTAAGATAATAAACTTACCTCTCATATGGAAGAACGTCTTCGCAGTTCGTCAGCAAATATGTCTGCAAATGACTTCGCTCGTGCTCAGTAAGTCGACGGTCCTTTGGTTTTCCGCTAAGTCGTCCAACATCTGTGAAAATGTCTGGAACCTTAACATGATATGTTGCCCGTTGACCTCTATCATCATGCCGAGCAGATCTTCTGTTTTTGGTCTGAACTTCTGCTGGAAAGTAGTGCTCCGCAAAGTTTGAAATTTCTTCATTGATCATCTGTGCGACTATAGAACCTTCCACCCTACTTAAATTTTTCACCTTCTTCTTCAAATGGAACATATACCGCTCATACAGATACATCCATCTATACTGCACAGGACCACCAAGTTCCAATTCTCTTGCAAGGTGAATAGCAAGATGCTCCATAACATCAAAAAATGAGGGAGGAAATATCTTCTCAAGGTTGCACTGAATCACGGCAATGTTAGTCTTCAAATTTGTAATACCTTCAAGAGTCACTGATCTGCTGCATAAATCGCGGAAAAAAGCACTTATCCCTGCAACAGCTTCATGAACTTTTCGTGGTAATAGTTCCTTGAAGGCAAACGGAAGGAGGCGCTGCATCATCACATGGCAATCGTGACTTTTCAAGCCTGTGAACTTTCCTTCCTTTCTGTCGATACAGTTTCGCAAATTAGATGCGTAGCCATCTGGAAACTCCACATCGTTTGAAATCCAATCAAAGAACGCGTTTTTCCCCTCTGCATCAAGCCGGTATATGGAAAAGGAGCCCTACCATTCTCATCAACATGAAGTTCTGGACGAGCACATATATCGACTAAATCCAGTCTTGACTTCAAATTATCCTTTGTTTTACCTTTAACGTTAAGGATCGTGTTCATGAGATTGTCAAAAAAGTTCTTCTCAATATGCATGACATCTAAATTATGCCTTAGCAGATGATCCTCCCAGTATGGCAAATCAAAGAAAATACTTTTCTTGTGCCAGTTATGTAGTTCTCCAACAGCATCTACAGGAAAATTCTCATGTCCACCGACGTCTGGCGTCCTTTCTGCACCAAAATCTCTTAGTTGTGTCTTCAAAACTTTCCCACTAACTTCCTCAGGTGGACCATCAAACACCTGTTTGTTCTTCCTAAAGAAATTCTTACTCCGACGGTATGGATGATCATGTGGTAGGAATCGTCTGTGACAGTCAAACCAACACGTTTTTCTTCCGTTCTTTAGTTGGAAAGCATCTGTGTCATCTTGACAATATGGACATGATAGCCTCCCATGCGTTGTCCATCCAGATAACATACCATATGCTGGAAAATCACTTATTGTCCACATTAGTACTGCCCGCATTGAAAGTTTTCTTTACACGAAATGTCGTATGTTTCAGCACCTTCAGCCCATAGTTGTTGCAACTCATATATTAGTGGCTGAAGAAACACATCAAGTGATCTCTTAGGATGCTCTGGTCCGGGAACGAGAATGGAAAGAAACAAAAACTCTCGTCGCAAGCACAAGTTTGGGGGTAAGTTATATGGTGTAACAATGACTGGCCATAGAGAATATTGTCTTCCACTCTTTCCATACGGGCTGAAACCATCGGTACATAATCCAAGGTAGACATTTCTTCTCTCATATGCAAAGTCAGGATACTTTGATTGGAAATGCTTCCACGCTTTTGCATCTGAAGGATGTCTAATCTCACCATCTGTTGAGTGCTCCGCATGCCATCTCATTCGTTGCGCTGTCCTTTCTGAAAGATACAACCTCTGCAACCTGTCCTTTAAAGGCAAATACCACATCCTTTTATATGGCACTCTAACTCTTCCACTCGTATCTTTGTAACGAGGCTTCCCACAAAATTTGCATGTAATCCGCTGGTCATCCGCCCTCCAATAAATCATGCAGTTATCGCTGCATACATCTATTACCTCATACGGTAAACTAACACCAGATACAAGTTTCTGAACCTCGTAGTATGAACCTGGAGCTACATTATCCTCAGGTAGAATACCTTTTACAAATTCAGCTATCGCATCCACACAGTCTTCAGCCAAGTTATAATCTGTTTTAATGGACATCAGTCTTGTAGCATATGATAAAGCTGAATGACCATCTCTGCAACCTTCATACAAAGGTTTCTTTCCAGCATCCAACATATCATAAAATCTCCTAGCTTCTGCATTGGGTAAATCTTCCCCTCTAAAATGATCATTTACCATCTGCTCAATACCTACACCATACTCTAAATCCGTTCTAATTGGTTCTTCTAATCTAACCGCCGGCCGAGGTTCGCTAGTACTACCAGGTTCATATCCGGTTTCCCCGTGATGATACCAAATTTTGTAACTTCGTGTAAACCCATTTAAAAAAATATGTGTCCAAACATCCAACTCTTTAATAACCTTTCTATTTTTACAATTAGAGCAAGGACATCTTAACTTACCTGTTTCGGCTCCCGGTTGTCGTTTAACTAACCCCATGAATTCCTTCACACCTCGTTCGTATTCCTTCGTAAGCAATTTCGTCTTCGGATCCAAATGAGGTCGATCCATCCAAGATCGATAATAATTTGACGAAGACATTTTTTTAAAAACCAAAATCGTGTGTAAAGATAGAGGGAGGAAATAAGATGAAATGGAGTGAATGAAGAGGAAGAGGGGTGGATGTATTTATAGATGAAATCCTCCCGACATACTGACGAAATTCCTAGGAAATTCCGAGGAAAAATAACATTTCCTCGGTTTTTCCTCGGAATTCTTGAAATATCCCAACGGCTCTCCTAACGGGTCTCTAACGGCTCCGACATACTGAGGAAATTCCGAGGAAATTCTGAGGAAAAACAACTTTTCCTCGCTATTTCCTCGGAATTCTGGAAATATCCCAACGGCACTCCTCCCAACGGTCTCTAACGGTCAAAACTTTCCTCGGTATCTTACAAATATCCGTCGGAAATTTCCCACGACACCGTTTCCTCGCCTGAATGTCGTCGGAATTTCCGAGGAAACATGATGTCCTCGGAAATTTCCGACGAAATTCCGAGGAAAACACACTTCTCGGAGTTTCCTCGGTTTTTCGTCGGAAAATTCCGAGGAACTCATTTTCCCTCGGAATTTCCACCGGAATTTCAACGTTTTCTTGTAGTGATTTCATCATGCAGAGGTGAAATTAAAGGTTATATACGTCGCATGCATATTTCTGGCATCCATCATTGTTCTTTCGTTACCCTCTTGATTGACAAAACCATCATATTAAGAAAAAGTATCTGATTCTTCTAAAAACCATATATATCATATTATCTTTCTCAAAACAAGAAAATTAATTGTAAATTATTCACTTAGGTTACATTATTCGGTTCTGATAGATGAGCTTCTTCCCATAGGCTACTTGTGCTTTCGTAATTGTGAGAATCTCCTAGTTTTTTTTTTTTTGTCATCGAAAGACAAACGTAATACACTTAGACTGGCGCAAATAGACCCTGACTATGTCGGAGCCATTGCGGAACCAGTATCTCGGAACATTCGAAAGCAAAACCTCTGCGTCTTGATTCCTTTGCCAAAAAGTCAGCTCGAGCATTCTCCAAGCGAGGAATATGGGAGAGTGAGAATTCCTGAAACATCTCACGGACATTCTTAAATTCTTCCAATTCTGTATCTAATGAGGGCCATTCCTCTCCTCCGTTTATGATCTGTAAAATTTGTGAACAATCAGTTTCGAAATGCATCGATAGTAAATCTTTTTGGATCATCATTTTCATGGCCCATATCAAGCTTTCCATCTCAGCGTGCAAAGGTGATCTGTTGTTATGTTTAGCACATAATCCGACCTGAGAAACAAAGTTCCCTTGTGAGACCACAAAACCAAAGCCCACCATTTTCGCCTTGTGACACCATGAGGCATCTACCTGACAACGTGGCCGACGATTTGTCTCGCTTTCAGCTTGTGTGACATTGTTGTCATGATATAATCCTTCGGATTCGCACTGATTCTCCTCCCTTATATTTGCAAGCCGCCAACTTTCCTCTTCATTTATTGCGAGGTTGAGAGTATCCAAGAGGGAGATCTCTGCTCCGTTGAATACCTTCTCATTGCGGGCCTTCCAGATATACCATAATATCCATGGGAAGCTGGCCAGGATCTTTGATGATGTCCCATTCTCGTGCGCTCGCCAGAAAAGGTGATCAAAGTTGTTATATAGTGACGAGCACGGGAAAATACCCGGGATTGCCGGAATGGGGGACAAAGCCCAGCATTGTAGAGCAGGGGGGCATTCAAATAAGAGGTGATTGATTGATTCTTCTCCCCCCCCTGCCCCCCCCCCCCCCCCCGCATCTTGGACACTCTCTGTCCATACCACAATGGCGATCATTTAATCTTGCTGTCGTTGCTACGCAACCCGACAGTGCTTGCCATAGAAAGTGCTTGATCTTCCTTGTGGTTTTCAGCTTCCAAACTTGATTTTTAAGGCATTTGTACTTGGTTCAGTAATCTCTCGTTCTTCTTGATTACATCGGCTCTTTCCGAGAACTTCATAGCCCGATCGTACATTATATTGTCCTGAGTTTGTAAAGTTCCAACATGCGCTATCTTTGCGATTTCTTTTACTTGGGTGGATGCTCATAATCCGCGGAATGTCTTCTATCGCAATGAAGGCGTTAAGGAGTTCAATATTCCACTCTTTGGTCTCAGGTTTGATGAGATGATGTACTCTAAGATATGGGTCTCTAAAACATCCATTATCCTTCGCCGGCCTTGCCGGGATTACTGGGATCCAGTTATCCCTCCAAACGCTTGTATCCACCCCTGTGCCAATATTATAGCATAAACCTTTTTCCACCAAATCTCTAGCTTCCATGATACTTCTCCACCCGTAAGATGGGAGTGATGCCGACGCGGTTTCTATAGGATTAGATTTCCTATAGTATCTACCTTTTAGTACCCGAGCTAGGAGAGATTCCGGATATTTTATAAGTCGCCACAGCTGTTTTCCGAGTAGAGCAATATTAAATTCCCTAAGATCTCGAAAGCCAAGTCCACCTTCTTCATATGGTCGACATAATTGTTTTCAGGCAATCCAGTGTAATCCACGACTGTTTTCTTTTGAACTCCACCAGAAACGCCTGATAGTACTGGTAAGCTTATTAATAACTTCTCTAGTAAGTAGGAAGCACGACATTACGTATGTCAGTAGGGTTTGCGCAACTGACTTTATTAACACTTCTTTTCCCCCTTTTGAAAGCAGTTTTGCCGATCAGAGATTTGATTTGCTGTTCAGCCGATCTTGGATAAATGCAAAGACTTGCTTCTTAGATCCGCTTAGTTTTTCCGGTATTCCCAAATATGTACCCATACCGCCTTCTTTAGAGATACCCAAGGTGCTTTTCAAGCTTTCTCGGATGTGTTGTGGGACCTTTACCCCAAACTGGATTAATGATTTCTCTGTGTTTAAACGTTTTCCAGACGCCTTCCCATATATTTCAATGATTTTCAATAGTTCCGCACCTTGTGTTGGCTCTGCTCTACAGAAGAAAAGGCTATCGTCTGCGAATAATAAGTGAGAAATCGATGGGCTCGCTCTCGCAATCTTAATACCAGATATTTTCTTTTCCAGTTCTGCACCTCTTAAAAGGGAAATCAAAACCTCTGTTCATAAGATGAACAAGAGGGGAGACAAAGGGTCTCCTTGTCTTAGTCCTCTGCCCAGGTTGATATGTCCTTTGGCCTCTCCGTTTAAAAGGACCTTGTACGATACCGAAGCTATGCATTTCATGATTCATTGGATCCATTTAGCATCGAAACCCATTTTTCCATCAAGCAGGATAAGAACCGCCATTCCACTCTGTCATAGGCTTTACTTATGTCCGTCTTGATAGCTACAAATTTAGCCTTACAACTCGGGTTGGTCCTAAGCGCATGAAATACCTCCTGTGCAATTAGGGTATTATCTGTGATAAGTCGCTTGGATACAAAGGCCGACTGTGTCTCCGGAATTATACTCGGGAGGATCTTTTTTAATCTCTTGGCCAAGACCTTAGAGATAATCTTATAGCTTACATTACATAAGCTTATTGGTCTAAACTCCGCCATAGACGAGGGCCTATCAGTCTTGGGGATCATACAGATATTAGTATGATTTAAAGTTTCCTCCATATCGCCATTTGCGAAAAACTCCTTTACTATTTGTAGGATATCCTTGTCAATGATGCTCCAATATCTTTGGAAAAACAGTCCAGTCATACCGTCTGGACCAGGCGCCTTAGAAGGGTTTATGCTGAAAGCCGCATCCTTAATCTCTTGGTCCGACGGTATTCTCGTGAGTGAAGAGTTCATCTCCTCGGTAATAGACACGTCCATAAACCGGAAAACATCTTCACTAATTACGGGGTTGATATATCATGGTTTTTATGGTTTTTAGCCATGATATAAGTTGTGTATATAGAGTCATTTTAGTGTTTTTGGAGTCTTTTAGAGTCTTTTACAGGTTTAGGTACGTTTGGAGCTTAATTGGAGATTATGGATCATTCTGGAGCTAAATAGGAAGCTGCGCTGAAGAATGCAAGTCGGAGACCACTTTTGAGCCTGGTGTCGATCGACACCACTCCTGAGTGTCGATCGACACCGATCGGGATTTGACAAACCGCCGACTTTTGAAGAAAGGAAATTGCCCCGAAGTTTCATATATTTTCAATTAAGTCACTGGTCGAGTTTTTAGGATATATATACTATTTTGAGGTCATTGTTTAGAACTATCGAGGATTCTAAGCTAGAGCTTTGGAGAGAAGAATTAAGACTCCTTCAGAGAAGATTCAGAACTCCTTTAATCTCTATTCTTATTTCTTTTATACAATCTTATTCAAACATGTTTATTGTTTCAATCTCCATGTCTGAGTAGTTTGCCAGTTAGGTTTAGGGTTTCTCATTAGGGATTTCATGGATTGTTAAGTTGATTGGTTAGTTAAGGATTCTGGAACACTAAGTTCTTCATCTAGGTTGTGATTAATGCTTGATCTGAACTGACGAGTTAGATTATTGATCATAGGTTGATTCTCGCAACGAAAGTTGGTTAATTAGCTAGAAAGAACCTTAGATGAGCAAAATAACTATTCGCAAAGAGATTTGGTTTAGGTATTTTGTGAACATATCGAACTTGAATTTAATGCATGTCTGAGCCTTTGAATTTGCAAAGAGATTTGGAATTATAGGATCTAGACATAGAAATCTCTGCAACGAGAGTTGATTGATTTGAATATTGTGTTTCGAGTTCTAGAACATAGCAGAATCCTGATTTACTGATTAGCTTGCATTCCTGATTTCCTGAGAATACCCTGAGTCTGACGTTTCTCCCATCTAATCTTAAAACCGATTTTAGTTGCTTTTCTGTCTTTTAATTACATTTATTCTCGTTTAGCTTAATTCGAATACTATAATCTATTGTGCGAATCTTGAGTCTCTGTGGAAATCGATCCCTAAATACTACAGTCGATCTCTTAATTTGAGAGAGTAGCTCTGGGGTAAATTTGAGCATATCAAATTTTGGCGCCGTTGTCGGGGATATGATATGCTCAAATTTACCCCAGAGCTACTCTCTCAAATTAAGAGATCGACTGTAGTATTTAGGGATCGATTTCCACAGAGACTCAAGATTCGCACAATAGATTATAGTATTCGAATTAAGCTAAACGAGAATAATGTAATTAAAAGACAGAAAAGCAACTAAAATCGGTTTTAAGATTAGATGGGAGAAACGTCAGACTCAGGGTATTCTCAGGAAATCAGGAATGCAAGCTAATCAGTAAATCAGGATTCTGCTATGTTCTAGAACTCGAAACACAATATTCAAATCAATCAACTCTCGTTGCAGAGATTTCTATGTCTAGATCCTAGAATTCCAAATCTCTTTGCAAATTCAAAGGCTCAGACATGCATTAAATTCAAGTTCGATATGTTCACAAAATACCTAAACCAAATCTCTTTGCGAATAGTTATTTTGCTCATCTAAAGTTCTTTCTAGCTAATTAACCAACTTTCGTTGCGAGAATCAACCTATGATCAATAATCTAACTCGTCAGTTCAGATCAAGCATTAATCTAAACCTAGATGAAGAACTAGTGTTCCAGAATCCTTAACTAACCAATCAACTTAGCAATCCATGAAATCCCTAATGAGAAACCCTAAACCTAACTAGCAAACTACTCAGACATGGAGATTGAAACAATAAACATGTTTGAATAAGATTGCATAAAAGAAATAAGAATAGAGATTAAAGGAGTTCTGAATCTTCTCTGAAGGAGTCTGAATTCTTCTCTCCAAAGCTCTAGCTTAGAATAATAGATTGGTCTAAACAATGACCTTAAAATAGTATATATATCCTAAAAACTCGACCAGGGACTTAATTGCAAATATAAGAAACTTCTGGGCAATTTCCTTTCTTCAAAAGTCGGCGGTTTGTCAAATCCCGATCGGTGTCGATCGACACTCAGAGTGGTGTCGATCGACACCAGGCTCAAAATGGTCTCCGACTTGCATTCTTCAGCGCAGCTTCCTATTTAGCTCCAGAATGATCCATAATCTCCAATTAAGCTCTAAACGTACCTAAACCTGTAAAAGACTCTAAAAGACTCCAAAAACACTAAAATGACACTATATACACAACTTATATCATGGCTAAAAACCATAAAAACCATGATATATCAACTCCCCCAGACTTAGTTTTTGCTTGCTCTCAAGCAAAACAGAAGACTAAATATGTGAAAGAGGTTTGAAAACATAGGAACTCACTTATCCTTTAGAAATACTGAATCAACCAACACCAGAGTAAAGCCACATCAAACAGTACCAACTTAAATTAAGACCTCTAGTAATTTTCCGCAGACTCACTTACCATCCAGATTCCAAACCACAACCAATAAGAGTAATCTAAAATCCCCATTGTTGACCTTATTTAAGTTTTAAGTGCAGTCTCATCGAGGGAATATCGATCTAAGGATACATGGACTCTTACTTACCCAAGTACTGATTTATTGAACAGTCTGCTTCTAGTTTCATTTCTCCCTCTTTTCTCGCTTCCAACCAGTCGATTTTTCCCTACTAGGGTATCATTTTTTTTTTATCAACTGATTGTTCTCTTTTTTTTTTAAACAAGTATCCATGATTCAACTTCTCAATTCACTTCTTTTTCAAAGCTATATCTCTTTTTCATTCCTTTTTCTATTTTCTTTAGAGACACTGAAGGGAAGAGAGAGGGAAACCATAATCACAGACTAATCCTATCAGACCTAAGCAAGGAATCCGATTCAAAGTATACCAAGCCCCAAGATGAGAAAAATTAAGTTCATTATATCTAGGCCAACTCCGGATCATCTAAACACTCAAATAGTATGGGGATAATGGAAGATCAATTTACCTTTGGAATTTCCTGTTGGTAAAAACTGTTGTCAATGGCTGTAAGAATGGTCACTAAAGTGGTAGCTAAGACAGTAAGTTCCAAGGAAAGCTCATAGTTCCCAACTAAATTTTGACTCAATAAAAACAAATTTAAACAAATTTTTGACACAAAAGACTCTCAAAAGAAAAAGAAAACCAAAGTTAGTAACCACCTCTCCCAGACTTGAATAACACTGTCCCCAGTGTTAACATGTCTGAGTTTGGTCAAAAGAAAATAATTAGAATAGAAAAGGTTAGGATCGGAGACGTTTACCTGCAGTCGCGATTGGTGTCGACCGACACCAACGAGTAGTGTCGATCGACACTGATCTGGTCACGATCCTCTTTTTTTTTTTTGACACACAAGAAAAACAAAACTAAAAATTAGCAAAAATCAAACGAAATACAAAGAAAACTCCTACCTAATAGTGGGTTGCCTCCCACTCAGCGCTTATTTTCAGTCATTAGCTTGACTATGTTGTAGCTTAGGCATCTGGTGGATCAGAGAGTGGCACTGAATGCCTCTGCGAAGAGCATCTCATCATCCAAGGTGGTGTATAAGCAGTTTGTGAATGAGATCAACCAAGGAATGAAGGAACAGTAGCAGGGTGGGACTTAGTTATGGGTGGTACACTCCTTTTTCCTGCAGAATCATCAAAAGAAGAAAAAAGCGCTCTACGATAATCCCGTGGCTTGTTTAACTGTGAGACAGCTTTTGCACTTTGAAAATTCTTAATGATGATATCAGGTGGTTTAGAATTAGGAACATGAAGTGCATACCTTTGCTTTCTCCTAGGTGTCCGGAGTGCGAGATGTGGAGTTTTCTGTTTAACAACAGTTGATGGACTTGCAGCACTAGAAACCCCCTGAAAACTGTGTTCTTTTGTCGTTTCTGGGTTGGTCTGTGGAGGGTGTTGACCGACACTAACAGTGGTGTCGATCGACACTGAACCTGAAACTCGGGATTCTGCACTTTTTCTGCAATTCAGCTCTGCAATCTGTGTCTCCATCACAAAAACATCATCCTCCATCAACTTGTCCCTAAGTGGACCCTTATCTTCGACCCTGGTCCTAAAAAGATGATCTCCACTCCAATCTTCAAGCCCAGCAGCTTGCTTAGAAGTCTCAACCAATCCCTCTTGAACAATCAGCTTGTTCACTTGCTCAGTAGCTTCCAACTCCTTGACATACCCAGCAGTAATGTCATCTGGCTCCTCATCTATGGCAACCTCTACAGAAAAGGTTTGACCATCAATGGTGGGTTTTCTCCTCAGCTTCTCCATGTCAAAGTTCATGACCTTATCTCCCAAATCAAGCTCTATTTGCCCTTCTCTGACATCAATAATAGCACCCGCTGTAGCTAAGAATGATCTTCCCAGAAGAAGAGGATCCTGAGGTTCTTCATCATATTCCAAAACCACAAAGTCTGTGGGGATAGTGCATCCTGCAATTTGAAGTGGAACATCCTCTAAAACTCCTTCTGGAATCCTCTTGGAACGATCAGCAAGGACAAGATGAATCCTTGTAGGCTTGAAGTCAGTCAACCCAAGTCTCATAGCAACAGAATATGGCATTAGGTTAATGCTTGAGCCAAGGTCACATAGAGAGTGAGGAAACCTTTCTGTTGAGATGTAGCAATCTAGCACAAAACTCCCAGGGTCAGGTAACTTCTTTGGAATCCTATGCTGAATCATAGCACTGACCTGTTCAGACACTCTCACCTTCCTCTCTTTCCTTGACACTGTCTTTTTCAAGAGGATTGCACTAATGTCCTTTGTGAGCAAAGCTGCTTCCTCAGGACTTATACCATTCACAACCATCCTCTTAACATACCTTTTAATTGGAGGTGAAAGTTTGACTGCATCAACCAAAGGTATCTCAATCAGCACCTTATCCATGATTGCCTTTCATCTGATCTCTTCCAACTCTTGTTTAGACTTCTTACATGCCTTTGGAAAGGGAATTTTAGGCTTATAGGCATTCTCCTCGTGTGTTGTGTGAGAATTAGCCAATTCTGGCTTGCTCCGCGATTGGTGTCGATCGACACTGAGATGATGTCGATCGACACTGACTGGTGTCGACCGCTCCAATGTGGTGTCGACCGGGTTGGTCGACAATCGTCCGTCATGACTCGAAATCTCGAGTTTTTGGCTTGGTGTCGATCGACACCCAAGGTTGGTGTCGATCGACACCAGCTCTGGAACATCAAAATCGCCATCAAAATCTGCAGAACCCACAAAATTTTCTTCCTCTTTTATCATGATGGCATTGACATGATGCTTTGGATTTGAATCAGTCTTTCCAGGAAGAAACCCCTCTTGTCTTTTCATTGATGAAGCAGTTTGTGCAACTTGAGTGTCCAATTTATTGACATGGGTGCTCAAAGCTTCAAACTTCCCATTCAGATCCAGGTACATGGAATCAAGTTTCCCATTAAAATCTAATGTTAACTTGGTCTGTCCAGCAAGAATCTGCTCCAGCATGTCTTCCATCTTGCTTTCTGCATTTGGTGGAGGAACTGGTTGGTAGGAAGAAGAGCCATAATTCCTTGCAAAATTGGTGTTTTGAAAAGGTCTCTGGTAAGTAGAACCATAACCAGGCTGATTCCCAAATCTCTGATTTTGAAAACCTGTTCCACCAACATAATTCACATCCTCTTTTTGACCATCAAGAGTTTCAACCTCTGCAGCAAAGTGAACATGTTTTTGGCCCACAAGAATGCTGTGAACTGAGTCTAGCTTTGCCTTCACTTCAGCCATTTGACTTCCATCCATTCCTCCAGCTGCTTTCTTCCTCTCAAAGTCTGCATTCTTGGTACTATTGCTAGATACCAAGTTCTCAATAAGTTTCCTGCTTCAGCTGGACTTCTAGTGTTGAAATTCCCTTCACTTGCAGCATCAAGAGCCATCTGATACCTCCAGTCAATTCCCCTGAAGAAAATCCCAGCAGCTGAACATCACTGAACCCATGATGGGGACAGTCTCTCTGATAAGATCTGAACCTCAACCAAGCAGCTTTGAAGGCTTCAGTAGGCTCTTGTTTGAATGTAGAGATTTTAGTTCTCAGATCTTCAGACCTTGCATCATCAAAGAAGTTGGTGAGGAAGGCAGTCTTGGTATCAGACCAAGTGGTTAGAGAACCTGGGCTCTCATTCTTGAGCCAGTAAGCTGCATCCCCAGCAAGAGAGTATGGGAAGAGCTTGCACAGCAGATAATCCTCTGAGACTCCATTAAGCTTGATGCTTGTCACCAAGTCTTCAAACTTCTCAATATAGTCCATGGGATGCTCATGAGGAAGACCATGAAAGGGATGCTGACCCACAAGAGTGAAGTAGACAGGCTTCAGCTCAAAGTCGTTCCTTTGGAAAGGAGGAGGGCGAATAGCAGACCTGTTTGCATAGAAAAGATCAGACCTGTTAAAATCAGCAAGAGTCCTCCCTCTAGCAGCGTTCGCATCAGCGTCTTCTTGGAAGACATTTCCCTGTTCATCAACTCGGTCGCCGTTTTCGTTGTAGGCATGACCCTCTTGGTCTCGTAAGACTCCAGCAGCATCAGGTCGAATGATAACTCTATTCATGTCTGCTGATCTCTTTGCCTTTCGGTTCGTTCGTTCTAACTCTCTCAACTCCTGATTCGTAAGATTCAAAAGTTTAGCTTCCTTGTTGCTCCGGGTGTTGCGAGTTTGCATAAACCTGAAACAAAAGAAAGGAGAAAGAAAGAATGTGATTAAACAAGGAATAAAATTTTTAGTCTAAATTCTAATCCTAATCTAATGGCGAATTCAATGAATCCCCGGCAACGGCGCCAAAATTTGATATGCTCAAATTTACCCCAGAGCTACTCTCTCAAATTAAGAGATCGACTGTAGTGTTTAGGGATCGATTCCACAGAGACTCAAGATTCGCACAATAGATTATAGTATTCGAATTAAGCTAAACGAGAATAATGTAATTAAAAGACAGAAAAGCAACTAAAATCGGTTTTAAGATTAGATGGGAGAAACGTCAGACTCAGGGTATTCTCAGGAAATCAGGAATGCAAGCTAATCAGTAAATCAGGATTCTGCTATGTTCTAGAACTCGAAACACAATATTCAAATCAATCAACTCTCGTTGCAGAGATTTCTATGTCTAGATCCTAGAATTCCAAATCTCTTTGCAAATTCAAAGGCTCAGACATGCATTAAATTCAAGTTCGATATGTTCACAAAATACCTAAACCAAATCTCTTTGCGAATAGTTATTTTGCTCATCTAAGGTTCTTTCTAGCTAATTAACCAACTTTCGTTGCGAGAATCAACCTATGATCAATAATCTAACTCGTCAGTTCAGATCAAGCATTAATCACAACCTAGATGAAGAACTTAGTGTTCCAGAATCCTTAACTAACCAATCAACTTAACAATCCATGAAATCCCTAATGAGAAACCCTAAACCTAACTGGCAAACTACTCAGACATGGAGATTGAAACAATAAACATGTTTGAATAAGATTGTATAAAAGAAATAAGAATAGAGATTAAAGGAGTTCTGAATCTTCTCTGAAGGAGTCTCAATTCTTCTCTCCAAAGCTCTAGCTTAGAATCCTCGATAGGTCTAAACAATGACCTTAAAATAGTATATATATCCTAAAAACTCGACCAGGGACTTAATTGAAAATATATGAAACTTCTGGGCAATTTCCTTTCTTCAAAAGTCGGCGGTTTGTCAAATCCCGATCGGTGTCGATCGACACTCAGGAGTGGTGTCGATCGACACCAGGCTCAAAAGTGGTCTCCGACTTGCATTCTTCAGCGCAGCTTCCTATTTAGCTCCAGAATGATCCATAATCTCCAATTAAGCTCCAAACGTACCTAAACCTGTAAAAGACTCTAAAAGACTCCAAAAACACTAAAATGACTCTATATACACAACTTATATCATGGCTAAAAACCATAAAAACCATGATATATCAGGGGTTGGAAGACGTAAAAAGATCTTGAAAGTACTCAACTGCAACCTGCTTTATACCCTCGTCAGTTTCAATCCACTGATTATCGTTATTTCGAAGTTTGACTATTCTGTTGCGAGCCCTGCGTTGCTTTGTAGTAGCATGGAAGAACCTCGTTTTGCGGTCTCCTTCCCTTAGCCATTTAACCTGTATTTTCTGTTTCCAGTATATCTCTTCTTCCTTGTATGCTTCGCATAATTGACACTTAAGGTTTAATTCCTCTTCGCTTGAGATCATATCGTCTCCCTGTGCCCTTTCCAGTAACAGCTTTATATCACTGATCCGTTTAGCGTTGTTTGTCGGGTTTGACCTCTTCCATCGTGAGATTGCTTTACGGCAATTACCGATCTTCTCCTGAAGTCTACCCGATCCCCCACGAATCATGTCTCCCCATCCTGCTTTGATTGTGTCCGCAAATCCATCTTTACCTATCCACCGCTTATCGAATTTAAAATTTGTTTTCGGTCTGAATTCTTTTGAAAGTATACGCACCAGGATAGGTCTATGGTCGGATCCCCACCGTGCCAAGTACTCCACCTCAGTGTGGGAAAAGTTATTAAGCCAATCTTCATTTCCTACAGCTCTATCAAGGCGACATTGTATCCTCCCCGATTGCCTTCTACAAGCCCAAGAAAATAGATTCCCTTTAAATGGGAATTCCAACATCCCACAATTTGATAGCATTGTCTTGAAGGGTATAAAGGATGTTTCTGGTCTTCTGCGTCCACCCTTCTTTTCTTCGTTACTCTTGATTTCATTGAAATCTCCGACCATCATCCAAGCGCCATTACGCTGAAGGCCAAAACGTGTAAGTCTCTCCCAAACATTTTCACGGTCTTTAACCACCGAATCTCCGTATACAAAGGTTATAAACACTTTTTTCCCTTCCACGGATGCTTCAACATCGATCATACGATTATTAGAAAAAAGAATACGAACTTCAGAGGAACACGAATAAAAAAGCGCTAATCCACCTCATCGACCAACAGGTTCCACGGTGAACAGCTTATCATAACCAAACTCAACTTGAAAATCATGCAAAAAAAAAAAATTATTTTTTGTTTCTGAAAGAAAAAGAAAACTATGCGAAAAATAACGATACAACTCCCGAAGGTGTTGTTTTGTCAAGTAGGCTCCCGTCCCTTGACAATTCCATGTGATGGCACTCATATCTGAGTACTGGATGGTTTCTGGGACACCATCGAACCTGAAGTAGTAGCTTTTTTTTTGAGTGACGCCGGGAATATCCCCTCCTTACGAGGGATTTTTGACTTGAGAAAATCAGCTTTTGTGAGCGCGTTTGAACGCGAGGGAGCTATCTTCTTCTTAGGTGAAGCTCTCGCACGAAGCTGCTGAAGTTTTTTGGATGCGAATAAACTTTTGGGATCTGGGCTGTGAGCATACTTCTTTTTGCTCCTAAATCCCTCACCATTTGTCATCAGCGCATGCTTTTCAAGAAGGATGTCCTCACGAGTATCGTCCTATCTTTCTGCAGATTTTGGAGCTGTTTTGTTGACTGTGTTTTCTATTTGTCCTTCTTTTGTCTGTGGGAGCTTATGGATTTGCGAGAGAGCTTCGATTCTCACTTCACCTGGATGCGCCTCTGCAATCAAATCATCCCCTAGGAGATCATCACCTTCCAGCATCTCATCATCCATTTCAAGATCAGCGTACTGGAGCAATAAGTTATCCATTTCTTTTTCATTCTCAAGATTTTCCAGCCTTGACTCATTCAGTAATCCTTCCTTCTGCAAGTTACCTTCAGTATCAGCCTCATTCGCCATTCCTTCTGCAGGGCTAACAATCAAAGCCGCAGCTTTTATAGTCATATCCTCCTGATCATTTCCTATCTTCTCCGCCATAGAATCAAGCTCGCTACCATTTCTGTTACTCTTTTTAAGCACATCGGTTTGCACAGTGTTTTCATTTTCCATCACAATATCATCCTTATCCTTCAGAAAAACCTCGGCGGTATCTACTTCCATAGGGCTAGATCTCTTACCGGACATTGGCGTCGGAGGGACAGTCTGCGGATTCTTCTTCCCTTCAGTTACGGAGATTTCCATCGTTGGGGCCTTCCCCTTAATGCGACGTCTTCTCTGCTCTTCCGTCTCCTCAAAAAGTTCACCTTCACGCTCTTTAGCTCGCTCTGTTTCTTCTCTTGGTATTGTTCCTCTATTGACCGGGCGCCATACACGACCAGATGTTGGAGAGTGATTACTGCCAGTTGCTCTTCTTGAAAAATCTTGATTTCGACGGTGCACATAGGGATCAGTGACTGTGCGTTGTGAGTCGTAGGAGTACGGGTTGCCGTAAGCTTGTGAGTCTCCTTGCTTTGAATAGTTTTCCCTTTCTTGATCTCTCCGGAGTGAAAGTTCATGAGCATCTTTCCTTTTCCACTGTAAAGTCGGTTCTCCTCGGTGTAGCTCCCTGGAACTCTTTGTCTTCTCCCTATTATCATAGGGATGGAATCTTATCTCATTCCTATAACTCCCACTACGATGGGGATTCGATTTCGGGGATCTGCTATCGATCCGTTTCCAAATGTCTTTAGCACGGGAGTCCCTTCTGGATTGAATCTCTCTCCGCAGGTCGGATTGAAGATCAGCACGAGAAGGCGATGCATCTTTCTTCTTTTCGATATTTACCGGTTGGGAAATGTACTTCGATTGAGGCTTAGACTCATATCGTTCTGCCGCAGAAATACAAAGGCTTTTCCTTAAGTGGATATGGGGGAAACATTTCGCAACTTATCGCCTCTTCTCTTGCTTTTTCCTCCGCACGTAGAAGCCTATGCTGTTCTTTTTGGCCATCCGTCAGGTACGGACAGGTGCCCACAAGGTGTGAGAGACACCTACAATGGTAACACCAGCGGTAGAGATCCTCATACATGATCTTGACATTTATCACATCCCCATTTTCAAAACCCACACGGCGTTCAAATTGTAACGGTTCATCCCCATTGACAGAGACTGGAAACCTGTCTCTCTCCACATCCACCGGACCTACTGTACCCAAAGCCTTTCCGATCGCTTTATAAACCGGTTCCTTTCTGTAATGCGTTGGCACACCCGAGATATTTGCCCAGAAAGTCATTGCATTTGGGAAGGTATCGCTTATATTTGGCTCCCATCTCTCCAATGAGAAACTCCACTTATTAAAGTGGCATGGTCTTCAAGCTAAACCCTTTTCCAAATCCTCCATATTATCGAAATCAAATTGAAATTTACCATTCCCAAGATTCTTGCCTCTTACTCGTCCTTCCACGTCCCAGATCCGACGTTTCGGGAGCTGCATGATTAAGGCATCGATGCTTCTTCCTTCCCGGTGGAACATCCGTCCAACAAGGGTTTGGTTGTGTTGCGCAATGAGATCCGAGTTGTCGAATGCTGGGATCTGAATGATCTCATCCTCTGGCTGAAGCCTTCGACGGACATTGCTTGAGGATCCGCCTCGAATTCTTGTACCGGTGAATTGACTCATAGTGACACACGATCTTCCTACCGCACCCTAGTATAGGGGAAAGTGAAAAGAGATTATGATCCCAAAGGAACAGAAAACGCAGATACCGCTCCCGTTCAAGAGAGAAATGATGTAGAAACAGAGGAAAACGTAGCCCAAAGCTAGATCAGTCGAAAAAACACAGAACCGAGAGAACGTAGCCGACTGGTATGATGAAACAAATAGAGAAGTGTCGGATAGTCTTCCTCTGTGTCTCTACAGTCGCCTGCGCCGCTCAGAATTCCGATGTCGTGATGCCGACGTATGCAGATCTGGGAATCGCCCTAGGAGTCGCCCTAGACCTAGCCGCACCCATCCTAATTTATTTTATGAATTTGGATGAAGGTTATTTGGATTATTTTTGGTAACTAAAAAGTCCCAAATAAGATTAATTTTAACATTTAAGGAATTTGTCAAAAATACACTTTCATCATACACATTTTCAAAAATACACTCCATTCCATCCTTTACAAAAATCAACTAATTTACTAAGGTTAAAATTACAACCTTACTCTTAATCAAATAATTCGGGATCGTCTCTGCCTCTTTCACCGCCAACAACAACGGATCCGACGGAGCGAAGATCTTCTTCTGCGACATCGATGCCACGGAGTCAGAGACTTCGTTCCACCGCTTCGCCGTCGAATCCCTACCGCACATCCGCCTCGTGAACCTTGGATGGAGAATCTACAGGACGAATCAGGTAAGATGGAGCACGGAGATTACGATGGATCGGCGGCGAAATCCATGGCGGAGTTCGTCAAGCGTCGAACGAAACTCACCGTCGGCCCGATCCATCGACCACCACTTCTGTCGAAGGCACAAGTCACAATCATCGCGGCTTTGATCGTAATCTCGGCTCCGATTCTCATCAAAAAGGTTCTCGAGGGAGGAACGATTCTCCACGACCGTAGAGTCTGGTTATCTGGCGTTGTTTTCTTCTACTTCTTCAGCGTCACAGGCATGATGAACAACATCATCAATGCAGCGCCCATGTTCCTTTGAGATTATGAAGATTCAGGCAAGCTCGTTTTGTTCTACAAAGGATCAGATTATCAGCTTTGGGCAGAGGGGATCGATGTTGGGTTCTTGACTTCTTGTACACTGTGGTCGGATTACTCTTGGCGTATGTCACCAATGCGCTTGTGCGTGTGAGGAATCTCAATGAGCAAAGGCTGATTATGGTTTTGGCTCTGCTCATATCGTTCTGGTCTGTGAAGAAGGTTGTTTACTTTGACAACTGGAAGACTGGATATGAGATTCACCCATGGCATTGATTCATTCTTTAGTTAGTTGTAAATATTTTATAAAGTTTTATAAAAGAAAAATCTTTTATAAAAGTTTATACATAATTAATAAGAGTTCGTAAATCTTTTCAGGTAAAGCCCTTGTATACTATTCGGCATCGAATTGAAGAATGTCTGGTTATAGATTTGGAGCCAGTGTGTCCTAATGGGGTGCCAGTTACTGCTGGTGTATTGAGTAGAAAGAGAAGACGATTCAAATCAAAGAATCAAAAACTTTGAGATCCCTTTGATTTTTAGTACCTTTTCTTCAGCCCGTTGATAGATGATATGTATGAGTTTTTTACTTATATAATTGTCACTGCCACACATAACGAAAATCAGAACAAAGATAAAAAGAAATTAAACTTCTTTATAAATTATTTATAATTCCTTATAAAAAGAGTTTATATAGCTTTATAAAATAGTTTATAAAGTCTTTATAAAAGAGTTTATAAAGCCTTTATTAAAGAGTTTATAAAGCTTTATAAAAGAGGTAAAAAATACCATTTAAGAAAAAGTGTATCAAACAAACTGTGTATTAGTGTAATTGTCCCCATTTATTATATATATATATATATATATATATATATATATTAAATTATGTAATTTTATTATTAGCTCTAAACTTCACTTAAATATTTGACTAAATCCAAAATAGATTGGAATCTGTTTTTCGAATCGAGTTCATGTCTGATTTCAAATTCAGTTATAAATGTGCAGCTCGAACCCACACAATTCTATTATCAGTCAGTCCAATTATCTTTTGGGCTTACAATCAAATCCAATCCGGGATACTGGAACGTCTAATTGTTTACCTTGTGTCGCGAATCGAATCAAGACTGCTGTGGTATTGCTAATGTGTCATCAAAAGATTTTCTCCTCATTACTGGTGTGGAAAGACCATTAGTTTTTTTTTTTAATATGAGATTGTTGAATTTCTTCTATATGTAATCGGTTTCAAACCAGTTTCAATGAAACAAAGTGTTAAAAAAAAAAATCAAATCCAATCCGGCTATGCATCCGATTCATAGTCAAAACCCGGTCCACTTTAAAAATAGTGGTGAAAATTAAATCGAACCGAAACAAACCGATCTCGAATGGAATGGAATCCCGACCGGAGAGGAAGCGAAAGAGGGGAAAGAAATGACAAAAAAGACCACAGACAAAGCGACACGCGCAGGTTTTCTTCTTCTTCTTCTTCCTCTTTGTCTTTTCCTACTTTGCTTATACCATCGAATCTCCTCTATATTTCCTCACCTACTCGCTTCCAATTTGACCAGCTACTACTCTCGATTCGCCTCCTCTTCTCCGTGGAAACCCTAGTTGCGGAGCAGAGGGTTTTACAGTTGGTTTACGACGATGGAGCCTCGTATTGGGAGTAAGTTCCGTCTTGGCCGGAAAATCGGGAGCGGCTCATTCGGAGAGATTTATCTTGGTTCGTCTCTCTCTCTCTACGAATTCACTGTTTTTTATATTTTGATTCTTCTGGTTGCCGCGTGACTAGGTCTTTTTAGTTATGTCGAATCTCTTCTATTACAGTTTCGTTATTAAGTGCAAAGCTCTCCACTTTCGCTTCTGAAGACTCTTGTTGTGATTGCAGGAACTGATGTTCAGACTAACGAAGAGGTCGCTATTAAGCTTGTGAGTGTTTGAAACTCTTGTTGAAATCTGAAGTTGAAAAGAGTCCACCTTTAGTACAACTGAGAAGAGAGATTTTTTTTTGATTGTGTATCGTTGCAGGAAAGTGTGAAGACTGCGCATCCGCAGTTGTCATACGAGTCAAGGATATATAGGGTTCTTAATGGTGGAAGTATGAAAACGTTTTCTGAATGTGTCTCTCTATTCTTTTTTGAATTCTCCTCGTTGGATTATAGTTTTTCGTTTCTTCCTTGTAATGACTAATGCAGCTGGGATTCCAAACATGAAATGGTATGGTGTTGAGGGAGACTACAATGTCTTAGTGATGGATTTGCTTGGTCCAAGCCTTGAAGATCTCTTTGGCTATTGCCAAAGGAAATTTACTTTGAAGACAGTTCTCATGCTAGCTGATCAAATGGTAATATGCTTTGGACTGAGTGTATTGTCATTGTTGATTATGTAACTATCAATGTGTGTGTTTAAATAAGAGCATTTTTAATACTTTGGCAGATTAATCGTCTCGAGTTCATTCATTCTAAATCGTATCTTCACCGTGATATAAAGCCGGATAATTTTCTCATGGGTTTAGGAAGGCGGGCAAATCAGGTTATCTTTCTTCCTTCATAAACTAAGTCTCAACATTGATTTTGGGATTGCACTATTGTATGACCTTATTGTTCTCTTTCATTCTATAGGTCTACATCATAGACTATGGCTTGGCTAAGAAATATAGAGACAGCTCAACTCATCGACATATCCCATACAGGTAACAAGATTTTCATATAAGAGATTTTAGCAAATTGGATGTTAGATTAGGTGTTTTTCTGAGAGTGAGCGTGCTATTATTATTCAGGGAGAATAAAAGTCTGATTGGGACTCCGAGGTATGCCAGCTTGAACACTCACCTAGGAATCGGTACTTTTCTTCTATAAACCCTCCTGATAATCGCAGATCTTATTCTCTCTTTCGCGGGATACTTTTTTCTTACTTCAGTCTTCTTTTCATCTGTGCATTCTATACTTGGTAGAACAAAGTCGGAGGGATGATATAGAATCACTTGGTTATATCCTCATGTACTTCCTCATGGGAAGGTGAGAGTCACTACGTATAATCATTTTCTTATATCCTGTTTCTTGTCTATCAATCCATCTCTTATCCTTTTTTATTTGTAGTCTCCCATGGCAGGGACTTAAAGCTGGAAACAAGAAACAAAAATACGATAAGATCAGTGAAAAGAAGGTTTCAACTTCCATCGAAGTAAGTTTTTCACTTATGGTGCACTCTCAGGAAGTTATATGAGTCCATGTACTAGGGAACAATGATGAAGTAGACAAGGTTGATTATAGATAGAAACGTAACTTTGCATCAGTTATTTTCAGACGTTATGCAGAGGTCATCCAACAGAGTTTGCATCCTACTTTCATTACTGCCGCTCACTTAGGTTTGATGATAAGCCAGACTATGCATATTTGAAGAGACTGTTCCGCAACCTTTTTATCCGTGAAGGTCATTCATTTTCTCTCTCCATCTTCCTCTCAGGCTATCAAATTCATAAAGAAGCTTCTGCTGACACCAACTATTTTGTATTTCTTGTTCGTTCCCAGGTTTCCAGTTTGATTTTGTGTTTGACTGGACGGTTTTTAAGTATCAACAATCACAATCTGGAAACCCTTCACCTCGTGCCAATGTACACTTTTGATACTTTTCATCTTTGATCCCGTTCATGATACGCAGATGAATAGTGACGGATTATGTAATGCTTCTTTTGTCAGGATGGTGGTGTTGGGACTAGCTCTGCATTAAACCCTGCAGTCGGCAATCCTGAGAAACGTCCAGGTATATGTCTATTTATGCTTATCATTCTCCTAAGCAAATGGAGGCACATAGAGATAGTTGTGTATATACTCAGGGTTCGTTTGTATGTCATAGATTTCCCAAATCAGAGAACGAATCTGGATTTTACCCTGAAGCAGAAGACCAAGAACGTAAACGAATCTGCAATTGCAAAGGACAAGTTGGTAAGTTTTGTTATGCTTCTTAACTTCTCGGGTACCTTTTTCAAACCGGGACAAACACATCATTCTGTGATCCAATGATATCAGGTACCTGGATCCTTCCACTTGGGTCAATCAGAAGGAGGATCATCATCAAGACGAGTTGTGGACTCAAGTAGTCGTGAACCTTTCAGTGGCGGGAGTGACAATGCAAACTATGAAACCGCACTCAAAGGCATTGATAGCTTGCTGATCAATAACAGCGCAGGGGATGAGACTGCAGCATCGCCACTATCAAATGGAGACGATACTACTCCTCCAGGAGAACCTAAAGCAAAGCTCTCAGACTGATTCGTAGATGAAGCTTTAAGACACAACCGGTATAACTTGTGTTGATTGGTTCAACCTTCTTGAGAGTTTGAAGGTTGTCCATGATTCTTCTGAAGAAAGGCTCTTTTTTTTTTTTTTACAGTTAGAGATATGATAAAAGAGAGGGATAGAGATTTATTTTATACCAAAGTGCTTAAATATGGTTCTTCAGATGTTCATTTGTCTTCTCCATTGTATAGAGAAAACCTTCAAATTCTAAGAACCTTCTCTCTGATGATATCCTATAGCCCGATTAGTTCTACAGTTTGTTTCATGGAGGGATTTATATGTGGAAAATGAAAATTTAATCTTGTTCTTAGATGTGGGGCACTGACGACGATGCTCAAACAGCTAAATGGGCATGCCAGGTTGTCCTTGTCAAACTTGTGCAGCTTGTAAGCGTGCATGCAGCTTGATATGGTGAAAGGTTAATTAGAGTCAGTCAGAGTCTAGTTGCATTACCGGTTTATTAGCCATGGTCTGGTCTCAGAGGCTAACCGGCCGGGTGGTCGGTTTAGAAGTATAAAGTCTGAAAAAGTGTTTGGTTCCCAGTGTTTTTTTTTTTTTTTTTTTGGAATGCTCAGTCTACTTTTGCGTTGTTTTAAAAATTTGGAACGTTGCCAATTTTATTTCTCAAACATTTAAGGACTATGATCTACGATGAAGAAAGCGCAGCCAAATATGAATTAGAAGACGTTATTGTAAGATAATTAATGACGTAACGCTTGAACGTGGGTTAAGTAAGTTAACACTATGTGGTAATGTTTAGCAAGACACACAATATGAACGAATCCACTCTCAAAATAAGCAAATTCATTGAAACTTAATGAGAGGTACTGCAAAATTGTTCACCAAAAGAATGACAAGTATTGCAATTTTATTTGTATAACATTCATGCCGTAATTCTTTATCATACCACTAGGTAGAATTATATAAAACGTGTTTACAAGATAATAATCATATAACATTAAATTAAGTTATATTTTAAAAACACGCATAATATGAAACGAAACTTCTACAAACATCATAATTACCTATTAATAACTTATTGATGTTTTAAATGATAAATAAATGAGTAATCACAAAAGAAAAAAAAAACTCCATATAACATTCATGTCCTAATTCATTTAGAATATGTCAAAAATAGTATAACAATCACTCACTCATCTCATTTTTAATCTAGAAGAGAATATTTTTTTCGATTACATCTTCAAAAGCATATCTATTTTTAGTGATTACTATCACAAACTAAGAGATTTTAACACTTTTTAGTGATTACTATCACAAACTAAGAGATTTTAACACACACAAATAATAATAACTAAAAAGATAGAAACTAAAACGAAATCATGGAAAAGTGTAGTATCATAAGCACATTGGCTTAATTGAGTATTTTGTTGCATTTATCTTTAATCCACTTGAAGCTTTTCCTTAGAGAGCCTTTAAGCTTACCTTCAACAGTATAAGCTCTGTAACTCACAACTCTCTTCTTCCTCTGTAAGTCCGGATCCACAAATCCCCACGAAGACGATGAAGAAGACGAAGATCTTCCTTTCTTCGGGTTCGGGTCATCTTCGGGTATCCGGGTCGGGTAATCAGTGTAGGAAGTGCTGTAAGACCTGAGATCTTGCATGCCGTTACCACCGTTAAACCCGAGTGAACCTGGACCGTCGGATCTTCGGTCTGTTGTTCTTCCGTCACCGTACGATCTGGATCTGAAGTCTTCCATTTTGATCTCTCAGACAAAGAAGATGAAGAAGCAGTGATGGTGGGGAGGTTTTGTAATAAAAGTCGATGAGTGGCTTTTTGTTTTTGTTTCTTTCTTTTACGTGAAGGAAAGAATCTTCTGCTCAATTTACATATTTTTTTCTCTCTTTTATTAATTTCTTCATATGATATGAATGAAGAAGACTGCTACTCTTGTCTTCGAATATATATAGTAAAAATATCTGGAAGAGAAATAAAATTAATAAATAATATGAAATTCATCACTTTGTGAATTCAATAGTAGTATAGTACTAACAAAATTCATATGTAAATAATAAAGTATTCAACTATATACATAAATGTTCAATAAATAAATACAATAAAAGATTGCCAAGTCAACCTGAGGCGCTGAGTCAGATGCAGCTGTCGCCTAGTCGGTGGAACGTAAAAATTAATTTCTTAACTGAATTTCTCTGTTTGACCAATATCTCCACGTGATCTTCACGTGATCCCTTTTGAACACATATATCTTTTTCTGCTTTCCTACAATTTTTTTTCCTCTCTTAAATTCATTTGATACAAATACAATCGATTATGTCTAATAGTATTGAATACTTCTACCGTTCTACGCAAGGAGACATGACTTAGAAGTCAGCTTGTTGTGTTTGAAGGTTCATTGGTTCTATTTGTCGCAACGTTCACCTAAACGTGGATAAATAAATTTATTTAACAAATGAGAGAGGTGACTATATTAGTAAACTGAAATTCATATTTGAGATTCCAGATTAAGAAAATATAGTCAATGATATATGTTTATTTGTATTTCATCTAGCTTGTATTGGAGTTAGGGTATCCTGATAAAATTTAAGGTTAGAAAAAATAAATTTATAATTAATAAAAGAGTTCAAGCTATAGAATACAATAGCAATTTTAAAATGTTGTATTTATTTTACGCGTTTGCAAATTAATTATATTTTTTTTATATGCTAGTCAATTTGAATCATAATAGGGACATGGTCCAAAAAACTAGAAAACTGATATCTCATCATAAATTTTGTGTTTTTTTTGTTGCAGTTTATTCTTTTTTCATGTGCATTATTAAACCATTGGATTATATTTCTCCATTACCAAGAATACATTACCTTTTTATAAAACATGGAATAGTATGGCATTTGGTCCAATATTCCGAACTTTATGAGAATAATATTTTAGAGGAGAAGAAATTAGATTAAATGGAGAAAAAGTGGGTAGCTACTAGCTAGCTACGGTTCAAGTCCCTCAACAGTTAACACCTATTCTAATTTAAGATCTTGTCTCCTTAAATACATACCATTTAAATAAATATGTGAACAAAAATAAAATAATTAGGCTGCTACTAATGGGTCCACCAATCAACTTGATTTGTTTTCATACAATCCCCATGCATTTATCACATTTTGTCCTTTTCTTATTCCAAAAAATCTACCATAGGTTTTCACTAGATTTGGTCTGACAGTAAAACCTAAAAAAAAAAAACACTTTTATACACTCTCGTTTCCAAAAACAGAAAAAAAAACACAAGAAAGAGAAACCTATTTCGTTTATTTTTTTTTTTTTTTTCTCGACAGTTCCAGTACAAAATTATTACAGAGTTATGATTGAAATTTCTTTACACCATAACAAGATCCAATATCTCAACCTACTTTCCTTTATGGGGTTGTTAAAAGACAAGAAATAGCAGATGAAGATCCAGTGACAGACAGAGAAACAGAACTCAAAAGGATTCTACTCTTCTAAGTCTTTTGAACTACCAAAAATTTTGCAGATACAAACTCTATTTCTCTTTCCTTCTTCAATTGACAATTTGTAAAAAAACACCATTTTTTTTTGTTTCCTGTTTTTTGCATCCGAACAGACACATCTATGGCGTAGGAAAGTCCTTTTGAGACGGGTTTCTCTTCAGGACATCGATCCTTTGCGGTTCATCAGGTCGTGGTAATAAAGAAGCACACACATCGGTTGTCCGAAAATGCAGAAGATGAACCAGAAGATCATGTTTCCCACCTAATGATCACATTCCAAAAACAGACTATTTGTTACGTTTCAACAACAATTAAAGATGGCAAGTGGCTATGATCAGAGAAAAGAGTTATTATGGTCTTTTTCTTTCGGGTTTAGAGAGCGTACCATGGAGCCAAACCTTTCTTGTAGATAGTTTGTGATAAAGACCAACGGCACCTACGGAAAACACATTGGGTGGTCAGAAAATAAGACTTAAAGTGACTGAAACTTCCAGATTGTTTGTAAAGCTCCTCGACTGCGGAATATTTGTGAATCTTTTTTTTTTAACCTGAAACATAATCCCCATGAAAGCCCATAGGTTGAAGAGACGGCAAGGAACTGCGATGCATAACTGCAAGGAAATTTGTAAACACGAGGCATAAGAACAATGCTTCGGGGTTAGCGTTTCTTTCAATAGCGAGTTCATGTCTCTAGAGACAGGGCAATGTACCTCATGAAAGACTGCAGAGACCAAGAAAGCAATGATAATGGCGGGTACCTGGAACAAAAATGAGTGGAGGGATAAAGTTATGAAGCACAGAAAATAATCTCGATCATCACAAATCACTAATATATACATCTCACTCACTTTCGGTATCTTGCTACGAAGGCACGGAAAGTATACATGTCGAACCATCCATTTATGAACAGGCTGTTAGAAAGAAAAAAAGATCGCTATCAGCTTTATTCTTCTGTTTTGTATAGAAAAGAAGATGTTTTTAGGAAGAGGACCATACCATATTCCACATTCTCCAATACTGATAAAGGAAGACAGTCAATACATGAATTTTGGTTAGTTAAGTGACCTTAAAACGACGAGAACATAAATATCAAATGCTTTTTGAGTAAGACAAGATTAATGACAACTCACATCTCCAACGCTTTTTGCATTCCACCAATCTTTGTAGAATTCACGATCCCCGAAGCAGAGGAGCTCTGCCAATATGTTTAACCTGTGGACAAGAACAATGCAAAGAGATTTGTGATCAGAAACTGAAATTACATCTCGGACTGCGAGTAACTAAAATTATCAATTTCTTGATGAGATATCCTTTTTTTTCTTTTTCTGTTGTTTGTCTTTGGAAATTATGTTAAAAGAGAAGGGATCGCCGCATACCAAAGGTGGAAGAAGCAGTAGAACATGCAGAGCCACACGTATAAATTTGGAACTGAAAGCTTCAACACTCTTTCTATAGCGTATAGAAGATCCCCTTTCAAAGGATGTTTTGAGTTCCTAACAATAGGATTTATATACTGCCAAAGAAGTAACAAAAGAAGATGAGGTCAAGCGGGTGAGAATGCAGAAATGATGATTTTCACAAGGAAAGATTAAAAGAAAGATGTTGAAAACGCACTTGCTCTATTATAAATCCCATGAATCCAGTGAATATGACCAGTTTTGCAAATTGACGAGCCACCCAACCCTTCCGGATACATGGAGAACGTGGATAGCTTGGCTGGAAAAAGCAAAGACGCAAGGTTTAGACAAAAAGAAGAACTTTTGCAAATGTAAGAATGTTCGATGCTATTGGCAGAAGACGCATCACATTACCTGATAACACAATGTGGGAGCAACCATGAAATATGCCAAGCTCTTCAAGCTAACATAGTGGGAGACTTCAGGATTTGCCTAAAGTGTATAACAGAGTCTGGTCAAAATAGTCACACAATGCAAGTGACTAGTATATATTACTTCTCTTACCTTATCAGCTGAATTTGCTAGGGTTCTTATGTCGTAGTTCGTATGAGCATAAGAAACCAACTTTAGCCACACAATGCAAGTGAGGAGCATCAATGTGACACCTGATAAGAAGGCGGAATCACACCTGTCCGTTTTCAAGATCATCGAGTTAGCCAACTAAACTTAAGAAAAGAGTATCACAAGCTGAAGCTTAATTCTCACCTTAGGGTGACGTAAACTGGATACAAGACCTCAGTCATGGTGATAATAATATGAAGAGTGATGGCAACCTTCAGTATTATCAGAAAGAAAGTTCTTCAGGACACTAATTTTGTCATCAATAAACAATCCAGTAATAGGGTAGAAAGTAGTTTACTCACAGGTTCAGATATGCATTTCCGAAGTACCATTTTCTCGACGGTAAAGGCAGCCAGAGGAAAGATCGAAAGGGAGAGACTGCGACACAAGAATTGAACAAAATCTGAATCACTAAATTCATCATTATATACATAAAGAACGTAACTTTGGGGAAAGAGAAAGAATAAAAAAAGAAGCATTTTACCAACACATGAAAAGCGGCCAATCTCGCAGCGACGTTGAACTAAACCAGAAATCAGTTCTGATCAACCAACCATACTACAGGAACGATAGCAAACAGCAAAAATGTAAAGGTTTCATGATCAAGTAATCAAATTTAAGTTTGAAGCAACAGAGGAGTAAAGAAGTAACTAACCTTCATCAGATTTTCGATGATGAGTCTACTGTTTACCGCAACAAGGACTACTACACAGAGGTTGAATAATCCCGCATGGCTCTGCCGTTGGGAAACAATCAACATACTCTCTCTTAAGTCAAATGAAACATTCAAATTTCTAAATGCAATAGCAAGTTAATAAAGATATGAACTCAATTCAAGAGTGGAATCTGAGATCACCTGTTTGAAGATTGCGTCAGAGCTGAGTGGACTCTCCCTCGCCTTCCGATGAGCTGGAACGGACGGTCGATACGTGTACCTTACATCGGCGTTTCCTGCTGCTTCTCCGCCACCGGTTTCCCTAATTTCGGTATTGTCTCCGGCCAAATTCGCTGTTCCTTGAGCTTCTTCGGCAGCGGTATCAACCCGATCCCTGACGTCGGCCGGAGCTCCAGCGTCGTCCGACGGGGAAGTATCGGAAGCGGTTACGGAGTCGGAAACAAGCCCGTTGGGAGAATCCGATCTCGATTTCCGTCGACGAAGCCTGTCGAGATCCGCGCCACCGTTCTCCGTCGGAATAGTGACGCCACCGGAATCCAAAATGGCCATTTTACAAAAAGGCGAGAGCTTTTCAGAAAATAGTTAGGTTGAAGAGACGAGAGAAGAAGGAGGCGAGACAGAGAGAAATCGAGAAGCATGCAGAAGAAAATGGAAAGGAAAGGGTAAAGAAGATTGCGTAGAGAATCAGAATCTAATGGAAAGGAAAAGAGGATCTTGGGAAGATTGTCGAAAAACGGAAATCGCACGAGGATGCTAATAAATCGGTTGATCGTGTCTCCTTCTTCCTCGAAAGAGAATCAAAGTTTTTCTTTTGAAAGAGAAAAAGATTCACGAGAGAGAAGAGAGGAAGATGACAACAATGGTGACGGGAGATTTTAATTGAATAGCGGTGGGGATATTTTTTTATTTTTTTTATTATAAACATGGTTTATTGATTTATATTTTTCTTCTAGTTTTTGCATAACTCTCTCATGGGAATAATGAATTATTCATAACATTGCCACGAAATTTCCCTGAATGTTAAAATGCAATTTGCTAATTAGGATGTCATTCAATGATTTATTCTTAATCACTTTCATGAAATGATGTATTACTAGGTTTGATAATTATAGACTATTTTAAAAATATTTTATTGTAAGTTTGGAAATACTATACTCTGTTTAAAATTTTTCACATATATCTTAAGAATAACCACTATGAAAAATGTTACTAATTTAGCTGTTTTTATTTTTATAAATATATTCATAATTGAGCTAAATCTTATACAAAAAAAACTGAATCATAATATAATCTTATTTATTACTAATATAAATAAAAGTAAAATATATCAATAATCGAGCTGATAAATGATTATTATAAAAAATAAAATAAATTATATACTATAAAAAAAATTGATTTTTATAATATTTTTTAAAAAATTAGAATATACAAATACATTACATTTTATGATTATGAGGTTGGAAAATCAAACTATAATGTAATTTTATTTATTTATTGTTAAAACTTATATAATAGAATTTTATTTATATATATATTTAAGAGTTTTAAAATTATTATTATTATAATTAAATGATATGAAAAAGTGATTCCACAAATAATTTATTTCTTAACACTCACTTTTTGTATAATATAGAATATTTGTTATTCATAAGTTACTTACGGAATTTTCAAGGGAGAATTTAATCAATATACATCAATAATAATTTAATTAACTTTATAGCATAGTATAAATTTTATTTAGGTAAATAGCAGTGAGAAAAAAAATTTAAGTCAAAACTATCCTTTTTTTTTGCTTAACTACAAAAATGCCACTCTTTTTATACACTGTTTACTAACCATAAAAGTTGACCGGAAACACTGTTCATTAATAACGCGCTAACATACAATAATATGTGCTAATATTTGTGTTAATTATGTTATATAAAATGTAACCATGGTAACATCGATAACGAGTTAACAATGATAGCATGCTAACAAAGATAACATGATAACTCTATGTGTTAATTCAGTTATCATATCATATATAATTTACGTTAACATAAATTATATGTTATATAGAATATTAGCGTGTTAACAATAATCGATAGTTATTAATCATCACTGGAGAACAGTTCAATGTTAATGTGCTAATAATATTAGTATGCTAACAATTCAATGTTAGCAACGTATTAACATGCTAACAATAATATATATTACTTCTTACAAGATAACAATCCAATGTTAATGTTCTAATAATATTAGTGTGCTGACAATCCAATGTTAGTGTTAATGTGCTAATAATAATACTAATAATCATTACCGGATAACAATCCAATGTTAACGTGCTAATAGCATTAGTGTGCTAACAATCTAATGTTAGTGTGATAACAGTCCAATGTTAGCGTGCTAACAGTTGTTAGTGTGCTAACAATATTAATAGTATTATCGACAATCAATAATATTATTCTGTACTATGTTAATTCCAATATCAACTAACATTAATGTGTTAACACTACATCGTTGAATATTGTTACATGTAAATATTGTTAGCATTTAAACAATGTTAGCATGAAAATGTTATTAGCATGTAAATCTAATTAATCTTTCATGTTATATAGAATATTAGCATCATATATAACATGTTAACTCCAAAAATTAGTTAATGTTAATGTGCTAATGATAACTTGTTAATATTTACATTGATTGTTAACGTGTTAATAATAATATCAGATATTTATACTGAATTTTAACGTGTTAATAATGATAAACGTTAACAAACCATCTCTTTTTGATATTTTCTCTTTATTTTCCTTCCTCCCTCTCTCATTTTCTCCCCCGTATCTTTTTTCTCCGGTGAATGGCACAAAATGTAAATCTTATAAGAAATATAGGATAGAAAAATAAATGACCTTATAGACAAAAGACACTGTAGTTGTCAGTGTTTGTCAGTTAATTATCATATTATCCATGACCATCCTTTGCAATTTCTCAATTTTCAAACCCAATTCCACCATTTTACAGCTTATCAATCAAAACCACAATTTTCCCAAGTGCTAAATGCAAGCTAAAGACCCTCTTGAAAATTTTCACCGATTTATAAATTTATAGTAGTATGAGTGTATAACTATGATTTCTATACATCTAATAAATTTTTATACAATCTCTTCCCTATCTACCTACACGATAATTAGGGTAATTAACTCTTCCCTATTTTAATAAAATAAAAAATAAAAAATAAAAATCGATTGCCATTCTCAATCTTCCCCGTTATAATAAATTGACTTCCTTTCACAATGATGCGAAATTTTACCACTATACAAAAGGAACATTAAAATTTGCAATAAATAAAACCAAATCTCAATGGAACGGGAATAATGGGTTCAGAGACTGTTAATGTCAGTGAAAACAATAACATGCATTGGTGTGTTCAAAACTCTACATTTGACAGTTGACTCCTTCGCCTTTTATATCATGTTGTAGCAGTTAAAATTTAAATAACGAATAGATGAAGTACCGAATTCATATGCAACCACACACACACAAAAAATGAAATGTTTTTTAAAGTAAATATTCAAAAATTTAGTTAAAAACGAAATCAGTGGAGTGAAGTAAGAAATCAGTGAAAAAATTGCCTTTAGGTTTCATTGAATCATTCGTCCAAAAAAAGAAGATTTCATTGAATCCAAAATGAAAGAGGATTGATAGTAGGCATAAAAACTTATCTTAAAATCAAGAACTAAGATTTTTTTTTTTTTTGGTTAGATTGTTATCTGCCTCGAGGGCAAGCGAAGGGCTTGTGTCTCGTAGAGATTCTCTTAAACACAAGCCAACAATCCGCCATCGTTGAAGTCTTTTCCTTGACGAATTCAAACTGCTTATTTATCCAGGATAATGCTAGAATGTAATTCCTATTGTTAAAATTATTGTATTGAGTAGATATGCTTGTCTTGTAAGAATCCATTTCTTTGTCCATCTCTTTTCTCTTTAATAGTGTTTTTTCTCATTTGAATTTTTTTTTGATTTTATCTTTTAATTATTTTTCATTGACATTGAGATAAACTTTATTTTTCATATTTTCGGAAGTTATGCGAGATGTGAATAAATTTACCATCTCAATATTTTATGTCAAAATTAATTACAACAATCGTAAAATTAATTTTGACATAAAATATTGAGATGGTAAATTTATTCACATCTCGCATAACTTCCGAAAATATGAAAAATAAATTTTATCTCAATGTCAATGAAAAATAATTAAAAGAGAAAATTAAATAAATTTTCAAATGAGAAAAAACACTATTAAAGAGAAAAGAGATGGACAAAGAAATGGATTCTTACAGGATCAAGTTGGAATTCTTATGTGTACGATTGTTATATTCAGTAGATATATGTGTCTTGGATGAGTCCCCTTTCTTTATCCGTCTTCTTCTTCTTTTTTTTTCCAATGTTTGTTCCATTTAAATCTCCACTTCGTAACGTACTTGGCTCTTTGCCTTCATAATGATCATTTAATATGATGAACTAATCACCAAAAATTCATGTCAGAAAATGGCTATTTAATATGTCTCTAATTCTTTTGACAATTCTAAATTCAGTAAACCTTCTAAGATGGTTGACTTTTGGACAAATTGCTCTTTAAAATATTTCTTCAGTCTATTCGAAAAATCGTTTTTAAAATTTACCATATAAGCCTTGATTGCATCAATTACTTTAAATCGTACTAAATCTGCAAATTAATTTCGGTTCAAGTTCTCCATTTTGTTTTAACAACAACCTTCCACTTTATCTATATTTTTTTTTTGCTTCACTTTAAACATTTGGTAAAGCAAAAAAGCAAAGAAAATCATCATTAAATTTCATACATTTTAATTTGAAAGTAATTACTAATTATAGATACTAGTAGAACTGCTAACTCCGCGCATGCGCGGGTAGTAGTCCGTTGGTTATATATTTATTTCTTTCGTATTATATATAGTTTCAATAAAATTACGCAATGCAGAATATTTTAATATTTATTTGTCTGTTTATGTATATTTTAAGAATACATTAATTGTCTCAGACAAACCGGCGAATTAATCCTTGATATTATTTTTACATTCTTTTGCGTTTTCACATCCATTGGTTATGCGTCATTTTTTCATGTTGATATCTTATTATCTTATTTGTAATCTGTAGGTGATAGTTCTTTATCTAGTATTCGAACACCTCTCAGAACCTAGATGATGTCTAACCATAATGGCTTCTCTTTTCTTCCTTTTTGCATGAGGTATATGTTTGTCTTTTTTTTTGTTTTTTTTTGTTGAATATATAATCTAATTTATATAGTTAGGTAATAATTATTGTTATTTTATGTGTTTATTTGTATCAATATATTAATATTAATTTTTCTTTGATTTTATTTATCTAATGATAATTTTTTTTCATTTTTTAACTATTTCACGTTTTTGTGTCAATATAAGATTAATTGCGGAGGATTGCAAGATATAGTTTTTCACTTCTTCATGGCTAGAAATATATTTCATAAAAATTTTATTGCAAATTTTACTCATACAAACTATATTTTACATTCAAATATTGAAATTGTTTATGTGATTATAGACGTTCTCATGAATTCTCTTTTTATATAAAAAAAACTCATAAATTGTCTCTTGATGGAAAATACTTCTCCATTGAAAACTTTTGGATATTATAATTATTATTGTATGACATTTTACTCAGTTTAAAATGGATCAATTCTATCTTTTTATTCGGATTAAAGATCATTATTAAATACTACACACTTATTGTATTTTATATATAAAAAAGTTGTCAAATCTAAAATTAAAGTAAACCTTGATTTGTAATCGAATAGCTTTTTATTAGTGTTATCGGAATGTATTATTGCTCGAATTCTTTATTCATTTCTCATCAATTTGTTTAACAAATGTATTTTTTATTAGTGTTAATCCAGGTTTGGGAACTCGCTAGGCGTTAGTCGGGCGGTGGGTATGGGCCTAGCGATCTATCAAATCCTTTTTGTTAAATATTCTTTGGTGGGAGCCATAATATTGTTTAGATATTTGTTTCGGTAAGTATTGTCAACGAAACAACATGGTCCAGTGGTTATAGGTGTATGCTTAATACTCTCTTTACCCGGGTTCGAGTCCACCAGACACCATTTTCTCATTTCATTTTTTTCTTAGACTCAACATTAAAACGCCATGTGGCATTCAGGTGTGCAAAGGGAGGAAAGTAGCTTTCTAATTATATATAAAGACTAGGGGTTAACCCGCCCTACGGGCGGGTAAGCAGATAAATAAATAATCGCAAGATGATTTAAATTTAATAAATATTTTAAAATATTTAATTTAATTTTAGTTTAAAGTAACACTAACTTTAATTTTTTGTTTTATTATTCTTGCTATAAATTATAGAGTTATCTCATTGTAGAAAAATTCTCCTAAATATATAATTATTATGCATTTTTTCTTATTGTTTATATTATCATGATTCTAATAATACAATAAAACTTTTTATAAATCCAGTCAACTGATATTAATATGGATAATTATAATGTTTTTCTCTCTTGTATATTTGTCTCTTTAATCCATTCATACCCTCTTATTTTCCAAAAAAAAAGATCAATTTTTGTCTTAATTTTTCTTTTACATTTTATGTTAAACCGCTGATTTGGAATAGGTATAAAAAAGTAGTCGGTTTAGTATCATTCACAGAACGGCTTAAGCTATATAATCAACGCTACCGTTTAGTTTCTTTAATCTCATGTGGCTATATTTAGAAACATAAATGCCACACATATTTGTTTTAATAAAATTGAAAGATATGGATGAGTCAGATGACCTTAGAATGACTTTTGAATGATTTGGTGTGTTCTATTGTTTCTCAATAAATATTTCAGAATTTAATTTGTTTCTATGAGTGAAATAATTATTATATACTTTGAACTCTGAAACTTAATATGGTTATTAAATATTAAATTTTATTAATCATAAACCATAATCTTCTGTATTAATGACATCTTGTGTATTAATTTATTCATTAAAATTCTATAAGCTTCAAAATATTATTCTGAATTTCTACTATAAAGTTTGTATATTTATTTTTGTAATTTATAATTTTAATATTTTTGGTTAAGTTAAATTCAAGACCTTAATTTATTTTTCAGATGCAAATTTTAAATTTTAATTTTGAAGTACAAAATTTTAATTATAAATATTTGAATAATACATGCATATTCATATTCTTTTTTAATGGATCATATATGTTGCAAATGGATTAATGGAACAAAAAAAAGAATGTTGCAAATGGATTAAGTTTTATAAATGGGCTTAATGGATATTGTGATTAAAATAAAATATCAAATTTGCATACTATAAAATATTAATTTTCGAAAATATAATTATAAATTTCTACAACATATTTTATATATTGATTTTTTCTATTTTCTAATTTTATGACTTTGAACTTTGAGTTTTATTTTTGGGTGTACAATAAAAATGACTTTTGAAATTCTTTTTAAAACTGTTATATTTAAATATGATAGTAATTATGGGTATTAGAGTATAGATAGCACAAATTATAATTAATCATGTATATAGTTTTTATTAAAATAAATCAAATAATAATTATAGATAAATAAAATGAAATAGTGATGTGTAAATTTTTTAGAGACCACTTGATGAGGTGGCACTCTAAGAAGAGAGAACATTTTACTTTATATATAGATAACCAACAGAATTAGGGCAGATGAGAAGAAGAAGTATAGGTTGAAGTAATTACATGATGAAGATGATTAATGTTTGCCAAAAAAAAAAGTTTTTTCAATTTTTTTAAACATTTTTTCAGTTTTTTTTTCAAACATATGTCAACTTCTAAAGCATTCACGTGGCAAAGAGCTGGAAATAACAGTTCAACTATTATACAATAGATTCCTTCAAATTTTAAAGAAAAAGACATTCAAATATTTATATCAAAATTTTTAAATATTTAAATAAAAAATTAATTGTTTTTTTTGAAGAGGATAAGATTAATGACTGATCTACTCAAATGGTTGTGTTAATTTAGTTTCAAAGCATATTATTAATAAATAAAAAAGTCATGTCGCCAAATTATAAAATGTAAACGATTCTTATGTGTGTTTTTTTAAGTTTCGAAGCATGTTATCAAAAGAAAAAGTCATGTAGCCAAATTATAAAATGGAAACGACTTTTTGTAGGGCAATATATTTAGCATTAAATAATGGTCAACTTTGTCTTCAAATAAATGGAGTATATGTTTTCGTCACACTTATCTAAGAAAATAGGACTCCGCAACATAAAAAACAACTGAAAGTCAAAAAGAAAGTTCATTAAGCCTCTCTCGTTCATACCCATGTACGAGATCAGACTAAACCGACCCAATGGCATTGAATTCGCAAAAGTTCAAATTCGATAGCAACTACTGAACCACCAATAATTTGGTCTATAGTCAAATCAAGCCGAACCGGACCAAATACACTACTGTACCCCAACCACCTCAGAACATTTGTGAAACCGGAATCTTGTACTCTTTTTTCAGGGACAAGAAACCTAAGCAAAAAAAAAAAAAAAAAGGGTTAACAGCTAACTTCTGACAATAAACTGGCTGATACAAAGCTTGTTGCATCCCAATTTTAGTACCTCTTTAGGGTTAGTGACTCAAACCAGGAATTTGCTACGAATTTCACAGTGAGCTGCTACGAAATGTGCAGAGATGGCTTCCAAATTGAGAGATGACATCAACAAGACCTCCATAACCTCCCACAGCAACTACCTGCAAAATACACAAGCATTGGATCAAACGGTTAAACATCGAGTTTATAGTCCAAAAGGGGAAACAACTTCGCAATAACATATACTATAACGTAGCTTTATCTCTGGATAATTCGATTGCTGAGCCTTGTTAGTCGTTTAAAGCAGCAGGCAGATCAAATAGATAACTAATTATGATAAATCATGATAAATCTCTAGGGCGATAAGTAAATACGCGTATAGAAAAAGGCGCGAAAAGAAAAACGTGGTGCGAAAGGGATCAGAAACTTACTCCCGCTGGATGCAAGGAAATGGAAAATACTGAACTAGGAGCACACTGAATCTGAGAAAGCAAAGCTCCATTTAAGTCGAAACGCCTTAGAATTGGTTCTGCTCCTACAGTCAAAATCTGATTGTGTAGATTATGTGTTAAAACAGCATTAAAAACAAGCAAAATAATGTTCAACCTTTACAGAGGAATTAAGACAATGTGTTCATCTGTGTTTCCAGTTTTTTTAGAATAGCCCTGCTTACCTGCTTTTCATCAAATATCACATCTTGTACATGTGCAGGGGAGGATATTGTTGATACGCATTCTGAGGCAGGAAGATTCCATAAAGCTAGATTTTTACCCTGTCCACAAACCTGGAGGAGGGGAAATCAGGTCTTTAAGCTTCTTAATAATCCACCAGTAAAATAGAATTATATGCTCAGGTGAGGACAAAGAAATAGCAGATTATGGAAATACAATGAGTTGTCCATTTGGTTAATTCTTACCAACCAGCTTTCACTTCCATCGAGAGCCATAGAACTAATGCGAAAGCGGGACTTTTTTTCCTGGGAACCAATTACTTTAATGCATTTCCCTGTTTTGCAATCTAGTTGACAAAACAGAGGGATTACAATTAAGTTTTGAGAAGCAGTCAACAAAACTGAGGAGCATTGGATCCCAAGTACCAACATGAAGACTCAACTGATCTAGAAAGTTTTATAATCACAGATGATCCAAACATAGTACTAGAAACTACAGCAGAAACATACCCCAGATTCTTGCCGTCCCATCCTCTGAACCCGTCAATATCTGGTGCAAGAGACTTACTACGATCAGACAAAAACTCTAAACGTGGAACTCAAATACCAATATGAAGGTGGACTTGTAATAATTATCGAAACACCATTACCTGGCTTGCAGAACTACGCGAAACTAGACAATGCAAATAGTCTGAATGCCCCTTGAAGGTCATTTTGATTTTACCACTTTCCTAAAGATGTTGGTCACACAAATGATTCTTGTGAGTTTAGATATCTTGTTATCACATTGTAGTAATAGACATTCACAACGATAAAATACATACCACGTCCCAACAATATGCGCAAGAATCACCAGCAGCCGTAAATATGCTTCCTGACTATATCATAAACCAAAAATGAGGGAAGGGGGACACAGTTAATCTGTAACCAAGCAATGAGATATAATTGGACATTTCAGGGGGAAAAAAAACACAACACTACTACATGAAGTGACATTGCCAAACAGAAATACAAGTCCAACCTGAGGATCAACAGAAATGGCATTGATCTCGGGCATTGGTGAAAGAGCACCCCAAGGACCTCTATGAGAAAAGAAAAAGAACGGTGACGATACACATTTGTAAATCAGTTTATTAGGAGTCTTACCAAACTAATAGACACAACTACTAACAGAAAGTGATCAGCCGGTAGAATGAAATGAACAAGACTCACTTGTGTTGTGGATTAGTCAATTCAAGCAATGGCTTGGCTTGGTTCTCTGTCGAATCATGAGAAAACCATTAAGCTAAAAAAAACTTCAAATTTCAAAAAAAAACCCACCAAAATGGTACACACCTTGCAAAGAAAGAGACGACTCTGATTCAGAAAATTCATTCCATTTCCATCCTCGAACTCTCCCATCATCACCACAACTACAGAAAGACCAGATCGAAATCGCCCGTTTCTCACATCAACCTCAGGATACTGAATTCGAGCTTTGAATTACCGATCATGGTGGTTTAAATCTACCTGAGGAGCAGAGCATCTTCGTCTTCGCCATAGAACTTGACATCATACGCGGGTCCGTCGTGTGCCCTAACCACTCCCTCAGGTTCAGCCACCATAACGTCCTCAACTGTCGAGTATCCAAACGCCGCCGATTGGGACACAAGCGAGTTCATCGAATGTAACGCTAGGGTTCCGTCGCTGGAGGCGGCGACAAAGGCGTCCGGGCTGTGATTTCTCGATGGAGGAGCCCAGGCGGTTCGAAACACGGTGCGCGTCTGTATCTCTCGCTCCTTCAGAATTGCTTCTCTATACTCATCCTCATTCCAATTAGTAGCGTTTCCGTGCATATTCTTCTGCTTCTTTGAAATTCCGGTGGTACTTGGCAGAACGCCGGAGAAAAAAAGCAGCAGTGGTTTTGGAGAAGATGACGAGCAAGGAGAACAAAATCCCTAAACCGGCCTAGTAGTAATTCTGTTAAATTACTCTTTTGGTCCCTAAATAAGTAGTAGTTGGTATTTTTGTCCCCTAGATTCCCTGGTGTACTATATAATCCCCAATTCCTTGGACGGCAGAAACCTGTGACCGAGTCGGAAGTTTTGATGATAGCAAAAGAAAAAAAATCAGACGCCGTCTGTGGGGATCGAACCCACGGCCACGGGATTAAAAGTCACGCGCTCTACCACTGAGCTAAGACGGCTTTACATTTCCTCTATCCTTTGAAAGCATCAAATATTGTTTATGAGCTTCATAAGGTTGGGTTTGGACCTGTTGAAATTCAATAATGTAAGTATGGGCTTGCTGCAGTTTTTGGTCAGTAGATTTGTGAAAGTTTAGGTATTCTTTTTGAAGACGAAACCAAATCAGTACCATTGTTTAGGATTGCCATAGATCATCAACTCATACATCAGAGTGATTGCTTTTGGTTTGTTTTTCTTTGCTTACCAACCTCAACGTGAAATTGTTGGCTTCTTGTAAATATTTTCTTAGCTAACATTTATATATATATACTTAAACTTCAATTTGCTCACAAGTTCTAAATTTATGCTTTATGCATGACAGAATACGAAATGGCTATAATATATACAAATGAATGAATGATTTTTAGAGAAAATAGGGAAGCTGGGAGTTATTTATTAATTAATAATACTGTGAATTATTTATATTAGTATGGGTAAACTAGACATATTAAAAGTCTCAATTAGTCAAAAAAAATCTCCAAAATGACATTTATCTTGAAATAGAGGAAGTACGAACTATAAACAAGGTTATCTTTTGATAAATGTATAATATTATTATTTAATCATGATATTGAATGATAATAAATAAAAACCATACACATAGTTACAGTTTTTGCTTCGGACCACGTAATCACTGGACCAGCCTAGTACATACGTCCTTGATGACGCTAACAGATACTACAACAAAGCATTGCAATTCAAAAAACCTAAATATTTTCTGTGGAGTTATTGATACCACGTATTAATCATAGTTATTATGTTGATAATGATGAATGCTATTAATCTCCAAAAGTTGGCGTATGAAGAAACGTGTTAAACTGTTAATTAAGGGGGACCGCTTATGCACAAACACATGAACAAGGGAATGTGAATGGAGAATCAAATAAAATCAAATGCCAAACAATAAAAAAAATATGATCGAGAAGAGGTTCATAATTCATTTCCCTGAGCATCTTTTTGGCTTTACTTAATTTACTCCAAAACTTTAGTAATATTCGCTTTTATTTCTATTTTAAATCAATTTATACGGATTACGTTTCGATTTTACATTCGTCCTTACAAAAGATAACTTTTTATTCCTTTGTTCTCTAATTGGAGGATAGATGTGTGTTCTAGAGATCTTGCGTTGGGAATCTAGCTCTCACGTAGATCAAAACCTATGTACAATTTTACGCAATAACCAAATAAAGTGTAATGTCCCTTGCCAAGGTAAACGAAAAACATAAATACATGTAGGCCATGCATGTGACATAGTGGTAGTTGGACATGAAACAAAGCGTAAATTCGTTTTCTGATGTTCTCAATTTCCACTAGAATCAAACGTGTTGAGAAACATTAGCTAGTTAGGATTCTTTGTATTGTCGGCTGGTTGTATTGTGAGGTCATTGTAAAGCAGGTTGAACTAGGCATCTTCAATCAAATGGTAGAGTTCAGTTGAACATAAAAATTGGTAGACCAAATTTTTTCCCCTTGGATTGGCTCACTTTTGAGACTAATCGGACGACTTAAATCGATTGTTGTTGAGCCAGTCCCCCTAATCTTGGACTCATTCGGATCATCCAAAGTTATTAGAAGAAGAGAGCAGATTTAAATTAGAGTATAGCTACTTTGATATTAAATAGTAATTTCATTCGTCTTTCTGCTAGTACGCATATTATGGCAACTATAACAAAAAAAATGTTGGACACACATCATAAATCCATTTTACTACCTAGTGCCCATTCTCCAATCCGGTTTACCAATTTATTCACTATTTTTTTTCTCTTTAACAACGATTTTGCGACTCTTGTGAGTGTGCATGTTGTATTGAGTTTACGTTTGTCACATCACATTATCACTGCCGGACGAACGATTTGGACCACCCTAAGCGAATTAAAAAATTATACATTTTTATTAATTTTTTTTTAAAAAAACATATGTTAAAATTAGATAATACAACTTCATAAACTGTTTATGGAAAGAAAAAAAGTTTAAAAAACAAAATTATTGAAATACAACTCTTTTTGCATTTTTTTTTCCTGCAAAATCGGCGATTAAACTTGAATAGTCAAGTTTTTGAACTATAGCTGTCTCAATCGACAACAAAGCCAACCAATTCAATCTCTCTAATAGCAAATCTATGATCAATTGATCACTCATTTCTTCTTTCTAATTAAGTAATAACTAATAAATCACTGCACATACTGACATACATTTTCTACGAAAACTTGAAGATAATGATCAATTGATAATTGATGAATTTGTGAAGGAACTAAAAAAAGGTGCTGAATTCTGTAACTAAAAAATCTGAAGAAGGAGAAGGTGAAAGAATAATCTGTAACAAAACGCCAAGAGGAGATCTTTCACGAGAGAGTCGTCGACTATTCATCTTCCTTATGTTTAATTTAATTGTTTTTCTAAAATAAGATTTAAAAATTATTAAGAAGTCCTCGTACAATTATTTTATCTAAAAAACCCCAACTAATATTATTCTTACTTAAGAAGACTTACAAACTAAAGTTTATCCATTTTAATATATATATATATATATATATATATATATAACTAAAATTTTCTTATAAAATATATGCCCTTAAAAAATGGCTGCCCCAAGCGACCGCTTCACCTGGTTGCCCTCTGAGCCACTCATATAACAAATCTTAGAGCCGAGCATAGTCGTTTTGGTGCACAGTTGACAAAAAAAAACCATTCATTATGTACAAATAATATTGAAAAGAGAGAATCTATAAGCTCAAATTGACAAGAAATAAGGGTTTAATCCGGTGGAATATATCTTAAAAAAAAAACGTGGCAAGTGGATGATGATGATATATATGCATGCATCACCAAATGTAGACCCCTAGCAATCCTTATATATAAACCCTAAAACCACAACACAGTTGTTTCATCTCATCATATCTTATTGAAAGAAAATTAACTCTAGGGTCTTCGGCTAATATAAAACATGAAGATCATATGCATATGAAGGTGCTAATAAAAGAAGGTAAGTGAATAAAACAATAAGGAAGGCGACAGAAGAGAGTGAGCACACATGGCTCCCTTTTTCTAGCATGCTTATGCTCGAAAGCTCTGCGTGCTCACCCTCTTCTTGTCTCCTTTCTCTCTTTACATATATACACTGTTAGTATTTATATATTTACATATATGCATCTGCATGGCAACATGGACCGATTGTATTATGACTTATGAGAAACGTCTATATAGATGGATATACAGATCAATCTTTATTTTTCATGGTAGCAAAAAAAAATAAAAAATCTTTATTTTTCATTAATGTTTTATGACTCACATACATACATCACTTGTTATAATATTAAAAAGGAATTGTCGTAATTAGTCAAATCTTCATCATGATAAATGGTCGAATAGGTACGGAAAGCTCTTTTTGTAAAGGATAGTTATAAATTAATGATTGAAAAAGAGTAACTGATAAACATTACATCAATATAAAATAAGGCTACGTAGATTTTGTTTTGTAGAAATGATGAGTTTTTGAGTTAGAAAAAGGAGGACGAGTTAAGGCTGCAGGTTAATTTCTCATGATCGATAAGGAGAAAAGTATGAACATCAAGAGATGATCATAAAGGGACTAACTGAAGGAGCAAGAGGCAAAAGACTGGAAAATATATACTGAAAGAACGAGAAAGATGTGCGCTAATGTTTCACTACATTTGAGGTGTAGCAAGTTGAGGATCAGAGATTCGATTGTTTGTTTGTGTATATATAAATATATGGTAATTTCAAAAAAAAAAATTGAATTACAATTCACAACCAACCAAGTGGTGGTAGTCTAGTGGTTCCCACTTGGGGAGGAGTCGCCCTGTTGGTCTATGCCAGGGATCGATTCTCTTCAAGCGCGGAATTGCTAACATTTCTCCATTTGACCACACGGGTATGAAACTATGTTTACGGTCCATTTGAAAAACTAGAAGGGGCGTCTATTCGTGGGCATTCCTTTCCCTAGAAGGATTAGTCTCGATCCTTCCATAGATCGGGAATTCTTCGTGAGTCACAAAAAAAAAAATTACAATTCACAACAATAAAATAGAAGTGTGAGAAACAAAATTACTAATTTGCGTCCTAGCATAATTCTGAAGAGAAGCTAGCTATCTTGTTGCGGATAAAATACATATATACAAGCTGTTCAGGCTTAGTAAAAATACTTTTTCTTTATCCACAAAAATGTTTTTTTGTTTGTTTGTCAACTATCTACAAACATTTAATAGTGGTTCAGTTACAGATAAATAATTTAAAAACTACATGTCTTGAAACTTCCTACACTTTGATTTGGCTCGAACTATATATAAATAACATATACAAATATACACGCTAAACATCTTTGATATTATTATGTTTATAAAAAGCTTTGATTATATAAATATATGATATCGTTATCGTGACATCTAATTAATCATTTAAAAAAAAAGTTCTGTTTACATTTGCCTTTAATGTTTGAAAAGGAACTGAATATATAACCGTGAAGCACCGGCATGGAACAAGCCAAAGATTGACCTGACCTCTAGCATATAAGCATCGCCTCCTCTATAACATTTTACTTTTCTTATCTTTTTTTTGTTGTAGTTATTATTCTATCATTTTTATTTTATACCTAGTACTGGGAGTATATATCTTGTATTACAGAATATGTTAAATTTATTTAGCTTCATAGACAAATTTTAAATCAGTTTGTTTTTTTTTTTCTGGTTAACGGTTACTTCTCCTGCAAACCAAAAAAAAATCTATAGAGGGAGAGTTTGACCTTTTTCGTCAGAGTTACAAAAAATGAGAATACGATAGTGAGTTACTTTTTAAAGAATATGAGAAATCAAAGACGATGCAGAAAGTCTGAATGTTTCGTGTTATTCATCCGAGACCTAAAGGTCTGTTTATATACATACACAAGTCCTTATTGAATAAACCCAAATCTAAATACAATCTTATCTATACAAATACCAAAGTCTATCAGGAATAGGTTTCCTAATACCCCCTCAAGCTGGAGAATGAAGATCACAAATTCTCAGCTTGGACAGGAAAACGTCAAACTCTTTTCGACCCAAAGGTTTGGTCAGAATGTCCGCTAACTGTTCGGAAGACGAAACATGCTGTGTTTTGATAGTGCCGTTGATGATGTCGTCACGTATAAAGTGACAATCAGATTCTATATGCTTTGTTCGTTCGTGGAAGACCTGATTGTTGCTGATATGAATGGCAGACTGATTGTCACATCGAAGTGTCATTGGGCCGGAGTGAGAAATGCCAAATTCGAATAGCAGAGTTTTCATCCATTTAAGTTCTTTTAACGCCTCTGCCATCGCATGATATTCAGCTTCAGCTGAAGACTGTGAGACTGTATCCTACTTCTGAGCTTTCCACGACACCATAGATGAGCTGAGTTGAATAATCCATCCCGAGATAGAGCGCCGAGAAGCAGGGCAACCAGCCCAGTCGGAGTCGCACCATCCAGTAAGATGAAAAAACGGTGTTGTTCGAAGAAGAATACCTTGACCGAGTGTTCCTTTTAGGTAACGAAGAACATGAAGGACCGCCACTCAGTGATCAAGACGTGGAGCATGCATGAACTGGGTTAGGAGATGAATCGAATAGCGCATATCGGGACGTGTCGTGGAGAGATAAACTAGGCGACCAACGAGACATCGATAACGAGCAGGGTCGGTGAGGAGATCGCTTTTGGAGACCGCCAGTCGATGTTTCTAATCAATAGGGAAACCAGAAGGTTTGCAGCCAAGCATACCGGCTTCGGTCAAAATGTCTGTGCAATATTTCCGTTGACACAGATAAAAGCCCTGTTTACTGCGCGCCACTTCAATGCCCAAAAAACATTTCAGAAGACCAAGATCTTTCATATGGAAACAAGATGAAAGATAGGCTTTGAAGTCGATGATGGAAGGAGCTTTGTTGCCGGAGATGACGAGATCATCCACGTATACTAATACTCGAAGTATTACGCCGTTCTTGGAGTAGACAAACAGAGACGAGTCAGATCGAGTCTGAGTAAATCTGAATGTACGTAGGGCAGCGGCGAGTTTGGCGAACCAGCATCGCAGCGCCTGCTTGAGGCCGTAAAGAGACTTACGTAGTTGACACACACGTGTATCTCCTTCAGTTTGAAAACCGGGAGGAGTTTTCATATAAACTTCCTCGGTTAGGTCTCCGTGCAAAAACGCATTATGCACGTCCATCTGATGAACCTCATAGTCCTGTTTCGCAGCAATGTCCAGAAACGTGCGATAGGTGTTCATCTTTGCTACGGGAGCAAAGGTTTCGTCACAGTCTACGCCTTCTATCTGGTTGTTACCGAGAACAACTAAACGCGCTTTATATCGTTCAAGTGAACCGTCAGATCGAAGCTTCACTTTGAATACCCATTTGCAGCCGAGAGCAATCTTGCCCGGAGGTAGATCTTGAAGATCTCAAGTTCGGTTAAGCATTAATGCTGAGTATTCAGCAGTCATTGCATCGTTCCATACTTTCTCCGCCATTGCTTCCTTATAGGATCGAGGCTCAACGACCAAGGAAAGAGCAACCAAATAGCATCAATGAGCAGCTGAAAACCTGTGACAATTGTGATATGCAGAGAGAGGATGAGCCGTACCTGAGGACGTGGTTGGAGGTGGTGATGGTGAGAGAGAGACCGTTTGTACCACAAAACATATCAAGCGAGTGGATGGAGTCCGAATTTGATGACCACGACCAAGTAACGGCTGTGTGTCCATAGTTGCAGTGTTCGAGACAGAGACCAATGCATGTTGCAACGAAGGTGGGTCGATGTCATCAGGTACCGGAAGAAATACCGGTGAGTCGATTGTCGGAGCCGGAGGAGTAAGCTCAGGGATTGTCGGAGTCGAGTCGAGAAACGGGCATTTGTTCTCCTCAAAGATAACATCGCGAGAGACAAAACAAATTTCTTTGTTGAGATCAAAGAGTCGCCAACCTTTCTTGCCATAGGGGTAACCAAGAAAAACACATCTCCTGCCACGAGATGCGAATTTATCCCCATGATGATTCAAGTTATGTGCATAGCACAGACAGCCAAAAACGCGGATGTGGTCGAGTTGTGGAGGGCGCTCATGCAGTAGCTCATACGAGTCTTATCCTTCAAGATCTTGGATGGCGTTCTGTTTATCAAGTAGTGCCGTGAGAGTGCACTCAACCCAATGATCAAGAGGAACGCCGGACTGAAAACGGAGAGCTCGCGCGATTAAGAATGTGTCGATGTTTCCGCTCGACAAGCCCGTTTTGTTGCGGAGTTCCTACGCATGATGATCCATGAATAATTCCCTCTGTTCGGAAATATTGACTGAGACAGATGAACTCTGTTCCATTGTCGCTTCGAACTGTCTTAACGTCACGGTTAAATTGCCAGCGAACAAGGGCAAAAAGTTCGTTAAGGTGATTAGAAACTTTTGCGTTGTCGGGCAGGAGATAAAGCCAAAGCTCGAGAATAATCGTCGACAATGGTCAGGAAATAGCGAGATCCACAAAATGCAGACACGTGATATGGTCCCCAGATATCGCGATGAATCAAATCAAAAGAACTTGATGCTTTATTAATGCTATCGGAAAAATATTGTCTTGTTTGTTTTGAACGCAAATAGACACACCAAAATCACTACTCCTAGAATGAAAACGAACACCCGGAAGTAACCCCACAATGCGAGATGCTGGATGACCCAGACGACGATGCCACAAAACACTGTCATCGCCAACACTTGTATGAAGAGCCACCGCTGTTTCAATGCCTCGAAAGTGGTACAGTCCTTCTCCCTCATGTTCACCCGCTCCAATCAAAGTCCTCGTGGTGCGGTCCTGCAAAACCGCAAGTATATCAGTGACTTGGCCGATACAATGATTATCAGACACAAGTTGACCAAAAGAAATCAGGTTCGTGTCAAATCTGTCCACAAGGTAAACGTTTCGCATTTCTAATTGAGATGTCAATCGGACTGTCCCCTGTTAAGTGGACAGAGCAGCTGCTCCTTTCGGTAGCTTCATTGAAACCGGGGGAACATGTCGGAGGTCGGAGAGCAAATCGAGTCGGCCGGTCATATGATGCGTAGCACCTGTGTCGAGAACCCAAATAATCTCATCACACTTACCACTGCTCCGAGATGGTAAAGCGCTGCCGAAGAGCTGGGTTTTGTTGATCAATTGACACAGTGTCTGCCATTGTGCATCCAAAAAACCAGTTAAGCCTTCCTGATCAGCATCAGTGAGTGCGAGATTAGTGGATACTGATGGTTGTGAGTTAAGAATTTGAGTTACGTTCGCCCGTGGTCCTGTGTTCGTGGTGGTTGTTGAGTTTCCGGAGTTGCCTTGAGGCTTGTCTCTGTTACGAGGACGATCACCCCACCATTCCGGAAAACCAATAACCTTAAAACATCTGGATACGGTGTGACCAGGTCTTCCACATGCCGTGCAAGTGACATCGGACTGTGGACGAGAACCGGTCGCACCGGAGCAACTGTTTCGGCGTGTATTAGAGGCTTAAGCTGTGAAACCAAGAACAGCCGGAGCCTCTGTTTTTGCCATCTGCTGAACTATCTCATTCTGCATAATGGTTTGATAGACTGTGTCGAGATCAGGTAGTGGGATTTGCGCACAAATTTGAGATTGAACGGCTCCATGCATCGCATCATCGAGTCCAAGGAGGAAATCATGAACTTGAATAATGTCGCGTTCTGTTTCATGAGCGACAGTCAGATCGTAAGTATACAGTCCACAGCCGCAAGTTTTGGTGGATAAGCACTCCGACATAGCATCCCAGATTTTGTTGAGACGTCCGAAATAATCATCCAGTGAAGCTCCATTCTGTCTACAACTCACGAGAGAACCTCGCAGGTGCTGAAAACGAGCTCCACTTTTAAGAGCAAACCTTCGCTTGATGTGTTCCCACAAGTCTTTCGCAACTTCTCGATGAGAGATGTTGGTTCGTAGTTTCGGTTCGATCGTGAGTTTGATCCAGTTGACCAGAAGGTGATTGTTAGCCAACCAGTCTTCTAGATCCGGTGAGTCGGTTGCCGGTTTCGAAATGCTTCCATCAATGGAAGCAAACTTTTTTCGAGCGCTCAAAGCCATACGAAGGTTTTGAGCCCATTCATCGTAGTTGTGTCCGGTGAGCAGAGGTTGAGAGATTACTGCTCCAGGATTGTCGCTGGTCGAGAGATCGTACGAGGAGATCGTCTTCCTCGCACGCGGAGCTGCTGCACCGGTGGTGATGATAGAGCCGTTGAGGTTCATCGTTCAAGTTTCGAGATCGAGATCGAGGTCGAGATCAAGTTCGAGGTTGAGAAAAAAAAATCAAAGAGATCGGTTTGTAAGTTGTTGTGCTCTGATACTATGAGAAATCAAAGACGATGAGGAAAATCTGAATGTTTCGTGTTATTCATCTTGAGACCTAAAGATCTGTTTATATACATACACAAGTGACAAGTCCTTATCGGATAAACCCAAATCTAAATACAATCTTATCTATACAAATACCAAAGTATATCAGGAATAGATTCCTAGTAGAACAGAGAAGGAGAGGGAAAGTAGATAAAAAAAGTGGAATCAAATTATCAGTTACGTCATTTGTGGCTTCTCCTTCTCATATATGTCAAATCGTTTTAAGCCTGCTGGATATTATTGGACTAATCATCTATATTTGTGTGTCTACGAAAATTGCAGGCTTATTAATTAATGAAGTCGGAGAGTCGACAATGATTAGGATATTTAATTAGTTTAAATATGCCGTTCTCGTTAACGACCAGTTACTTATTATTATTTTAATACGTAATAATTCGGGTATATCCTCATTTGTGCTCACCAAAAAAAAAAAAAAGGACTTTTGGTCAACGTTTGTGTACATATTAGAATAAAAAAATTGCAAACATTTTCACTTCGCAAAATCAAAAACTGGATTGATCATTCATAAATTTGCAAACTCGAACTGATACTGTATTAATATCTGTATAACAATTGTATCCGGTTAATAAACTGGGACTTTTAGACTTTGCCATTTCGGTCACCTTAAAAAGTTGAATAATTATTTCTCACCTAAAAACGATCATTTAAATTTAGTGATTGTCACTAAAAGCTACGTGTCATAAGAATTTCAGATCAAGTACATAGAATTGTGTGAGTTATATATGTAGTTTTTTTTTTTCTGTCTACAAACTGTATGAATTATATGCCATTGATAATAACAAAAAAGCGTGATATATATGTAAAAAAAAACAGTATAAAAAGCTCAATACATCAATTGTTATTTTAAAAAGTCTCTGAATTGTTTGAGAAAGTAAACAATATGAAAATTATTTGTATAGTTGCGAACTTGCGACCACTTCAAGAGTATTAATCCAGTAGCTTAAGTAAGTAATTCTATTACTTTCAAAAGAATACATTTTACTAAATAAAAGTTATTACATCTCTTTTGAAAGTTCTAAATTTTGTATAGACAATATACGAATTATTTAATAATTGTATGGATAATAAAGATGCACACTCTAATGATAAATAACTAATTGGCCGTCCATAAAAAATTTGGAATTTGAAAAGTATAACAAATGAATAATTAAACCTTTGAAGGCCATCTCCATGACTCCATCCCGTCGATTACTTCCTCTGTTTGCGTCTGCCTTAATATATCTATAATTTATTCTACAATAAACTAATATATTCAGACTGCAAGATCCGAATCGATGACGATTATCAAAAATCCCAACATAGACCAAACTATCTTTTGTTTGTTCCCAAAGTCAAATAGGCAAATTAAAAATATCCAACCTATGAGTCTACTTCAAAATCTTGTTTTATATACTTTACATATTTTTTTCAAACAAAATTCTACATAGAGACAATTCTAGAAGCGACTATCCTCAGGTTCCAATCCATGATTTCGAGACTACAATCACATTTTGTTATAAACAGTTAATCCAAATTGCAAACTCATATATATTTCTAGGTCGAGTCACAATACTATATATGCAATTAGTCTTAATGTCTACGTGCACAACATCAAACTGAACTCTGTATTATGTGATACTAAGACTATGATTGGTAAGAATTGTAGGAATTTAGTATAGTTTCTCAAACACTTCTACATCATTCTTTTCCCATCAAGCCTTAACTTGCTACTTGTATATATGAGTATACTCGTATACACAATGAATTTTGGATGGACTCATTGTTATGTAATGAATCCATCCAAAAATCAGATTCCTGCATAGTGATATTTTCGTTTATTCATGTTTTGTTTTCGAACAATTATTTTACGAGTTTCTAAGGCTTAAAAAAACGGAAAACTCACTGAAAATATTAAAAGATACAAGCCAATTGTCCTGCCCAACCAATCAGGTACTACAAATATTCCAGATAGATAGCTCAGCTAATCATCATACATATGTTTTTTTATTTATTAACACTTGGTCGTTAACAATCCATCCATATAAATATATAGAGAGATATATCAATACAATATAGTCGTGATCAGAGATACCCATCTCTGCAACAGCATATTCCCAACCGAATTTTGAGAAACAAATTCGTATCAGTCCACAAACTTTTTTCTCTTTACATACTTCAGGTTACTTGATCCATACGTAAGTAAACTGGTTTAGATGGTGGCAATGTTGACGCAAAAGGGTCGAGATATGAGCGGCGGTGGTAGTGGTCCAAAGGCGGAGGAGGGTGAGTTGTTCGTGGCGGTGGCCGTGAAGGGTATCATCGGAGATAAATTGGGTGGCGCAGGAAGCCGCCGCGCAGTACGGTGGGCGGTGGATAATCTCTTACCTAAGGCGGATCGGTTTGTGATGATCCACGTTATTCCCACCATTTCTACTATCCCTACTCCTAGTAAGTCTCTCAATCAACACATTTTTTCACATGTTTCTTGCTTTTGTTTTTTTTAAAAAAAATTAAATACAAATATATACATATAAGCCAAAATACAAATGAAAGTAAGCCAAAAAAAAAAAAAAAAAGCTTTCACACCAAGAAGACATTTAGGTACAAAATGTGAAATGTTTTATTTATTTATTAAGATCATAGTTATATATATGTGGCGCATTCGTGTTCAAACGTTTATTAGATTGATTAGTTATTTTTCGGTACTTTGTTATTTTTTCCAAGATTAAAAAGATGTTTGCTATAATCAAACGATTTCAGTTTTATATAATTTCCAATGAATTTATGAACACTGTTATGATTTGTAATTATAATCTTAAGAAACCATTTTAACTTTGGATAACATGAGAATTATCATTTTGACACAAATATTTCCAAATGCTTGATTAATTGAATATTAAGATTCCCTCATGAATTAAAATTTGATATATGATTGATGTAATTTGGGAAGTATTCACGTCATTTTTCTCGAGATTAATGTTTATGAGAATGGCGGTTGTTGCAGCCGGAGAGAGATTACCGTTGGAGGAAGTAGAGGAGAGATTGGTGGAAATGTATGTGAGAGACGTGAAACAAGAATTTGAAACAGTCTTTGTACCCTTCTTGAAAATGTGCAAGAGTACTAATAACAAGGTTGGTTCATCTTTACTTTCAATCCAAATTTTCAAAATCTGTAGATATTTTAGGGTCAAATTGTATATTCACTGAATTACATAACCCTTCCAGTGTCAGGTAGAGACTCTGTTGCTAGAGTACGACGATCCAGCAAAAGCGCTTTTAAGATTCATATACAAATCAGGAGTTAACAGTTTGGTCATGGGATCATTCAATTCAAACATATTCACACGGTATATACATAGCTCAGTTTGGTTTAGCTTTCCTTAGATAACACGGTCATTTACACTAACTGTGCCGTTTATTTTGGTTTAGGAGAACAAAAGGTCCAGGAGCACCATTGACTGTCTTAAGATACGCTCCAGAAACATGCGAAGTGTACATTGTGTGTAGAGACAGAATCACTACAAAATCTATGGATCCATTAATCAACGCAGGTAAAAACAGTGTGTTTCTATATATCTACAAGATATTGTCGCTTCAAGAAACTTCTCTCTAACGGTGTTTATCCGTATAATTATTCATCAGTGCCATGCACAAGTCCAAAAGCAGCCGCGACCGCCCGCGGTTTCCTGAAAGACGGTGCGGCTAGCTTCCACACTGTACAGTCTCAAACTGATCCTCGAGAATCCATAGGTAACTTATATATAAAACTAGGTTTGGATTTTTTAATATTTTTTATATAAGAAAACATTAATAATATTTGTTGAAATATTATTTTTATATTCATAATAGTATAAAATAATATATTTAATCACTAAATTTACATATTATGGATGAATCAGCTATTTATATAATTTTTTTATTTAACATATTTTTCATTTGAATTATTTTTGTTAAACAACTTACAGTTTATTTTTCGTATATTTAACAGTACTCTAATTTATATTTATTAATTATATATTTTACATCATATATTTGTCAATAATTTATTTATAATAAACAACTATATCTTTTTGTATATTTAACAATATTTTAATTTATATTTACTAATTATGTATTTTACATCATATAAAGTACTTTTTATGTTTTAGTGGTTTGAAAAATGAATTCTAACGTTTTTCTGTAACGTCAATATTTTTTGTGAATAGTTTATTATCTTATATTATAAGTTATTTTTTACGTATATATTTCATTTTATAAATACTTGGATATTAGATTCGAATCAAACATTTTAACCTTTCAAATCTATCTAGAAGTACACAAGTGTCATTTTAAAAATATTTTTTCTAATTATATATTTGTTAAAAAACTACCAAAAGAAATATAGTTTTATATGTACATCAAAATCTATATAATTCTCAATATTGAACTAATTTTATAGCCTAATAGTTTTTCAATAAAATTTTAAAATATTTTTACAAAACCGACATATGTTTTTTTAAATAGAATAATGCAATTTAATATTTTAGATTTTTAGAATTTCTGATGTTTAGATAAGTGATATTTAAATTTTTCTATGAAATATTAATTTTATAGAAAATTTTCAATTTACAGAATAAATTCAATCATGTCGACAAACTAAATCCAAACACTCTAGAACATGGTCTACTAATTTTTTTTATATCACATCATATTTTTTCTCATAAGCTCTAAAGGAATTCTTTTTTCTCTTCAAAAAATCAATCAAATCGCTTAATAAATATTATAAACTAAATATATTATTTATTTGGTTGAGTAGCTCTAAAGTCTAGTCTTAAAATTATCATTAGTTTACTCTGTTCAACTTATAATATTCGTCGTTACGTTTGTCTGTTTCACAGTTAATTACAATATTGCATAATATATTATATAAAAAATTATTTAATAATAATAAGCATTTAAAGTACATACTTTTAATATAATCTCATATCCATTATATTCAAATACTAAAAAGTTAAAATATATGAATCAATTAAAACTCTAAAAATATACAAAAAAATAAGTAACTTAAGATGATAATTTGGAATGTTTAATTAATTATTTCAAAGCTAATATAAACAATTTTAAAACTATATAATGACAATTATATTAGTATAATATTTAATTGGCTAATTTAATCAGCTTACAATGTATATAATTTCAATATTTTTAGTATAACCAAAAATAAACACCAATATTATGTTTAATCTATATTTTTTTGTCACCAATATTTATTTTAAGTTATATATGGTGAATTATATAATTGTTAATTATATTAAATTATCAAATATTCGTAATATAATATTAGGTTAACTTTTTATTAATAAAAATTTATAGATATATTTCTTACCTTATCTATTTGTTTTTAATATTGTTATATCTAGTCTTTTATTAAATTTATTCTAAGTTTTTTTGTCAACATTGTAGATTATATATAGTTAATTATAAAAATGAGATAACTATTTTAAATTAAAAAGTTTCCTAATCTAGTATTAAGTTGATTTTTTTATTTCTTACTTTATCTATTTGTTTTTAATATTCTGATATCTAGTCTTTTATTAAATTTATTCTAAGTTTTTTTTGTCACCATTGTAGATTATATATAGTTAATTATACAAATGAGATAATTATTTTAAATTAAAAAGTTTCCTAATATAATATTAAGTTGATTTTTTATTTAATAGAACTTTATGGATAATTTTATTATCTTATATTTTCAATTAGGAAGTTTCTTAATCTAATATTAAATTGACTTTTTGTTTAATATAAATTTATAGATAATTTCCTTATCTTGTGTATTTTATATCAACAATACAATTAAAAATTTTAGAAAATTTCTTAAACTTTAAATGTTGGTGTGGAATATTACTATTGGTTGTTTTAAAATTTCAATCATATGTGGACACTCTTAGAGCACTATAGCTTCAACTTTTATATATTAATAGATATCCTATTAATAGAGATTGATAGGATTTAAAATGATGCGGTTAAACGCATAGTAAAAAGTTTCAAATGAATACAAAAGAAAATTTATCAGTTCTAACTTGTATATACAAAAATTGGTTATGTAAATATTCACACAGTTGATGGTTTTTGTATTTTTATTTTATTGTTTAATATTTTGCTTTGCTTACACGAAACCAAAATAGTTTAGTTTCGACTTAGACCTAAATTTAGAAAACAAAGTAAGAATAAATCAGTATCAAAATCGATGTTGAAAGTTGTAGCTAACAAAATGCATCATCAATCGATTAGAGATTCATATAAAATATTCAAAATGATAATGCAGACATATGTATAATTTTCTATGATCTCTAAGAGAGCTGAGAATTTTTTGTTCTGTTTCTCATGGGTTTTGAAGAGGCAGGCACGAGGAGATCAGCATCAGCTAGAGAGTTGAGATTGGAGGCATTAAGCCTAACTTATATTCAACCCAAAGCACCTCAAAGTAGCGAGGTTTCTAGTGCAATAGTTCCGGAGATTACAAGACGCCGTGGAGGATCAGATATTCCACAGCTAAACTACTCAGATTTTGATCAAACAACCGAACCCCAATCGAATATTGAGCACATCACCAGAGAACAAAGAGACTCTGATTCGCCACCCGCAACATCTAGGAAATCCAAGAAGGTACTTATCCCTTTTGGTTCAATCATGAGACTAGTAAGAAGAAAGCCAGATTTTGAAGATCAGGTGTTTGTTTTGACAGGTTGAGATTGAAGCAGAGGTCGAGCGTTTGAAGAAAGAGTTACAAAATACGGTCGTTAAATACAAACAAGCTTGTGAAGAGCTTTTCTCCACGCAAAACAAGGTACATATATATATATATGTATATGATGATTGTCTAAAATCCCTAAGCAACCCCCAAGAAAACGATTAGAGACTTGGGAAGCACATTGTGCTTTTCGATGACCAAGTGTATTAATGTACACTTGGTCACAAACTTCAGACCATGTAAATGGTTGGCAATATAGATCATGGCCCTCAAAACCTAATTTTGAAATGAAGTACATGCAATTTGGTAGATTCATAGTGTGTAAACGATTCTCCATGAGAGTCACATTTTATTAAGTGGGTGCATTCGAATATAACTCTTATTTTCTTAAGTTTTGATTGTGACATTTTGAAATGGTGAATCATTTTGCTTGCTTGTTCTCCAAGACTCCAAGTGAAGTGTTTCTTTTGGGGTTTCTGGTAGGTTCAGGTGCTATCGTCGGAATGTTCGAAAGACGCTAGAAGAGTGAACAATGCTGTGGAGAACGAAGAGCTGCACAGGAAAACCGCGGCGCTGGAGAGAGAGCGGCACATGAAGGCGGTTAAAGAGGTAGAAGCGGCGAAAGCGTTACTTGCGAGAGAGTTTTGTCAGCGACAAATCGCGGAGGTAAATGCTTTGAAGACTTACTTGGAGAAGAAGAAAGTGATCGATCAGCTTTTAGGAACCGATCAACGGTACAGGAAATACACAATCGAAGAGATCGTTACAGCCACCGAAGGATTCTCGCCGGATAAAGTGATCGGAGAAGGAGGATACGGAAAAGTTTACCGTTGTAGCCTTGATAGTACTCCGGCGGCTGTTAAGGTCGTCCGACTAGATACGCCGGAGAAGAAACAAGAGTTCTTGAAAGAGGTAATTATAATTAAAGGATAATTGGGGGTCATAAAATGTAAAAAAGCACACCTAATTTTGTTCATTATTACTCTACAGGTTGAGGTTTTAAGCCAACTCCGACACCCACACGTGGTTCTTCTTCTCGGAGCTTGTCCGGAGAATGGTTGTCTGGTTTACGAGTATTTGGAAAATGGAAGCCTCGAGGAATATATATTTCACCAGAAAAACAAACCGCCTTTGCCTTGGTTTATCCGGTTTAGGGTAATTTTCGAGGTAGCTTGCGGCTTAGCCTTCTTACACAGCTCCAAACCGACACCAATTGTTCACTGCGACCTAAAACCGGGAAACATCTTGTTAAACCGAAACTACGTGAGCAAAATCGCAGACGTCGGTCTAGCTAAGCTGGTCACGGATGTTGCACCGGATAATGTCACGATGTACCGGCACTCGGTTCTTGCTGGTACATTGCATTACATTGACCCGGAGTACCACCGAACCGGAACGATCAGACCCAAATCGGATCTTTACGCGTTCGGGATAACCATTCTTCAGCTGTTGACGGCTCGTCAGCCGAGTGGGCTTGTGCACGCGGTTGAAAACGCTGTAAAGAAAGGAACGTTAACCGAAATGCTAGACAAATCTGTTACCGATTGGCCTTTGGCGGAAACCGAGGAATTGGCACGGATCGGTTTAAAATGTGCGGAAATTCGGTGCCGAGATAGACCGGATCTTAAAGCAGAGGTTATACCGGTTTTGAAACGGCTTGTAGAGACTGCGAATTCAAAGATAAAGAAAGAACGAAGCAACTTGCGTGCACCAAGTCATTACTTTTGTCCCATCTTACGAGTGAGTAAAAAGCTTACCTGGTTCGGTGCATGATTTTAATATCCAAAAAGTTGGAATTGGTTTTTGATTTTTAACTTTTTGAAAAACAGGAGATAATGGAGGAACCAGAGATTGCAGCTGATGGATTCACGTACGAGAAGAAAGCGATCTTAGCGTGGCTTGAGAAACACAACATTTCACCAGTGACACGACAAAAGCTCGACCACTTCAAGCTCACACCGAACAAAACACTCCGGTCTGCGATTCGCGATTGGAAATCAAGAGTCCGGTTCTCTAATGCCGTTGTTAATATAACAGGCTGATATTTCTCTACATATTTTTCTATTTGGAGTTGTAATATCCGTTAGTTATGTATGCATGTAAATATATGGTTTGTAAGGTTTTATGTGATGGGCAGAAAAAGAAAAGAGTTATGTGGTTTGGTATGTTTTGTAAACCCATAAGAAAATGGAAAATCAGTATAGGTTTGTTGTAAATTATCTGTTTACTGTATGAGATCAGGCCTGTATGCATATTTTTTTTTTTTCTAACATGAATTCATCCCAGCCTTTTTTTTAATAATTAAGAACTTTGTAGGTATTTTAAGAAAATGTTCTCAAAACATGCAATTGACACATCTGATATACGGCTAAATACAGTAATATTACTTAGTTAATGCTTTAAAGGAAAAAAAATTGGGACCATCAATCCAGTTAGTATAAAAAGCCTGGCATGATATGATTCATACAACTGATGATTAAGTTTCCCAGTTTTGTTCAAAAATTACAATTTATCCACTATTAGTGATCCACGTGTCAGGTCGTGGTTTGTGGGATGTTTTTTTTACATTTTATCTTTCTTTTTTTCCCCAAACATTAGCAAAAATAGAAAACCAAAATTTTCCAGGTAATCTCTGATTCCTTTTCTGAATTCCAAACTTGTACATTGTGATTGATCGATGGAAAAGAGACTTGCTTTTTCACAATTCATGGAGGCACAAATGCGAAAGTTTCTCTGCATTTAGAGAGAGAGAGAGAAAGGATTTGTTTTTTTTTTTTTTTAATTTCTTGGGAGAGATTAAAGATGGAGAATTGTGAAACGGATCATGAGGAGGAGGTGGTGGTGGCGGAGATGACTTCAGCTCCGACGTCGGAGGCTGCGGAGAGTTTGGAGGATGAAGGGTTGGTTTCAAGTTCGACGTTGGAGAAAGTTGCTGCAGCGAAGAAGTATATCGAGGATCATTACAATAAGCGCATGAGACACATCCAACAACGTAAAGAAAGGTAAATTGTTATATATATATCTCTCGTTCGTTTATGTGTAATGTTTTTTTTGTAAAATAATGAGAGCTTTTTATATGCATATTATACAACTGTTACATAAATTGGTATTTTTCTTTCTTTTGATTTGCAGGCGTTTTGTGCTAGAGCAAAAGATAGCATCTTTAGATGTGTCAGAGAAAGAACAACACGAGTTGCTGGAGGATTTGCAGAGAAAAGAGACAGAGTATACTAGATTAATGAGGAACAGGCTTTGCGTTGATGACTTCGATCTTCTGAGTATTATTGGTAGAGGGGCTTTTGGTGAGGTTAGTCTTTTTTCACGTATCTACGGTTTATTAACTTTGAACACTTGCAGTCGTAGCAATTAGAGGCACTTTATTTATTTTGTGATTGTGGTATCTTTCTTAGGTAAGACTGTGCCGTGAGAAAAAGACTGGCAACATTTATGCGATGAAGAAGCTGAAGAAGTCCGAAATGCTTAGTAGGGGGCAAGTGAGTCTCACGATCGTCTCATTTTACTCTTTGTTTACATATATGTTTACATATTACTCTTTGTTTAATAGGTTGAACATGTTAGAGCTGAGAGGAACTTGCTAGCAGAAGTTGCTAGTGACTGTATTGTGAAGCTTTATTATTCTTTCCAAGATCCAGAATATTTGTACCTTATCATGGAGTATTTGTCTGGTGGTGATGTGATGACTTTGCTTATGAGGGAAGAGACTTTGACTGAGACCGTTGCTCGGTTTTACATTGCACAAAGTGTTTTGGCTATTGAGTCGATACATAAACATAATTATGTTCACAGGTTTGATTCTATCTGTTTTCGGGTTCTCATTAAAGATGAATGCAGCGTTAAAACTGGATATACATATTGAAGGTACATGTTTTGTAGGGATATAAAACCAGACAATCTTCTGTTGGACAAGTATGGTCATATGAAGCTGTCAGATTTTGGTCTTTGTAAGCCTCTCGATTGTAGAAATATTTCGGCTATGAACGTAAATGAACCTTTGAATGATGAGAATACAAATGAATCAATCGATGGTGATGAGAACTGCTCGATAGGACGCCGCGGAAGGCGTTGGAAGAGCCCATTGGAGCAGCTGCAGCATTGGCAGATAAACAGAAGAAAACTGGTTTAGAACAAAACTCTGTTTCAAGCCTTTTTTTATTTTTTTATGACAGTAAAGTCTTTTATTCATATAATATTTGGATTTTTCGTGCTCTTGGTTTGAAACAGGCATATTCAACTGTTGGTACCCCTGATTATATTGCACCTGAAGTGTTGCTGAAGAAGGGATACGGTGTAGAGTGTGACTGGTGGGTAACCGAAAATATCTTTTAGAGTATTCTCCATAGAACTGTACCTTCATGATCAGCTTGCTATCTTTTCTTGCTGCTTCGTTACTCGAGGAGCATCTACTAGTTGATGGACATGTTTCTAACTCCTTTCATCAACTCATACACATTCATTTGGCTGCAGGTGGTCTTTGGGAGCCATTATGTATGAGATGCTCGTTGGTTATCCCCCGTTTTACTCCGATGATCCTGTAACAACATGTAGAAAGGTCTCTTTGCTACTAAACTACACTAGTTTTCACTTTGTTCTTTATCTCATTTGTAGCTTTTTCTTCTTAAAGGATACTATTGATGCTGAGATAGTTACAGATAGAGGAAGTGTTCAATATCGCCAAACATGTTTTGCTTCTCTATGTTACTGTCAGGATATGCAGACCTTTTCTTTCTCTCCGACACAAATTGACATTCTGTGGTTTATACCAATGTTTTGTTTGACGGATTTTAGATTGTGAGCTGGAGAACTCAACTGGTTTTCCCCGAGGACGCAAGGTTGACACCTGAGGCACGAAATCTCATTTGTAGCTTGATTTGCGATTCTGAACATAGGCTTGGTTCTCATGGAGCCGGAGCAGAGCAAATCAAAGTGCGTAAATAAACATTGTTGACTCTCCTCTTGTCTTTATGTTTGTCTGTTACCATCCATTTTGACAAAACAAGACACATCTTAGGCTCATCCTTGGTTCAAAGATGTGGAATGGGAAAAACTCTATGAGATGGATGCAGCTTTTAAGCCAGTGGTCAATGGAGAACTTGATACTCAGAATTTTATGAAATTCGATGAGGTAAAAACTCCACCATCTCCAAGAATGAAAAAGTTTATTATATCTTCTCTTTCAGTGGCTATGCATCACTATCATCTTCTGATTCTTCCATAGGTTGACTGTCCAAAACCAACAAGAACAGGATCTGGACCGTCATGGAAGGTACCACAACACTCAAGAACATCGTATTTCCTTATATTCCAGGACTCTTGCTCTGTACTTATTTCTTCACGGGACCTTTGTATATGCTCGTAGGTGAGCATTACCCCACAAAACATCAATTTTGTGGGATATACATATAGAAACTTTGACGCTGTCCGTGGCGCTCGCCATTCTTTAGGTGCAACTCTTCTTCTTTGTTAGCCATTTCTCTTCTGCATTGTCGAGCTATCTTTCTCATAGTTTCTTGAAAATATGAAATGCTGCAGATATCAAAGGAAGCATTTCGCCACCACGCTCATCAACTGACTCTACCCGAAGTAAGCCTTTTGATTAGCATTTTACATGTTTTCCTCTACTCCATTGCAATAAAGCTTCATTTCAATTTTAATTCTCAGGTGACTCTGCAATTGACTACTGACGATGCTTCACAACAATGACTCAGTCCAAGTCATCGTCTTCTTCTACAAAACAGTCTTATGCAACTTTTGTGTGTTTCTTGATCCATTAAACTTTTGTTGTTCTCAATGTACAGCCATAACTGCTTGCAGTGGCATAGAGAAGAGAAGATATTGAGAAATCTCTCTGTCTTCCTTTTTCCGCAGCTGCTATTTTGCCTTTTTTTTTTTTTTTTTTAATTTCCCGGCGAATTATGTATCTGCCCAGAATTAGCCGTTCATGTATTTTTCTTGTACGGTCGTTTTCCTTGTGGCAGTTTCCAGCCGTTTTTTTTTCCCGCCATTGTTTACTAGTTATTTGTTAGCAACATCCAAAAAACTTGCTTTTGACTTTGCGGCTATTTGATCATCTTCTTTTCTTGTTTTGTATGTAAATATTGTTTATGCTCTTGTTGATGTAAATATCAATTCGTTTCAAATCTGATTAGGAAGAGTATTTACATTTCATATACTCACCAAACCCGCCAAAATATAAGATTTACTTATTTTTATGAAAACAGTATATTTTTGTTTGAAACACTTTACGAATTCGGAATTTTTCAAAAAGAAATTTAATAACATCTAACTTCTTTAAAAACCGTTTGTTTGAATACTGTTAATTAATTTGACTAAAACAAATCAGTTACATATACAGATTGGTGTGATTATTTGATAATAAGTAGCCAAAACAATGCATTGTAGTGCGATGACTAAATTACATAGACTTTAATTTGATTGGGAACACTGATGATTGTAGAGTGATGGAAAATAAATTAAGTTGCAGAATAATTTTTGAATGGTGAAAATTTGTGGAATGAAAAATTTATGCAACTTGATAGATTTGTCGAACTACAGAATTTTCAAAATAAACTATTTTATATTAATATATTATAAAAGGTCTATCAATAATTATTAAAAGTGATACGATATATATTATTAGAAAAAATTATTTTATTATAATTATTACTGATTTATTTTCATACATTTATAATATATAAAAATCGAATGATGTTGTGAAATAAAAACAATGATACAATTTTATTTATTATACAAATATAGTTAGTTAAGAAAATGTAAAAGTATTTCTAGTTATTTTTAAAAATCAAATATACTTACTAGTCATATAATCAAATAGTTTATTTGATTCAACTATACCACAAAAAGTCTACTCAAGAAACATACCGAATGTTAAAAAAAAAAACATGAAATATACCATATTTATTACCTATGTATTATCTTCATCACTTTACAGATGAAAAAAACAATACAAACCCGAAACCAATTAGCTTAATCCATCATAATTCGTCGTATTCCTTCAGATATATTTAATCTCAAACACTTATTACTTACAATATCTTGTAATTTAATTTCTTTTTTTGTCCACCATTATGGATCAAATCACCTTAGTCAATCTTCTAAAACAAATATTTATATATACCAGATACTTATTTACATCTGTTATTTTCATTGGTTCTAATTAAAACTTGAAAGATTTTAAATACAACACTTGTCATCTATAGAAGTACTCAAATCAATCAGACAATTCATCCCATTAATTAATAAAATTCTTTACAAAATGCAAATGTATATTCAAAATGATGAAATCAATATATTACCTTATAAGTTCACTGTCTAAAAGGTTGCAACTCTTGTTAGTAGTATATAATAGGATCCATAGGCTTAGTTATGTTATGTAGGCCTGGGCAAAAAACCCGAACCCGAAAAACCGAACCGAACCGAACCGAAAAAAGTAGAACCGAACCCGAACCGAAATTTTTAAAATACCCGAACGGGTCCTAAATTTCAATATCCGAAAACCCGAACCCGAATCCGATCCGAACCGGGAACCGAATGGGTACCCGAAATAACCGAAATACAATCATATTCCTAAAATATTCATAATATTTAGATTTGATATAGCTTATTTATCCTAAATTATATTTATAAATCCAAATATATGTATAACTTTTAGACAAAAATAACTAAAATATCAAAGATAAACAAAATATATGAAATTTTTAGCTATATTTGACAAATTTAATTGATTTAAACTTAAAATTAATTAAATTTTATTTTTTTAAAAAAATTTTGGGTATCCGACCCGAACCCGAATAAAACCGACCCGAACCCGAACCGAAATTCTAAAATACCCGAATGGGTCCTAAATCTCCAAACCCGAAAACCCGAAACCCGAATGGACCCGACCCGAACCCGAACGCCCAGGCCTAATGTTATGTATCAAAACACTAATAATTTAGTGATAATTAAATAAATCTGTAAACAGTAAAATCGCCATTGGTCGAGACCCCATAGCTGCTTGAAGCAGGCTCGGCTCGTATTTTTACCAACTTACCCTTACTTTCACCTTGAGAGTGGCAATGTATTCTTCAGGGGTTATACGATGGGTAAATTCGTAACTTCCACAGTCCTAGTTTCATCGCCGATCAAAAACAGCAACGAAACGAAGCCTTGGTTCCGCTTCGATCCCGTCCTCTCATGGCCGTTGCACGAACGTTGCTTAATTTCGATTTTCGAGCTCTTTACGTACTCTTCGAAACGATCTAAGTCTCAAATTCTCTGATTCTGGGAAGGAGTTTTGTTTTCGTCTTTTTCCTTTGCCGCGGTTTTTGATTCGAGGTACGAGTGGTTTCGTCTCATCTGTTTTTGATTATAGGGTTTTATTTTTTTGGTAAATTACTGTTGATTACGCTGCTTGTTTTAGTTAATTTCTTCAAATTCTTATAATTGATTCAGGGTTTTCCCCTAGGGTTTCAAATTCAAAAGTATCCAGGGATTGTCTCTATTTTAGTTCGTGAATTCTTGCTTCAAGTTTGGTTTTTTGTTGGGGATTTTGTGGTAATGGAGTTAAATTACGTGAAAAGTATCGATCTTAGGATATGATCAGTTAAAAATTCTACTTAAAAAACTGTGCTAAGTTGAGGAATCTATTTTCCAGACAATGCAGATTAGCTTTGATTTAGGCGTATAAGGAATTGTACTTTTCAAAGTTTTCTCTGGGTTTAATGATAGGTCCCTTCACTGGCTAGGTGATTTAGCTTTTCAACGAACTAAGCGGAAGTGAATATTGGAGGAAAATTTCAGCACAAATCAACTGGATATTATTATATTAGTAAGGGAAAGAATAGTTCCTGGAATTAAGGTTAGGCTAGTTTCGTTAGTATCTCTATTACTGCTCTAGTTCACTTTCAAAATTTAAGTAGAGTTTTTCAATTCCTTTTTGTAACATTGCTAATGTGTTCAATTAATGTGTTCCTTTATTGGTTTTAGTTCTTAACTTGGTATAGATTAGTTTCAGTATTTAGAATAAGATGTTCGTTGCTATAAGGGACATGAGCATGGTTCTGGCTAAACTTCATTACGGATATTTGCTTACGAAGCTAAATGTATGCAGTGACTGCGAGAAGAAAATCTATCTGAATCCACATATAGATTCTTCCCTGTGTTTGTATTTAGGGTCTAGATATCGGAGTTTTTTTTTTCTTCTACTTTTGGCCTTTTCAAGAGTTGGACTGTGTTCATCAAATGTTTCACTCTCTTGATTTTTTTCATCTTTTACGTTCTACATAAAACATTTTGGGATTTGTTTGTCTCCCAAGTCACGGTACAGGCGTTTACTGATGTTTATGTTTCATTTGCCACATTGCAGGTTCACCCTAAATTAATTATTTGAGAGCTGAATAATTAGCATTTATGTGCTACAGCTTGTCATATTCCACTGTGTATCTAGTGTTTATAATAAAACATAAGACTTTCAAGAGCTGAGGGGATGTCAGCGCCTGGGAAGTTTGATTATTCTTCCGGTGCGGTCGATAGGCCTCTATACAGATCTAACTTTGCTGCACAGATGGAAAGATCAAGCAGCTTTCGTGAGTCCATGGAACATCCTGTCCCATCTCATCCAAACATGTTGAGGGGCACTTCACCATTAGCACAAACCGATGTAACAAATTTCTTTCAGTGTTTGCGTTTTGATCCTAAGGTGGTTGCCGCGGATCACAAGTCTATTCGTCAAGGTGACTTTAAGCGGAATGTGAATATTGCTCTTGGAATACAAGGAGATGAGTCTCCTACTGGAGCTTTGAAAGGGAAGTTAATTCCATCTCCTATACCAGAAGAGATCAAAAGACTAAAGGCTGGTCTGCGCGAAAACAATGTGAAGGCCAGGTGGTTTAACTATCACAAGTTATTTAGTTGTGTTTGAAGTACTCTTTTGGCTCATTTACCCTTTTGATCACAGGGAGCGCGTAAAAATCTTCAACGAAGCTTCTTCTGTATTTAACAAGTTTTTCCCAAGTGTGCCGACAAAGAAGAGGTCTCGACCAGAAGGGTTTTCTGGTGAGCGGTCTGGTGATCGCTTGGTATCAGGATCAGGCCTAGGTAAAATAGGCATTCAAGGTCAGACCCTGGCTGGTGGTTTTGAGCTTGACCAGCAAAAGTTGGATGAACGACCTAAAAGTGGTGTTCCAAATAAGCGAACACGTACTTCCATGGTAATTCCTGACTTCTTTTTGACAAAACTTCCTTTAATGTATAATGTATTACCCGTATAGAGTTGTTTTAGTTGATATCTTTTACTTGAATAAGTAAGCCACATATGCTATAATGCACTTTTCTGTCTGTATTTTTATTGCATGCTTCTGGTTACTGGGAAGGTGGATCGTTTGAACAAGTTATTGGTGAAAAAATTGACACTGGTCACAAATTGTAGTTTTGGATGAAGTATAGAAACTTCGTTACTTAAAGCAATTTGCTACCAAATGTAGTAATTTTTATTTATTTCAAGTTGCATGAAAATTTAAGTGTTAAATAAAGGAATGCTATATTATTGTAGGTATCTTTTTATATTTAATAGGTTCTCACTTATCATAATACTTTTGTGACCTGAATATATCTGATACGATGAAACTAACTATTTTATAATTTGGATAGAAGTTTATAAAAAAATGCATTTGATGTTATTTTCTAAATTTAGTTATCTTTTTTATAACAAGTAAGTTCCTCACTATTGCTTCTGAAAATCTTAAATCTCTATATTTTGTCGTGCAGATGGATGTTCGAAGCAATTCTATTGTTCGACAGTCAGCTGCTGTCGACAGAGATAAAGAAATTATGCGGCTGGCAAATCATAATGCAGTTCAGGGTGAAGATCGAACTTCAATTGGTATTGATGGTTGGGAAAAGTCAAAGATGAAGAAAAAACGCTCCTGTATTAAAACGGACTGTCATCCTAACCTGGCTTCAAGTAAAGTGGTCGATGGTTATCGAGACTTGAAGCAGGGCACACAACAGAAGTCAATGGGCGACTCCCGGACGAGATTGAATGGTGACTCGAACATGTTAAGGTGTGACCTGTTATATCCTGTCGATTCAGCTGGATTCTGTTTACGTTGATGGTTATTCTAGGTCAAAAACTCCTCTTTGAATTATTTTTGTAGGCAAGCGGCTGGTAATGGAGCGAGTGGGTACGGTAGATCTGATAACCTCTCTCAGCAGACGAGCTTGGCTGGGCATTCCCCACAGTCAAGGGTCGATTCTGATCATAGTTCTTTGTACATTGAGAAGAGAGAACGCTCCATTGGCTCAGATAAGGAAAGGGTGAATCTCAGGGCTGTCAACAAGTATGTGTTCATAGTAGTAATCACACTTTAAAAATTTTCTCTCATCACATCCATTAATCTCATGCACCTTACGTTGGTTATAAGATTTCGGCTTACCATATCAGCTTCCTGATGTTTTAGCCATTGTTGTTTCTAATCATTGTTCTATGAACTTATTACTCTGTTGGGTTCTTTGAAGGTCCAGCATTCACGATGAATCAAAAACAAATGGTTTAGTTCGCGGGCCTAGATCGGGATCAGGGCTACCTCCGAAACTGTCTCCAGGACTCCATAACACTCCATCCCCAAGTGACTGGGATATCTCTGGCTGTGCAAATAAGCCTCCACCATTGTCAGGGGTTACACAACGGAAGCGTATGATATCAAATCTTTCTTCGTCACCACCGGTCACTCAATGGGCTAGTCAAAGACCACAAAAGATATCCCGTATAGCAAGAAGGACGAATTTAGTCCCCATTGTTTCTAATAAGGACGAGGCTCCCTACTCAGATAATATATCAGATGCTGGTTGTAGTGAAACTGGATTTGGATTTCATAAACGCTCGCCAGCTGCTTCGCCTCAATTGAAACTAAAAGGTGAAAGCAGCTTCTCTACAGCAGCTTTATCAGAAAGTGAAGAATCTGGTCCTCCTGAGATCAAGTCTAAAGACAAGGGGAAACACTCTGATGAAGTTGATGGGAAAGCTGCACAGAATATTCATAGAGTGTCTATCCCTGCTTTACAATCAAGAAAAGGTAACAAGCCTGCTTCGGGTGACGAGATTGGGGATGGTGTGAGAAGGCAAGGAAGGACGGGCCGTGGCTTTTCTTCCACAAGGTCTCTCAACCCAATGGGAGTAGAGAAACTTAAGAATGTTGGACAAGCAAAACAGCTTCGCAGTGCAAGACCTATTTCGGACAAGAATGAAAGGTAGAAGAGATCATTCTTATTTTCCACGTACTCTCTAATTTTCTTTCTGGTGTATTTAAAGTCTTATGGACTCCATGGTGTTTATCTCATAGATTTTTCGTGAATTCTCTGCAGTAAGGTGGGTCGTCCACCCACTAGGAAACTATCTGATCGCAAGGCTTACAAACGTCAGAGAGCTACGGCAACAAATGCTTCACCACTAGATTTTCATGGTAAAACATGTTCACTTTAAAAAGAATTTGCTCTTTTGGCTGGATTGATTTTTGTTTTATTCCTTTATTTATGGATTAGTTACGTTTCTTAGCCAGTTCAGATGATGGCCATGAGGAGCTACAGGCGGCTGTTAACTCAGCCGTAAAATTTGGTAAAGTATTGTTTCCTCATTCACTTTTAGGTTGTATACCCAACTTTTGTTTCCGGATTGAATTGTCCTGTCATTGATGCAGCTACGAATTTTCCCAACTCTTTCTGGAAGCAAATGGAGCGCTACTTTTGTTTTATATCTGATGATCATATCAATTTCATGAAACACCAGGTGAACCTTTTACTTCATTCTCAGATCTCATAGTTAAGGATTTGACAGATATGTTTATTGGGTAATAATTTTTACACCTGACATCCTGAAGTAATACTGTAATAGTCTTGTTGGTTTCTTTTTGGCTCAAGTCTAGTTGGTTAGGAATGTGCTACAAGGGAAATTAGGGTTCGGATTTATATTTGGAAAAGAGTAGCAATAATTTCACTATGCGTTGCTCCCTACGTATTTATCTGCACCCCATTAATGTAAAGGTAAAGGGAAACAATAAAATCCCAAAGAAGCAAAAAAAATGGCGTGAAGTGTGTGTTAGATTTGATAAAAATACGTGATTTGATAGATATTAATATTTGTGGCGTTACGTCGGAACTCCAAGCATATTAACTTTAACACATTTTAGATAGTCAATAATCTGCTGCCTTTTTCACCACTTTCAGGGAGAACTCTTCCCCATGGGTCCCTCACCCGTGCTGACATCCTCTGACTTTGATAGCCGTGATTTATATCCTGGGGAACTTGCAACTAGCAGGGTGGATTCCAAGGCTTCTCCACTTTACCACAGATTGCTATCAGCTTTGATTTCTGAGGACTCGATGAGTATAAATGAAGATCTACAAGTTGACGGACTTGGGGCCATGCGTGACCTTGATGACGACTCAGAATTCAGTGTTCTGAATAATAATGGGTTTAGAAACGATGAAAGGCTGGAACATGATGAAGCCGAAGATGATGGGTCTGAAATTCTGTTTAAGGGTGTTAATAACTCAGCCTACCACTGCATTGGCAAATTTTCAGATCATTCACCCATTGACTTCTCAGACATTCCATATTATAAATTGGGGATAGATGAAAAGATTTTTCTGGAAGCTCAGTCTATTGGGATATCCGTAGAACCAATGGTATACAGTCTAGTATCTTAGTTATTGAGAAACTAGTTACTGCTATGTACTTTTTGCTGAAGTTTCTTGCAACTTGATATGCTGTTTTTGTGTTTTCTTACAGCCTAGTATCTCAAACGTGGAGGATGAAGGAATCGTTGACGAAATAAAAAAGTTGGAGGAGGCCATCTGCAAGGAGGTCTCGTTCTCATCAAATATTGATTTATTTTGGTTTCCTTGTCTCCCTTGCGGGTTATCATGTCACCTTAGGTGGATTCTGACGTTTCTAAAAGCAACCCTTCTAAAAATACAAAAAGCACTATTTGTATGTCCCATGTTTACTTTCTCCACAGAAAAACACCGTTTGATGGTCTCTATGTTATTTTGTCAGGGTTCTAAGAAGAAGGAGATGGTGGATAGGCTACTAAAACCTGCCATAGAGATGAAAGAAATTCAAGAGAAGTACGAATTTTCTCTTACTCCGCTTTTTGTACACGCCATTGTGAATCCGGGTTATGATCTGACGGTATTGACCTGTATTTCTTTCCTTTACATAGGGAGTTTGATCAGCTTGGTTATGATAAACTCATCGAAATGGCGTATGAAAAAAGCAAGGTAGACTAATTGTCCCAAAATTGGCTCCTATTCAGCATTATTTCTTGCTTCCCTAGTGTTGCTAATTCACTTATCTGCTTAACCCCAAGGTTCGTGGTTGATAACTCTGCCTCGTTTCTTTTGCAGGCAAGTCGGCGTCATCACACCGTTGGTGGAAAGAATTCCACTAATAAGATATCAAAGCAGGCTGCATCCGCTTTTGTTAAAAGGACGCTTGAACGATGCCATCAATTCGAAGAGATGGGCAAAAGCTGCTTCAGTGAGTCTGAAATCAAGGATATGTTCATTGCCAGGTTGGCAACAGCCGAAGATACTCTTGCGGACAAGGAGTATAATCCGTCGACTTCAAGTACGATCTGTTTTCTGAAACAAATATAAATAACGAAATCTGTTTTAAATACATATTCGCTCTGCTAATGTGTATCCCTCTTACCTTTTCTCTGACAGCAGCCAATGGCTCACAGCCAAGCTCTTCGTTGGCACACGTTGGGCAGAACTTGGAGAACTATGCCAGTTGTTCTGATGCTCTACCATCTGCAAATGCTTTACTAGAGCAGATGACAGGGAGAGAAGATGAAGCATGGTCCGACAGGGTCAAGAAGAGAGAGTTGCTGCTTGATGATGTTGGTATTGGGACACAACTCTCAAGTAGTACAAAGGGAAAGAGAAGTGAGAGGGACAGAGATGGGAAAGGGCAGGCTTCATCTAGAAGCGGAACCAATAAGATCGGCCGGCCTTCACTGTCCAGTGCCAAGGGTGAAAGAAAACCGAAAACAAAACCGAAGCAGAAAACAAATCAGATATCTTCATCAGTCAGGATCCCGGAGCAACCCAAAGCACCGTTACCTAAATCAAATGAAGCAAACAGCGAGTATGATAATTTGGAGGCACTGGAGGATACAGAGCCGTTCCTGGACTTATCTCAGCTACAAATACCAGATGGCTTAGGAGGTCCAGAATTTGATGCGCAACCTGGTGATATTAGCTCATGGTTTAACATGGATGAGGAAGAAGATTTCGATATCCTGGAGCTTGGAATACCAATGGATGATCTCTCAGGGCTGAATATAAAGTTATGAGGTTCTCACTCTTATCTATATCTGTATAGTCTTGTTGGGTTATACTAGTTAACAAGAACAAAAAAGCATAAAGGTAAAAGAAAAATTTTGCTTCCTTGAACGAATAACCAGTTAACTGGGAATAGGTTATTTGGTTGTTAGCTCCAGAAAATTAGGTCATATAGATTCTTTTCTTCATCATCTTCTTCTTAGGGCTTCTTTCGTCTTCTTAGAACTCTGATTACCTCGGGTGAAACTCTTTTTACTTTCTTGATGGATGCTGGATTTGGATCCGGCGGGTAAGGGGTAGGTTGGTGGTTAAACTTCCGGTTGTAAAAAAGCTTTTGTGGCGGAGGAAAGAAAGAAAGGAAAAAGGAGTGACGATGGTGATGGTTGTAGTAATATATATATAATATATATATACAAAATAGAGGATCTTCTTCTTCTTTGATCTTTGTCTTTTTTTTTTGTAGTTTTCATAACCTCAGAACCATTACCTTCTCTGTACATACATTTTATGCTCCTTAATAAAATCCTGTTTCTCCTTCCATTAGCAATGTTACTGTGTATTCTCTTTAGTCTTTACTCTTCACTATTTACCATCATGAGCTGTGTGTATGTTTCCGAATCTTCGAAGCTGTTTTCTTAGGCTTCATGCGAGATGGGTTTGTGAAGTGGTGATGTCGGTTGTTGGGCTTTTCAGTATTACTAACTAATTCTACTGGGCTTTTCATGATTAATTCAATTCGGCTACGTGTTGGGCTCAAATTTGAGATCCGAAACAAACATATTGTTTGGCAATAATAATAGATGAAGTAGATCCAGAACGTTGTTGAAACTTAGAAAGAGCCAAATGTAACAGGCAAAATTCGATTTCCAGTCACCATTGCTTGTCTCAAGAATCCGATTCAGTCTTTAGCCACAAGTTTCACGTACTTCCCATCAACCGTAAATCTGGAGCTCGAGTTCACCTGGAAGAAAGAAAACACCAAAAGAGACTCTTTAAGTGGAAATCAGAGAGAGATGTTTGTACCTTAATTAGGCAGAATGAGAAGATTTGACTGACCTTTAGCTCTAGCTCCGCACCGACGTCGGATTTGTCTCGAGTTATTCTCTATCACTTCCAGCAGCTTCCTGCAACTGCAAACAACAACAACATAGGAAACTTTCTTTCATTATGAGTTAAGAGAGCCGAGGGAAAAGATACAAACCTTTTCACGGATTTCTACAAGAAGAGGATCATTGACAAAGATACTAGACAAGAATGCTTCCTAAATTGATCTGCAGCAGTTGTACCTCGCTTCCATTGCTGAGACAAGAATGTGAGATTTAGGCTCATAATAGATCACAGAGGTGGAGGAAGAAAGCCCCTCCAATGGCTTGTCCTGTGTGCACTGTGAGTGGAATTGCTAGTTAGTTTTACCTATTTGGGCAGATTCAATGCATGGTTGCATCCGTCACTATGTTTATTATCTCCTCTTTGGACAAGATCTCCATTAAGCACCAGTCCCGGGCCACCAAAGCTCTCATGGTTCTATAACCCTGTGTAAGCAAAAACACAATATTAGTACACCAATAAAGCATATAGTTCAAGACAGTCTTATGTGAGAAGGAATGAGACGGACATGCATCTAAGTATCACATAGGCGGACTCAAGAAAGGTTTTAACTTTGACATTATAAAATTTCCAACTAGGGAAACAAAGGGAGGGTAGATATGAAAGATCAGATGCTGAGGTTAAAGTTTTTTTTTTTACCGCAAGACGAACTTCTGAGCTTTGTTGAAGAGCTGAGAGGAATTTATCCTGCAAATTTGTGCAACGTGCTTTAATTAGCTCATACTATGAATCAAACATAGTCTCATATATATGGTCTGTGCACAACAGCTGACAAAGAAGAGGGCAAATTAACTTACTGATGGTTTCAGTTGTGTGCTATCTGCTGCAACATCATATATCAAACTCTCAAGGCTCTGTTCAGCTTCTTCATCAACTTTTCTGCTGCTCGTAGGCCGTGTTTCACCAGCAATGTATGCAGGTGCGTTCAATGCAGCCTGCTCGTGTCATTTACAAGGGTTTAGAAATAGGAATATTCAAAGTAATCTTTCTAAGATTGTATAGTAACCAGCTGACAAGAAGAAAAAACACACTAACCAACTGTTTCCCTTGTGCATTACAATCAAACGCATAAGCTACCACGTGTCTTGCAGCTAGAGGTGAAGTTGAAAGGACGAGATTCGCTCCTTTGGTTGCTAAATATTTAGTAAGAATATGCATATAAGTCGCATGATTTTTTGGTAGCTTCCTATTTTAGTAGAAGACTGGATAAAACACAATTTTAAAGGAAACTGGCTACTTATTTGATCCAATCTGACCAAGTGCATCAAGCGCAGCTTCCTGTGCATCTGTATCATTCATATCCGAGGACTCCAAACTCCTATCAATAGCTGAAATTACCGCTCTCACACCTGGATTCAGGACACAAATGAATAATGGATCTTTTCCAGATTACAATATAACATAACAAATAAATTTCTTTCCCTAAGCTATAATCTATTTCTCATTAACTAGTCAACCACTTCACTTGTATCATGGACAGAGTAAACAAAGGCGATTGACTTGCATTATTTGATAAAAAGAAGCAACAATAACCTAGTAGTCACTACAAACTATTTGTTGGGAAAACATTTAAAAGAAAACTAAACAATCCATTTGCTATAAACGATCGAGGCAAATAAAAATAACATAGTCTTACTAGCTTCTTCCACGAAATTGTAGATATTTTCCTTTGAGAGGAGCCTGCCACATATCATCATTGCCCTTGGCTTCAGAAAGGGATCGGCTGATGTAGCACTATACAAATGATATAGCTAATAGATATCAATGTTCTTTTCACTGTAGACATGGGTAAGGTTTAATAGTGATTATACCTGATAACAGAACACAACAGCTGAATAAGTGAAGTTTGTGGCACGAACTCTGAACTGTGCTTCACTTCCATTAACTTCGACAATATCCATGCACAAACAATCAACATAAGCCTATCTTTTCTTTCCAAATGTGGGCAACGAGATTGAACAATAATCTTAAAAATCATAGACCAACCTCATAGTAGAGTTCCAGAACATTTAAGATCACAAGAGTGTCTTTTGGATCCTTCATTTCTGCCTCCAGTAAACCAAGAAGGTCTGAATTCTTGATTGCCGAAGCTACATGTGGAGATATCGAGAAGAGCTTCACTATCAAAGACAAAATTCGGCCTCGTGCCTGAAAAGCGGTTGGAAAATTGTGAATAGGCAACAACAACAACAAATAGAGCTCCATAGTAATTTTATTTTATAAGAAAAGATCAACTGATGCCTTACCAGTGACGAGCACCCTGCAGCAAGGTTACCGAGGTGTGTAGCATTATTGATTTCAGCAGGGATAATTACTGACTGTGAAAAAAAAGGTTTGAGACATTTGCAGCCGGAATAATTGGTCTCAGAGAAACTATCCGCTGAATTAAAAAAAAAAAAAATTGTTTAAATACAAACCATTGCATCTGGAAAGTGTGCTAGGCGCTTAATTGTCTCACTTGCAGCATGTGCCACTTCATCATTACTGCATAAACAAAAACGCATTCACATTCTTCTTTCCGGTTGGTTCCTGGATGTCTAGAAGTATCTTTTTTTACCTGTTAATGATAGAATCAAGCAGTAGAGGGTATATGTCATTGCTAACAACTAGCTGAACAGGGGAAACATCTTCCGCATTGTAATTCTCCAAGAGACAAGTGACCTTAAAGAAACCAAACACGAAAAATCCACCATTAGCAGACTTTAAACTAGGAAAGCATTGAGCAAGCATACCTTTTACACACTTACAGTTTTGCAAGCTAGAGATTTAACTACTGTGGAATCCACCTTGAGACCAGCTTGCAGAAAAGGCTTAACCAACACCAGAAAAGTAAATCAGACTCCATATACAAATCGGCTTAGCAAATTCACATTCTATAAATAGAAAATACTATCTCTGAGTCTTACCAAGAACTGAGGGATGAGCGAGGCGCCATAGTTAGTCTTAACCACGCTTCCAAGACAAGTTAGCACCGTGCTTTCAATGCCTGTGACATTCGATTCAGTTTGCAAAGCACTGAAGAAATCTGTCGGAGTGACGCCATCGAAATATTTCTTAAAGGATTGTTCACATCTAGCGCTTGCAAGCATGCTAATTCTCTGCTCTTCATGGAAAAACAACTCCATTTCAGCAGGATTGAAGTCAAAGTCGATCCCAAAATCATCATCAAGCTGATTTTCATGAGGCTCAAGCTGATCCAACTTCGCATCGTAATACACAGGCCCGAGGTGAAGCAAAGAGTTAGAGTATCCATTTGGGGCATCTATTTTATATAAAATACTAGTATTTTAGCTATTAGCTTTTTAAATAATATTAAAATCTGTATAAATAGTAAAAAAAATTAAATATTATGTAAAATAATATAAAATCATAATTAAAAATTTGAAAATCATTAAAATACAAATCATTATTACCATTTGTTCAATTGGGAATATGTATATCTTAACATGTATAAATACAAAATTAAAATAAGATTAATAAGTGAAAGAGCATAATATGCATCTTCAAAATTTGAGTACGAAATTTCATTAACCGTGCATATATCTTCGAAGCTCCTATAATATTTGATCTTCTATAAAATTAGGTTCAAATAATACAAATCACCAGAAAGCACAGTATTTTTATGTTTTATGCATATATAGTTTGTCTTCCTCGTGGTTATTCTATTTAATCCATTTTTATTTGCTGAATTTTTATAATTAGCTTCTAAATCATCATATTCATCGATTGTTTACAAAACATAAAAAAAAAAAATCAAAACAGAAAATATGTTTAAAACAGAATATGCAAATGCTTATATTGAAGTTGTATTGGGGGTGGTTTTGTTGACCGTTAAATTTTAAAATATAATCATTGCGTTGACATGAATTTACCCAGTTTTATTCTTGTTATAACAAATATCTGTTGGAAGGTATCAATTTTACAAAAATACTACTCCCTCTTTTTCTCAATATAAGCTATTTTGAAGGATTTTTTTGTTTCAAAATATAAGATTTTTCAGATTTTAATGCAAATTTTACATTTACAGTTAAATTATCTTTATTCTATATAGTAAATAATGCCTTTTGTAGGAAATAAACTTTCTTAATCTTTGTGCTTTTAAGTAAAAGAGCTTATATTGGGACATAGAGGGAGTATTAACAAAAAAATAATTGGATATAAATGAGTTCTAAATTTGTTTTATAATATTTTCATATTAATTCTAAATTGATCTTGAAAGTCCTATATTTAAATAATTTTTACAAATGATAGTAAATATAATCTCTATTTAAAAATGTTATTTAAATAATATTGCTCAAATCCTTTTTAAATAAATTATGCGAATAATTTTTACAAATTCAAATATTTTCATACAAAAAGTAGTTATTTATATAATTAACCAATTTATAAAAAATATTTGATATATATAACCACTGTTATGTCAAGTTCATATGTAAAAATTATCCAATATATATAAGTTTTTAAATAATGTGGAAATGACATAAACAAATTTTCTTAACCAAATATCTTACTATTTTTAAAAGAGCACGGGCCAAATTTGGGTATTATAATGTGTGGGATACTATTCCAATCTGAATCCAAGATATTTGTATGGTTCTGAATTAATTTGTGATTTGAATATTGTTAACTCTGAATAAAATATAAATAAGTTTATGGAATTTTTTTTTTGCTGGTTTGTTTGTATACTATAAAAGAATAATACGATCATTGTTAATGGTTTCTAAAACTAAAAGTAAAGAAGTTACTTTTATCAAAAAAAAAGTAAATAAATAAGTTTATGGAATTTTCTTTTTGCTGGTTTGTTTGTATAGTATAAAAAATAATACGATCATTAACAATTTCTAAAACTAAAAGTAAAGAATTTACTTTTATTAAAAAAAGAGCAGTTATAAAGATAGTTGAAAGGAGGAGTTGTAGAGGTAATTATTTTTCTTTTTAAATATTCTTCTCCGAAAAAATACAAAAAAAAATTGTTTAGAAAATCTATATGACACTTGTCGTTCACATAATTATAAACTGACTTGTGTTTTATAGTATAAAAGATTAAAAAAAGAGCAGTTATAAAGATAGTTGAAAGGAGAAGTTGTAGAGGTAATTATTTTTGTTTTTAAATATTCTTCTCCGAAAAAATACAAAAAAAAAATTGTTTAGAAAATCTATATGACACTTGTCGTTCACAGAATTATAAACTGACTTGTGTTTTATAGTATAAAAGATTTTCTGTTTTTTTTTTTAAATTACAATCGAACCTCTATATTCATATAAATTACATGGCAGTCCATAATTATGGAATGTTTTAATCACCCATCCAAACTCGCTGTAACGATCACGAGTCTCCACGCGCCGGCAAAATCGTACTCTCTGCCCACGGAGGAGGTAAGCTTCTCCTCTGGCCATGTGGCGGTCACACGTGATGAGCGAGACAATCTCCCGGAGCTCTGTAGCTGTCTCAACGCTCGTGATTCGTCGTCTTCTCCGGCCACTATCGATACTTCCTTTCCCTTCGGAGACCAAGCCGCCGCGACAGAAACAGCCGACGAGTGAAAAAACTCGAAAGAACGCGACGATTTCGCTTGTTTCTTCGCCGGAGATCCATCGTTGTCCCAGAGGTATACACCGAGACCTCGTCGGACTGATATAATATGTTTCCCGGCGGAAGAAATGAACGACGCCGACGATTGTCTTCCAAATTTCGGTGAAGCTGGAGAGAAGAAACTTTAAAGATCAAAACATAAAAATCGAAACAGTAAGAAATTCAAAAGATTCGACTTTTAAGTTACCTTTCAATTTGTGAAGGATTTGGGATCTATCTAAAATCCGGAGCTTCGAATCGTCGGAAGATACCATAACTCTCTCAGAGCTTCCAGGACAAAACTCCACGCCGGTGACTCTGTTTCGTTCCCGGATACAAATCTGCTACTCCATCAACACATCGTTTCCTATAAAAAAATACATAAAAATCCCAACTTCTAAAACCAATTGAGAAATCAAATACAATTGGTTTATAGTTTTTTTTTACTCACCTGAGACTTGATAAAACCTGCAATTTCCGGTGATGCAACCAATGACGAACCCCTGAACGAAAGGAAATTAAAAATATAACAAAGTTAGTATCTCATAACTCATAAGCTTTGAAGATCTTTGGTGTGAAGAGAACTCGAATGAAAAAATTACATTTCCGTTTGGTTGGTAACAGATGGCAGAAATGGAGTCACGAGCGTCGGTCCAAGCGACGACTCTCTCTTCTGATAAACCCCAGATTCGAGCTTTTCCATCTATGGATCCACTTACGAAGTTGTTCTTGTTCACTGGATTGAACTGAACACAAGTCACTGTATCACAACAAAAGCAAGAACTGTGAGTAACTTTTTACCAATATACCAAATCTGTTTTGTTTTTAACTGAGTTAATAATGAAAACAAAGTTACCGTAGTTGTTATGGTGGAAGACATGAAGACAATCATCACAATTCACAACCAATTCTCCATAACCGGACTGTCTTGTCCTTAGAAGCTGAGAAAAGCAACTGCAAAATCAAAAACACAAAGACAGATTCGTAAGAAAATGGATCAAAAAATCTCAAAAACCAAAAAAAAAAAAACGAAGAAACCAAAGCCAGAGATTTGATATACATGTCGAATCCACCACTAATTTAAACGACAAATACTGTTGGATCATCACAGGGATCGTGGTGTTAAACAGTTACAGAAAATTAGGGATTTTTAGTTTACTGGGGAGGCCACGACTGTTTATTTATTTATTTTTTTTATTCGAAGATGTAACAAAAGGATTTTGAAAATAATTTTTTTTAAAAAAAAACTAAAGCATTTCGAAAATAATTAAAAAAAAAACTAAACCACAAGCCACGTGGCAGAATCTGATTGGCCATGTGACTTGTGCTTTAGTATAATAAGGATAAATTATATATATATATATATTAATTTTAAAGGTATGAATAAACTTTGATTTTTGTTTGATTTTAAAAAGTAGCAGTTGCAAGTGATGATACTTTGATGGTATCATGTTTGAGTTTAGGTAAATGAATTAAAATCAACTCTATAAGTTTTATAATCCACTGTTATTCAATGATTGATTTTAATTTTTTTATTAAAATCTATTGTTATTAGTTATTATATTTTAAATATATGTATTAAAAGATTTAAAATCTAGTGTTATTGGTTTTTGTATTTACAATCTCATCATTAATAGAGTTTAAAATCTATTGTTATTCAATTAAAGATTTGGATATGAAAATTGAATTCTTGTGTTATTCATTTTGAAAGATTCATACAGTTCATTTGATTTGAAAAGTTTGAATGGATTTAAATCTAATTCCATGTGTAAATTATACTAATCAAAATCAAACCATCTAATTTATCATCATATTTTGAAATCCTTCACTATTAATAAACATTTTTCCTCTTCCAAAAAAATGTCATGGTTAATTTTTCTATAAAAAAAACATCTTGTTGAAATACAAATGGTTGAAATACAAATGGTTGAAATACATATTTCTCTCAAGAAAAATTTACTTCCAAATTGATCAAACCCAGATTTTATTCATCTAACATCTTTTTTTCTTTGGAATTTCAAAGGAAACAAAAATTCCATTTTGATGAAATATATATTTCTCTTAAAAAAATTCACTTCCAAATTAGTCAAACCCAGATATTATCCATATAACATCTTTCTTTTTCTTCTTTGAAATTTCAAAAGAAGCACAAATTCCAATTTTATAGTTATTGATTTCATTATTTTGATTACATGAATTGGCTGGTTCATCATGTATATATTTGATTCCAACATTTTTAGGTTTTTTTTTTTCATTTTCTGTTTTTTTTTTGATACCTACATAAATTTTTGTAGCTTTCTTTTTCTGTATTCATTTTCATTTATAAATTTGTTTTGAAAGAGTGTAATTCCATTCACAATCTCTTGTAGATATCAAATGATATTATAATGATTTTATAAATACTTTGATACAGATTTAAAAATCATATATCTAAAAATTTTGAAATGAGAAATTTTGATATATTATAAATTTTAGTGGAGTTGATTTCAAATTATACAACCAATAAGCTTCTTTAAAGAATGATATGCATTCAAACATTGTTGGTGATGATTTGTTTATGAAATTAAAGATTCTCCGAAAATCAATACCAATGAAACTGTATTGAAATGTAAAAATAAAAATGCACAATTTTTGAACTTGCTTAGGATATTCCAAAACGTTACACTGATACTTATAATACAAAGACACCACAACAATTGTTTGGAAGATGTGGCTGCCGTCATCAGCTCTCTCATACTCATCCATCATCCAACCAGTGCTTTTATGGCTTTCCATATACGAGTAAGTTTTCTTCGTTCCCAGATTGTCGAGACGATGTAGTATAGGTACCGTTCTTCCCAACTTCATCCACTTCCCACTCCTAGGGTTTTGTGCAATGGATCGATCAGCAACTTTTGATTTAGAACTCATTCTCTTCCTCATCACAAAGTATGAGTACCGATTCTGTGGAAAGTAGGGATGAGCTTGTACTGCTAGTACTGCAGTGACGGGATCTTCCGCGTACACATCAAAGTCACGGATTAGGGAATCTTCCATGTTTTCGCCGGCAAGCTTACGCTCGATTCAGTAAGAACGAACCTCACGCACCTAAAATACTCCGGCTCCGCCATTTCAAACGACTGACAATTTCCACAATATCCGGCGCCTAGATTCTCGTGTTTTTGTTATTTTGTTATTTTGCTATTTTTTTTTAGCTTGAAGGGATGAAATGGATCTAATTTTAGCAGCAGAGATCAAACAATCCTGGTTATTCACGCGCTCACAAGAGCGTGGCGGAATGCGAATTAGTAATAAAGAAAATAATTTTAAAATATTCAAATTGCGGCGGAGTAATCATCGGAGAATGGAAGTTGATTCCATTCATAATTTATTTTTATTTCAATAACTTTTAGTCCATAATCAATTGTTTCTTGACAAAATATATTAAAGTAGATTGAGACAACGTAAAATAATAGGTATTTTAGTCACAACTTCAGCTTAATTTTGATTGGCTCATTTATATGTGCGAACATTTTCCACAATTTTTTTTTTCTGATGTTTCCTTTTCTCCTTCATAATGCTTTGTAATACAAAGCTTGTGTAAAGTGATGCACTTGGTCCACAACATCTAATTTGGATACATTCACTATTTTGAATTCAGCTTTGTACATTTAGTTGTGCGGTGATGGCCTCAACAGTCCTTGCAAACCTGAAAAGGTTGTGAAGAGAAAGCAATTGAACATGTCTCCAAGTAAATTGTTTTGTCTTTAGATAATACTTTGCAAGTCATCTTGAAAGCTACGCTAAGAACTTTTCTCTCTCTGATTTTATACGTGAAACCTTTTTTTTTTTGTACATGTTTTAAGATCACTCTCTTTCTCTTGCTTTTTTTTTTCTCTATCATGGGTAACAAAACCCACCGAGTTTTATGCAAACGAAACTAGGGATGGACTTAAGGGTGAATCTTGTAAGAAAGTCTGATGCATTTCGGGAAGCTTCATTTGAAATTAAAGTGTTTTTTTTCTTAATCAAAGCTTCATTTGGATTACGTTGTGATACTAATATTTGAACAAAGTAGCCAAATTGAATTAAGTTATTATAGTCAATAATTGTAGGAGTATTCTTAAATTCCAAAGTTTTTAAATCATATAAAGTAATGTTGTATATATATAGTCTCTTCTATATAAGTTTATATTTTCTATAATTTAGATGTAAAGGTATGAAGTAATCTAAATTTATTTTTAAAGACATGTTTATGCAAAATCATGTACTGTTCATTGCTCAGATTAATCCAAAGAGAGGGATCTCCAAATTTTTGCTATAATTTGAAAAACTCTACCTAACTGTTGCTATAATCCTTCTTCAATCTTCCATAATCTTGATCTTCATCTTAACCGTTGATTTCAGTGAATCTTCGGTTTTTGATTCGGTTTGAGTCCATCTCAGTGATAATTTGATATAGTGATAAGGTTTACGAGCTATGAATATGTATTTATTATTATATAGATTTGCTAGGCTACATTTTGTTTTTGTAAAAATCTATTCTCGACTAGCGTTATGTTATGAAATTACAAATTTATTGTTACGAAATTGATAAAAAAAATTCCGCTGGGACAAGATTTTCTTCATGCAGAGTTGATAATTTCGGTTCTATTCGGGTTCGGATCTTTCGGATAAAGGAGTTTTGGATCCATTGAGATATTTAGAATTTCGGATCGGTTCATTTCGGATCCGGGTCGGTTCGGGTATAAAAATTTAGAACATTCAAAGCAAAGAATTTCTCGGAAAAGAAGAAAATCTTTAGTTTTGTTAGTGTGTTTTGGTTTCGGATCTGGGGTACCTAATCGGTTCTCGGGATCATGTCGGGTTCGGTTCTATTCGGGTTCGGGTCTTTCGGGTAAAAGAATCTAAGACCCGTACGGGTATTTTGTCGATTCCGGATTCGGTTCGATTCCTTTTTTTTCGGGTCGGTTTTTTGGGTCCAGGTATTTTGCCGAGACTAGTTGATATGAATATAAACTTAAATGTTGAAGCAAAATGCCATTCATATAGGCCTTGATTGGAAAAGCATTTTTTAGAGCATTATACTTTTTCATCAGCCAATCAACTTTTGTACATAAAACATTTAAGGAAGCATTTAGAAACTGCTAATGCTCTCAAATGCTCTTCTCCTCTATGCTCTAAGATGAAGCTTTTTGTAGAGCATTTACCATTTAAATATCTAAAAATTCTAAAATAATTATATATAATTAATTTATTATGTTAAATAATACAAAAATTATATTTATATTCAATTATAAATTTTATACTTTTAAAACTAATAATTATCAAAAAAGAATTTTATTATATTTATAATTATAAAAATAAAATTAATAAATAAAATTTTAAAATTAAAAAAAAATTATGGTAAATATATTGTAAGTATAAATAAATATACAATACATAAAAATAAATATCTTAAATATATTTTTTGAATTTTATATAAAATTGCTCACATCTCATTTAAAAAACATGTATTAATGAGAACAGCATGCTGTTTATGCTGCATATTGCTACTGCTTTACTATCAGCTATGCCTTCCTTATACACCACTTTTATTCTAACCACATTTTTTCATTATAAATCTTCCCGAATAAAAAGTCGGAACTTTAGAACTGTTTCGGGGTTTTACCATATGCTCTGTAGTTTATGATGCCTATTTGCTTAATCAAGAAAAGTACGAATTGTTTAATGAGAATCCAAAATTTGGTACAGATAGAAATGGTAATGAGTCACATGACAAAAATGTTACAGGGCAAAAACCGATTTCGAATCGGGACAAGTGGCCGTTGCTTGTCTCAAGAATCAGATTCAATCTTTAGCCACAAGTTTCACGTACTTCCCATCAACCGTAAATCTGGAGCTCGAGTTTACCTGCAAGAAATAAATCACCAAAAGACTCTTAAAGTGGAAATCTTTCTAAAGGAAAGAAAGAGATCGTTGTATCTTAATTAGGCAGAATGAGAAGATTTGACTGACCTTTAGTTCTAGCTCCGCAATGACGTCGGATTTGTCTCGAGTTGTGCCTGAATCCACAAGAGATTCCATAACGAGCTTCTTCAGTTTCTTCATCTTCAATGTTTTATCTTCGTTCTGTGTCAAATACGAATTCATACATGTGTTACACTATGTAGTCACCATTGCATTGCCAATATTGGATATTGCAAGTTGCAAGAAAGAAGTTAAATGGAAAACGAGAGAGCCAGTGAGTTGATTGATACGTACAGACTTCAACGCCGAAGTGATCAACTTCTTCCAATTGATTTTCTTCTCATGGTCCTGCTTCTTCGCTTTCTTTACTTCACTTCCTTTTGATTCTTCGGCTTGAACTACCTCTCCGTTGTTCCCCGTTTCACCTAAAGTCTCTAGCTTTCTCTTCTTCTCAACATTCGATTCTCCATTCGTAACACCTGAGGCGACAGGTAAATCATCTTTCTTCAGCTCCGAATCTCCATTAGAAGCATTTTCGCTTGCATCCTTCTTATCCACCGTAGACTGTTCTGATCCTTGTTGTTTAGCATGGAAGCCTCTTGCTTTTGCTCGGTGTTTCTTCCCATCGGCATGGGCAAGCAAAGTCTGCTGACTAGTAGCCTTTGTGTTACATAAGCTGCAACCAAATACATAAATAAATACTCAAAAAACATGTCCTCATAGAACCTAACCACAAGATAACATCGCACAAACAACAATATAGATACAACCAGTTTTAATTATACTTTCTAAACAACGGAGACGAAACTCAATGCATTCAACTGATCTCAAAGGAAGGTCGAAAGAAGTGAATACCTACAAAACCATGGATATCGGTTTGATAAACCGACATTTATATCATAGTCTGGCTGTTGCTTCGATTTGTTGTCACTTGGCTTTGCAGGAGTGCCATTAGAAGCCTTTGACTGACCTTTCGGACCATATTTCTCCTAAAACACCGAAACAATTCTTCAATCTTTTATCTCAAGAAATAGCCAAAAACATTAAAATCTAAGCAAATTTTTGTTAGATTGGTAGAAATGGTTTTACTTACAGCTTCGGTAATGCACTGGTTATGTCCTTGTACACGATCTTGCCCAAACGTTTCTCCACAGTCGATGCACGATAACTATTATTTGATTGGCAACAAAAAGCGACGAAATTTAGCAGAATAGTCATCAAAAGGGTCCAATTTCAGAAGAAGAAAGACCTCAGAAATTAAAAAAAAAAACGAGACCTTTGTTGCCCTGCACATCCTGAAGTGAGCCAGGAGCTTTGGCTTCTTCAGACTCGCTCCACAGTCCTCGCATTGGAACCAAACCATCGTCTTCCTCTTTCGATTATCGGCTGTGAAATTTTGGGGAAACGATTTTTCAGAAGGAAACAAATTCTGGGAACGTGGATCGGAGATGGGTTTAAAGACGACCAGTGTACAAAATTAGGGTTTAATACACTGTTGAATGAAGAAGGATTGTTTATCAAAGTTGTCAAACAACGCGCTGTTTTGGAACACTGAAAACGACACGGTGTCTTAGTTTCTAGCGATGCGACGGCCTGGTTTTCTCCAGAGTTCAGACAGAATTTAACTTTTGGTCTAAACATAAAAACCGAACCAAAAGCCGAATTTACCATACCAAACTGAAATAAAATTTCGGTGTTAAGTAAAACCATTTACAATACCCTGTTGCTTTCTCTCGGTGTTAAGTAAAGCCGAATTTACAATACCCTGTTGCTTTCTCTCGGTGTTAAGTAAAGCCGAATTTACAATACCCTGTTGCTTTCTCTCGGTGTTACTTTCCACAGAGACAAACGATAATGCTCTGTTTTGAAGATTATGCACCAGAAACAACTGAATCTCTTCCATCGCCCTTGAGACATTCAGTGGCATAATTCCCTAAGAATAACGTTCTCTGGCTTCATTTACTCAACAAAGAGATAAAAAAAAATATCAGAAATCTGAGATTGACAAAGAACTCTCTCGCAGATTTGGTGTATATCATTCGGCCTGAAGAGAATCTCGTGAACTATTGACTATGTTTATCAGATTCATGGGGAAGAATCTTAGCTTTCGGATGTGCCATAATGCTATCTAAACGTGCTTCAGAACAATTCCTAACCGTAACAAAACGTGACGTAGGGAAACGTGAGGGACAAGGATTAAGAGCATCAGGTGAAAGAAAATCACACACGAGGAGAAACCCTAGATTAAGACCAACTGTAATAGCCATGCCGGAAAAGAATGCATATAACCTGAACATTAGAGCAATACAAGAGTTGAGATCATTGATTCTTTGTTCCCGCCATGGCAGTTTCATGGTCTAGAACATAAAATACCCCAAAATCTAAAAGTAATCAACAGAGATCAAATCCTAAGTATATGCATTACCAATATATGTCGAGCCAGAGTTGTAGCAAACAAAGGAATTCGAGATTCGCTTGTGTAAACTATGGACTTGAGTCTGAACCAAGATTTCAGATTCGAACGTCAAACATTAAACCGAAAAAGATGATATCATACTTAATATCCTATCAAACTAGTTTTTTCCGTCTAAAAGCATTCTTGTTCAAAAGAAGATGATGCAAGAAAAAGACAAAAAAGTATTGGAATTGGACTAAACTTGGAGTTGTACTAAACTTGGAACATAAGAAGAGGACACAAGTGTGCCAGGCCGAACCCCAACAGACAGAGCTTCTCCGATCTTGAAAGATTTGAAGGATTTATCTTTTCCAATGACGCATGCCATTTGGCACCGACGGGTCTCCTTGTCTTTATGAAAAAGCACAACGACTTCCCTCTCCTCATCAATGAGGAAGCTACTAAAGCCAGTTACAGCATTAATACCTGGTAACCCAAAAAACTCTACCGTCAAAAACTTGCTCCAAGAAACCGCATTGGGCTCAACCTTAGTCGTAATCCAAATCTCTATCATCCCCCATGTGTCGTAGTCGTCATACAAGAAAGCGAGCTTCTCATCTCTAACCCAAAAATGAGTCCGACTCGTAGAATAATAACCGTAGTAAACATGCTGTAAGATTATGCGGAATATATGAGGAGTAAAGAGATTTATGAAGAATTGATGAAGAACATGAAAAGAGAATTTAGAGTTTGAGCAAGATAATAGAGAGAGAATAATACTTGATTTCACAGAGAAAGAGAATACAAGACTTGTTATTTTACAAATGGAGGCTACAAAGGGTATTTATAAGGGAAGGAGCTACAGAGACCAGAAGCCCTAAATAAGCTTCCTTATACGCCTTACGAAACCCTTCCTAAATCTGTTGAAGTCTTTCTCAAGTCTGGCATGTACATTCTCAAGTCCAGCTTACACTCTCTGAAGTCTGGCTGATCATGTACTGACCAAGGTCAATACTCCCCCTCAAGCTAAGCATTCTGGAATCACCCAAAGAATGTTTAGCTTGGATTACCTATGAAGTCTCACCTCATTAAAAACCCCAACAGAGAAAACCACGTGGGACAAAACTATGTTAGGTAAAAAGAGTGTGAGCTTTCATGGGTGAGGGAAGTACTATTCCAATCATGGTCGTGCAAGGCTCACAAGACCCAACTTGGGATAGATATGATTGCATACCTTTGGTCTTGTGGCCTTGGTGAAGATGTCAGCCAGCTGATCTTCACTCCTGGTATAACAAGGTAGAACCGTGCCATCTATGATCTTCTCCCTCACTTTGTGGCAGTCCACCTCTATGTGCTTGGTTCGTTCGTGGAACACCGAGTTAGAGGCAATGTGAATGGCTGCCTGGTTGTCACAATGCATGGTCATAGGAGTAGTTTGGTTGATGTTAAGATCGACAAGAAGTCCTTTGAGCCAAGTCAATTCGTTGGTCAACTTCCTCATGGCTCGGTACTCTGCTTCTGCTGATGAACAAGCAACCACCTTCTGCTTCTTGGTCTTCCAAGTCACCAAGTTCCCGCCAATGAATGTGCAATAACCAGTTGTGGACCTCCTGTCCTTCCTATCTCCAGCCCAGTCAGCATCACAATACCCCACGATCTCGGTACTCTCGTTTCTTCCCATCCAAATACCATGATCCAAGCTCCCTTTGAGATATCTTAGGATCCTGTCCACCATACTCCAATGATACTTTGTGGGGGCCTTCATGTGTTGACTGACTTGATTTACAGCAAAGCAAAGGTCAGGTCGAGTGAGAGTCAAATAGATTAGCTTACCCACAAGCTTACGGTATCCAGCAACATCTTTAAATGGCCCATCCTCTTTTTCCCCCTCTCGGTTGACCTTGTAGCCATCTTCAAGTGGTGTCTTGGCTGGTTTTGTTTCAAGGTGATCTGTCTCAGTTAAGAGGTCAAGTGTATATTTCCGTTGGGAAAGAAACAGACCTTCAGGTGACCGGCATACTTCAATCCCAAGGAAGTACTTAAGTTCTCCAAGATCCTTATATCAAAGACAGATTTGAGAAAAGATTTTGTAGATTGAATACCTTCCTTGTTATCTCCAGAGATGATAAGGTCATCTACATAGATGAGAACAACCACAATTCCTTGTGAATTTTGGAGAGTGAACAAGGTGTGATCAGCTTCTGATCTTCTGAATCCATAATCTCTGAGCGTGTGGCTAAGCTTATGATACCAAGCTCTTGGAGATTGCTTCAGACCATAGATTGCTTTTCTCAGTCTCAAGACTTTCCCGGGAGTTATAGTGTCTTCAAGACCGGGTGGCGGAGTCATGTAGACTTCATCCTCAAGCTCCCCCTGAAGAAATGCATTCTTAACATCCATTTGCCATAATTCCCATGACAAGTTAGTAGCCAAAGAGAGTATGACTCGCACTGTTGGAAGCTTAGCAACCGGTGCAAATGTATCATTGTAGTCATCTCCATAGGTTTGGGTGAAGCCTCTAGCAACCAGCCTAGCCTTATACCTTTCAATATCTCCATTGCTCTTATGCTTAATTGTGAAAACCCACTTTGAGCTGACGGCCTTCTTGCCTTTAGGAAGATCAGCTTCATCCCAAGTATGATTGCGCTCCATCGCTCCTACTTCATCACCAACGGCATCTCTCCAGACCTTTCTTTCTTTAGCTTCAGCATAGCTAATTGGAATCTGATCATTCTCTATCTTTACAAGGAAGGCTATGTGTTCAGATGGCAAACAGGCAAACGAGCAGACTGCTTGACTGGGATGAGCCACGGCTTGATTGTTGTAATAAACCTTGGTATCAACCCAGTGTGATGGCTTTCTGACCCTTGTACTGCGTCTTAAAGGGAGAGGATCCGGAGCTGTTGTTTCTTGAGTTCCACCATTCTCATCCATAGGTGTGTCTGATGCATTCTCCATGTCAGGTGTGGAAGATCCGTTCTCCTTTTCTGGTTGAACTGCTTCTTCTTCAACTTGAGTCTCAACCTCCTCTTGTCTTGCATCAGAAGCCGATGAATCATTGTTGATAGAGGAAGTAGATGGATTTGGCATTGCATTGCCTGCTGGAGATTTGGCATTGCCTTGACTACCAAGAAGACTCAGGAGATATTGCAAGCTGGTAGCTCTATCAGATGTGGAGTGAGATAAATCCTTTAGGCTCTCCCAATCCTTTTTATCATAGTAGCCACGGTCTTCCAAGAACTTCACATCCCGAGACACATAGGTACGACCATTGGTTGGATCATAACACTTGTACCCCTTTTGTGTAGTAGAATATCCCGTGAACATGCACCTTGTACTCTTTGGTTCCAATTTATTCCTTTGTTCTCCTGGAATAAGCACAAAGCAAACACATCCAAATATCCTTAGGTGATTGAGTGATGGTTTGGTCTTATTAAGTACCTCAAATGGAGACAAATCGTTCAAGACTTTGGTTGGAATGCGGTTGATAAGATAGCATGCTGTCATGACCGCATCTCCCCAGAACTTATTTGGAACGTTTGTTTGGAACATCATAGCTCTTGCAACCTCCATAAGATGTCTATTCTTTCTTTCAGCCACTCCATTTTGTTGTGGGGTGTATGGACAACTGGTTTGATGTAGAATACCATGCTTTGACAGATGTTCTTTAAAACGATGGCTTGTGTATTCCCCTCCATTGTCTGATCTCAACACCTTTAGCTTGGCATTAAAGTGGTTGGTCACATAGCTTTGAAAGTTTAGGAAAGCCTCAAACACACGATCTTTAGATGGTAAGAGAGTTATCCAAGTATATTTGGACTTTTCATCAATGAATGTCACAAAATACTTGTTGTTATCTCTAGAGGCGTATGGCGATGTCCAAACATCTGAATGAACCAAGTCAAAACAGCTCTCATAGATGGTTGAGGATGACGGGAATACAGTTCTACAATGCTTCCCTAGAATGCAAGCCTCACAGCTTAAGTGATCAAATGACACGTTAGGCATCACCAACTCAAGAGCTCTAGCATGTGGATGTCCTAGTCTAGCATGCCACACTGCGTTCAAAGCAGTAGTAGTGCTGTGGAAGACAGGCTGAGGGTTCCTTATTGAAGTATCCTCCAAAACATACATATCACCTTTGGTTCCCCCACTACCCAGAACCTTCCCCGTTTCAATCTCCTCAAACCGAACATCATTCGGCCCGAAAATAGCATGGCAGTTCAAATCAGTTGTTGCCTTTTTTACTGAAAGCAAGTTTGAGGTAAAGGTTGGCATGTAGAAAGCCTTGGAGTTTTTACCAAATAACTTTAGATTACCAATACCTCTAACTGGTACCTTATCACCATTAGCTATTCCCACATCTCCTAAGGCCGGTTCTATATTGTTGAGTAGACTAGGGTTGCTAATCATATGATGAGAAGCTCCTGAGTCTACCACTAGAGAGCTCATAGGCTTGTGAGATAAAAAGGTGGTACCGGATTCTTTGGATGAGGTAATGGACTTGATGACTGCCTCCAAGTCGGATTTCCTAACAACATCCTTGTAGAGAGATACTGCCATTGCTTTTTCTTCTCTTTGCTTCTTGAGGAGCTCCCCCTTTCCTCCAAACAGATCAATGTTTCCTTGCTCCTTTTGAACCTTAGAACACACTTCTTTCAGAGTTGGAAGTTTGTCATCTCCAAGGGTGTGCTTGATGAAGTCATTGTAGCAAGGATTCAAGGAAATGAGAAGGTCAAAGACTTTGTCTTGCTCATGCCTCTCATTAAGTACCTTAGGATCCACACTCACTGGCCTTACCATCTCAAGTTCAGACCATAAAGTTTGAAGCTTTCCAAGATGCTTGGTGAATTCCATATCATCTTGGTGAGCCTCACTGATGGCCTTCTTGATCTCAAAGATTCGGCTATGCACAGCTTGTTGGTGCTCTTCCCATTTTTCTTCTTCTTCTTGAAGAGCTTCTTCTATCTCCTCTTCAGATAAGGCTTCTTTGTCTTTGTCTTTCTTCTTGAGATTTTTCTTTGGGCATTCTCTTGGAATGACATGCTCCCAAAGTCTTTTTCCACCACTGGCGGTTTTAGACCACAGAAGATAATTGTTTCCTTTGAGAATGGTTGAAACACAAGATCTCATCTTTTACAGAAACTGAGATCCGTTTAGGAATTTCGTCGAACACTTGGCGGAAGTATTCTGAACTGGGACAAAAGAAAAGATTTTGAAGAAAGATTTGAGAGAATAAACACCAGAATTAGGAGCCTGTCTCTGATACCATGTAAGATTATGCGGAATATATGAGGAGTAAAGAGATTTATGAAGAATTGATGAAGAACATGAAAAGAGAATTTAGAGTTTGAGCAAGATAATAGAGAGAGAATAATACTTGATTTCACAGAGAAAGAGAATACAAGACTTGTTATTTTACAAATGGAGGCTACAAAGGGTATTTATAAGGGAAGGAGCTACAGAGACCAGAAGCCCTAAATAAGCTTCCTTATACGCCTTACGAAACCCTTCCTAAATCTGTTGAAGTCTTTCTCAAGTCTGGCATGTACATTCTCAAGTCCAGCTTACACTCTCTGAAGTCTGGCTGATCATGTACTGACCAAGGTCAATACATGCAACAGAGGCAGAGGCAGGCGTGGTCCAAATCTCTCTCTTGTAAAATCAAAACAGACTAAGTAACCTCCTTTAATCATCAATTCACTGTAAACGTAAAAGTAAGTATTTCCCTTTAAAGACATGCCGGTGTTCCACCACCGTTCGATACTACACGGCCACGGTTCATAGTAGTCGGGATCAAGATCAAGAACCCTCCATGAATCAGAGCTAAAACAGTACACTTGCAAGTTTTCTTGATGATGGTATCTCAAGATTTTGTAGTTACGGCTGGTGTCGTATCCGAGAGCATACGTGTATGATGATCTGCTGTCGAAGTTGTTTGTGGGTTGAATCAATCTTGTTTGCCCTAGATACGGATTCCATACCAAGAGCCTCCTCGAGTGGTCTCTGGGGACGCATAACAATAAGCCGTCGCAGTGATATACCTCAGATATCTCGACTTGATGATTAGGTATACTAATTTGCTTCATCATTCCAACTTCCAAGTCGGCATCTTCGCCCTTGTTGTTGTCGCTTCCTTGGAGATCAACTCTCAATGAAAACAACCTATCATCTCTCACCATGAACTCTAGATACTGATTCTTCCTTGCTTCCGCTGCTGTTTTTTGGCCCAAAATATGATTTTTCGATACATCGTTCCACGTTTTACAAGTAGATCGCACTGCCATCAGAGATGTGAATGGAACCCTAGAGAGAATCTCCGCTTCCAAATCTCCTGAAAGATCAGATATCGTCGTCATTCTTCCAACGCTCTCCACAGATTTTCCTACTGCTCTAAGTTTTTTTTTCCTCAGCCGATGCCTGCAAAACCCTAATTTGTATCTTTCTGTTACTTAGCTGAGTAAATATTTTGGTTGCCTTATTTACCGATTCATCCTCAAGTCCCAGCCCTATTTACCGATTCATCCTCAAGTCCCAGCCCTATTTACCGATTCATCCTCAAGGCCAAGTGTAGAGCTATAACAACATATGGATTCAGTCAATGGATTCTAATCATACATAAAATTTTAATGTGTATATAATGCAATGATCTCTGTTAGTAAAAGACTGTAGCATCCATTTATTGATCGACCAATTTGGAAATCATAAAAGGAGCATTCCTATTTCTTTTTTTCTTTTTCTTTTTTTTGACTAAAAGCATCCTATTTCCTACAATTATATAATCTCGTAACATGTCTTGTAATGTTTGTTAGCAAGCAAATCAAACCTCGACAGGGCAAGAAATCGAAATAAAAAAATGTCAAATTCAAATGTAAAGAATCAAACAATTTGAGCAAAAGGCTCTGTTTTGGCATTTGAAGATTATGCTCTTCATTACTTCAAGACTTCAAGTTGACAATAAACAGCAGAAATTCGAAGAACAAAATCTCTTCCATCGCTCTTGCCTCTTGAGACATGTTCGTTGACGTTTATTCATGGGGAAGGATCTTCTCTCTCAGATGTGCCATATGTAATTCTATTTAAAAGTGGTTCAGAACAATTTCTAACCAAAAAAACAAAATCAACGTACTTTAGGGAAACGTGAGGGACAAGGATTAAGAGGATTATGTGAAAGAAGATTACAAATGTAAGATAAAATGAAGACGAGAAGCTCTATATTAAGAATGCACGTGAACATTGGACATATTCGAACAATACAAGGGTAAGAGCATTGATGTGCTCTTTGTTCCCGCCACGGTCCAATGGCACTGATGGTCTTGTTAGCTTCATATAAGGTCTAGGACATCAAATACCCCACAAATCTATAAGAAATCAACAGAGATTAAATCCTTAAGTTTAATAATGTATATGCATGGACCTTAAGTACTATATTGCATGTATTAAAAAAAATTTAAGAGACGCACCAAAAGAAAGGAAAACAAAAAAACAAAAAAATAATTAATAAGAGAACTGAATGATAATCCCTTTTGCCCCGTCGACGTTGGTTTCTTTCTTTGGTTTCTCCCTGCTGCTGGTTGATCTGAACTTGTACTAAACTCGGAGCATAAGAAGAACACAAAAGCCTGCCATGATCCCAGGGATTCGGACATGCTCTGATGATGTTGACAGATTTGAAGAATCCATCTTTTCCAACGATGCATGCCATTTGGTACTGACGGTCCTGGATGTGTCTAGTAATAAGCACAGAAACTTTCTTCTTCTCGTCAATGATGTAAAGAAACCAACACCGATAGTGCTTTGCACTAGCCCAAGACCGTAATACCCAAGAAACCCAAGAGAATAACCCTCTAAGTATGTGAATGAATATGGAAGAACAATTAGAGAATACTTGAAAAACTTTTAAAGAAAATTTTAGAACTTATGATGAACACTCTTTATTATTTTAACTTCTTGTACATCTTACAAATGAGGGGGTGAGGAGGTATTTATAGCCTCCAAAAGATCTTACAACATAAATCTAGATTTTTCTACTCTAACCTCCTTAACCTAGATATTTTTTAATTTTCTAAATTTTTTAATATAATATCTAGATTTTTCAACAAAAATATCTTATCCTAACCTCCTTACTTCCTATATTTTTCTAATATAATATCTAGATTTTTATCATACAAATCTAGATTTTTCTACACAAATATCTTATCCATAACCTCCTTACTTCCTAGATTTTTCTATCATAATATCTAGATTTTTTATCATACAAATCTAGATTTTTCTACACATATATCTTATCCCAAAATCAAGTTTAATTTCAATACTCCCCCTTAAACTTGATTTTGTCAACCATCCCGAGCTTTGAACGAAGTAGTTCAAACTGGCCTTTTGGCAGTGACTTGGTGAAGATATCTGCAACATTATCTTCACTTCGAACCTCCAAAGCTTCAATCGTTCCATCAAGCACCTTCTCCCGTATGAAGTGATGTTCCAACTCAATATGCTTAGTCCTTGCATGGAACACCGGATTATTTGCCAGCTTGATAGCACTCTGATTATCTCCATAGATAGTAACTGGCTTGTTGATTGGCTCGAACAAGTCTTCAAGTAGTCTTCGAAGCCAAATGCACTCTTGAGCTGCGAGTGTTGAAGCTTTATACTCTGCTTCAGTGGTTGACAACGACACTGTTGCTTGCTTCTTGCTGCACCATGAAACACTTGTGTCTCCACACAGAAACACATAGCCCGAAGTTGATTTCCGATCATCCAGATCTCCACCAAAGTCTGCATCCGTGAACCATAGAGATAGACCTTGGCATTGTACTTATACACCAAACCCATGCCAAGAGTTGTCTTCACATACTTCAAGATCTTCTTTGCTGCTTCTAGATGTGGCTTCCTCGGTGTCTGCATAAACCGACTTACAAGACCAACCGCAAAGGAAATGTCAGGCCTTGTAATGGTTAAGTACAGAAGACTTCCTACAAGAGATCGATAAGGTCGAGGATTGGGTAGCAGAGATCCTTCATCGCGCTTCAGCTTAATGTTTACATCCATCGGAGTAGTACGTGTCTTTCCTTCGTGTACCCCGAACTTCTCAACAATCCTTTTCGCATAAGTTTGCTGGCCGATGAATATTCCATCCTTTACTCTTTCAACCTCCAAACCAAGGAAGTTGTTAAGCTCACCCAACTTCTTCATCTCAAACCTTATTGACATATCCTCTTGTAGACGAGCGATTTCCGCTTCATCATTCCCGGAGATTATCAGTCATCCACATAGAGAAGAACTACCACGTGGACTCTTCCATTCTTCTTGAGGAATAAGCTCGGATCAGAATTAGATGGGACAAACCCGCAGAACAAGAAACTGAGCAAGCTTTCCATACCAGGCTCTTGGAGCTTGTTTTAACCCATATAGAGCCTTCTTTAGCTTGCACACATAGTCAGGATGCTCTCTTGATGTGTAACCAGGTGGTTGCTCCATATAGATTTCCTTATCGAGTTCTCCATATAAAAATGCATTCTTCACATCTAACTGCCATAACTTCCAGCCAAAGCTTGCAGCTAAAGATAGAAGTGAACGTACCGTAGTCATCTTTGCCACTGGACTGAAAGTCTCATCATAATCTTCTCCATACTTCTGGGAGAATCCCCGAGCAACCAACCTTCCTTTGTATCTATCAATGCTTCCATCTGTCCTTCGCTTGATACGGTACACCCACTTGCATGAGACGGGTTGGACATCCTTGGGTTTTGGAACCAAATCCCAAGTTTCATTCTTTTTAAGAGCATCCATCTCCTCCTTCATTGCGGTCTCCCACTCTTTAACTCCTTTTGCTTCATCATATGATGATGGCTCTTCTTCATCTAATGGAGCTGCAAAATAGCATGAGTAAGTAGTGACAAAACTGTCATCTCTGAACCGAGCAGGCTTGACAATGTTCCGTTTCGGCCGTTGATTAGCCATGGAACCATGGTCTTCTTCCTCATCTTCTTCTTGGTTTGTGCTCCCCCTTTCACCTTGTGTTTCTTGTTCAGAACTTCCACCTTCACTTGGTATCTGAACAGCTGGTTCATCACCTTTGAGGGAACTCGTACCATCTTTCTCAAACAAGACTTGAGGAGGTCCATAATAGGAAGAAACTTCATCAAAGACAACATCACGAGATACAATGTACCTGTGTGTCTCTGGATCCATACACCTCCAACCCTTCCTTTGTTCATCATAGCCGACAAAGATGCACTTCTTCGCCTTTGCCTCCAGCTTGGTTCTATGAGAATCGAACACATGGACGTAGCAGATTGATCCAAATACCCTGAGATGTTTCACCGTTGGCTTCTTCTTGTGAACCATCTCATACGGAGACTTCATATTATTTGGACTAAGCGGCATCCGGTTGATGACATAGGCTGCACATCTCATACCTTCCGCCCATAAGGCCTTAGGTAAATTCTTCGCATGTAGCCAGCTTCTACAAGTCTCGCTTAGATGTCTGATCTTCCTTTCTGCTACTCCATTCTGTTGAGGTGTATATGGACATGTAAATTCTCTCTTGATACCATGCTTCTGGCAGAAAAAGAGAAACTCCTTTGACATAAACTCCCCTCCATTATCCGTCCTTAGAGTCTTGATCTTCCGACCTAACTCTCCTTCCACGGTGACCTTGAATTCTTGAAACCTTGAAAATACATCTGATTTTTCCTTCACGAAGTATACCCAAGTGTACCGTGAGAAGTCATCAACGAACAACAACATGTAGCGGAACCCGGAATAGGAGGATGTTCTCGTTGGACCCATCAAGTCACTATGGACTCTCTCCAACGGAGCACTGCATCGTGAAGTAGAGTTGTCAAACGGAAGCCTATGTGATTTTCCATATTGACAACCTTCACAGAGTATTCCTTCATTCTGAATCTTCAACTTTGGGAGCCCGTTAACCAGATCTTTATTCACCATAACCTTCAGCTTAGTCATATTTATATGCCCAAGCCTTGCATGCCATATAAAGGCATTATCATTCGTGCTCATCTTCTCCACATAAGTGTTGGAGGCAGATAAGACATAAAGATCTTTGACCCGTGCTCCGGTGTGAACTACGTCTGCCTTTAATTCCTGAATATTTTTCAAGAATTTAACATCTTTTGGGCCAAATAAAATGTAGTTACCTGAGTCTACCGCATTCACCACTGAGAGAAGATTCTTCTTTACTCCAGGGACATGATATACATTCTTGAGAGTGATTGGACTTCCATCATCTCCTTCAATGACAACAGTCCCTTCCTTCTCAACCCGGTGGACTGAATTATCCGCGGTAATAATGGCTTCTTTCCCGTCATGACTTTGAAGACTAGAAAATAACTTCTCATCTCCGGTAATATGATGGCTACAACCAGAGTCGACGATCCAATCATTTCCCAGATTTTTAGTTTTGGATGTACCTGAAGATGCAGCCTCCACCGTGAAGCATTTTCCCCATTCTTCGTCTTCAGCATGAGCTTTTGATTCTGCCATATTTGTTTCCTTCAGCTTGACTCTGCAGTCCTTTTTGAAGTGTCCAAGCTTTCCACACCGGTAGCACTTGAACCTCTTCTTATCTCCCGTAGAAGATCCTTCCCGTCCATCATTGTTCTTTTGACCTTCAAACTTGGGTTTGCCTTTGAAGCTCTGTTGCCTCCGAGCTACGAAAGCACTCCCCGAGTCATCTTGGATTTTGACTCTAGCCATTTGTGTGGCTAATGATTCTTGCGAAGCTAGCAGGTTCTCAAACTCCTCCAAGGAAGGTTGTGTAGCCCATCCTTGAACGGAAGTCACAAACGGTGTATACTCGGGCCGTAGACCTCGAATAATAGACCGCTTTAACCGTGCTTCCGAAATAGATTCCTCAGGGTTAAGAGTATTAATCTCAGAGCAAAGGTTCTTTACCTTGATGAAGAACTCTGAGATTGAAGACTCCCCCTGCTTCGCATTCGCCAGCTCATTCTCTAACAGCTGTAGACGAGCTTCATTCTTCTTGTTGAACAACTGATCCAGCGCCTGCCAAATGGAGCTAGCGGATGTGCACCTTGAGACATGCTCAAATACTCCCGAGGATATTGACCTCTTCAATGCAAACTCCGCCTTGGCATTCTTCCGTGTCCATTCCTTTGTCGCTTCCGCGGTTGCAGCATCTCCCCTTGGTGGTGTTGTGCTGCTACCACCGACGACATCCCATAAGTCCTCACTCACCAAGTATGACTCCATGCATGACTTCCATAACCGGTAGTTAGATTGGTTTAAGATCTCCATCCCCAATCCAACAACACGACCCATTGACTCCATACTTAGAATAAACTCAAGCTCTCTTTTAAATTCCGATCTTGAAAAGAACCAAATTAGAATGGCTCTGATACCATGTAAAGAAACCAACACCGATAGTGCTTTGCACTAGCCCAAGACCGTAATACCCAAGAAACCCAAGAGAATAACCCTCTAAGTATGTGAATGAATATGGAAGAACAATTAGAGAATACTTGAAAAACTTTTAAAGAAAATTTTAGAACTTATGATGAACACTCTTTATTATTTTAACTTCTTGTACATCTTACAAATGAGGGGGTGAGGAGGTATTTATAGCCTCCAAAAGATCTTACAACATAAATCTAGATTTTTCTACTCTAACCTCCTTAACCTAGATATTTTTAATTTTCTAAATTTTTTAATATAATATCTAGATTTTTCAACAAAAATATCTTATCCTAACCTCCTTACTTCCTAGATTTTTCTAATATAATATCTAGATTTTTATCATACAAATCTAGATTTTTCTACACAAATATCTTATCCATAACCTCCTTACTTCCTAGATTTTTCTATCATAATATCTAGATTTTTTATCATACAAATCTAGATTTTTCTACACATATATCTTATCCCAAAATCAAGTTTAATTTCAATAAATGAAAAAGCTACATACTTCAAAACAAGTAAGAAACTTATCCTGCAAACCATTGACTTGTCTCAAATCCAGCCTCAAAAAAGTGTTCCAGGACACTACATTGGGTTCGATCTTAGCCGTAATCCAAATCTCTACTGCGCCGTGGAGATAGTATAACACAGCGAGCTTCTCATCTCTTACCCAAAATCGAATCACTGAACGAAACTTGGCTTTGTAAGGCAGAAGCAGAGGTCGTCCAAAACTCTCCGTTGTAAAATCAAAACAGATCAAGTTATATTCAGTATTTGTAGCTTCTATCTCTTCTCGTAGACCTAAAAAATAAGTATTTCCTTTCAAAGACACGCCAACATGATAAATGTAAAGCGGATTGACACCAAGAACCCTCCATGAATCAGAGCTAAAATCGTACACTTGCAAGGTTTCTTCACCGCTACGGCACCTCAATATTTTGTGGTTACGGTTGTCGTCGTATCCGAGAGCATACGTGTATGATCCGCTGTTTGTGGGCTGAATCAATCTTGTTTGCCCCAGACACGGATTCCATACCAAGAGCCTCCTCGAGTGGTCTTTGGGGACGCATAACAATAAGCCGTCGCAGTGATATACTTGACATATCTCGACCTGATGATGATTAGGTATACTTATTTGCTTGATAGATGGATCAGCCAACTTGTCATCGTTGAGGATTCCTTGCAGATCGAATCTCAATGAACAAAGCTTATAATCTACTATCGTGAACTCCAGACACTGATCCATCCTTGCTCCAGCTTTTTGGCCCAAAATCTGATTTTCTGATGAAGCGTTCCACGTTTTACAAGTAGATCGCACTAAGCTTAGAGATGTCAATCGAACCCTAGAGAAAATCTCCCTGACCAAATCACCTGGAAGATCAGAAATCCTCGTCCTTCTTCTAACTTTCTCCAGAGGTTTCGTATTATCCATCCGCCGTTGCCTCTCTAATAGGTCAATGTCGATCGAAAACCCTTATTTTTCTCTGTTACTTACCTGGGTTTTGTAGTTTGTAGAAAATATTTTGGTTGGGCTTCTAATAACTTTTTGTTTATTGCATTTGAAAAAAAAAAAAAACCAATAAAATGAAGTCAACATACCGGTTCGTCACAAACAAAAGCACCATTGGTCATTTGGTCGATCGGTCTAAACAGGTCTTTTATATGATCAGTCTTGTGTTAGTTAGTACAACATCTATTACTCAGACCGTTTAAGAGATGATTGTGTGTGACCAAACATGGAACAAACCCACTCTGTTTCATTTTTTCGCCATTAGAGCAGCTTTTAACTTGAGGGACAAGGATTAAGAGCATCAGGTGAAAGAAAATCACACATATAAGGTAATATGCATGACGACAAGAAACCCTAGATTAAGACCAACTGTAATAGCCATGCATGCCGGAAAGAATGCATATAACATGAACATTAGAGCAATACAAGAGCTGCCACCACTATGAGATCATTGATTCTTTGGTCCAATGGCACTGATGATGGTCTTGTTAGCTTCATGGTCTAGAACATCAAATACACCCGAAAACTAAAAGTAATCAACACAAATCCTAAGTTTAATAATGTATGTACGTATATGCATTACCAATATATGTGGAGCCAGAGTTGTAAGATTCCCTTGTGTAAACTATGGACTTTGAGTATTATATATATTGCATACAGTGTATAAAGGCAATCAATTCAAGATAACATGGATATTCAGTTTGAACCAAGATTTCAGATTCGAACATTAAACATCAGAATAAAAGCATTCTTGTTCAAAAGAAGATAATGCAAGAAAAAGAAAAAAAGTATTGAAATTAGAGTAAACTTGGAACATAAGAAGAGCAGACAAGTGTGCCAGGCCGAAATCTGCTAGACAGAGCTTCTCCGATCTTGAAAAATTTGAAGGATTTATCTTTTCCAATGACGCACGCCAATTGGCACTGACGGGTCTCCATGTCTTTATGAAAAAGTACAGCGATTTCCCTCTCCTCATCTATGAGGAAGCCACTAAAGTCAGTTACAAGAAAATTATCCGGTAGCCCATCAAGAATCAAAAACTTTCTCCAAGAAACCGCATTGGGCTCAACCTTAGTCGTAATCCAAATCTCTATATTCGCCAATGCGCCTTGATACCAGACAGCAAGCTTCTCATCTCTAACCCAAAAACGAGTCAGTGGTTTCATAGTATAATAACCGTAGTAATTACTCGACAGATCTAGAGGCAGATGCAGATGTGGTCCAAATCTCTCTCTTGTAAAATCAAAACAAACTAAGTAGCCTTGAATCACTCTTGTTTTCTCTTCAACGAAAAAGTAAGTATTTCCCTTTAAAGACATGCCGGTATTCCACCACAGTTTATTGCACGACGGGTCGGGATTATAATCAACAACCTCCATGAATCAGAGCTAAAATCGTACACTTGCAAGTCTCCTCGATGATGGTATCTCAAGATCTTGTTGTAAAGAATCACGTTTTCAATATTGGACGACGGTGAAAACAAAGTCATAAAAAATGGCTTGGTTGATTTGTCAACAACTACTTCTCACATACCTCTCAAACTCCTCCTATAAATACATGGTGTCTCTTATGTTCAGAATCATCTCAAAAAACAAAGCAAGAGAAGAAGATAGAAGAAGAGAAAACAAGAGAAGAAGAGAAAAAATCAAAAAAAAAATCTTTCTTGTGAGTTAAGTTTTTTTTTATAAGAAAATTAAGTGTAATTTTCTTGAGTGTATTTGGGATCGGGTGTGAGTTGTGAGCTTGTAAAAATTCCTTGGTCGATAATAAAAGATCTGTAGCAGGTCCGGAGACGTAGACAAAAATTGGCCGAACTCCGTTAACAAATTGTGTGTGTATCTTCCCGCTCCCACAAATACTGGTCTTTCTCTGCAAAAATTTGACCGCGTATTTCCTAACAACTGGTATCAGAGCCTGAGTTACGGTGATCGGTCAAATTTTTTTTCGGAGTTGCTATTCACGTGAACAATGTTTTTCGTGAATAGTGAATTTTGTCGGTAACATCGGTTTATCGACAGAGGTGTTTTTTAACACGGTGGTTCTGATATGTTGGGATTTTGACCCAAACTAACCTTATTATCTAATTGCTTTTTAGAGTTTTTGAGTTTATTTCAGGAGATTTTAGGTAGCTTTGGAGCTGTTATTGGAGTTTGGAGCATTTGGGACCTTTGGAACAGAAAAGAACAAGAATTGAAGAAAAGAAGGAAAATCCTGCAAATTATCACCAACTCCAATCGGCGAGCACATGCTCGCAAATATCGGCCACCAAGTGAGCACATGCTAGCCGCGGAAGAGATTAAAAGGAGACAACTTAACCTAATCCTGCCGACTTTAAAGGAAGCAGCCACACTTCCTGCCGCCTATGCCTTCTTATATAAATACTCCCCTTTAGTTTTAGGTTTTGGGGATAATCCTATCTTTTATTTTCTACTTCTTAGCTTTTAGTTTTCAAGTTTTTAGCTTTCTACTTGTAAAGGGAGAAGATATCTGCCACAATTCTGAGAAGATTTCTGAACCCTATTCTTTTTAATATCGATTTCATGCAGTCTTTTTATTTCATTGTTTTGCTTTCTTCTTTGATTATGTCTGAGTAGATCTATTAGTTAGGTTAAGGTTTTCAAGGGAATTCATGAGCTAGGGTTGAACACAAATAGGATATCAAAATCGATAGTCTTCATCTAGGTGGTTCTTATTGCTTGGATCGATTTGATCACTTGATTCCATGATCTTAGGTTAACTTAGACAGCGAGAGTTGCTAGGTTGCTAGAAGAGATCTAGATGAGCAATTTATTCATTACCTGCGAGAGTAGATGTATTGGAGAATTGTGAACATATCAAACCTATCCTTAATGCTTGTCTGCGATTCTAATGCCAACGAGAGTTAGGATTTTTAGGTTGCTAGATAAAGGTATTAGTATCACGAGAGTGAATTAATATTATCTTCGTGTTTTGAGTTCTGGACTTGTTCTTAATAAAACCCTGAATAGTCGTTTGACCTTTGCTCTGAATCTCCTGCGAATTGCCTTGACCTAACGCTTGTTTAATTATTGATAAAAACCGATTTGCTTTATTACTTGTTAGTCACGATTTCATACAACCAGCTTTTCAATCTCTTAGCTCTTGATTTTAGCTCATTAAACCATAGTGTGAACTTGGTCTTCGTGGGATCGACCCCTAAGTACTACTCCGATTTGCTGTGCACTTGCAGTAGGAAAATAGGGTTTAAAACTCGTACACCAAGTTTTTGGCGCCGTTGCCGGGGACCAAATTTTCACCTTTGGTTTACGGCTGAATCATTAGACTAAGAACTTTACTGAACTCGTTTTCTTTTCTTCTTTGTTTTTGTGTTTCAGGTGCATGTCCACAAGGACCACAAGGAGCAAAAACAACGAGAATCTTGAGAGCTTGACAAACGAAGAGCTAGCAAGGAGAGAACGAGAGAACAGGCAGAGACGCAACACGCCTGTTCCGGAACCAGAAACGTCCGACACCGACACTCCAGAGATGGGCGACCACAACGCCATTGCGGCTCAGCTGCAACAACTTCAAGCGGCTATGGAGCAGCTTCGTTTGCAACAGGAGAGGCAACTCGTTGCACAACCTGCCTTCGGGGACAAAGATGCGGCTCACGCATACTACCAGGATCGATCTGCAATCGTTACCCCAACCATCCAGAGGCAAGATTACGAGATCAAGCCTCAGATGATTGCCCTCGTGAAGCAACACTTGTTCCACGGTCTGCTTGCTGAGATTCCGATGGATCACATCGAGAACTTCGAGGAAATTTGCAGCACAACCGGCTCCAATGGCGTGCCTCCAGATTTCTTGAAGTGCAAGCTTTTCCCCTTCTCTCTTGCAGGAAAAGCATCACGGTGGTTAAAGTCTTTACCACCAGGGTCTTTGGCGACTTGGGCTGATGCGAGATCAGCTTTCTTGGACAAATTCTACACCAAGTCGAAGACCGCAGCCTTGAGGAACAAGATCTCCTCATTCGAGCAACATCCCGGCGAGTCATTCAATGAAGCGTGGGAGCGATTCAAAGAGTATAAGCGTGAGTGCCCTCACCACGGTTTCAGCGACGAGCAGCTGCTCAGTACCTTCTACGATGGAGTAGAATGGGATTACCGCAACGCCCTGAATGCAGCTAGTAATGGTGACTTCTACACCAAGTCAAAAGAAGGAGCTATAGAGCTGATTGAGAACCTTTCCGCGAGTTCCAGCAACAAGAGTCCGGAGTACGATAGGAAGAAGGTCAACAGCGTGGAGTCCAAGCAAATTGCGGAGCTTGCAGCCAAGGTTAACCTTCTCTTGAAGGGAAACCAGAAATCGGTCCACTTTGTGGATGAGAATGAAGGAACCGGTGATGATCAAAGGGAGGTCAATTACGTGAATGGGCAAGGATTTGGACAGAACCACGGATTCAACACTCAGGGTTTCAATACCCATCCGAATTCGTCCTATAGGAGCACTAATATGGAGAATCCGCAAGATCAGGTCTACCCTAAGAAAGGAGGCCAGAATCAGATTGGTTTTCAGAAGCACTACTCCAACAACTACCAGAACCAGCCATTCGTTCCAAATCAGAACCGTTTCCAAGCAGGGGTCCAACCGAGACAGTCTTTCGCAAATCCGCAGCCTTCATCTTCAGCAACCGGCTCTCAAGACGAGCTGAAGGACATGATGCAACAACTACTGACAGGACAGCAAAAATCTGCGGCTGAGATCAACTCCAAGGTTGAAACAATGTATGTCGATCTTAATGGGAAGTATGAGGCTGTGTGGACTCACATGAAGCAGCTCGACACTCAGATTTCACAAATCGCTGAATCGACTAAGAGGACACCAGGGACTCACGCAGAGGTGAACTACGTAAATGGAGGTTATGTGGAGAATCAGAGCTTTCAAGCTCAGGCGTCTAACTCCCAAGACGAGCTGAAGTCCCTTATGCATTTGGTTTTACTCAACCAACAGAAATCTGCTCATGAGGTCGATGTCAAGATGGACAGCATGTACAATGATCTCAACAATAAGTTTGAAGCTGTTTGCACTCACATGAAGGAGATTGAGATTCAGATTGGTCAAACTGCTGAGGCATCAGGAATTCTTCCTGGGAAGGCTGAAAAACCCAAGGCAGAATTCGTCAATGCCATCGAATTGCGCAGTGGACAGACTCTACACACCTCTGCAGCTTCATCTCCAAAATCGGCAAAAGGAACAAAAGTGACCCCGGAGCACGTGCTCCCTCCCAGCGAGCACCTGCTCGGTGGAAATCAAGGCGTCCGTGAAAATGGTGGTGCAAACGACCGTACAGCACGCGCTAGAGCATCAACCTCATTCGTTGCTATTCTCGAAGACGACACAACGGAGCACCCCCACAGATCCGCAGAGCACATGCTCGGCCAGGCTACACAGGCCACTTCCACCCCGAAATCCGCAGTGATTCCAGAGAGGGTGTACACTCCTAAGGTGCCTTATCCAGTTCCACCACCATTGAAAGTATTGCCTAAGGCTGAAGATCCTGGAAAGTTCTTGGTCCCATGCTCCATTGCTGGAATTGAATTCAAGGACGCTCTTTGTGATTCTGGGTCTAGTGTTAATCTCATGTCGAAGGAAATTGCAGAGAGGTTAAAAATTTCTGAGGTAAAGCCTAGTCATATGACTCTTCAATTTGCAAACTCGTACTCATCAACATCGTCTGGCAGTATTCACGATCTACCTGTCCGAATAGGGGATTGCCTAGTTCCAACTGACTTTCAGGTCGTGGAGATGCGAGAAGGTTATGGCATGCCCTTACTTCTTGGAAGACCATTTATGGCTACAGTGGGTGCAGTCATCGATATGCCGAATAAGCGAGTTTGTTTTTCCAAGATTGACAAGAAAGTCTTCTACAAAGTCGTTCCCATAGGAACCACCACACGCGCCTCTTGCATCTCAGCAGTGGATATAGAAGGAGCACGTCCTCCGATCCCGCGAGCACCTGCTCCACCACCCGGGAAGTTTAGGGAGAAGACAAAAACGCAAGGAAAAGTGCAGTGCAAAAGAGGTCCTCAAATGACTTTGATCCCTCAAGGATATGATGGAAACTCGGTTGACTACAAAGTGCAGTGCAAAGGTCGTCCTAAACCTTTCTCTAGAGTTAGAGCTATTCTTCCATCAGAATTGAAAGAGAAGGGTATTGGTGTTGTGAATGGAATGCTGAGTACGGTTCTGAACATGAGGATGCCTGATTATGGAGCTTGTTTTGGAGCAAGCTCTCAAGCCCCACCTGACTGATACAGCTCACCAAGTCAAGCTAGTGACTTAAACCAAGCGCTGAGTGGGAGGCAACCCACTGGTAAGTGTTTTTCTTTTATTTTCTTTTGCTATTGATTTTTGGTTTTGGTTTTCTTTATTTCAGCTCTCTAATTCAGAAAAAAAAAAAAAAGAAAAAAAAGAGAGGAGCGAGCACCCACTTCTGTTCCGGAGCACCTGCTCCGCCATGGTGCTCTTCCTGCCGATCCGGGTGAGTTTTCTCTGACACTTCTCTTGCTCATTTTCACACCGAGACGGTGTGAAGTAAGTCTGGGGGAGGTTCGTACCTTGCATTTTATTTTGCTTCGTGTTTTTGAGTCTTTTGTTATTTCTTTTAGAGTCAGTCTCTTTTATTGGGTCAAAATTTTGATTGGGATTTATGAACTATCTCTTAGAATGTTGAGCTGGCTGTTTTTACTTAGTGACCATATCTTTAGGATCCATTCATCTAAGACTAATGAAAAATCCAAGGTCTGACCAGTCCACTAGAGAAACCCATATTTCCAGCAGATTTTACAGACCTGAGCTATTTACAGAGATCTTTCAATTGTAGCTAGTGATCAAAGAGCTTGATTCTCTCATTCATACCTGACATCTGCGGCTGTAGTGAAAAGCCTATGGTACTCCTCTCCTCTGTTCGAAAATCCTGAGAAACAAATGAAAAGATGAGATGATTTTCTTTTGAGTAAAGGGGTAGGAAAATTTCCCATGACCCCATTATTTTACTTTGAAAGGAATGATCACACAAAGGTGGAAACGAGGGAGAGGAAAATTTCCCATGACCCCATTATTCGTCACACCTTTGCAAAAAAAAAAAAAAAAAAAAGAGAAAAAGAAAAAGAAGATCGTAAAAAAGGAGATGATCAAAAGATCAATGCAGAGTATGAGAAAAGAATAAGTCTGGGGGAGAGAAAGAGTACCAAATAGGTGGATTACATGGTTGTATTTGTCAAGGCATAGTATGGGAAAGAGTCTATAAGGTTCTTGGCATTGGAAGCATTGTTAGTCTCTATGCAATGATGGATAGTGGATGAAGTTGAGATTTTGTGGAGTTAATCTGGAAAAACTGCGATGTGGCTAAGGAGAAGTACATGGTGGTCGATTTTTGATTGGTTCATAAAGAATGTGGATTACAGGTCTAAGCAGTTGGTGCGATTATTCTAATTGAGATTGTGAGATCCCTGTTTTCAACTCTTTCTTCTCGGTTTAGGTTTTAGTTTGTTTGAGGACAAACAAAGATCTAAGTCTGGGGGAATTGATATGTTGGGATTTTGACCCAAACTAACCTTATTATCTAATTGCTTTTTAGAGTTTTTGAGTTTATTTCAGGAGATTTTAGGTAGCTTTGGAGCTGTTATTGGAGTTTGGAGCATTTGGGACCTTTGGAACAGAAAAGAACAAGAATTGAAGAAAAGAAGGAAAATCCTGCAAATTATCACCAACTCCAATCGGCGAGCACATGCTCGCAAATATCGGCCACCAAGTGAGCACATGCTAGCCGCGGAAGAGAATTAAAAGGAGACAACTTAACCTAATCCTGCCGACTTTAAAAGGAAGCAGCCACACTTCCTGCCGCCTATGCCTTCTTATATAAATACTCCCCTTTAGTTTTAGGTTTTGGGGAATAATCCTATCTTTTATTTTCTACTTCTTAGCTTTTAGTTTTCAAGTTTTTAGCTTTCTACTTGTAAAGGGAGAAGATATCTGCCACAATTCTGAGAAGATTTCTGAACCCTATTCTTTTTAATATCGATTTCAATGCAGTCTTTTTATTTCATTGTTTTGCTTTCTTCTTTGATTATGTCTGAGTAGATCTATTAGTTAGGTTAAGGTTTTCAAGGGAATTCATGAGCTAGGGTTGAACACAAATAGGATATCAAAATCGATAGTCTTCATCTAGGTGGTTCTTATTGCTTGGATCGATTTGATCACTTGATTCCATGATCTTAGGTTAACTTAGACAGCGAGAGTTGCTAGGTTGCTAGAAGAGATCTAGATGAGCAATTTATTCATTACCTGCGAGAGTAGATGTATTGGAGAATTGTGAACATATCAAACCTATCCTTAATGCTTGTCTGCGATTCTAATGCCAACGAGAGTTAGGATTTTTAGGTTGCTAGATAAAGGTATTAGTATCACGAGAGTGAATTAATATTATCTTCGTGTTTTGAGTTCTGGACTTGTTCTTAATAAAACCCTGAATAGTCGTTTGACCTTTGCTCTGAATCTCCTGCGAATTGCCTTGACCTAACGCTTGTTTAATTATTGATAAAAACCGATTTGCTTTATTACTTGTTAGTCACGATTTCATACAACCAGCTTTTCAATCTCTTAGCTCTTGATTTTAGCTCATTAAACCATAGTGTGAACTTGGTCTTCGTGGGATCGACCCCTAAGTACTACTCCGATTTGCTGTGCACTTGCAGTAGGAAAATAGGGTTTAAAACTCGTACACCAGGTTCCTGAAACGATGAGAGGCGAAGACGGTTCGGCGCACAGTATCGCTAAATTTGACGGTACCGATTATGCATTTTGGAGAATGCAAATTGAAGATTATTTGTACGGAAAGAAGCTTCATCAACCACTGAGCAAGAAGCCTGAGAAGATGGACCAGGACGAGTGGGAACTCCTTGATAGACAAGTTCTGGGTGTTATAAGGTTAACACTGTCAAAGAACGTTGCGCACAACGTTGCGAAGGAGAAAACCACAGAAGGGCTCATGAAAGTTCTCTCGGATATGTATAAGAAACCTTCGACAAATAACAAGGTATTTCTCATGAAGAAACTCTTTCATTTGAAGATGGAAGAAGTGGCCTGGTTGCTGCACATGTGAATGAGTTCACCACGATTGTCAACCAACTATCATCGGTTGAAATCGAGTTTGATGACGAAGTGCGAGCATTGATTTTGCTGGCATCTCTGCCAAATAGTTGGGAGTCAATGAGGGCAGCAGTTAGTAATTCTGTGGGTACTCAAAAGCTTAAATTCAATGATGTTAGAGATCGTATCCTTGCTGAGGAGGTTCGCAGGATAGATTCTGGTGAAGCATCAACGAGCTCTGCTTTCAATGTGGAAAACAGAGGCAGAGACCAAGACAGAAGTAACCAGAGTAGAGGCAGATCAAAGTCAAGGTATGGACGGAGCCAGTCCAAATTCAGACAGCCTTCAGAGTGCTGGAATTGTGGAAAGGCAGGCCACATTAAGAAGAATTGTCGCGCACCACCGACGAAAGAAGCCAACAAGAGAGGCGGAGCCAATGCAGTGACACGTGAAATTGCAAATGCATTGGTAGTATCGGTTGATTCCCCGATAAAATGTGAAGCTCGTGATGCAGCTACAAGTACCACCAAAGCATCAATATCCTACGTCGATAGCCCAATCGATTCATGGGTTCTTGACTCAGGAGCATCGTTCCACACCACACCGCACCGCAACATTATGGATAATTATGTTGCGGGAAATTACGGAAAGGTATATCTTGCAGATGGATTGCCTTTGGACATAGTTGGTATTGGAGATGTCAACTTGAAGATGTCAGACGGACGTGTGTGAAAGATTACGAAGGTTAGACATGTGCCAAAGTTGATGCGAAATCTGATTTCAGTAGGTCAACCTGATGATACGGGGCACGATGTCAACTTTGGTGGTGGAACCTGGAGGGTCAAGAAAGGTTCCATGGTGGTGGCTAGATGTCATAAAAGAGGCACTCTTTATATGACAACGAGTTATCAAGACATTGTTATTGTTGTCGAGAATGCCAAACAAACCAAGTTGTGGCATTGTAGGTTGGGGCACATGAGTGAGAAAGGGATGAAACTCATGGTAGAAAATGGCGTTCTTCCAGATCTGAAGACGGTGGATCATCAGATGTGTGAAAGTTGCATCCTTGGAAAGCAGAAACGAGTTAGTTTCTCTAAAGGAGGAAGAGAGCCAAAATCGGAGAAGTTAGAGCTGGTACATACTGACGTGTGGGGACCCGCTCCTGTTGCATCGCTAGGAGGTTCGTACTACTATGTGACCTTTATTGATGACTCCACAAGGAAGGTGTGGGTTTACTTCATGAAGAACAAGTATGAAGTGTTCTCGTTTTTCAAGAAATGGAAAGCCATGGTTGAGATTGAGACGAATCTCAAGTTGAAGTGTTTAAGGTCTGATAATGGTGGTGAGTACATCAGCGACGAGTTTAAGAGATACTGCACTGATAATGGAATCAAGATGGAGAAGACTATTCCTGGAACGCCTCAACAAAATGGAATAGTTGAAAGGATGAACCGAACCCTGAATGAGCGTGCAAGGAGCATGAGAATGCACTGTGGATTGCCTAAGACGTTTTGGGCAGATGCAATCAGTACCGCAACCTTCTTAATAAACAGAGGACCGTCTGTGCCGTTGGGATTCAAGATCCCTGAAGAAGTTTGGAGCGGAAAGAAAGTAAACCTTTCTTATCTCAAGGTGTTTGGATGTTTAGCTTATGTTCACGTTGATGATGCTACAAGAAGTAAACTTGACTCTAAGTCTAAGAAGTGTTACTTCATCGGTTACGGTAACACGGAGTTTGGTTACCGGTTATGGGATGATGAAAAACGTAAGATCATCCGCAGCAAGAATGTTGTGTTCAACGAAGAAGTGTTGTACAAGAATAAGCTAAGAGAAGGCTCGAAGAAAACAGATCCTGGAACTGTTGACTTAGGAGATATTCCAACACCGGAGTTGTATCAGGATTCAACATCAATAGAAGAAGAAATCTCTCAAGAAGAAATAGGTGAGGCTGAAGAGAGTGATGATTCTGAAGTGGTCCCATATACACCGGTCACAGAGTTACGACGGTCAAGTAGAATCATCAGAAAGCCTGTAAGATTTTCTCCATCGCTCAACTACATTCTGCTCACGGACAGAGGTGAGCCTGAATGTTATGAAGAGGCTATGCAAGTTGATGAGTCAATCAAGTGGGAGCTTGCAATGAATGACGAGGTGGACTCGTTGTTATCCAATCACACATGGGAGTTAGCAGATTTGCCTAAGAATAAAAAGGCATTGCATAACAAGTGAGTCTACCGAATAAAAGAAGAACCTGATGGAAGTAAACGCTATAAGGCGAGGCTTGTTGTGAAGGGATTCCAACAAAAAGAAGGCATTGACTACACTGAAATCTTTTCTCCTGTAGTCAAGATGGTGACCATTAGAACGGTTTTCGGGCTGGTAGCACAAGATGATTTGCACCTTCAGCAGATGGATGTAAAGACTGCATTTCTTCACGGTGATTTGGATGAAGAAATTTATATGAAGCAACCCAGAGGCTTTGAGATCAAAGGGAAAGAAAGCCTTGTTTGCAAGCTGAAAAGAAGTTTGTATGGCTTAAAACAAGCTCCAAGACAGTGGTACAAAAGATTTGACAACTTTATAAAAGGTGTCGGTTTCTTGAGGTGTGAAGCTGACCACTGTTGTTACTTCAAGAAGTTTGAAGATTCCTACTTGATACTGCTCCTATACGTTGATGACATGCTGATAGTAATAGCAGACTTGCATGAGATCAATAGCTTGAAGACGAAACCCTCAGAAGAGTTTGCGATGAAAGACCTTGGAGAAGCAAGACAGATTCTGGGGATGAGAATCAGTAGAAGCAAGGAAGGTCTCAAGCTATCACAAGAGGAGTATGTGAAGAAAGTCCTCAAGATCTTTAACATGGATGACGCGAAGCCAGTTAGTACTCCTCTGGCAAGTCATTTTCGGTTATCCAGAGAACAGTCTCCAAAGACGGAAGACGAAATGCCATATATGGATAAAGTTCCATATGCTTATGCTATAGGCAGCCTTATGTACGCGATGATATGTACAAGGCCAGACATTGCACATGCAGTGGGAGTCGTCAGCAGATTTATGAGCAATCCAGGAAAGGAACACTGGGAAGCCGTAAAGTGGGTTTTCAGATACCTGAAAGGAAATCCAAGCTTGTCGCTGTGTTTCACGAAGTCTAAGACGGAATTGCAGGGATATGTTGATGCTGACAACGGAGGTGACGTTGACAGCACAAAGAGCACAACTGGGTAAGTCTACACTTTTGGTGGTACTGCAATTTGTTGGGTTTCAAAGTTGCAGAAAATTGTATCCCTATCAAGCTGTGAAGCTGAGTACGTTGCGGTAACGGAGGCAACAAAAGAGATGATATGGCTACAATCTTTTCTAGAAGAGATAGGCCATGACCAGGGGAAAAGTGTGTTGTACTGTGATAGTAAGAGCGCCATTGATTTGGCAAAGAATCCGGTTTACCACGTTGATATCATTTCATCAGATCGACATTAGAAGATGAAATGTTGGTGCTTGAGAAGATCCCAGGAAGTAAGAATCCGACAGATATGCTGACGAAGGTCGTGCCGTATGATAAGCTGAGGTTGTGTACAACCTCAGTTGGCTTGTTGGAGTAATAAGCTAGGAAGACCTGCTACATTGATCAAGGTGTGAAGACAGATTGAGATCAGTCTTCAAGTGGGAGATTGTAAAGAATCACGTTTTCAATATTGGACGGTGAAAACAAAGTCATAAAAAATGGCTTGGTTGATTTGTCAACAACTACTTCTCACCTACCCCTCAAACTCCTCCTATAAATATATGGTGCCTCTTATGTTCAGAATCATCCCAAAAAACAAAGCAAGAGAAGAAGAGAGAAGAAGAGAAAACAAGAGAAGAAGAGAAAAAATCAAAAAAAAAAAATCTTTCTTGTGAGTTAAGTTTTTTATTTTATAAGAAAATTAAGTGTAATTTTCTTGAGTGTATTTGAGATCGGGTGTGAGTTGTGAGCTTGTAAAAAATCTTTGGTCGATAATAAAAGATCTGTAGCAGGTCCGGAGACGTAGGCAAAAATTGGCCGAACTCCGTTAACAAATTGTGTGTGTATCTTCCCGCTCCCACAAATTCTGGTCTTTCTCCGCAAAAATTTGACCGCGTATTTCCTAACACTTGTAGCTACGGCTGGTGCCGTATCCGAGAGCATATGTGTATGATGATCCTCTGTGCAAGTTGTTTGTGGGTTGAATCGATCTTGTTTTCCCCATATACGGATTCCATACCAAGAGCCTCCTCGAGTGGTCTCTGGGGACACATAACAATAAGCCGTCGCAGTGATATACTTGAGCTATCTCGACCTGGTGATGATTAGGTATACTTATTTGCTTCATCATTCCAACTTCCAAGTCGGCATCTTCGCCCTTGTTGTTGTTGCTTCCTTGGAGACCAACTCTCAATGAGTACACCCTATCATCTATCACCATGAACTCCAGAAACTGATGATTCTTCCTTGCTGCTTCTGCTGTTTTTTGGCCCAAAATATGATTTTTCGATACATAGTTCCACGTTTTACAAGTGAATCGCACTGCCATCAGAGATGTGAATGGAACCCTAGAAAGAATCTCCCCTACCAAATCTCCTGAAAGATCAGATATCGTCGTCATTCTTCCAACACTCTCCAGAGATTTCCTACTGCTCAAGTTTTTTTTTTCCCTCAGCCGATGCCTAGAAAGCCCTGATTTGTATCTCTGTTACTTAGCTGGGTTTTATATACATATTTTGGTTGCCTTTTGGCCTTTTGGCCGTTTGGTTAAATGAGCCTATTGCATTTAAGAATTAAATTAAGTTAACATACCGGTTTGTCACAAACGAAACTCCTTTATACGGATTCATCCTCAAGGCCAACTGTAACTCCTTATCGCAATGATGTAGCTTCAAGATCAAAGGATCTTTCAATTTGAACCAAGATTTCAGATTGGAGCACACTCTACTGAAAGAAGAGAGCCCATTGTTTGTTTTACAAACCCATTCGCAAAAATTACCCCTAAAATTTAGTCCATTGTCTCTATATGTAGAACTCAAAATCTTTAATCAAAATTGTTTTTGCTCTGCAAAGAATGTACAATGTCTCTGTAGACCAGACTTTCTGAAAATTTGCATAAAACTTTATACCAGAAGAATATCAAGTATACACAGAAATGCAGACGTGGATATACAAGTAGCTAATAGCAAATGGCCGCTTTTATGAATTAAGTGCCTTACTCCCCAAGTAACCTTTGAGGACATCCATGACAGCTCCAAAATCCGCCTTCACTTCAACCGGCGGATTTGAGAACCGGCAAGCCATATCGAGAATGGCTTTCGAGTGGTAATCGATCTTAGCCTGAGTGAATTTCAACCCGTGAGCAGTACTCACCACCACAGTCCGATCAGTCGGTGCAATCACTCCTTGGCTCCTCAATTTGAAGAGAGCCGTTAGGGCAACACCAGTGTGAGGACAAACAAACATTCCAGTCGAATCCGCCTGAGCCATCGCGTCCATAAGCTCCTCCTCCGTAGCTTCTTCCACGATGCCGTCGCAGTTCCTAAGAGCGTACACCGCCCTGTCTATCGAAACCGGATCACCGATCTGAATCGCAGAGGCGAAAGTGGCACTCGCCTTCACCGGTTTGAAATCTTTCCAACCTGCCTTGTAATGCAAGTAAAGCGGATTCGCATTAGCCGATTGCGCGCAAACCAGCCTCGGCATCTTATCGACAAGTCCCAGTTCTTGACACATTTTGAAACCCTTGTAAAACGCATATATGTTACCAAGATTGCCTCCAGGAACAATCACCCAATCAGGAACTTGCCAATCAAACTGCTGAAGAATCTCTATCGCTGCAGTCTTTTGCCCTTCTAACCTCAGACTATTCAACGAGTTCGCCAAGTAAATCGGAAGCTCCGATGTGATCTCTCTGATCAGCTTCATACATCCGTCGAAATCAGTGTCTATGCTCAGAACAAACGCACCGTTAGCTATGGGTTGAACCAGCTGAGCCATGGAGATTTTGTTCGCCGGTAGAATCACGATGGAAGGGATTCCGGCGGATGCGCAGTAAGCAGATAGAGCAGCGGAAGTATCTCCGGTGGAAGCGCATCCGACTCCAACCACCGGTCGGTTCATCTTCCTTAGACGGTTTACTTGGCTGACCAATACAGTCATACCGAGATCTTTGAAACTTCCGGTATGGCTAATTCCACAATGTTTCACCCATAAGTCGTTCATTCCGAGAAACGTTTTGCCGAACCTCTCCGCCCAGAAGAGATTGGAGTTTCCTTCGAAAGCCGAAACGATGTCGTCGTCGTCGATCTCAGGGAGCACCCACTCTTTCTTCGACCAGACTCCAGATCCGTACGGCCACTTGGTTTTCCCGACGCGCGAGTCGAACAGTTGGCGCCAGTAAGCTCCGTCGTAATTCTTCAAGGCGTCCATGTCGTGCCGCACGTCGAGCAGACCGCCGGATTTGCTGCGGTAGACGATTTCGTCGAGGGAGTAAGACTCGGTGGAGTCGGACGGCGCGTTGAACGGGACGTATCTGGCGGAGAATGGATTCGCGGAGGTGGAGCGATGGCGGCGAGCTTCATCGCGGATGTTGTCTTCGGTGAGACAAGGCTTTACGGTGGTTTTTGCCGGAGAAGAAGAAGCACCGTTGCTGTTTCCATCGGCGGTTTTCACGGTGGATGAGACGATCACGTGGCGGTGGCGGAGGGTAACGGTTGATCGACGGCGGTGGAGGGAGTCTTGATTAGGGAGGTTGAAGGAAGAGAGAGAGGAATTGAAGAAAGAGAGTGACGCCATTTTCTTTAGAGAGAGAAGAGAGAGATAGAGAAGTGAGAGGCGGGTAATGTTTGTGGCGGCACGATAAAGAAGAGAAGGAAGAGTCAAATTAAGCTAAACCGGAGTTGATTTTGAGAACTGGAGTTGCGGTTTAGTTGTAATTGATCTTGACGTATTAATATGTGGGCCCAAACCGTCCAAGAACCATTTGGATATGGAATATATCCAAAATTTAAACGTGTTTTTGTCGTAATTAACGGGTACAAATAATAGTTGCAACTTGCAAAGAAACCAAGATTTGGATATTCCATTTGAGCCCTGCACAGACCAGAATCGATTGCTGGTGTTACAAGGTTCATTGTTCCATTTTAGAAATTAGAACTATTTTTCTAAGCTTTCCTCACTATTGGTTAAAATATGGTCTTTGTTCTAAGAGTTCTTTGGTTTTACAAAGATGAATCTAACAAAATAAATAACCTATACCTCCACCACTACGCAGACTGAAGGAAAGAAAACTTAGTTTGGCATCCGAGGTCAATTTGAAATTTGGAAGTTCTTTCACTATCCCACTAATGTGTGGAAACGAAATTTTGATTCATCAACTAAAACTAGTATATACCTCTAGTGATCTATGCTCTACCATTCTGATTACTTCGTCGTTCTACTATCCACTAAACACAACAACCATTACCTGTGATTAGTTTTGTCGATTAGAAGTAGTATATATTTTAATATAGAGGATGAGAAATCAAAAGAGATTACACATATAAAACACGGATCATTCAAGTCATGTAAACATCACACTAAAGAGAAGAAGTCATTAAGCAAATATAAAAACCTGCCCTCAGAAACAACAACCTATACATTGGGTAAGAAAGAAGAGACCGAGATACATACGAGGTTAAACGGATGGTATGTTTGAGAAGGAGAAACCTTTATATCCTTTGTATGCGTAATATGCAATCCGAGTATAGTAAAACCCCGGGATAAACAGAAGACAACCGAGGATAATGAAGAAGATACCTGTTTCACCAACCAAACAATCATACAACAAGAAAGACAAAAAAAAAAAAAAAGAGACAAGTGAGTGTACGGTGATCAATTAGTCCGAATAAGTTTTCATGACATTGAAAAAGAAAACGAAAAGCCTGTATCCTTGTTTTACATTCTACAACACATTTGGTGTATACTTCTCCAGTGTTTTTTGTTTAATGAGAGAAAAATGAGAAAGAAGCCAAGAACATGTTACACTTATTGATGTGACAGTGAGAAGAAACAAGTGATTGTTTCTTGCAATGGTGAAGAGATTAATCTATTTTACTATACTAAAAATTTGATACAGATACTTTGTTTAACATAGCAGTAACGAGATGTGTAAAATGCATCAAAAAGATGATTCAGGCAACGCAGAGAAGATCAGAAAACATTCATATATATATATATATATATACACGCACATTTTTTAACTGGAACCAATCAAGATGAGACCAAAGGAATACAATTTGTTGATTTCAAAGATCAAAACCAAGTGCAACACTACGCGCTAACTAAATCATTTGATCATCGAAACCCTAATGAAGTTTCCTCAAAATTTCTCAAGAACCCTAATGAAGTCTCTCCCAAACTACCAAACTAGGTTTCTTCAGAATTGAACAAGCCTATACTGCTATACACAAGCAAGAAGCAGGACTACGAAATCACCCACAGAATCTCAATCTGAGCTAATTTGATTAACTTAAACGTCTTGACACGAGCTAATGACGAACAAAGTGAATCGTGGAAGCGAAAATTAGTAACAATTGAATACGGAATGGTGTACCGTGGCCTCGATCGCCGCCAACTCGGTTGTAGGCCATGAAGAAACCGGAAACAATTCCTAGGGTTCCGAACACGAGGAGAGCCACCGCGAGTGAGATCTCCTTCACCGGCGGTCGATTACTGACGGTGTACGAAGTCCCAATCATTAGGTCCTCGTCCGATATCGAGAACGCGTGGTCGACGTAAGCCATCGTATAGCTACTCCGTAATCAACTTCACCAGAAGACGATTAGGATCACAACGAATGTCGATTTGAAGGTTTCGTTTCGTGAAAAAAAGCTGAAGATCGCAAAAGCTCGAAGACGAGATCAAACTCCTTTGCTTCCTTTACGAGTTAATGCGGAAGATGACGGAGGAGAGAATGATGATAGTTTCATCAAAGCGGCAAGTCTTGCCGGAAATGCTATCTAGACGAGAACTACCTGTCGTTTACGTAAATATTTTTAAAAACAATTATGAACAAACGACAGGTAGTTCTCGTCTAGATAGCATCACGACTCTTGAAAAAAGGGCTCATTTCTATGAATTGCATTCTCTTTTGCTAGCTACCAAAAGAGTCTGCAAAGATTAAAGAAGTTGATGAATGAAATATTGTAATGTAAATAATAGTTCGCCGGTGAAATTTGAGCATACGTTTGAAGTATGCATTAAGAAGACAATAGAAAAGAGAGACTGATAATAGTGTAGTAAAGAATCTTGAAAGCATTCAAGATTTGTGCTTAATGTCCCGAGTTGATAGATAACGAACATAGGAATCAATATCTAAGGAAACTCAAAATCTGTCGAACTAAGGATTGACCACAGCTTGGATCTGCTCCAATGTCTTCCCTTTGGTTTCAGGCACCACTGCGATGACAAAGACGATGGCCATGGCGTTGATCACTGCGTAAATGATGAAAGTTCCTGCAAGCAATTCGTTCTTTTGCATTAAAAGGATTGCAATGGGGAAATTTCAGACAAAAAGTGAATGATGTAAAATATGAGTTTACCATAAGAGCTCCAGGACATGAGGAAGTTGAAAGTGTAAGAAACGGCCCACGCTCCAAACCAGTTCACCAGCGTCGCCATGCCTCCTGCTACTCCTTTTATGTTTATGGGAAATATCTGCAAGTTCCAGTTTTTGTTTGGTAATAGATTTTTTTTTGTCCCTCTTCAAGAAATTTATTTTATTGCAAAAAGATTTGGATTTGTTTACCTCAGACATGACGACCCACGGCATTGCTCCCATTCCTGCTGAAAACGATGCTATGTACACCTGGTCTCACCAATATATGACCTTAACCATCTAAGTGGGTTTGGTGAAGCTACATAATTAAAGATCAAATTACTTACCATTATACCAACAACAGCCAGGACAGGGGCTGCTTCATGTGCCATGTCGTGAACCGTAAGATAGAATGAGACCGCTGTTATCAAACAGCCTATCACTAACCCTGTTGCAGAAACCTGCCACCACAGCGAGTTAGTTATATTCATCCTACCTAAATCTTTTCAAAGACTCCTTTTCTTTTACCAGTAGCAATGGCTTTCTTCCGGCTCTGTCAACCATTGGTGCAACAAGCGCACTGATGACCACCTGATTGTGTACAAAACAAGAGAACGAGATTAAGAATACAAGCATTCTATGACATCGGACTCGTGTTCGTAAGACAAATAAGCTGGGACCTGAAGAACACCATATATTATCATCCCAAGTTTTGTGGGGAAACCTGACACAGAAAGATGGCAGATTAGATACAAAGTGAAGGTGTGCATATATATAGTATAATTTAAGCTTCCCTATGTTAAAGAACCTGCTTGCTCAAATATAGAGCCTGAGTAGAAACAGATCCCGTTGATTCCTCCAAACTGCTGAAACACCATCAACCCGAATGCGATCTGCTCCAACAAAGCATGCAATTGGTTACAAATGCAGCTGCGACAGGAGATGCAAAATTGATTTGCAAAGAACGTCTGTTATGGTGTTACAAGAACAGAGCGTGTGTATCTCCTCTGAAACAAATCCAGCGCCTTAGCTTTCGGAAGCACTTCCAGAGTCTCGATATAATCCTGTCAAAGAATGATCATAGAGATATGCTTTCAGATCAAGAGATGGTTTCTTGATTTAGAAGAATAAAAAAGTACCAGAATCTCTGCTGCCTCCTCGGATATATCAGCCTTCTTCCCACGGAGCTTCCTTAGTGCAGCTTGAAACTCTGTATCACGCCCCATCTTGGCCTGCAAACACAATACTGTACCATCAAAGTTACCAAGAAAGAGATACATGAGCTTCCATGGTGGCGCATCTTCTGGTCTTACCAGCCATCTTGGAGACTCAGGGATACAAAAGAGGCCAAGAAAGGAGACAGCGCATGGGATGAGTCCTGAAGCCAAAGTACCATTTCAGATAAACAGATGATTCTGACTCCAATGGAGTTCTATTTAGAGTATACACAGATTCCAAACCTATTAGTGCTAAGACTCTCCACGTCACTAATGTGCCTATGATGAAGGAAACCGACACTCCGGTGCAGATTAGAAGCTGTGGCACAAGAAAGAAACTTCGACTTCAGAATTCTCTAACACACAATCAGGGAGACAAAAGATCTTCATGGTGCTCTACCTGACTAAGTGTGGTTAAAGCCCCTCTCAAGGTCTTAGGTGCAATTTCTGCTATAAAGATTGGTACCTACCATCAACAAATCATTCACGGAGTGTTACTCGTCGTATACATTGGATTAGGAGATGTTTGAACAGAGGATAAATCAACACGATGAGCTCACCACAAAGGAGAATGCTCCCATTCCGTATCCCGTTGCAAGTCTTCCGAGATCCAGAGCCACTACTCCCTTTGATTAAGACACCATTTTATCACAAGAGAGAGAGAGAGATACATTAGGCAAAACTATGAGACCAGCATAGCCGCTTTTAGTTTGGGATCCTGAGTAAGACCTTGGCAAAGAAGATTGCTAGCCACCCAACGACACAAAACGCAGAAGAAACTCTCATCGCCTAGATACAACAAATCAAAAACTAGTAGTAAGTAGTTATAGTCCCACAAAGCCCACTCAGATGGAAAGTCTCAATTTTTTTCCTGACCCCTTTTCTTCCAACAAAGTCAGCTATAGGCCCGCTTGTGATAGCACCAATCATTGCACCAAAAGTCAGTAAAGAGCCAAAGAGTGAAAACTGCAGAATCCGAGGTACGAGGTAGTGTTAAGCAACCTTCAATGGCAATGCAATCATCAGTTATATGATTAGGTTTTACCTCAGCTATAGTCAGAGAAAGATCATCCCTAATTGCAGCCTGAACAGGTGATGAGTATCCCGCCTGCATCAAAACCCCATATCAAAGAGGGAACTTTTAGGAACAAAATCAGAGCCTCTGTTTCTTAGGTAATGGATATCTAAATTCACTTACACAAGAACCAAACGCAAAAGAACCACAAGCTGCAACAAATGTGCTCAGATAAACCATCCACGGCTGATCCGGTTTTGATTCAGCCATAACCTTGTCTACCAATGGTTCCTTGACTTCTCTGCTGCCATCACTTGTGTTTGACATCTTCATCTATATGTATCTTCCTCCTGGGCTCTTTCGTCTCCACTAGTACCTCTAAATTGCAAAGGGAGGAACCCTGAAGCAAAAGTTGAGTAAGCAGGCAGAAGAAATGTTCAATATAGCAAACTGGAAAAGCGGAGTGGAGGAGAATAAAAGATGACAAGGTAACAGTGACCTTTAAGGCAAGAAAGCTATGTTGGGTTTGTTTATTACCAAGTGATGAAAGCTGTTTTATGTCTTTTTCTGCATTAAACTGAAGAGTAGATTCGTTTTTCCCCTATTGCTAATCACAACGTTGAGCCAGTTGATGGGGATGAAACAAAATTGACGTATATACTTAAACTATTATCACCTTCTCTAAGATGTACATGTTAATGGTGAATTCACTTACAAAATGATGTTGAAGTGAAATTGAATACAGCAAATGTATCCACACACTTGCAAGTGGCTGTCGTGACGTGGACTTGAGAGAGACAGAACATGTGATGTTGTCTTTGGCTTCTTATCAAGAACTTGATCTCAGTTTCTGGGGTTCCTATGAATCCATAATAATTTTATCCAATAAAACAGATATTTTCCCGCGTTCTGGGTCTGATGCTCTTGGTAAAATCAAAATCCCTCTGTGACTGCTAAATGGTACTTTCAGAAATGATCGTCTTTACAGATTTGCAGAAAAGTAAAGCAAAAACAGATTAGAATAATTCAAGACAACCCTCCAAAATGTGAGTGCGACTGTTGATTAATTTATGACATTTAGCGGAAAAATTGAACGGAGAGGAGGACCAATGAAACTGCTGATGTGTTATTTTCTTGTTGGTTAGTATATGATTTGAACGACATATAATATCTCGTGGACCTCGGTATCAAGCTTTTTTTGTCCTTGTCCTCTTTTTTTTTTTTTGTCCTTGTCCTCTTTCATAATTGACTGTATTATATGTTGACAAAAAAAAGAGACTGTATTATACTATTATTTAAAAATGGGTGTCCTTTTTTTTTTTTGCCGTCTATCGTTTTATTTGAAATTTCAACCAAACGTATCTTCGAGGTACACCAAAGACTACGAATTACACAGTAATTTCAAGCCAAAAGCCCAAAAGAGGGAGCCAAAAGCCGGCAGAGAAAAGATATACTCCCCGGAGCCAAATAAAACGGATAGCAAAAACAAAGCAAAAAAAGAAGACGAGAGCTTGACACGCTTAAAATGGGTGTCCTTATGCAATCAATATATTTAGCGCTAAAATCGAAACGAGGAAACTAATATAGTTCCAAAAACATTTAAAAAAAAAAAAAACTGAAACACTTAGCAGACAATTGTATCCTAGATTTCAAACTGAAAATCTTCCTAGTTCATGCAGTTCCAATTACAGTCACACAGACAGAGATCCAATTTTCCACCTTCTTTGTCAAGTATAAATCTTGAGTCTTTCGTTAATGTCTAGAGAAATGTGGAAGAAGTGGGGAAATTTTTTTCTGAAAGGAGACGCTTTATTCATGAACAAAATTTGGTGTGCATAGAAACAGGGACCAGGTGCAACTATATGTGATGAAAAACAAAACAAGAATTCTAGAATCTGATGAACATGTTTAGACACTCTTTATACATTTGATGAAACTGTAGTTTTAAAATGATAGACAAAAATTGGATTGTTATGGCCAAAGTGGATGCTACAGATGTGTGCATAGCTTGTAGCAACTTGGTACCTCGTTGTTGTTGTGGGTTCTATCTGGTGAAATAGGTTCTTGGAGAAAAGAGACGACGTGGGGAGAACATTCCAGAGTACCTCGGCGAAGCAAGACTGTCGATGGAACGGTACTCAGGCATGATGAACCCTTCTCTCTCCTCCCTATTCCAGCTTCTTGATGCGCCATTGAACGTCCCATACTTGACCAACTTACCGAATCCCCACGACTTCTTCTTGCTTGGACTCCTTGGTGAGCCACCATTCATCTTCTGGGTCAGATACTCTCTTACCACCTGCAAGTTCTGCTCCATCACCTCGACGGGAGGGGACACGAGCGGGTTTCCTTCAACACTCAGCTTCCTCAGCCGTCTCATGCAGCCGATTGACTCAGGCAAGACAGTGATCTTGTTGTAGCTAACATCAAGCTCGATGAGGTTCATTAAGAGGCCAATGGAAGCTGGGAGGGATGAAAGGTACTGGAAGTTCTGGCTGACATTGAGAATCTCGAGGTTGATGAGGTTCTCGAGATCATCCGGGAGGATCATGAGGCAGTTGAGACGAGCATCGAGGACACGGAGAGAGGTGAGGTGAGTAATGGAGACTGGGAGGCTAATGAGCTTGTTGGAGTTGATAGAGAGCTTCCTTAGATTGGTGAGTTCAAATCCAATTGAGTCTGGCAATCTGATGAGTTTGTTGAAGTTTGCATTAAGTTCTTCCAAAGACCTGATAAAACCATAGAAAGGGAATCATGTAAATGCATGCTTGATGTTTTGGTTGGGGGTGTTGTGAAAGTTATGAGGTACGAAACCTGCAATGTTGGATAGATTTGGGGAGGGAAACAAGAAAGTTTCCGGAGACGTTTAGGGACTTGAGCTTGGAGAGACAACCAATGGAATTTGGAAGAGCTTTGATCTGATTCGAATGAACATCTAATGCTACTAAGTTGAGTAGTCTCGCTGTGAGTGATTCTGGTATGGTCTGTGTTACATTCAAAACATTCCAAAAAACAATATTAAGAAAATTTGAAAATGTTATAATCAAACACAACATATGTTATACATATATCCAGCATTAAATTTGAATATTTGATAGGGATTGACATTGAGACAACTAACACTAGAGCAGAAAATCGTATAAGATTAGTCAATAAAACTGCTTACGAATTTGTAATAATAAAAAAACAAACGGAAAATAAGTGGCCATTTTCAAAACTAACGAAGAAACCAAACCAAACAAAGCTAAAGTGAAAATATTCATACTTGCTATAGTAATATTAAAATGAAATTATCAAAAGGTTATGATATGCTTATGATATGTCCATTGAATCACGCACACAAGTAAATATAATAATGTAAATAATCTGAGTGTTTAGATATGAACCTGGAGATGATTGTTGGAGAGATCAAGCTTGCAAATCTGAGCTAAATTCAGTGAAGGATTAGGGAGAGACTCTAAGGCCATCCCACTCAAATTCACAACCTCTAACCTCTCTTCCTCATTATTAACGTTATTGAACGATGGTGATTTAGGTGATGATGATGGAGATGACGGTGAAGATGGAGATGATAATGGTGATTTCCTCCTTTGGTGATCATTATGTTGATCCATCATCATCATCGTCATCATATGTTCCTTGATCTGTCCTTGTGGTTGCTGATGATATGTCTCCTCGCATATCATCTTTATATATATATATTTGTGTATCTATATTGTTGATGATATGAAGAAGAAGGTTAATGATCAAATGATAGAAGAATGAGAGTTTAAAGCTTATATGGTGTGTATGTGTGTACGGAGAGATCACTAAGGAGAATGTACGGACGAGAAGTTTTGGTGGAGTTAAAAAGGGAGTTATCAATTTAAATTAAACAAAATATCAAAGCTAAACTAAATAAAATAGATTATTTAGGTAATTAAAGACCTATAAAGCTTTTTTTTTGTGGTCAAGGTTTTCGCAACACCTGATTAAAGTCAAATATCCCGCAAATCACTCCTATCTTTCTATCAGTAAACTTAAATTTTTAATGATTTTGTAATTTTGTTGGCATCTTTGACTAAATCAAAAGGAATGTTCTCATTATTATTTCAAACGAAAAGGTATAAAAAACTGTATATTCCCGTAAAAATGTACTTGACACATCAATTGATACACATAGAATAAGAAGTTGAATTCACCAAAAAAAAAAAAAAAGAAGTTGAATAAGCTACTTAGGCCATCTAACAAGGTTGACCCGAATTCAAATTTTTTTCATCACAATATGACTAAACCGTTAGAAATTTTTTTTTTAACCTTGTGGATTTTATTTTTGAAATAAATCAAACGTTTGAGGGGGTTTCTTGTAACATGTCCTCCTCTTCACTTGACTCATCCTCCACGAATCCGTCGAAAAGCAGACCTCTTCACACCAAACACCGCCACGTAATCATCTTTAACGTGCGACGTGTCATCGAAGCTCGCGTCTCGAGACGAAAAAAGTGTTAAAAAGAAACAAGAAAAACTTCCGAGATCTGAGAGGAAAAAAAGAGATGGAGGCAACGAAAGAGAGAATGGAGTTAGAACAGAAGAAGAGGAGAGACGAATCTGGTGCCGTTGCCAATGAGGCGGGAAAGGCCGAAGAAACCGTGAGAACGATTATTCGAGAATCTATAGTGGAAGGAGGAAGTGGCGACAGAGACGGCGGCGATAACGTTCGCAAGCCGGAGGACATTCTTGCTTTCTCAAGAACCGTACGGAAGATCGATTCCTCGCTTGAATAGTTTAATGTATTCTGTTTTTTTACCTTTTACTTCGAAATGATATCCCTTTTTATTTTATAAATCGACTGGCGAAATATATATAAACGTAAAACACGTCAATCTACTTTTAATTAACTAGAACACAAACATCAGAACATGAACACCAACATTGTCTGTCGGAAAACTTGCGGGAAGAAGAAGACGAGGGAAAAACACAAAAGAAATTTTTATTGTCTAAAGCCCATTGGGCTTTAAAATTCGCGTTTAGGCCCAGTTACTTTTGGTTTTCAAGAAAACTCTAGAACTTCTCTATGTATGATTTATAGCTCAAGGTTCAGTTTAGATCATTTCTAGAATTGTAGAAGAAGAAGACGATGTCGATAGTTCCGATCAACGATCGCCGGAGATTTTCTTCCGGCGATAGAGTCTGGGAGCCATTTGAACTCATGAACACCTTCTTTGACTTTCCATCACCATCTCTCCTGCTTTCTCGCCACTTCCCTTCACTTTCCCGAGAAATTTTCCCATCCTCTTCTTCATCAACCGTTGAGACGCAGCTCAACTGGACGGAGACTCCGACGGCTCACGTTTTCAAGGCGTATCTTCCGGGAACGACTCAGGACGAAGCGATCGTGTTCGTGGACGACGAAGGATTTCTCCAGATCTGCACTGGAGACAACAAGTTCATGAGCAGATTCAAGCTTCCCGGCAACGCCCTGACGGATCAAGTCACGGCGTGGATGGAGGAGGGGTTTCTCGTCGTGTTCGTCGCGAAAGATGGTTCTTCTTCGCCTCCGCCGCCGGAAATCGAGGAGAATCGCAACGTGAGAGTCGTGGAAATCACCGGTGATGATGATTGATTAATCAAGTCTTAAAAACATGTGTACTAAAATTAAGTAACAGAGTAATCACGTAACTATAGGTTGTGATCGTGTGTATTCGTGTTTCCGACTTGTTGTCTCTATCTACTGTAATTAATATATAAAAATACTGTTTCGTAAGATTGAAATGATAACTTACTCGGCAACTGTCTTGATTCCAAGCAGAGTCACGGATATACAAGATGCATTTATCAAGATCTGTGGTATCTTGATCATAAGACTCATCTATAACTTTCGTTCCCTGAGGGAAAAAAAGACAAAAAAGCACAGAGTAGAACTGTCAAAAGCATAGAAACCATGTTGCATTGAATCTCACAAAGACACCAAACAATCTGATCTTATAGTGGAAGAAACAATAAACACACACACACAACAAGCTTACATAAAAGTCAAGGACATCAGGCCGAATAGAGTCCATATCTCCCTTGATAACATCTGGCTTATACCTAAAACACATTCCCATACATTCCCAGGACTATCTCTCCAGGTTTCTACAAAAAAGATTGTTTTTTTTTTTTTTGGCTATAAAGACAAGATTTTCCAGTAACCATCAATTGTCAAATCATAAGATGGCGTTTCAATCTATTGGCTCTTCAAGGGAGACTAATTTTTCCAATAAACCGTCCTCAAAGTTAATAAACCTGTTTCGAATGACGAGAGCGTCTTCATCAGGGAAGAAGAGAGGTAATTCATCGTAGATGCGATTAGCGCCTCCATCAGCACAGAGACGAAGTTTTGCTGTTCTACACAGAAAAATACGAAATTAACTAAACCTCAATAGTAATGAACAAAAACAGAGTGTCATATTGATGATGACGAAAAGGTACCCTGTTCCCAGAGAAGAGGAGTGAATCGTGGTAGATTCTGGTTAAGAACGACGAGAGCGTATCTCTTCGCTGAAATTCCGTCGGTGTGAATCCAAGGAAGGATAAAGCTTGAGGAGTGAAACATTACTTCCATGGCTGACATCGGAGAGGGAGACGGAGAATTATATTTTCTTTTTTTGGTTCCCATTTTACAGGAACCTAGAAGAAGCGTAACATCCTCAAATCCACCGTTAATACAATAGACATGGATTAACTAATTGTACCTCATAATTTTACTGGAAGCAAGAAAGAGTTTTTGTGTAATAACCCTACAAGGACAGAACAACAGCGATGACGACGCGACGTGAGTTTCTTTCGATCGACCGACCTGGTTATCGTGTGGATGCTAGTGTACAGAGAGTTATTTATAATCAACGGCTGAGAGATTGCTAAAATGTTTACAATTTAACGGTTCAGATTTACGGATTGTTTAGTTATAATACGTGGCGATGTAAACCTCTGTCTCATTCATTGCTTCCTTCCCCACTCGGGTTTCGCTAAATTAAATGCCAAAACCGGATCCTCAACTAAAGATTCTTTCTTTGAATTCGAGACTGAACCCGACCCGGATCCGAATCTGGGTATTTGACCCAACGCCAGCTCAACGCCCACCCCTTGGGTGCTTGTATTCGCAATTCCGTCCACAATTCAGTTTGTTTACCGGAACATCTAAGGCGTTCGAGAAATTCGAATACGGCGCACAAATTTTTCTCCGCTCGATTGTCAATTTGTATGATTTTGCTGTCGGTGAAGCAATCCAAACCGGAACTGGAATCGGACTTGTGGAGTTCCCTTCAATCGAGGAGCAATGATGGAATTGGGGTTTTCTCGGGAGTGAAGGATGATCCAGAGAAGAGTTGATTCTGAGGATTGATCCGACAATCATGTGGTTTAACTTCTTACGACCCAGAGATCGATTCTCCTTGGGCGAACTCAGGTTTGATTTTTTTTTGTTTGATCGGGGGGGTCAATCTCGCACCAAGTTCCATTTGCGGTTTATCTCTGTTTCGTTCAATTCCAATTGTGACTAAGATTATTATAAAGTGTGCGAGTCTTGAGCGATTTTGTGAATTCTGGTGTAAAAATGTGAGAGTCTTTTAAAGGGTGGTTGAGAGGTCTCTTTGGAATTAGGATTTGGCAGTTTGCAGTTATTTTGTTAGGGTTTGAATCTTTGATGGTTTGAATGGTGTCATCGGCTATTTCAGTTCATCTTCTCCTGTTTCAGTCAGGAGTCAAAGGTCCTATCTTGACCATATGAGAATGACTTGATTGAGATCTTAGTGTACGACATTATTTGTACGTTGATTCGACCAGATAATGAAGCATAAGTATTTAAACATTGGTTTGTGTAGGCATCTGACTGACCAGCTGAGGAAAATTCAAATAGTGAACGAGGCAAATAAGGTCTGTGGCATAACTCCTTTCTGTTTTGCAACTTTGCCTTGGCATTATTGTTTTGTTTTTGTTAGGCTTTGATATTTGTTTACTGGTTTCCATTTCGAAGGACTTCGTTGTCGAGGCACTGAGATCAATCGCGGAGATATTAACCTACGGCGATCAGCATGATCCCTCATTCTTTGAGTTAGTTTTTTTTTTTTTTTCTGCTCTTTATCAGTCCACGCCCTTAATTTGTATTGGCATATGTTAATATTTTGCAATTGTTGCAGATTTTTTATGGAGAAGCAAGTCATGGGAGAGTTTGTACGTATTTTGAGGGTTAGTAAAACAGTAACAGTTTCTGTCCAGTTGTTGCAAACCATGAGCATTATGATCCAAAACCTAAAAAGTGAACAAGCCATCTGTGAGTTCATCAGTTGTAATATATTCGTCTTTTGCGAATTTCTCATGACTACATTCTATTTATGATTTTCTTTTGAAACTTCTTGCAGACTACTTGTTCAGTAACGAATATGTAAACTATTTGATAACATATACATTTGACTTCCATCATGAAGAGCTTCTATCTTACTACATATCCTTCCTAAGGTACATTTTTCTACTGTTATCTCGGCTTTAGGAAGTACTTGTCGACTGTACCTGATAACTGTTTTGTTTTCTTTATGTAGAGCTGTTAGTGGGAAACTAAACAAGCATACAATATCATTGCTTTTGAAGACCGAGGACGTGAGTATTCTTTAAGTTGCATGTTCTCTTTACTGTTGTAAGTCCTTTATGGATTTTTTTCCTGCCATATTTTAATTCTGGGATTCTGTGTCTAGGATGTAGTAGTTTCTTTTCCCCTTTATGTCGAAGGCATACAATTTGCATTTCATGAAGAGAACATGATACGCACTGCAGTACGTGCCCTGACTCTCAATGTTTATCACGGTAAGTCATTCATAGTAGTTCTTTCGATTTGTCACTTGTATGATAAAAATACCCAGAGCTTCTAGCATCGTGTCTGATGCCTTTAGTTTGTTGTTGCAGTTGGCGATGAATCTGTGAATGATTATGTAGTTAGTCCACCGCACACCGAGTACTTTTCAAAATTAGTTTCATTTTTCCAAAAGCAATGCATGGATCTAAGTGCGATGGTGTTGAACACTCTAAAGTAAGATTCAGTGCATTTTCATTTCCCAGGGCAATAGCTTGTAAAATTGATCATGACTTGTCATAACCCCTTTTCATCGATCTACTTATTTTTATCATGATCCGACAATCATGTTCCTTGTAAAATATATTCTTCTGAAAGATTTTCATTCTATCGTTGCTAAAGGAGCCCATCCTCAGGCTTGGGTGGAAAATTGTTTTCTGCCGTTGATGGGATTGAGGACACCTTGTACTACTTTAGTGATGTTATTTCTGCGGGCATACCTGATATTGGGAGGCTGGTAACAGATCAGATCCTGCAGCATCTAACTCTCCCACTTCTTCTCCCGTCCCTATGCTCTGAGGCTGTAAATGTACAAATTATCACCTTTTCCTCTTAATTTCCTTTTCAGGGTTGATTTGTTTTTCCTTTTTGTGCTATTTGGTTAGCCTTGTTAGATTTGACTATCTGCGAGGGTACCATTTCTAATTTTAGTAAAATATTGGTTTTGTGGTTATTTCAGGATATAACAATCGATCCTGTCACTTCTCTCTATCTGCTTTGCTGCATCGTGCGGATAGTTAAAATTAAAGATTTGGCAAATATGACCGCTGCTACTCTTTTCTGCCCTGTAAAAGCTTTCATTTCAAGTTCTCTAGTGAAACCTAATAGTAGCTTGGCTCCTGAACGCCCTAGATTTGGAAATGGGCATCCAGACAATGGTGTTGCTGAGGAAACAGATCAACAGTGTCCAAGTACTGCAGTCTTAAGTGAGGATGAAGAGTCCCTCGTTTGCAGTGAAAATACTGCGAAAAGTACCTTCAACAATTCACATATTACATTTAGGTAATATGTTAGCTAATAAAACCTGCATGAAGTTGAGATAGTTGCTTATTACACTCATTAAGCCGTGTATGATGTTGTCTATATATTAAGCTGATGTTAATTTTGTAACTAGGGACACCTTACTTCAATATATTACCGAGGGAGATGACGTGCAAGCTCAGGGTTCCTTGTTCGTGCTAGCCACCTTGTTGCAGACAAAAGGTATTGGCAGTGGCGTTGTGCAGATTCTTTTCGCTTTATGGTTTTGATGTTTAACATTCTCATTTGATAGAACTTGAAGAGTCAATGCTAGATGCTTTCGGCATTCTTCCTCAGCGTAAGCAGCACAAAAAACTTTTGCTGGTGAGTTTCTGTCATTATCCTTTGTCTTTTGCTTAATATGTTTTTCAGAAGATTGTCAAGGCAAATCGTATCTGCATGGATCCTGTTATTAATACTTTTACTGGACCATAGACTATAGCTTGGACCAAAAATATGCTTTACTCTTGGACATCATTTTTTTCTTATTCCAAACTTAATTGGTAGTTATCTCTGGCAGCAATCTTTGGTTGGGGAGGACTCTGGTGAAGAACAACTATTTTCACCACAAAATGGTTCTATGAGAGATGGCTTAAGTAGCGAACTTGATTGGTATCTACGGAGGCTGGAGGTACTTCACTGCAAATTTCTTCCCCAGTTCCCCTCCTCTTTAGTGTTTTGTTATATTGTGATTTGCTTATTCATTTAAGTAATTTCAACAGGAGCAGTTTGGAGTATGCTGTTCATTGCCTGGGGCTGCAATGTGCCCCCGTGTACATAGACATCAGGTAAAATTTTGAAAGTTTTGTAAACCCTAGTTATTAGCCTAGCTTCTTGTGAAATCCCAGCTGCTAAAGCTAGGTTCTTTTTCATCACTGTGCAAACGTTCTTGTCTTGAATTAATAAATAATGTGGTGTAGGTGGTGGATGCATTGGTCAGTCTTCTCTGCCGTGAAAACATATGTGCAGAAACATTATGGGATGGAGGATGGCTTTTACGCCAATTGCTTCCTTATAGCGAGGCAGAATTTAATCGTAAACATCTCAAGATGCTGAATGTATGTTGCTTTCAAGATGTTTGTTTTGTTTGACACTGTTTCTGTCTCCCGTCTCTCTCTCTCTCTCCCTCTCCTCACTATTTACCAGTTTCCTGCTGATATCAGGATTCATATGAGAACTGCAAAAATGCACTAATCGGGGAGATAAAAGGTACCTGGCCTGATCTACTCATCACGGTACTGCTTGATGAGTGGAAAAAGTGCAAAAGAGGCAAGTAAAGAGGCAAAATGTTGGATATGTTGGATGTTGATTGTAAGAATATATTCAATGAACTTAATACTAAATCTCTTCTGACAGTGATCGAAGCTCCATCCCCTCAAAAAGAGCCTAAATCTGTTCTTCTCCAGCTGGATAGATCCACTTGTAATGGTAGAATCTTTGTTTTACATTTTGCGCGTCTAGCTGATAATAAATGTTAATGATATGGACTTTCCCTTGTTAAAATCCTGTTACTATTAACAACTGAATTTTTTACAGATAATGCTGTTAGCGAATCATCACTCACAGCAGGTGGAAAATTGTGCGAGGTGGTAAAGGTTCGTCCATTGTGTTCTTATATTCTTATGGAAAATTCTTATAAGCGCTGGTCATTAATGTATATGCTACAGACATTTGATAATCGAGCCTTTACTCCTTAGGTTTTTGTGCTGCTTCATCAACTCCAGATCTTCTCGCTTGGCAGGCCCTTGCCAGAGCAGCCTCCTATCCATCCTCCTGCCGACAGATCGGAAACGTCTCGCGCCACAACTGCTGGTTTGGATGTTTCAGTCCCCAAACCTGGCACCGAAGTGAAGCTAGGTTAGCACATGATCCACTCTCATGTCTCCGTTTGACTGATTTGTCTATCTGTAATTAGTAAGATTTTTGAAATTTCCCGGTGCAGTTGATGCTGTACCCTGTAGGATTGCCTTTGAAAGAGGCAAGGAGCGCAATTTCTCGTTTCTAGCAGTATCATCTGGCGTGTCTGGGTGGATTGTCCTTGCTGAAGAATCACTTTTGAAGCCAGATCATGGAATAATCCGTGTTACCGCACCTTTAGCCGGCTGCAAGGTACGTACTCAGCTTCATTGTCTTCTTCTCTATTGAAAATGCTTGTAAAGATCACACACAAGGACAGAGATAATCGTGATGATATTGGAATAGAGAAATGATATATCGTTAGTTTGGTTTTCAGCCCCGAATAGATGAAAAGCACCCAAGATGGCTACACTTGAGAATCCGACCATCGACGTTACCTTTCTTGGATCCAACAAAGCGAGGAGTCTATGAGAAGCTCAAGTCCAAAGGTCTAGTAGACGGGAGATGGACATTAGCATTCAGGGGCGATGAATCTTGTTACTCTGCTTACTCAATGGTTGTACATGAGATCGATCTACAGTGCAGCGAGGTTGAAAGAAGGTTAAAGCCTTTGTTTGACCTTGATAGAAACCAGCAAGATCAATCAAACGTTACTTCTGACGCCTTATCTTCATCAACTTCGTCTTCTTCCGGCTGATCTCATTTTGCATTGCCTTCATAAATGAATATATGAATCGTCTTCTTCCGGTCACTGTTAGAGCAGCTTCCATGATTCTTTCAACGTACCCAGTTTTCAGGTGCCTTGCTTCACATGTGTCATGTCCATTCACTAAGCAGCTCGTTAGCTCTTTCAGGGTTATTTTTCTTCTTTTATCGCTGCATTTTTTGTTTGTTGGTTTTGTTTATTTTATTTTTTATTTTGTTATATCTTTGATGTAATATCATTGTATATTTGAAAGAGGCAATCCAGTAGTGAGTTTCAATTGTTATCACGACAAAAGTTTATATAGAATATACCTATAAAATGTGACTTTTGAAATCTAAACTGTCGCTCATGTAAAAGAAAAGCAAACTTCTGAAGCTTTTGCCATTAGACAAAGGACAAAGATACATAAGAGAGCAAGTATGGTAGTAACATAGACTGGTGAGTGTTTCTCGTTCAACATATGACATGAGTCTTCATTTCATAAACCTCTTTCCCTTAAGACAGAAAGCTACTGTACAGAAAAATGTTTAGTCTTTAGACGAAAAGAATGAATTAGCTTAACAGCTTCCTCTGGTTTTCCTGCCTTGCAGAACCCATCCACATGACATAAAGAAAGGCCTTCAGGCACCAAATATAGGTTTATCAGGCAAAGATGTTGGTGGAAAGTTCGTTCAGCACTTCCGTTGAAACTAATCTACTAAAACGCATCCGAGTATCAGACCGATTTGCTGCATATGACTGTGCGTCGCTTGCTGAAACTTATCAGATGATCTACAGATTTCTCGAACAGTCTCAGGTTGCTTTTTTGAAGCTGTTTTAGTCCATGATGCAATGAATCTTGGTGATACAAAACTGGGGAAGATGAAGCTACAGACTGAAACTCCTCTGAAGCTGAGGCTTCTGAGACAGATACAGACGGTGGTAGCAGCCCTTTTAGACAGTGCAAACATTGTGATAAGCCAGGAAGAGTCGAAAATATGCTAATATAATGAATGTGAAGAAGCATAATATCATATAGGCTGCTGCGGAGTTAGAATGAAAGAAGTTGCAGAGATTGATGCCTAGCTCTGTGCCTCTGTCCATCCTGTTTATAAAAGAAGCCGCCAAAGACCAATTGATTAAGGGAAATATTTCACGGGAAACACATCAAATCCACTCAATAGAGTGATTAAGGCAAGTAAATAACTATGAGTTTAGCATTAGCATTAGAAACATATAACTGGTTTTGAGACATATTTCTAAAAATATTACAAGTTACAATACCATTTGTGTTAGGAAAGAGTGTCAAGCGGATGTCCGAGACTGTTCATGTCCATCCATGAGGTATGCACTTGAACAATCAACAGTCCTTTGAACTCATGATTGTCCTTGCTGATCTCTTGCATGCCGATCATTTTTTTCTCCAAGTGGAGAGCTGAGGTAAAGATGATCACTTTTCACCTTTGTGGTGTTTTCATCAGCAGTTGTGACGAAAGAGAGTCTCCTCTTGTAGGGCTGGCGATCTATTTCCCCACGGTAACTTTGGTGTCGCATTATTTGCTTCCCAAACTATTGCCTCTTCTTCTTTCCCCTTCATATCAAAGTTAAATAGATATATATCCACAAAATTAAAGTTTAATCTCTATTTCTCCATCCGACCAATTGCTTTGGTTAAATGTCAAAACCCAAATACCAAACCATCAAACTGTTGTTTATAAACCGAATGAAAACCCGAAACAAGCTTTCGTGCAATTGAGACGACCCATAAAATCAAAATCCAAAAAAAAATAAAAATAATTACACGACTCAACGGTTGAAAAATCCCCAGATCAAAGATCCATCTATGTTATGGATCAGATCGGAAAAACTAGGGGGACTCAAGAAACCTCAACTAATATGATCCAAACTGCACAAGTTTTCTATCAAATCTTAACAATACGCTAAAGTATCCGTTATATACTACAAAACCAAGATCCGTACATATATCTTCTGGCATCTTAAATCAGTAAAACCATGTGAATAAAATGAAATAGACTTCGATGATAAAAAAAATACATTGAAGAAGCTACCTGAGGAAAGAGATGAAGAACCCTAATTAACTCTAAACCCAAATCGAGACGACCCCTAAAATCAAAATCCGAAAAAAAATTCTCCTGATCCCTCCTTTTTTTTCTTTCGCCGGAAAAGCGTGAAGAAGGACCCCGTGAAGTCCTGACTTACCTTCTTCTCCTTCTCCTTCTTCTTTTCCTTCTCCTTCTTCTCCTTCTTCTTTTTTCTTTTTTCTTTCGCAGGACCCCGTGAAGACCTGGCTTACCTCATCTCAATCGCCTCATATCTTCTCCACCTTATCAGCCTTCATGACCGGATTCACTTTAGCAATGGCTTCTCTCGCCGCACCTTTGAAATCGAATTCGCAGTCAACTCTCCGGATACCTATCACAGAGACGCCCACCTTCTTATTGCAGCTCAAGCATCTCGTCGTCCCCGTCGGTTTCGGTGGATCTAAGGAAGCTGCCGACGAATCTCCGCCGCTCGTTGATTAGGGTTTAGCGATTTCTCGACGGCGGCCATAGCCGAGGCGGCTTGCTCCTCCGTGGCTCGGTACCACTTGGAGCAGAGTTTCATGTTCGATGGAGTCCCGAAAAAAGCCACAGCCATTGACGCAGAGCTTCGGCTCTGGGGGAGAGAAGCTAGTGCTGTTGTCTTTTTGTTCAGAACCCATAATCGAAAATCTCCTTTCTTTAAGAAAAAACAAAAAAACAAACAAACCGTGAATCGAAGAAGACGAGATGCACGATGATATTTTTCAATTAGGGCTACGTTTTTTTTTATGTTTCTCTTCGATATTGATTCGTCGAGAAAATTTGGGAAAACTAACATATCGATAATATTAGAGATGAAGATTCTGGCTTCTAATTTTGCTTTTGAAACTCGAATCATTGAGCTTTGATGTTTTATAATTCGAGGACTCTTTGATTGAATTTTATATTAGTTTTAACCAAATTTTGATTATTGTATAATTGAAAACCAAAGTTTGTCACTTTGTTTCACCCAAAAAAAAAAGTTTCACTTTTCAAACGTCTTGATCTATGTTCTTACTAGACTTCCAAATCCGGCTTAAAATGGTTTTGTTCGGTTAAGACAAAATTCGGAAATAGTAAACCGTATTACCAAAACTAATTAACCAACTAACCATCGCTCTATGTGGATTTGAGTGTTAAACTTTGGTGGGATGGAGAAATAGATATTAAACTTTAATTTTGTGGGTATATAGCTATTTAACTTTGATATGAAGGGGAAGAAGAAGAGGCAATAGTTTGGAAAGCAAATAATGCGACACCAAAGTTACTGTGGGGAAATAGATAGCCAAACCCCCTCTTGGACAAGCAATCTTGTTCCGGTAATGGGAGAGGTTGATAGAAGTACGATCAGGAGGCAAACCCATCGTTGGCAGGGAAGTTGAGAATATGTTGAAGTCACTGCACCGGGGACGTTCATCTAGCTTTCTTCAACGACCAAGAGGGAATACTAAACGCTAAAAATGGATTCTGGCCACCAGTACTGTGCTTTGAAATAGCAAAGCAGTCTCATAAAACATCTATAACCCAAAATTGGATAAAGAGTATAGAGAATATAAGGGATACTGATAGACTTCTTAAACTAGACTAATCAAAAGATCAATGTTCTCGTACATGCCACATGAACCATTCCCAGATAACAATCACCAGATCAAATGCAGTAACAAAGATATCTTTATATATATATATATATATGAAGATATTTTTATCAACGCCATCATAACTTTATTGTATAAAGAGCAATCAAATCACAATCACTCAACACGACACAATACCAACCCAGTGATTCAGTTTAGTACTAAAACGACTACCAAAGATGGCTATTCCTCTAAATTACAGCAATAGTTCCATAAGCCAGCTTCTCAGAATTCAACTTGCAGCAAGAAGCTTTTGCAACTGACCATCCTCCACAGCAGCGGCAAGATCTGAAAACAAATATGAGTTAAATAAAATGGAAAGCTAAGTGCTGCGTCCAGAATTTGGTAAAGAGATGAGAGAACATACCATCTGATCCACCAATATGCTTTCCGTTTACAAAAACTTGTGGGACAGTACGGCGACCGACGAACTCCAGAAGCTCGTACTGGATTTGATCTCCGTCCTCTGCAAACAAAAGAAAAGAAATCTTCCACAAGTTGCTACCAAAACAAATCCTCGAAAGGGCCATGAGACAATGGAACAAAAGTCTCTGATACCTCTCTGATCAAGCTCCACAACAAATGGATTTTCTTTAAGTTCCCTGAAAATGCGTTTCGAGCGCAAGCAATACCTATCAAGTGGTCAAACGAAGAAATCACACCTCTTTCCTTCACATTAATCTTTAACCAGACTTTACTAATTCAATTTGAACCAAAACTATTCTGATGAGAAACTGAAAATTACGGGCAGTAGGACTTGGAGAAGATGACAATCTTGTTGGACAAGATGGCGTTCTGCACGAAAGCCGATACCGAATTCGCAGCGCCGGCAGAGTTTGACAGATCGCTGAGAACCACAAGCAATACGAGCACGGGAACCGCAAGACGGCGACGACCTTGGCCAACCATCGCCGTTTCGATCACCGTCGTCGATTCGGAAAACAACAACAACAAAAAGAGGGTTTTTTTTTTTTTTTTGTTTTAAAGACAAAACAGCAGTTTCGATGATTGTTTGGTCTTTTATCTCTGCATTCCCGATGTTTGTTGGTTTTGTTTATTAATTTTCTTTTTTTGTTATATTATATCAATGAAAATTGTATGTGGCTTTAAAATGTGAAACAAAAGCAAACGCTTGAAACTTTTGCATGAGAGAGCAACTATGTAAACAGGACACCAAAAAAAACAATGTTACTTAGCACTATTTGCGACAAGAATTTCCTCAAGTAACATGGATGCATGCTTTTCTGAGTTCGCAAACCTCTTCCCCTCAAGCCCCACAACAAGTGCTACATAGGTACTCTCATTTGGAAGCATTCCCCTCTGAACCATCATACCAATCAACTCACATGCTTTCTCAATATCCCCTAGACGGCAATATCCATGGATGAGTGTATTATACAAAACAACATCTGGCTTTAGTCCAGCATCAAGCAACTTATTAAACAAAACGATAGCTTCACCCATTCTCTGCACTCTGCAGTACCCATGTAGCAACGCACTGCATGTTACAACATCAGGTTTCACTCTAAGATCAGCCATGTAGAACCACAGAAGAAACGCTTCCTGAAAATCTCCTTTCTTCGAAAACCCACCAATCACATCAGTGAATGCTAATGCACTTGGAACAAATCCCCGTCGGATAAGCTCATTGATAATACCGTTCGCTTCATCGACATATCCTCTAACGACCATGCTATGTATCAAGATATTGTAGGTTGCAACATCCGGAGAGATACCGGCAGATCTCATTCCATCAATAAGCTCAAAAACTTTATTCAGCTGTTGAGTCTTCCCATACCCATGCATTAGATTGTTATATGCTACAACATCAGGCACCACACCTTCGGTTTTCATATTCCGAAACAGAGATTCTGCATCGCTTACATTACCAAACATGCTGCAAGCACCAATAAGAAGCGTATATGTCGTTAAAGACGGCATGTTTCCGCTCTTCAACATCGCTCCAAAATATTGGAAAGCTTTATCTATATTGCCTAATTTACAATACCCACCTATCATAGTAGTATAACAAACACAATCAGGAAGGAGCCCCAACTCAAAGAGCTCCTGAAATATGGTGGAAGCTCTTAGCATGTCTCCCTCGGTACATATTTTTGACAGAAAGCTACTGTACACAAAAATGTTTGGTCTAAGACGAAAGTAATGAATGAGCTTAACTGCTTCCTCTGGTTTTCCTACCTTACAGAACTCATCTATTACTGAACTAACTGATACAGAATCCCGAGAGATACCAAAGAGTTTTAGATTATACAATACCGAAGTCGCTTCTTTTAGAAAACCTGCCTTACACAAGCTATGAATGAAAACTGTTAATGCCACAATATCTGGTTTGATTCCATAATGTTGTTTCATCCCCATAAGCAATTCCCAAGCTTTATCAAAACAACCATCAGAGCAGTATCTGCTAATGAATAGGCTAAGCACAGCAGCATTTAGATGCCTCCCTCGACTAACCATGAGCTCAACAAATTCCCGAGCTAACTCCAACCCGTGAGTTCGTATAATCTCCTTGAGCAACGAAATGCAAACCCCTCTTGAAGGAAAGATGCCATACTGATCTATTTTGTAGGTAAGTTTCAGGGCCATGTCTACTTTCCCCTCTTTAACACAACTGTCCACCAGCATGCTAAATACGGTCTCTAAAACCCGACGATCACTACGAGTTTCGAAAAGATCTTTCATAAGTAAACGCAGTGATCTCTCTTCTCCATCGCATCTCTTGACCAGATGGAGAAGCATATCTACAGCTCTATAATTCACGTTTCCGGATACCAAAATATGAATCATACGGCTCATAGACCTGCTTGAATGCTCAGCACCAATCCACAACTCCGACCACCTGAAGAAGTAAAGAGCAATAGATGCATCCGAAGTCTCTGCAAACAAATCATCCAAAATCCTGATGACTTTGTATTGATCAAGCTCAAGACTAAACTCACTCTCAAATCTATGTATCCAACTGTGCTTTATAAGCACATTTCTAATAGTTTCAACACAATCATCTGAGACTTCAACGTACTTTAGAATCTTATCAAAGTCTTCACCAAAAGGCTTACTGGAACAAATCCCTGCATTTGAAGCATAATGTTGTGATGCAAAGTGGGTTATATTACCAGAATCACTCTGAAGTCTGGGGTTATTATCAGCCAACAAAGGAAGAAGAAAGGTCCTGGACCAGATATATCGAAAAGCCTTAGTCCTCGCAAACCAATGATTTAACCCAGAAGACTTGAGGTTAAGAATTGAGCTTGAAACCCACATAAACAGAGACTGGTGGCCAGAACTAATCTGAAGAAGAAAAGGAACAAACTTTGAGTCAGTTTTTTGACAAAAAAAAAATCACTGGTTTTGACAGAACCCAAAGTTCGTCACTGACCGATACCTTTTGTTACAGACTAGATGCAGCACACAAGAGACGATATCATCTCAGACAAGTTTTCAATAAATCCAATATTTGTCGTCCTAAGAGGTGAGGCAAAGTATGAATAGAAGAGTAACTGTAAATATAGGCGAAGCTTACACTGCCTTTGTCTTACTTATAATCGTCTGGAGGTATAGGTGACCAGAGGAGGCAGATGAGAGAGAGAGAGAGAGGGAGAGGGCGAAAGAATCGAACCGGGTTTCCTAATCCAATAGTTAAAATGGGCCTTCATTTTATGGGCTTCTCTTTTTAAGAAAGGCCCGTTAAGAGCCCAGTGAAATAAAAGCCCATAAAAACAGTCCTTGGTTATGCATATATATAGGTTTAATTTTCACTTAAGAGAAACCCTAGAAGTTTTCTTTGCGCCACTCGTCTCTCCTTTCACTCGTAGCCTTCAGCTCAACCGACGAAAATGGTAGAACATCCTTCTTCCGATTCATACAGATCCCTTCAAACTTTTTCCCCAGTTGTGTTCATAGATTGTGCTTATTCGTGTACAGGTTTTCAAGAGATACGTCGAGATAGGGCGAGTGGCTCTTGTCAATTTCGGAAAAGACTATGGGAAGCTCGTCGTGATCGTCGATGTCGTCGACCAAAACAGAGTAATTTTTCTCGGCCTTCGTTTGATAGCTCAGATTAGCTGTTGTTGATATTTTAGATTAAAGAAGTTTTGTTAGTTTAAGTTCGTAGATCTGGAAAAAGGTTCTGCCTTCATTGTTAGAGTCTTATCATGAGATTAAAAAAAATGCAATTTTCAGCTGCATCGCTCATATTACTGTTTTCGAGATTGATTGATTCTTTTTGTATTATTCTTTTGGTTCTGATATGTCGATGTAATATGATTACTTTTGTTATTGTTAATAAGTTTCAGTACTTTTGATTTTAAAACCTATTCCCGTTTAAGATGCATTTGCCAAGCTGCATTTCTGAGAAATCTGTTACTTCAGAAGTGTTTGTTTTCACTGTGTTGAGCTTTCTTGTTTGTCTTTAGTAATTGTTGTTATTATGCCCGTCTACTTGTAGGCCCTTGTGGACGCCCCTGACATGGAGAGAATCCAGATGAATTTGAAGAGGCTATCTCTTACCGATATCGTGATCGAAATCAACAGAGTGCCTAAGAAGAAGAATCTTATCGAGGCCATGGAGAAAGCTGGTTAGTTCTGTTTTAGACGCTGATATTGGAACTTGTCATATCTGGTCATTTCTAACCTTTAAAGCTTTTGCAGATGTGAAGAACAAGTGGGAGAAGAGTTCATGGGGTAGGAAGCTGATAGTGCAGAAGAGAAGAGCTGCCCTCAATGACTTTGATAGGTTCAAGATCATGTTGGCTAAAATCAAGGTCACTATCCATCTCTGTTTCACTGCAATTACACTCTCCTTGATGATTAATGATCCCTTATCTGCCATGTTTATACGTGAAAGATTGACAGATCTTATAGTCATTTACCTGTCTTAATAACCCTATTGAATGGATTTTCAATGTGTCAATTTGCAGAGGGCTGGTGTTGTGGGGCAGGAGCTTGCCAAGCTCAAGAAAGAGATCACCGCTTGATGTTTTTTAAATTGATCCTACGCACTCGGATTTTTGCGTCTCCCATTAGAAATCTTATTGATGGTTTTGATATCTTTATTACAAGTTTGAAGAATTTTGCAAATGCTAGTTGAGACCCTTTTGCCGGTTAAGAGAAGACATTTATCGCCCTCTTTTGAATTTGTTATATAATTTGAAAAACCGAAACTGAGCTATGTCAACTTTCAAGAACAAGGTGTCAGTCGTTTTAAACTCAAATATTGTCAATAAAGTATAACATTGAAAATATAAACTGAAAGTGGAGAATGTCGAGCATAATTTTAATTCACAAAACGCAACAAGAAGTAAGAAATCTCAGAAAGATGCTTCCATTGTTTTTTGGTGAGAATTGTTTTTTGGTGCGGCTTCTCACCAAACTTTCATCATCTTGCTCCCCTTTGGTCTTTGAATAGGAGCATCCATGGCTGCCATTCTCTTGTTGTATCTTCGGCGTAGAAAAACATTGGAAACCCACGGGTCACTCTGATCTTTTGTTGTATCCTCATCCTTTTTGTTTTTGCCACCATATGTTGTATCCTCTTTGGATAGGTGAGTCCACTTAGTTCTTCCACTGCGACCAAATTTCTTGACCTGCATGACTTGGGGCAGATTCGATTTGTCGAACCTATCTTCTCCCGTTGGAGCAGAGTAGTCTCGTTGATATATACCATCGGTTTCAACAGATTCTGGCTCCTGGAAGAAGGCACCCTTGTGGTAGTATCTTTGCATAAAGTTCCACTGCCTTTTCGGTTTAGCTGATGATGATGATGATGATGATGATGATGAAGGATTCGTATTCTCCTTCTCCCATTCTTTCCTCTCCTGCTCTGTCATGTTCCTCAACTTGTCTATCTCTTCCTTCTCTCTCAACATAGCTTCCCTTGCATCTTTTTCTCTCTTGATCTTAGCAACTTCTCTTGTCTTCCAAGCTTCGTACTCTTCAGCTTCATTGGTTTCGTCATCAGTATCCACATCTCCGATATTTGCATCTTCCAATACCCCGTTCTTCCTTATCTCTTCGTCTTTCCTTACTTCCTCAACGACTATTTGCTTTGTCTCTATTTTTCTTATCTCCAGTTTCTTCTTTGCTAATTCCTCAAGAGCTTCTTCTTTAGCCTCCATCTTCTCACGTTCTGCTACCGTGTCCCTCTCGGCTTTTGGTACGAAAACAGGCTTGATCATGGTAATACCGAACCTCCCCTCTTCTGAATCAGTCTCGTACTCGGACTCTTCCTCTTCCTCTTGTGCCTCTTCTTCTTCTTCTTCATCTTCTACAGGAAGTAGATCAACCTCTTCTCGAGCTCTTTCAAGATTCTTTTCTCGAATTCTGCTTCTTCTTTCTTCCAGGGCATCTACATCTTCTTCTTCCTCGTCTTGATCCCTCAATTCTTCTTCCGTAGATATAACCTCAGCCGCCTGTCTAACTCGCTGATGATCGGCTCTAACTTGTTCACGGTTTTCAGTTCTGGTCGTCTGAGCTAAACGGCGCAGCCTTGGATCATCTTTATTCCTAGAAACCTCCAAATCATCATCAACCTTCTTGTGCAAGCTAACATCACCATCATCATCTTCTTCGGCTTCCTCGGCCCACTTGGGAGCCTTTCCAGGCCAATATCTTCCAACTTTAGTCTCTCCAATCCCACCTCGTAGATTTGCCCTCGTCGCAAGTGCAGCACCACTAACTCCCGCTGTGACCGACATCTTTGCAACTTGCGATTTGTACAATCAAACTCAGTTTATGTGTTTACTTTGGACAAGACCTATACTACGGATATATGAGAGGATTCCAAAGTCAACGAAACGTTGGCAACGAAAACCCTAAGAAGGAGATCCTGAAGCTGATGAGAATATTCAACGAAAACCCTAAGATCGGAATTAGTTTGTGATTTGCTCTCAAAAATAATAAGAAGAAGAAAGTCTCAACTTAGAATACTGAAAGCTCGTAGAATTGATTTTTGATGATTTGTTACCATATGGTCGTATATATATATAGGCGATTAACATGATAAAAGGGAATTATTAAAAAAAAATATAATTTAATTTAATTTAATTATTTCCTAGTCTTGTTGGGCATTATTGTTGAACGTAATTTCCTTTTTCAAGGGTCACGTGTTGGTCACCCCACACTATAGATAGATTTTTCTTATCGAACAAGTAATTAATTTCCTTTTTATTTGTACAAAGGAACTTAATTTCCTTATTCGCTGAGGAATGGGTTTAGGGATTTAGTTATATATATATAGGTCAAAGTAAGGTCATATATATTAAACTTGCTTTGGTCCAAAACAAACAAAAGGCTAATTCTGTTTTCTTAGAACCCGAGATTCTTATTCCGACACATCAAGGGAGGAGCTAGGTTCTACGATGAATGATCCTGTTTACATTAGTTCAGGTAGTGATGATGATGATGAAGTGCAACAACCCATTAGGCAACAAGACGTGAGGATCAGTGAGAGGCGTATCTACCAAGCTGCATTACAAGATCTGCGTCAACGCAAAACCGGAATGGATCTACCTCCTGGTGTTCTTTCAGTTCCTCTTATGAGGCATCAGAAAATTGCATTGGAATGGATGAGTCGAAAAGAGAGAAGTTCGAATAATTGTGTGGGAGGGATATTAGCAGATGATCAGGGACTTGGTAAAACAATCTCAACGATTGCTCTTATCCTCTTGCAGAAGTTGAAGTCCCAATCAATGCCCGAAAAGCCAACAAGTCGAAGATCTGGTGGTACATTAGTTGTTTGTCCAGCAAGTGTTGTAAAGCAATGGGCAAAAGAACTTGATGACAAGGTTTCTCTTCAACACAAGCTCTCTGTTTTGGTCTACCATGGGCCTAGAAGAACCAACGATCCTGTCGAGTTAGCGAAATACGACGTTGTCGTGACAACTTACTCGCTTGTTACAAACGAAGTTCCCCAAAATCCTCAGCTTGATTCTAATGATGGGAAGATTCGGAGAAGATTTTCTGGTGCACTAGCAAAAGTTAGGTGGTTGAGAGTAGTTTTAGATGAAGCTCAGACAATAAAGAACCATGAAACACAAGTTGCAAGAGCATGTTCTAGCCTTAACGCCAAGAGCAGATGGTGTTTGTCTGGAACACCGATACAGAACGAAGTCTTGGATCTATTCAGCTATTTCAAGTTCCTCAGATACCATCCGTATGCTGAACTCAGTTCATTTTGCCAAAGAATCATGGTTCCAATCAACAACAATCGTCTTAGAGGTTACAAGAAGCTTCAAGCTATTCTAAGACCTATATTGCTTCGCCGTACCAAGAGAACATTACTTGATGGGAAACCTATACTTGATCTACCTCCAAAGATTGTTAATCTGACTAAGGTGGACTTTTCTCCAGAGGAATATTCTTTCTACAGGAGGCTTGAAACATCTTCACAGTCGGAGTTCAAGGCCTATGCTGCTGCAGGGACTGTGTCCCAAAACTATGCGGATATTCTTGTGATGCTTTTGAGACTACGCCAAGCTTGTGACCATCCACAACTTGTTAAAACAGCTAAGGAATCACATGTCAACGATGATGATAAACAACATGTACTTGTGAAACAAAGAAACTTTACCTCAACGAAAATCAAAGCCGTGATGGAGACTCTTGAGTCGCTTGCAAAGCAAGACAGTCCAAACTCTTCACCAATAAAGACCTTAGTCTTCTCTCAGTGGACTGGTATGCTTGATTTGGTTGAGCGTAACTTTGTCAAAAACGGTGTAACTTTCAGAAGATTAGACGGTACAATGTCTCTAGTAGCGAGAGACAGAGCTGTAAAAGAGTTCAACAATGATCCAAACGTGCAAGTGATGCTAATGTCTCTTAAAGCTGGAAATCTTGGACTGAATATGGTATCTGCATGTCATGTGATCATACTGGATCCTTGGTGGAATCCAACAACAGAAGATCAAGCTATTGATCGAGCTCATCGTATTGGACAAACTCGAGCTGTTACTGTGACTCGTATCACTATCACAGGAACCGTTGAGGATCGGATTTTGGCTCTTCAGGAGAAGAAAAAGATAGTGGTTGCATCTGCATTGGGTGAAGATCCTGGTGAATTATCTGCGACTCGACTAACAGTAGAAGATCTCAGATATCTGTTTTTTGGTGTGTAGATTTTTTTTTTTAATCTCAGATATATATAAGCGACATTGTGAATGTAATTTATGCTACTTACACATCTTGATTAGTGACATTGCATATCTCAAATCCTTTTACTAAAGATACAATAGCTTATTTTTTCAAGTGAAGTGGTAATTTTGGCAAAGCGTTGGCGACAAGTTAATAAATTTGATCCCGAATATAACCAATTTGTTAAATTCAGAAAACCCGACCGAACCGAAACAAATAAGTGAATGCGGCCAATAAAAAGTGGCATTAATGGGCTTTTATATGGGCCTGAGAGCTTTTCTAAAAAAGCCCATATATACGCTAACAAATTCTCCGACGTATCTCGGCGACGGCGACGGTCTCTGTCTCTCTCTCTCTCTCTCTCTCTCTCTAATGGACTCTCTGGTAGCGAGCTACGCTTCGTCGGACGAAGAAGAAGAAGAACGTCAACCACGTACAGAATCTTTCACCGTAAAATCATCCTTACAACCTTCTTCTTCGTCGTCTCTGTTCTCAGCTATTCCTCAACCTAAACAATTCAGATCTTCGGAAGATGGGGCTTTGGGTTCATCTTCTTCCACTCGAGGAAAGTCTTCTTCTTTTCTCTCCTCTCTCCCTCCTGCCAAGTCCTCGACTTCTCGGCAACAAAACCCATCTCCTTCGTCAGCTCCATCGGTACCTAAACGGGTCGTTCAGATCAGGCTTCCTGTAAACCCTATACCTAGCAATCTAGATGACGACGAAGAAGAAGAAGAAGAGGAGAAAGCGAGGAAGAAGCGTAAACAGATGGAATCTGCTGCTGCATCATCGCACGATTCATCAGTGAAATCGTTCTTATCCGCCATGCCTGCGCCAAAGAGCTCGCAAACACTCGGCGCGCTTCCTTCGTTGGGATCAGGATCAGGTCGAAGATCGAATCTTGACACAGGAACACCTGCGATTACTCAAGCGGAATCAGGTAGTAATGATCAAACTCAGAGTTATGAATCGGAACAAATCGCTGGAGTAGATAACTATTATGCTTCTGGTTATGAACAAAACCCTAGTGCAAGTGGAGATGCTTCTGGCTATGTGGGATACGATGGTGCAAGTGGAGATGCTTCTGGCTATGTGGGATACGATGGTGCAAGTGGAGATGCTTCTGGTTATGTGGGATACGATGGTAGTAGCTACGGAGGTAATACTTGGAATGATGGTGGGTTTGAGGAGACAACGGGATTGCCAGAGGCGTTGGTAGCCATGGATAGTGGTGCGAGGAGAGGTAGGAGAGGGAGGAATGATTTTCCAACAGAGATAATTGAGGTTAAGCAAGACGAGCTCATGAAGAATAGGCCAAGAGTTGATCAGGTTAAATCCACCGGAATTGCCTTTGGACCTGCGTATCAGGTTTGTTTAGCTTCTCTAAACTCTCTACTCTTCCTTGAATATTATTCTTTTTGCTGCAAGAACTTAGGGTCTGTGATTGCTCTGGTTTTATTCCATCTAGATAGCTTAAAGGATGATGATGAGTGTTTGAGAAACCCTGAAATTTAACCGTAAAAAGCGAATAGAATATGAATTGTAAATGATCTCCAGTAATGAGTAGGTTGGTTTAGCTTCGAAACTCTTACTCTTCCTTGAGATCTTTTTGCTGCAAGAACTTGGGAGTTGTTTGTGATTGCTCGGATTCTGTGAAGCTTAAACCTTTGTTCGTAGGAGATTTCTATTAGAGAGCTTATTGGTTGATGAGTATTTGACTGATGAAAGTAAAAAGAGTAGGAGTTATGAATTTATCTCCGGTTGTGACTTCTATTATCAAGTCTGTTCTGTCTTTGTGCACAACTTTTCTGTGGGGCTTTATAGGATGAGAGCTACTTGATACAAATATACAATACTAAACTTGACGAGAACTTCTTTCAAAAGCCCTTTTATTTCATATGTAGATAACTTAAAGGATGTCGATGAATGTTTGAGAAACCCCGGAATATAACCGTAGAAAGCAAATAGGATATGAATTGTAAATGATCTCCAATAATGAGTAGTTCTTTTTAGCTTCTAAACTCCTACTCTTTCTTGAGATCTGTTTGCTGCAAGAACTTGAGAGTTGTCTGTTACCGCTCTGATTATCTGAATTTAATGGGTGATGACGAGTATTTGAGTAAATAGAGTTAGGAGTTGTGAATTTTATCTCCTGTTTGTGGCTGGCATTGTCAAGTTTATGTCTTTGCTGCACAAGTTCTGTGTAGCGATTTTTGGGAAGAGATAGCTATTTGATATCATATCAAATTCTTTGTATTGCCTTTTAAATGTTTTCTTGTTCGTCTTGCAGCCCGAGTCATCTTCATCTAAGGGGAAGGTGTCAAAGCTTCACAAGAGAAAGCATCAGATCACTGCGTTATTCATGGACATGAAGCACAAGGAGTCGGAGCTAGCAGAGAGACGTTCAAAAGGATTGCTCACCAAAGCCGAGACACAAGCTAAATACGGATGGTGATTTGCTCTTTTTCCTCTCAATCGTATGAGACTATTGAATGCAATACTAATTTTCTGTAACTCGTTTTTCACTTTTATTATCTTCCAAGATCCAAGCTTTGAATGCAATACTAATTTTCTTATATGAATCTACTCTCAGTACCAGCTGTTTATAGTCTATATCGCTTTGAAAGTAATTCTCAGATTTAATAATCCAGAGCCTGTCCCTGATTATAAAAGGTATATTCACTACTCATTTTTTGGGAGCTAACAAAAACTCGAACCTCTCAATCTCTTATAGAGTATTTCAGTATCCTGAAGTTTCGCAAGTGGTACAAAACTCACCTGCGTTTAACAAAATCTTCTAAACTACCTTTCTAGTTTCTAGAGTCTCTGATCCAAAAGCCATATGCATTTGATGTGTCTAAGCTTCCGTCCATCAAGATTTTCATTTATGTGATTTGTTTCCACCCTTTGATCCTATCTTTCGCGTTTTGGCGTCTGAACGAGGTCTAAGCTGCAGTGTAAAGCAACCATTCAGTTTTAGATCCTTGATGAAAATCTAGAAGATAGAAAATATCGAATAGAAAGTTGTGATTGGGGAATATAAAGGAGACAACAAACCATCTTGATGTACTTGAGTTGTTTCAGGATCTCATCCGTTTCCAGTTCCTGAGGAAACGAACAGAAGATACCTTTTTATCAGCTTTTACTGAATTCGTTAGGAGTATGTAGAAAATCTGTCTTAAGAAACAATGACATGTTCATGGAGAAAGATGAAGCAAGACTACATGAATGTGCACTGCATAGGCATCTCAGAGCTACGAACTTTTCACTCTCGAACGGATTCTTTTTGAGGAAAAGAAGATATAAGATACTTGGTAAGAGAGTCTCGGACCTGAGGGACGGCACAATCAGCATGCGATGGATCCCAAAAGACGCAGCAGAAGCATTCCCAGTCGTTGGTCTGTACCTCTGAGCGAGGAGCCCTGTGTATATCCAGTTGAACTAAACATATTGAGTAATTCATTTTACAGCAATGTCAACAGTTACAGATATGAGACAAGGAGGGAGATATTGGTAAGAAGCTTGATGAAAAGGTAATAGATAGCAAGATACAGGAAAGACGAGGGAATGAACCAAGAAATAGAACGTGCTAAATTGTTAACGTTACCTACGCCACTTTCCGCATATATCTCCATTACGATCCGCCTCTCTGCATTGGAGCCAATTTACTGCAGAACGTGGTTTCTTACCATTCTTGGTCTTCTTGAGATCCTGCAAAGAGAGAACGATGACAACTCTCTGAAATCCAGGTAACTCAACTGCAACGTAAAACACATTATTATCCACGAATTGGGAGCTTACATGCATATATTCTGACTCATCAATCTCCAAAGGTTCACCAACAAAAGAAGTATCACTGCATTCAGATCAAAATATTTTTGTACGTCAACCAGATCAAACAAATGCCACTCATTTTGGGGAAAGGACATCTTTTATTTCACAATAGGACTCACAAATTCAAAAGACTGGTGATAGTTGAAGTTAAATACCTCATGGTTGGACCTGACCAGTCTGGAACATCCGCTTGGAACTGTTTTCCAACTCGAATTCCTATTACAAATGGTTCTGCAACTCTCCGTTTTCGCTCCCGTGAACTTCTTCCCTTAATCTTTGTCTTTGATGACCTCTTTTTCAAACAGGATCGACAGAGCCAGTCATCAATCTCTGCAACTTCTTTCATTCGAACACCGCAGCACCTTGTATGATATGCTCCTTCACATTCATCACAAATTAACATCTTCTCGGCAGTTCCTGGCTTATCACAACGTTTGCACTGTCTGAAAGGGCTGCTACTACCGTCTGTATCTGTCTCAGAAGCCTCAGCATCAGATGAATCGCAATCTGTAGCTTCATTTTCTCCAGTTTTACTGGAGCTTGAAGCAAGTTCAGAACTCGATTTTGACGCGCAGCTGTCATTTGTTCCATCAGAGAAACATGTGAGTTTTAGAGAACTGCAGGCTTGTTCAACATGAGAAATACTATTTGCTTTGGGCTTCTTCTTCCGCCTATACACTAGAAAGCCATTAACCCGAGCACCAATAGATTTCCCTCTCTGCTTCCGCCGGCTATACATAAGCAAGCCATCAGATCTATTATCATCATTTCTCTTAGTTTTCCCAATGCGACTTTCAGTAAAAAAGCCATTAGATTCCCTCAACTGCTTGCTCTGGCTGTAAACAGGTCGATGACCGCTATTCTTGATTTCCCCGAGGTTAGGTCCAGTAAAACCACCATCAGCTTTAACGATCTGCCCCCTTTGGCTATATTCAGAAGAGTCAGCCTGATCACCGCTGACCTTGGTTCCTCCAGAGACATGTTCGCTAAAACTACAATTTTTAGATTTTACTCCACCTTTCTTTCTGCTGCTATACACGAGACAATTGTCAGATCGATTTCCTCTTCTCTTGGTTTCTCCACAGTCGTGCCCAGAGACAAAAGCATCATCAATCCCAGCAGCCGTTATTATAGTTTCTCCAGTAACACAACTGGTTTTGCCTCTCTTTTTCTTTCGGCTATAAACAAGACAATTGTTGAAGCGATCTTTCCTTTTTTTGCTTTCTCCAGGGTTATAATCATCAAACGAATCATCCTGTTTCTTGCATTTTCCTGGGTTATATTCCTCAGTACCCCCAGGTCTCACGCTCCTCTTCCTTCGACTATACACAAGTGAAGTCAGGGCCTTTTCTGATACCTTATGCATAACAATTCTCTCTGGACAACTTACTTGAAGTTTCGGATGTTTTGATTCATCAAGATTCATTGCATCAGGGACTGGAAAAGCTTCAAGAAAGCTTACTTGAGACTGATCGGGAAGTTTGTGGATCATATGATAAGTTTCAGCAAGCGACGACATCCATTCATATGCAGTAAATGGATCTTGATACTCGGATGTGTTCAGTAAACTAGTTTCAACGGAAGAGCTGAACGAACTTTCCACCAACATGTTTGCCTGAGAAACCCAAAAGAATCTGAAAGCACATCACTTCTCTAGGCACCGGCGAGTCTGTTGGTCAACTTCTTCATGTAGTCCCTCCGGAAACCCATATTTTTCTGTTCTTCCTAGATGTCGAACACAAAACATGGTACAGAGTCAATTTGCAAGAAAACAAAGTCCATAATTATCATAACGGAGAAACAATAAGTTCTTTTCTGATGGCTAACTTGGATCAATTTCAAGGTACATAATTTTAGTCCAAAAGGTTGCTCTCCTGGTTCTTATTTGACTAATTTTGTCTGATCATCTCCAATCTCACATAAGAAACCCAGTTCGTCCCTCTATTGATAAAGTGACAACTTTCCACCCAGAAAAATGTATAATTCAGGATGTTCTTGGATTCTATTCAAATCTAAATCCAAATCCAGCATCCAAGTTTAGAGAATCACAAAGTTTCGGATCTAACTTGACCCAAATCTGGAAACCCATACACCTTTCAAACGCTACCACATGGAATATATGCACTTTTGATTCAAGGTAAGCAAATCTATAGCATCTTAAACCCAGGTACATAAAACGATTATGCAGTAAGCAAAATTTTCTCATCTATGCTAGAATTCCAGTTGCAAATCGAAGCAATCTCTGTACAAATTTTGATATTTTAGTCATCCTTAAGCCTGAGAGATCCACAACAAAACATACTCCGTTCTTATGAAACCCTAGAACAAAAATCAATGGGCACACAATACCATCGGAGACTAAATAACCAAAAAATCGATTCCAGTAATGCACAAACGTCCATATATTCTCACAAATCACACTCAAATCAAGTACAACACAACAACAATGCAATGAGAGCTACACACAAACAAGCTTTTTTGCAGGAAGAACACACGAGCAATCGCATTTACCAGATGACAAGAGAAACGCTTTTTTGGGGATTCTCCGAGTTGTGGCGTTCCTCTGCACTTATGCCACACTGAAGTCTGACGCAAGCTCTCTCTCTCTCTCCTAGCTTTCTCTCTCTTTCTCTAATCGCTCTATATATCTCTCTCTCTCTCTCTCTATCTGTGGCAAAACAACTTTCTTTGATTTTCCTGTGGACTTTCTTTCATATATACCTTCAAAATCTGTTTTATAATTTCACCGCTCAGATTTTTTTTTCTTGTGTAAAAAGGGTCTGTCTTTTTAATTTCTTTCATTCTAATCCCTGAATCTACCTAGTAAAAAAAGTCACAGGTTTCAATATTTAGAAACAAATTTACAATGCAAATAAGAATGAAAATTACTCAAAATTTGTGTTTCTCTGGCATTTATATATGCATACATACATAGTGTTGAATTGTAAAAAATCCTTGGACTTGTTTATTCCAAGAGGAACAAAGCATACTAAACTACATGTGATTCTGCAACATAACAACATATCTCCAAGAAGCTCAAATTTCTCTGTTATTGAATCCTAAACAAGAAGACTTGCCTAAGCAATTCCTAAACTTTCTGTGTACTAAACCTTCAGGTCCAAATGAAGCTTCTCTGTTAACGCTTCAAAGTCGTCCTCCTCTTGTCTCTTTGTCTTCTAGAAGTTGCTTCAAACTCATCTCGTTGCTTAAGCTTGCCAAGGGCCTAAAACTCGGGAATGGCAAAGATGTGACAATTTAGTAGTTGCAAAAAGAATGTGTCTACTAATTGCTATGGTCAGACAAAGGACAAGTTATGAGAGCAGTACTATATCATCATTTAAGCTTCTGTTTTTGACTTGCACCGAAGAGTTAAAAGAAAAAGAGAAAAAAAAAAAAAACTAGTTGTGTTACTACTGCGTCTTTTAATCTGCAACTAAAGAAAGAAAAAAACAGACACTTGCCTGCTGAAAGAAGCAGTCTTGTTTGCAGACTCTTGAAGTTGATTCATCTCTCAGTCTTCTTGCTTTCGTTGTTTGCTATAAGACCTGAATGTTCGGAGAATGCCTTAGAATACCGAGGTTGTTTAGAGAACCTTGTTGCTCCTTAATGTCAGATGCTGTTGCACCATTTGCTGACCTGAAACGGAAATTTAAGCATCTGCGTACCGATAAGAACCAACATTGACAAACCAATGTTTATTAGCTATTTGAATGAGGATCTTATAACCTAACACATTGTAACTTTGGCTGCTGGACTCCTATACCAGTTGAAAACAAATGCTTTTCTCAGATATACCATCTTTGGTTCAAAACCCAACTCTAATGAAAGCCTTGTTAAAATGAACAAGTCTGCTAGTTAAAGAACAAGTCTGCTGCACATTTCAACAAATCTGCTATACAAACTACAAGTCTGCTGCACATTTCTACAAATCTGCTATACAAACTACAAGTCTGCTAAACAAATCCGGCCACTGTTGTGTCATGCACTGTTCACATTTTTCCTAACCACACAATTATATATTTGTTGTTTATCAATTTGCTTCCCTTCTTTTAGTGCATATATTATTGTAAACCACAAGTTAATTCAATCAAGAAAAGAAAGTATTGATTACACAACTATTCTCTCTTCTCTTCTCCACCTACTTTGTTCTTCATCAATCTCAGATCAAGCAAGCTTTGATCTCACAAATCAAGCACCGATCTCTTATTTCTCACAAGCCTCCCCATCATGGCTCTGCTGACACCTGATGAAGCTACTGGTACATTATGCCAGCAGTATTTGGCCAAGCAATAGGATATACCTTTTATAGGAAAACTATATAAGAGATTAGAAAATAGGAAGAAAATTTCAGACCCTAACTGCACCCCTGTGAAGTCTGAAAAGCCAATTCACTGTATCCTGCAGAGAGAAGAAAAGCAGCAATCTCAAATCCAGTCAACCCTATGAAAACGTAAAACGCATGCTTATCCACTGAGCTTACATACGCTGCATTGAACTCAAAATATTTTTGTATGCCAAACAAATCCAACAAAGGCCACTCCTTTTGCCATTTTAGTGAAAGGAACAACATCCATTTACGAGTAGACATCTCTGATACCACAATAGGACTCAGAAATTCATAGGACTGTTGATTGTTGGACCTGACCAGTCTGGCACATCCGCTTGGAACTCTTTTCCTATTTGAATTCCTATTACTATTGGTAGTGTAACTCTCCATTTCCGTTCCCGTGAAATTATCCCCTTAATCAAAGTCTTTGATGGCTTCTTTTTCAAACAGGATGGACAGAGCCAGTCATCAATCTCTGCAACTTCTTCCATTCGAACACCGCAGCAGCTTGTATGATAAGCTTCTTCACATTTATCAGAGATTAACATCTTCTCGACAGTTCCTGGCTTATCACAATGTTTGACTGTCTGAAAGGGCTATTATTACCGTTGGTATCTGCCTCAGAAGCCTCAGCAGCAGAGGAATCGCAATCTGTAGCTACAACATTCTCTCCAATTTCACTCGAACCTGAAGCAAGTTCAGAACTCTAGTTTGACGAGCAGCTGTCATTTGTTCCATCAGAAGAACATGTCACTCCGGTAACGTGGGTATTACCTGTAAGTTCTAGAGAACTGCACACTTGTTCAACATGGAAAATACTGTTTGCATACTTCTCAGGCACTGAACATTGATCACCATTTGTCCTCTTTTCACTTTGCGCTTATTCCGCCTATACACTAGAAAGCCATCAACCCGAGCATCAATAAATTTGCCTCTCTGCTTCCTTTGGCTGTACATAAGCAAGCCCTCAGATGTATCATCACCATTTCTCTTAGTTTACCCAATAAGAGTTTCAAAACTGCAGTTAGATTTCACTAACTGCTTGCTTTGGCTGTGAAAAGGTCGATGACCAGTGACCACTATTCTTGATTTCTCCATGGTTAGGTCCAGTAAAAGCACCATCAGGTATAACTATCAGCCCCCTTTGGCTATATTCAGAAGAGTCAGCTTGATCACCGCTTATCTTGGTTCCTCCAGAGACATGTTCGCTATAACTACAACTATTGAATTTTACTCCAGCTTTCTTTCTGCTGCAATACATGAGACAGTTATCTAATCGATTTCCTCTTCTCTTGGTTTCTCCACAGTCGTGCCCAGACACATTCTTCTTACATTCATCACAAATTAGCATCTGTTGGAAACTTCCTGGCTTATCACAATGTTTGCACTGTCTGAAAGGCTGCTACTACCGTCTGTATCAGTCTCATGACGCCTCAGCAGCAGAGGAATCACAATCTGTAGATTCAGCTCCCCCAGTTTACTGGACCCTGAAGCAAGTTCAGAACTGGATTTCAATGACTAGCAGCTGTCATTTGTTCCAATAGAAGAACATGTCACTTCGGTAACTTGGGTATCGTCTGTATTCTAAAGCACTGTACACTTGTTCAACATGAGAATTACCATTTGCATACTTCTCTAGCACTAAAAGAGCGTGACAACAGACGAATATAAAGTTGATCATCATTTTTCTTGGTCTCTCTTTGGCCATCTTGTTGAAATAAGTAGTTACCTGCATATGCAAACCCCTCAACGCATCAGATACCTCATTTTTTTTATGTACTGATACACAAAAAAAAAAGAAAGCCAAATCAATTTGAGATAAAAGCAGAATTTTCTTTACCTAATGTTCCTACTGCTATCTCCATTTGGATCTATTCATTTTCCACAGAGCGTCTTTTGCTCTTCTTCTCCATTTGGGATCTCCCTAACTACTCATGAACATAGTTACAAGTGTGTTTCTTCTGTTACTTGGATCTCAGTCTCCGTTTTCTCATATCTTCTCATGTAAAAGACCGTCCTTTCCAAATATTTTCCTGAGAACAAAAAGGGGAAATCAATCATAAGCTGTGATACATAGCCACCAAAACTACCCTCAAAGAAATGAATTGAAATCTTGATACAACGAGAAGGTGGCTAATCTTATGAGCATGAAAGAGTAAAACAACAGATCATCATCATCAGAGGCTTGCGAAATAAATTGAAGATAAACCATATGGTTCCTCATACCATCAGAGATTGAAATATCTAAAATCGAGAAATTATTACAGAATTGAAACGGGTTTGCTTACTGATCTTGCTTGGTCGGTTAAATCACTGTATCCGAAACGATAAGTTCACTCAGTCGTCCCCTGCATCAACTTTACTTTTGATTCATTCTTAAATCTTTTATACTAGTCCCTATATTTAACAACTTATTTCTAATTTGTCTTAATGTTCTTAGCTTCTAATTTGTAGAGTAGTCCCTATATTTCTAAGCGTATCTAGAATTTGTCTTAGATATTATAAATACATGTGATTTAGGCCAACACTAATTGGTTTTAGTATCTTACGTCTATTTGGTTTATTTGATTTCGCCAACACTATTACGGTATTTCTTTAATATCTTTTGTTTTGTTTTGTATTGTAATCCAATAACCTTGTTTTCCATCATAATTAATAACAAAATCTGAATACAAATTTCTAAGTTTCTAAATTAAAATACAAAATGCATAATTAATAAATAAAATATTCGTGATTCATATAGAACTATTTCCATAATTCAAGTTGGTAAGATGAACCAAAACCGGACCAATGAAAAATAGATAAACATGAAGTTTTGAATCCTAACAACTTTTTTTCTCTTCTGTTCTGCAGCATACTATCCTACAATTGTTAAAGAATTCTTGGTGAATTTGAAAAATATGGAAGTTAGATATGGTACAAAACCTGGTCATGGTCAGAGGAACAATGTTTGAATTTATTATGAAAAAAAGACAATGATTCTCAAAAGCCTATATAAGCAGATGGTCAATTTAATTTATCATAAAAAGCTGATTATATGGTAATTTAATTAAATGGCAAATTATTTACAAAGAAAAATGATTAATTGTTACCTATTTTTAGGTTAAAGAACTTGACTGTACAAAGAAGAGGAGAAAAATAATTAATTAGTAGTTAGCTGCCTCCTTTTGTCATCAATCATCATCATCGTCATCACCATTTAGCGCCTGGAATCTCACGCAACAGACAAAATTCATATTTCCTTCTTTCCTTTAAACCTCTCTTCATCAATCGATTTCTCTGCTCCGCTTTGATCATCCATTGTAGAAGCAGCTTCAGGAAGATATAACATTTGTTCAATCATGCTCTGGTTATAGCTAGTTTGCCTACTGATTGAAGACTAAGCTCTGTGGCTCCGTCGGAGATGGACCCAGCAATGCCGGTTTCGAGTAGAGCAGACGAGTTCGCCAATCTCAGGGGCGTTCGGTGGCGCGTGAATCTCGGAGTTCTTCCGTCTTCGCCTTCTTCCGTCGATGAACTTCGCAGAGCAACAGCCGATTGTCGCCGAAGGTAATGACTGATCTGTTCATAAACCGTAAATCTCATTTCCAATAGGAATTAAGAAGAAAGCCATTACATTTCATCTCATCAGAGGAATGATTTTTAATAAGCAGTGCAATGTTTTTGTCATGTAGATATGCTCTTCTCAGGAGAAGACTTTTGATGGGTCCACATGTACTCAAAGATGATGGAGATTCTCGTAATCTTTTCATCGACAACCCCTTGTCGCAAAATCCAGGTAAGCTTCTCTTTCCTTTGCTCACAAGCATCAAATGGTATTCAAATGAGCTCAGATGCGAAGAAATGTGCTTCCTTTAGCGAGGTTTAGAGTGAGTCATGTTTAAAGTCAATTCATTTCAATGTAGATAGCACATGGGGTCAATTCTTTCGTAACGCTGAGTTGGAGAAAACACTTGACCAAGACTTATCGAGGTTGTATCCGGAACACTGGTGTTATTTTCAAGCGCCTGGATGCCAAGGCATGCTAAGACGCATTCTATTGTTGTGGTGCCTTAAGCATCCCGAGTATGGGTACAGGCAAGGTACATGAGTTTCAGTTTCTTGGTCTGTGTCAATCGTTTTCGTTTCTTTCTTAGTTCTACTACAGAAGCCGAAGGCAAACACAAATAAGAAACTACACACATACTTCATGCTAAGAGTTCAATTGCTTATGTATCATCCGCTTGTTCGCATTTTTCTTTGCAGGAATGCACGAGCTTTTAGCACCCCTCCTTTATGTGCTTCATGTTGATATCATGCGTCTTTCTGAAGTGCGTAAAAACTATGAAGATTATTTCACCGACAGATTTGATAGTTTGTCTTTCCAGGAAAGAGATGTCACTTACACCTTTCATTTCAATAAGTTTGTGGACGATGATGAGATTAGTTCCCAGGGATATTCAAAGAAGATAAAAAGCCTTGATGAGCTTGATCCTGAAGTCCAGTCCATTGTGATGTTGAGTGATTCTTATGGGGCAGAAGGTGATCTTGGGAGTGTCTTGTCTGAAAAATTCATGGAACATGATGCTTACTGTATGTTTGATGCTCTAATGAGTGGGATTCCTGGTTGCGTCGCCGTGGCTGGCTTTTTTGGTTACTCTCCAGCCAAGGGATCCCATACAGGTTTACCTCCAGTTCTTGAAGCGTGTACTGCGTTTTATCGTCTCTTGGCTGTCGTTGATTCATCTCTGCACAGCCATCTGGTTGAACTTGGTGTTGAACCCCAGTACTTTGGTCTTCGTTGGTTGAGGGTTTTGTTTGGAAGAGAATTTTCGCTTCAGGATCTCTTGTTAGTGTGGGACGAGATATTTTTAGCTGATAATAGTGCAAGAACGATAACAGATGACGAAGAAAGCAGAAAACACGACTTCAGGATCTTTGATTGTCCTCGGGGAACCTTAATCTCGGGAATGGCTGTTTCAATGATATTATATTTACGATCTTCCTTGCTTTCTACTGAGAATGCAACATGCTGTCTACAGAGACTATTGAATGTTCCAGAGAACATTGACCTGAACAAGATAATACAAAAGGCCAAGTCGTTACAAGCTTTGGTTTTGGATGCTGATGTGCGATCAGCTCTGTCACTTAATGGCGTTTTCGAGCAGACCAGTTCTGTACCTGCAAGAACTAAAAGTGTTCCATCTGGCCCAACTTCCTCTAAATCTCTTTTGATTATCGCACCTGAAAGCTATTGGGAAAAGAAATGGAGGCTTCTACAAAAAGCCGAAGAAGAAGAAAGGAAAACTGCTTTGGAGAAACAGAGTCCTTCTATACAGAAGAAAAAGAGGTGGTTGAATGTGAACAAACTTTTCCGAGCAGTCACTGATCTATCACGTCATAAGACACGAAGTTTGCTTGAAGATCTGTCTCAGCAGATCGCTCCTGACCCAGAGGAAGCCAATGGAAGTGAAAAATTGATAGATGTTGATTGTCCTGTGACTGTAGACAAGGAGAACAGTCCTCCCCAAGAAACTGAGGAATGCATAATGGATTTCCATTCTGCAGATGAAGAGAGTATAATAAGTGGTGAGGAGAATTCATCCGTCTACTCAGACCCAACCAGTCTTGTCAGAGATTCAAACTACCTTGATGAAAACGATAATAGCATAGAATCAGTCAGTGGAGAGAACTCATCTGTCTCCTCAGAACCAACCAGTCCTGCCAGAGATCCAGATTGCAGTACTAGTTCAGATTCGGTTCCTGATGAAGACTATAAAGGTCAACAAACATGTCTAGATTCACCTCTTCCTATATCTCCTCATTGCAGAAATGAAGATCCAGCAACACAATCTAATGAAGATGATTCCACAGATAAAACTGTCAGCATTATTACTAAGGAGCACAAGCTTTTAACGGGAATAGTCCAGTGGTTTTGGAAGAGTAAACGCGGTGTTTCCGGTGAAGAGACTTCTAACAGAAACGCTACAAAATCCAACGGTATAGAAAGTATAGAGAACCACGTGGGTTGCTATTCTGAGTCCCATCCCCAAGCTTTATCTTCTCCCAGAAACAGAGAATCAGATTCGAATCTGATGAAGATTCTGAAGAACCTTGGTCAGTCTATGCTCGAACACATCCAGGTAACTTCTCAGTTCTTACATCATTCATGTGTTTCAACAGTTATCAATTAACATTATAAATAGCAAAACAGTAATAATGGGGTATCGAACTTAAGTAATTCAGTTAAGGTTTTGAAGGTGTCGGTAAGAAGTATATGGTTATTCTGATGATTTTAGCACTGTTCTATTCAGGTAATGGAGTTGTTTTTCCAACAAGAACCTGGTCTGGTTCAGGGAGGATTGATAAGGACCATAGCTAAAACGAATTTGATCGAAAAGGGACAAGCCACAGCTACAACAGCACTTAAAGAGCTTCGGAAAATCAGTAACTTGTTGTCAGAGATGTGAGGTGTGGGTTCTCTCATTTCTTTGTAACCAGCTCTGTATATACATTTTGTAATGTATATTGTTTCAGAGTAAATAATAAAAGAGGAAAGTTTTTGTATTCAATCGAAATGTTGTTAGTTCGAAATGGTTAGTGGAGAGTTTCAGTTTCACTGACCTGAGTTCACTTAAAATAAGGCGATTGATTAAACATCTTCATAGGCTGATCACGAGTTTATATACAAAAACAATAAAGAATGATGTTTTCGGAAAGGTGATGAAGTTTAAAATAAAGGTTTTGTATCATATGAGAGACTGAGATTTGTCATTATAATTTGCCAGGAGTTTTCTGAAGCTGTTATAAAAATGTTATACTTCATCATGGGTTCTCTCTTGAAAGGTAATGCTATAAAGTCATGATAAGCTAAAAAAATGAGTGGAAAACTCAGGAAAAAATTGAGTTCAGTTTTTAATACTTCTGTACACGGGTGATGAAGCCTGGATTAGAAGCAAACACTAGTTCAAGTCCTCGTGTTGGAATAAGGTAAACGTCGATACATCTAATCTATGTTTTGGAAGCCAGGAAATAGTGAAGTTATGAATCCAAAAACAATCATCTGAATCTCCTTCACTATTCCCCACCATTGGTTCCCTACTCCAGGACCAACCACGTTCTCATTCTCGTTTGCGTCAGCTCGGTTCTCTGCTTCGTTTTCTTCCCTAGCTTGTCCATCTGCAAATCATATAAAGATGATTCTGTTATCTTATAGCAACAGCTTCTGAAATATATTTAATACAATGAAAAACGGAGAGAGAGATATCAAAGCTGAGACTAAGACACGTCTCTTTATAATGCATACCAGGGACAGCATCGTCAATTAGTGGCATTGCGGCTGCTGCTGGATCATTATCTGCTCTAACAACCTGCCTTCGAGGCCGAGGTGGAGCTGCTGCTCTATTCATGACTCTTGAAAGCCACTGAACAAATGGTCGAAGAGCTCCAGTTTGGTATCTGTCAAATTAACCATGAGTTATGTACTTGCCTTTATAAACATATTCAACATAGATCTATTTGGCACACGCAAGTTCCAAGTGAAGTTCACCAGATTATCCCATATACTTACAGGTAAATCATTGTCGCGAAAAACACCAGAACAGCAAGCCTTTCTCTTGATCCATCTTGGTTGAACAAAAAGACAACAGCAGCGAGCTTGAGTATCAGGAAGAAGTCGAGCTGAAAGGCAATCTCAAATCTCCATTCAACGACTCGCCTTTGATGAGCAGGTTGTTGTTGTTGCTGCTGCTGCTGCTGTTGTCCGTCTTGTCCTTGGCCTTCTCCCCTAGTTTCCGCCTCATTACTTGGCCCAGAGCTAAATGAAAAAGAAAAAAAAAAATCATTACGCTAACAGAATTCAAACCAGTAGAACTGTTCTTGCCAAAGAACTAACTTTGATAAACGGGAGAATTTTCAATCTCTCGACCCTAATGCTTAACCAAAACCGTATTCAAGCATGCCCAGCTCATAGAGCCTAACTTCCTTTTAACCTCTTAGCTTTCAGGTAACAAATTTTGTGGCTAATTGTTAAATATCTATGATCTCACTAGACTAACACAAGCAACATTTTTTTTCATAATCCTATTTTCCTCTAAACATTTGAGTATTGATCAGATTGTTCCATTCTATCATCTGAAACCAAATTACCCATAGATTGACCTAAAACTGGTGATGAAAACAATGTCGCCTACCATGGATAAAAAAAAGTCACACATGAAGAAGGCAATAAAAGCTAAAAGCTAAAAGAAGGGATTTTCGCACGTGGGAAGATTGTATGTAAGTGGGATAAGATTGGTAGAGGCAAGACCAGCGACATGTCCTGCATATGTCTGGACAGGAACCGCATAGATGCCGGCTCCACGATTCATCATCTGTTCCTCGTACTGCAATGGATTCAATCCATAATAAAGTGGGTTCATCGGAAAATCACCATGTGGATAAGCTCGAAACTCAGACGAACCTTGAGCCTGATAAACACACACACACACACACACATTCGAAAAAAAATCAATACACGTTCTAACACAGAAGACAGAACTAAAGGCATATCTTAATCGAAGTTGCACGAATTCGTCCGAATCCGAAAACCCTAATCAGCCCATAGATCGTGGAAAGGGCAGTAAAACTTTGGAAGAGCATAAAGTTGAAGAATTTGGAAACCAAAGTAGAAATTTGCAAATCAATTTGGGAAATTTTATCGACCTGAGGTTTAAGGCCGGATTTTTCAGGTTGATTGTGATCGAGTGATTGCTGTGATGTTGAAGAAGGCACCTTTTCGGTTTCCTCCGCCATTCTCAAAAGATCAAAGCTTTACCTACTTAGAAGCTCTCCTTCTCTCTCCCACAAATTCTTCTTCTTTCTGTGTTCGCTCCGAAACTTTTGATCATTTGATGGATTTTCAACTTTTGTGTCAGTTCTCCAATAGCAGAGCGCCCTGTCACCACGCTCGTGGCATAATTTTGGGTTTTGTTTTTTTACAAAACCCCCTCAGCTTTCTAAAGGTTTCATTAAGGGACCTATATTTAGCTTCATGTACGGAATACCCCCATTTATCTTAAAGAGGAATATACCCCTTATTGTCGTGTGAAAAACTTGTGTGAATCAGTTTGCTAATCAAACCCTGGTTTTATAGATGCCATCTTGTTAAATTTTCTACAATCTTGATTCAAACACATTTTCAAAGTCGTGATGCTCTTTCAATATTTTCCACATTATCTACCAAATCAACAAATTCAAATAGTCTCAAGAAAACTTTCCACCTAAAGCTATTGTTTCTCTAGTCATTAGATCCATGTTAAACTATAGAAGGAAGATTGACTTTAAACTTTTGTTTATGTCACTTGCAGTTTCTTTATGTTAGTTTGAAACTTTCATGGTCAACCAATCACAAAGAACATGACTCTCTGGTTTAAAACCCTTTAAACAATTAACCGACTAAAAAAATTCTCAACTGATTACCACAAGTCTTTGGTACGATATTGATAGAAAGAAACTCTTAGACAATCCCAACTTGCCTCTTTTGACTCGAAAACATTTTTATACTATTTGGAGAAAGAAAAAGAGCTTAATTTTGTATAAGTACTGCAGAGGAGGATGGTCCTAAATCACATAAGAAAGTGCTGATTCATTACGAACTGCGTTTACTAATGGTGCGTCACAACTTTCTTCCGTTGATTACATTCGCAAGCTTCTTCGCTGCTGCTATTCTTCTTGTTCGTGCTCAAGACCAATCAGGTACGTACACAGAGACTTGCAAATATATCAATATGGCTGCGTTTTTAAGAATTTAAGTCTCTACGCGTGTCTGTGTTTGTACTTTATATTACAGGTTTTGTCAGTATCGATTGCGGTATGCCTGAGGATTCAAGCTATAACGATGAAACAACAGACATAAAGTACGTTTCAGATGCTGCTTTTGTCGAGTCCGGGACAATCCATAGCATCGATCGTGAGTTTCAGACAAGTTCTCTTGAGAAGCAGTTCCAAAACGTTAGGAGCTTCCCTGCAGGCAAGAGAAACTGTTACGATGTGCAGCCTCTTCGAGGAAAAGGCTTCAAGTATTTGATCAGAACACGGTTCATGTACGGTAACTACGATAAACTAGGAAAAGCACCCGAGTTCGATCTTTATCTTGGGGTCAATCTCTGGGATTCTGTTACACTAGACAACGCAACTACAATAGTTACCAAAGAGATCATCCACACTCTTCGCGCAGACCATGTTCACGTGTGTCTTGTTGATAAAGACAAAGGAACTCCATTCTTGTCTGTGTTAGAACTTAGGCTCTTGAAGATCGATACATACGAGAATCCTTATGATTCTCTTATGCTGTATCGAAGATGGGATCTCGGTGCACTCGGAGATCGTCCTGTCAGGTTAAGATTAGTCCTGTTATATTAATCTCATATTTATAGACCATCTCTTATCTTGTTCTGTTCTTAAATATTACATTTTCTCAGGTACAAAGATGACGTGTATGATCGTATATGGATGCCTCTAAGGTTCCTAAATCAACGAGTTCTCAGTACAAACCTCACGATAGATCCGAACAATAACAATGGGTTTCAGCCTGCTCGTGCCATCATGAACACTGCTTCGTCACCATTAAATGCAAGCACAGACATTATAAACCTCTACTGGGAACCACTTATACCTTCGTGGAAGTTCTATATTTACATGCATTTTGCTGAAGTTCAAGAGATACCGAGCAACGACACGAGAGAATTCACGGTGATTTGGAATGAGAAAACTAGCCTGTTTGATAACTTTAGCCCTCGCTTCTTGTATACAGACACACTTTACACTCAGAATCCTGTCAGTGGAAAAGGCCACGACTTAGTTCTCAAACGAACTGCTAAATCTACTCTCCCACCAATCATTAACGCCATTGAGACGTATCGTGTCAACGAGTTTCTTCAGCCACCTACTGATCGACAAGATGGTACATATAATATATGGTTTCATTTTCTAAACAGAAACTCTAAACTTTGCGCTGATCCTTGTTTGGTTTGAATTATAGTTGATGCAATTATGAGAATCAAGTCCAAGTATGGAGTGAAGAAGAACTGGCTTGGAGACCCTTGTGCACCTGTAAACTATCCTTGGAAGGATATTAACTGCAGCTATGTCGATAACGAGTCTCCAAAAATCGTTTCTGTGTAAGCTTTTTTTTTAAGTGCATATATATATTTTTTGTTCTCTCTACTGTTCTCACAAGAGATGTTTCATCTGCAGGAATTTATCCTTAAGTGGCTTGACTGGCGCGATTGATCCAGCCTTCTCCAACCTTACATTGATACAGAAACTGTCTGCATTTTCAATCGAGTTTTTTAGTACACAGAGTTGTGTGGTATCTTTTAACTGACGCAACCAAAATTTTCATTTCAGGGACCTTTCAAACAACAGTTTAACAGGAAAAGTACCTGATTTCCTCGGAAATCTACATAACTTGATCGAGTTGTAAGTCATACTAATTGGATACGTAGAATACATAAACGATGACATCTATTACCAGGAGAGTTTGTATTGATTTCATGTACATGTCTGCAGAAACATTGAAGGAAACAAGTTAACGGGTGCTCTTCCGCTGAAACTACTAGAGAGATCAAACAGTGGATCACTTTCGATGAGGTTGGTTCATGATTATCTTAGGATTTCATACGCATTGCAGTAGCTGTTGAATCAGTTATATCTAAGTTTTGGCCTATTCGGTTCATGTTTTCAAAGAGTTGGCGGGAATCCGGACCTCTGCGTGTCTGCTTCATGTCAAACTCTGAATTTGAAGACAAAGAAGAGTTTATATATTATTCCATTAGTAGCATCTCTAGGGGGATTTCTTGGTCTTGTAATTGCAATAGCTTTGTTCTTGCTGTACAAGAAGAGACATCAAAGTGGTAAAGGCATCAAGAAACTATCTTCAATTGCTGTTCTTTAATTCTAGGATAACTTGTAAGAAAACTTGTCATGAAATATTTACAGGCAGCTCTAGTAGTGTTAGGACTGGGCAATTGGACATAACCAAGAGATACTACAAATACTTCGAAGTTGTGAAAGTTACAAACAACTTTGAGAGAGTACTTGGACAAGGAGGTTTTGGGAAAGTATACCACGGTGTCTTAAATGACGACCAAGTTGCTGTCAAGATTCTGTCTGAATCATCAGCTCAAGGTTACAAAGAGTTCAGAGCAGAGGTTAGTTTCTCATATACTTTTAAAGGTTTAGTCATTATAAAATGAGTTATGAAATAATTGCGAGTATGCATCCACTTGGTTATCACCAGGTCGAACTTCTCCTGAGAGTTCATCACAAGAACCTAACTGCTCTTATAGGATACTGCAACGAAGGCAAGAAGATGGCACTTATCTACGAGTTTATGGCTAATGGAACCTTAGGAGATTATTTGTCAGGTCAGTACTTACTTTTGGTCCGTAGATGGTCTTTTGCTGTTATAGCGAGAGGAAACTAAATTCACATTTTGGTTACTTTCTTAATCAAGGGAAGAAATCTAATATCTTAAGCTGGGAGGAGAGGTTACAGATATCATTAGATGCGGCACAAGGTTTGATATCTGTAAATAAAACATACTACAAATAAAAATTGAGAAAATAAAATGAAACTATTCTTGTGTTTGTCTGAAACTCAGGGCTTGAGTATCTTCACAATGGCTGCAAGCCTCCCATTGTACAAAGAGATGTAAAGCCGGCTAATATTCTTATCAACGAGAAGCTACAGGCCAAGATTGCTGACTTTGGGTTATCTAGAAGTGTCGCACTAGACGGTACTAGCCAGGATACAACCGTTGTTGCTGGAACTATTGGTTATCTCGACGCTGAGTAAGTTAAAAATCTACTTATATTGTGTTTTGGTATTAGCTGTAATGGTTTCTGAGGCTTTGTTGTACAAAATGAAGGTACCACTCGACGCAGAAGTTAAGTGAGAAGAGTGATGTTTACAGCTTCGGGGTGGTTCTTTTAGAGGTTGTCACGGGCCAACCGGTGATTGTACGTTCAACAACAACAGGAGCGAACATACACATAAGCGACCGGGTCGAGTTGCTTCTGTCCACAGGAGATATCAGAGGCATTGTGGATCCAAATCTAGGAGAGAGGTTTGATGCTGGTTCGGCATGGAAACTCACTGAATTAGCAATGGCTTGTGCGTCTCGTAGCTCTAAACATAGACCGACGATGAGTCAGGTAGTGGTTGAGCTGAAGGAGAGCGTAAGCAGAGCAAGAGCCGTTGGTGGTTCTGACGACAGTAGTGTTACAGAGCATCTTCCGTTGGTGATGACGACTTTTGACGACTCGGAAATGTTTCCTCAGGCGAGGTAGATGATTGTGGAGTGATGCAGTGTGCATCTTCCATCTCTTGCATGTGTTTCCTTGTCAATGTTCTCAACTTATCTTTATCTTCATTTAATTGCTTTTAAATTTTAATACTTTGTGGGCTTACTTATGTTTGAACTTTCTATTGTCACGAACTCTTGGCCTACTCTCAAGGCTCCTTTTTTTGGCCTTCAACAAAACACTTTAAGTGGAAAATTTCAATAAAGAAAGTTTCATTTCATCTAACACTATTGTTATGCTGATCCATGTTAAATATAAAAGGAAGATCTGATTTTGAACTTTATGTCACTTGGAGTTTATTTATGTTATCCACAAACTCAGTTTGAAACTTTCACTATCAATTTATCATTGAGAACCAGTTCTTTGGTTTTTAAACAATTAGTCCACTTGAAAACTTGTCAACTGATAAAAGACCACCAGAAGTCGTTATTATGATATTAATAGAAAGAAACTCTTCGAATATCCCAACTTGCCTCTTTGACTTCAGATTTTTCTACAGTATTTGATTTCAAGAGATAGTGCTTCACCATCAGCCAACATGGCTATAGAATAATCTTTAGAATAAAATGTAATGGAGAAAGAAACAAGCTTTGTATAAGTAATGCAGAAGAGGATGGGATTAAATTTTCTATGAGAAAGTGGTGATCAAGAGCTTTTGTCACTAAATGGCGCGCTATTGCTTTGTTCCGCTGATTTCATTCGCAAGCTTCTTCGCTGTTCTTGTTCTTCTTGTTCGTGCACAAGACCAATCAGGTACACAAAGTCTTGCAAATGTAATAATTATGGCTACGTACGTTTCTTAAGGCTTCAAATGATTATGTGTGTGTTTTTATTACAGGTTTTGTCAGTATAGATTGCGGTATACTGGACGATTCTAGCTATAACGATGAAACAACAGACATCAAGTACGTTTCAGATGCTGCTTTTGTTGAGTCCGGGACAATTCATAGCATAGATCCTGAGTTTCAGACAAGTTCTCTTGAGAAGCAGTTCCAAAACGTTAGGAGCTTCCCTGAAGGCAAGAGAAACTGTTACGACGTTCAGCCTCCTCGGGGAAAAGGCTTCAAGTACTTGATAAGAACACGGTTCATGTACGGTAACTACGATAAACTAGGAAAAGCACCCGAGTTCGATCTTTATCTTGGGGTCAATCTCTGGGATTCTGTTACAATAGATAATGCAACTACGATAGTTACTAAAGAGATCATTTACAATCTTCGTTCAGACCATGTTCATGTGTGTCTTGTTGATAAAGAGAAAGGAACGCCATTCTTGTCTGTGTTAGAACTTAGGCTCTTGAAGAGCGATACGTACGAGACTCCTTATGATTCTCTTATGCTGTATCGAAGATGGGATCTCGGGTCACTCGCAGATCGTCCTTTCAGGTTAGTATGAGTCTTGATCTTATCAATGTTATATATTACCATCTCTTGGCTTGCTCTGTTCTAAATTACGTTTCCTCAGGTACAAAGATGATGTGTATGACCGTATATGGATGCCTCTAAAGTTCTCAAATCATAGAGTTTTCAGCACAAACCTGACGATAGATTCGAATATTAACAATGGATTCCAACCTGCTCGTGCCGTCATGAACACTGCTTCGACACCTTTGAACGCAAGCTTAGACATAATTCTCATATGGGAACCAGTTATCCCTTCGTGGAAATTCTACGTGTACATGCATTTTTCTGAAGTTCAAGAGATACCAAGCAACGATACGAGAGAATTCTCGTTGATTTACAATGATAAAAATAACCTGTTTGATAACTTTAGTCCTCGCTTCTTGTACACAGACACACTTTACGTTCAGAATCCTGTCACTGGACCAAGACACGAGTTTCTTCTCAAACGAACTGCTAAATCTACGCTCCCACCAATCATCAACGCCATAGAGACGTATCGTGTCAACGAGTTTCTTCAATCACCTACTGATCAACAAGATGGTATATGTGGTTTCACGTTTTGAAACAGAACTTGGCCGGCCTTATCATCTTTAACTTTGCACTAATCCATATTTGGTTTGAATTATAGTTGAGGCAGTTATGAGAATCAAGTCCAAGTACGGAGTGAAGAAGAGCTGGCTTGGGGACCCTTGTGCTCCAGAAGAGTACCCTTGGAAGGATATTACCTGCAGCTATGTCGATAAAGAGTCTCCGAGAATCGTTTCTGTGTAAGCTCATCTTCAAACGCTTATATATACATGTATTTGTTGTTCTCTCTCTCTCCTGTTAATTCTCACAAGAGTTTTTTTATCTGCAGGAATTTATCCTTAAGTGGCTTGACAGGCGAGATTGATCCAGCCTTCTCCAACCTTACATTGATTCAGAAACTGTCTGTATTTTGTACTTGATGAGAAACCTTTAGTACACACAATTTTGAGATATCTTATAACTGACGCAACCAAATTTTCATTTCAGGGACTTATCAAACAACAGTTTAACAGGAAAAGTACCCGATTTCCTTGGAAACCTACATAACTTGACGGAGTTGTAAGTCATAGTAATTCGAATTGTGGATTACATAAACAATGACATGTACTACTTGGAGAATCTTTATTGATTTCATGTCTGCAGAAACTTGGAAGGAAACAAGCTAACGGGTGCTCTTCCTCGGAAGCTAATAGAGAGATCAAGCAGCGGATCGCTTTCGCTGAGGTTGGTTCACGATTATCTTAGGACTCTAAACGCATTTCAGATGCTATGTAGCTGTTGAACCACTTCTATCTATGTTTTGGCCTACTGAGTTCATGTTTTCATGCATTTTAATTGTAAGAGTTGGCGGGAATCCGGACCTCTGCGTGTCTTCTTCTTGTCAAAGTCCGGATTTGAAGACAAAGAAGAATGTTTACATTATTCCATTAGTAGCATCTGTCGCGGGAGTGCTTGGTCTTGTAATAGCAGGAGCTTTGTTCTTGCTGTACAAGAAGAGATATCGAAGTAGTAAAGACATCCCAAACTGCTTGTTCTTTAATTCTAAGATTACTTGTGTTGTAAGAAATCTTCTCATGTTATCTTTACAGGCGGCTCTAATAGTGTTAGGAATGGGCCATTGGACACAACCAAACGATACTACAAATACTCTGAAGTTGTGAAAGTTACAAACAACTTTGAGAGAGTACTTGGACAAGGAGGTTTCGGAAAAGTATACCATGGTGTCCTAAATGAAGAGCAAGTGGCTGTCAAGGTTCTGTCTGAATCATCGGCTCAAGGTTACAAAGAGTTCAGAGCAGAGGTCAGTCTCTTATATACTCTAAAAAAGGTTTAGTCTTTATAATATGAGTGAGTTGTTGCCTAATCGGGATATGCATCCAATTGTTTATTATCAGGTTGAACTTCTCCTGAGAGTCCATCACAAGAACCTAACCGCTCTTGTAGGATACTGCAACGAAGGGGAGAAGATGGCACTCATCTACGAGTTTATGGCTAACGGAACCTTAGGAGATTATTTGTCAGGTCAGTCTCTCTTCTACTTACTTTCGGTCACTGGTCTTTTGCTACTGTAGCCAGAGAAAACGAAACTCACCCTTTTGGTTATTTTGTTGATCAAGGGAACAAATCTTACGTCTTGAGCTGGGAAGAGAGGCTACAGATATCATTAGATGCTGCACAAGGTTTAAATGATCTTGAAAACTCATACAAGAATAAGAAATGGGAAAAAGTAAAATGAAATGAACTTATTCTTGTGTTTTTATGAAACTCAGGGCTTGAGTATCTTCACAATGGCTGCAAGCCTCCCATTGTACAGAGAGATGTAAAACCGGCTAATATCCTAATCAGCGAGAAACTGCAGGCCAAGATTGCTGACTTTGGGTTATCTAGAAGCGTCGCATTGGACGGTACTAACCAGGACACAACTGCAGTTGCCGGAACTATCGGCTATCTTGACCCCGAGTAAGAAAACAGTTTCCTCTGTTATGTTCTGATATTAGCTGTTACGGTTTCTGAGAGTCTGTTTTACAAAATGAAGGTACCACTCGACACAGAAGTTAAGTGAGAAGAGTGATGTTTACAGCTTCGGTGTGGTTCTTCTAGAGGTTGTGACAGGCCAACCGGTGATTGTACGTTCAACAACAACAGCAGAGAACAGACACATAAGCGACCGGGTCGAGTTGCTTCTTTCCACAGGAAATATCAGAGGTATTGTGGATCCAAAGCTGGGAGAGAGGTTTGATACTGGTTCGGCATGGAAGATCACAGAAGTAGCAATGGCTTGTGCGTCTTCTAGCTCTAAAAATAGACCTACAATGAGTCAGGTGGTGGCTGAGCTGAAGGAGAGTGTAAGCAGAGCAAGAGCCAATGGAGGTTCCGGCGCCAGTAGTTATACAGAGCCGGCGATGACTACATATGACTCCGGAATGTTTCCTCAGGCGAGGTAGATGATTGTTGAATCCATCTGAGTTTTTAAATTTCCAGAAACTGCAAAGTTCTGTGTGGTGTGGAGTGTGATTAAGAAGAAGAAGAAGAACAAGGTTGAATTGTGTTTGTACGGTACTTGACTGTTCAAGAAGTTTCACGTTAAAAGGTTTTTGTCATTTTCTCAGTTTGATCAATCAGAGATCTCTGACCAGAAGAAAATTAGAAAACACATAATTTGTCAGTCTGTCTCTGAATGCATCTCATCTATTGATGACTGTTGAGTGTTGAAGGAAAGTTCGAGTATAGAATTATAGTGTGGGAAGGAACCAAAGATGACTATCAAGTGACCAATGGGTTGGAATAATGTAATTGAATGGTTGTTATTAATTATTGTAAGCTGCACTGCATTCAAAAGCACACACTCAAAATATGTTAAGGAAAAAAAAAGGCATCACGAGACGTAGGAAGGAATAGGACATATGAAGATTATTAAAACTATAAGTTTCCAATTCTGATAAGGATACAAAATAATTAAATTTAAAAATAAAATAAATGCCTACAAGAGATATAGATAGTACAAAATTACACTTGCAAACCTTTAAAAGACGAGTTAATTAAAAAGAAAAATTCCAAAACTCAAAACAAGTACCCTAATATAATTAAACCGTACGTGTGGCGTCTTTGGTGATAGCAAACACGGCCGTCGTGGTTCCCCGAAGTCTTGACAATGACCTTCTCAAAAAGGAGACTGCTCCGTTCGTGAGTTTTCCATTTATTTTTTTCCCTTTAATTCAATCAAAGTTCTAGTGTTTATGATCTCGCAACTAGGGTTAGGTTTGTATCCGTTTTGTGTTCCTACGTTTTGTAATTGTTGAACAACAGAAGGAACAGTTGTTAGAGTTTCTAGCTTTCCCTATACCAACGTTCGAATATCAATAAGAAACGTCGAATTCTTTCTTCTTTTTCTTTTTATCCTTTTTAGCATCTGCACTAAGAAAGCTAGAAGAGATCGTGGATCAAAGAAGAAGGATGTTACAGGATGGTGGGATCTGAATATTCCCTCAGAGCTTCTGCAGGAGATACTGTCCCGCCTAGGAATAGAAGACAACATACAAGCTTCCTCTGTCTGCAAGACATGGCTTGAAGCAGCCGTTTCTGTCAGGCCCCGTCCCTTTCCTTTTTATCCACGAAGACTATTAGGATATAGTTAGGATAAGGTTGTATCTTATATATATCATAAGATTTAGTGTCGATTATATAAGATTAAGTGTCGATTATGTAAGCAAGCGCTTTGTATGTTCTTTCATTCATTCAAGAAGATAAAGCTTTCTCTATCCTATTCTACATGGTATATATTAGAGCAAAAATGTTTTTGACAAATTTTAATCATGGCCGGTGAAGGGCAAGTTGCACAAATCGGAGAGAAGAAGGATGAGCTTCCGATGAACTTTCCTTATCGTCTATATGCTTCTGACAATCCAGGGGCTTTAATCTCTTCCGTCAAGTTGAACGGAGAGAACTATAATGAGTGGTCCTCATAGATGCTTAATGCACTCCAGGCCAAACGAAAGTTGTGTTTCATCAAAGGGACGTTACCTAAACCCGATGAAACAAGTGAAGATCTGGATAACTGGTTAATAGATAATTCAATGATTGTTGGATGGATCCGAGCTTCCATCAAACCTAAAGTCAGATCCACCGTAACATTCATCACGGACGCCTTCATGCTTTGGGAAGATCTAAGGCAATACAGTCCGTGACTTGACCAACCAATGCCAGAGGTTGTTTTCCCACCATTTCACACTCGACGAAAGGTGGAAGTCACTTGAGAAGAGTAATGTGTTTTTACAGCTTCGGGTGGTTCTTTTAGAGGTTGTCACGGGTCAGCCGGTAATTGTGCGTTCAACAACAACAACAGACAACAGGCACATAAGCGACCGGATCGGGTTGCTTCTGTCCACAGGAAATATCAGAGGTATTGTGGATCCAAAGCTAGGAGAGAGGTTTAATGCTGGTTCGGCATGGAAGATCACTGAAGTAGCAATGGCTTGTGCGTCTCCTAGCTCTAGAAATAGACCTACAATGAGTCAGGTGGTGGCTGAGCTGAAGGAGAGTGTAAGCAGAGCAAGAGCAGGTGTGAGAAAATAGGTTTCAGAGGACAGAATCTGTTTAGGTTTTAAGATGAATTTCTATATCTGTGTGTTTAGAGTACATACAGAGGTTTATATATATATATGCAGAATTGGAGTGAACCGATCACCGAGACATATGGTGATATCATTTACATAGATCTTTTGAATAGAATATAGAGAGTGTGGTGTCATGATCAGCGTGGGTGAGATGATTGTGGGATGCCCTCATCACAGTAAGTGGGATGCCATGATTACATGGGTCACAGTAAGTGGGATGCCATGATTACATGGGTCACAGCTCCACACCCTCCCTCAAGTTGGAGCATGCAGATCGTAAGCGCCCAACTTGCTGAAAAACCGTACAAACTCTTTCCGCCGAAGAGATTTAGTAAAAATATCTGCAAGTTGATCTTTCGTGTGGACATAATGTGTGACAATGGTGCTGTTGATGATCTCGTCACGAATGAAATGAATGTCTACTTCTATGTGTTTGGTGCGCTCGTGTTGAACGGGATTAGCAACCAAATGAATTGCCGATTTGCTATCAGAGTAAACTTCCATTGGAGCAGTGTGATCATGTCCAAGATCACATAGAACTCGTTTTAACCAGAGAAGCTTATGTGTCAGCACAGCCATAGCCCGGTATTCAGCCTCTGCAGAAGAACGACTCACTGTTGGCTGTTTGCGAGTCTTCCAAGCAATCGAAGAACATCCAAATTGGATGAAGTAGCCTGTTGTTGAGCGTCTGGTGATGGGGAAACTAGCCCAGTCAGAGTCGCACCAGCCTGTTATATGTAAGGCAGAGTCAGAGCGTAAAAGAATACCCTGACCTGGGTTAGACTTCAAATAACAAACCGTTTCCAAAGCTGCATTCCAGTGATCCAGTCGTGGTGCTTTCATAAACTGTGCCAAAGTATGAACAGAGTAAGAAAGATCGGGTCTAGTTACTGCTAGATAAATCAGACGCCCCATGATTCATCGAAAAGACTCGGGGTTGGATATCAACGGAGATTCAGAACGACCCAAGGTATGATTCTGTTCCAGCGGAAGCAGCGCAGGTTTTGAACCAAGAAGACCTGCATCAGAGATTATATCTAAGGCGTACTTCCGTTGAGACAAGTAGATGCCGCTCTTGTTCCTAGCAACCTCAACACCTAGAAAATACTTCAGTGTTCCCAAATCTTTCATATTAAAACATGTAGAGAGATAATGTTTGAAAGTAGCAATGTCTTGAGGATTGCTTCCACTGATCACTAGATCGTCAACATAAACCAATACTTGCATAACCTGACCATTTTTCTTGTAAGTGAATAAGGAGTAGTGTGACCTTGATTGAGCAAACCCGTATTTCTTGAGAGCAGCAGAAAGCTTCGCAAACCAGCAGCGAGGAGCTTGTTTCAACCCATACAAAGATTTGTGTAGACGACAAACAAGTGTTGGATCATCAGTTTCGAACCCTTGCGGTAGCCGCATATATACCTCCTCATTTAGATCGCCATGTAAGAACGCGTTATGAACATCCATTTGATGTAATTCATACTTGCGTATGGCTGCCATAGCTAGGAACATACGAACGGTATCCATTTTTGCAATTGGTGCAAATGTTTCTCCATAATCAACTCCTTCTTTTTGGTTGTTTCCGAGAACCATAAGTCTAGCTTTATACCTTTCGAGTGTGCCATCATATCGGTATTTAAGTTTGTAGACCCACTTATTACCAAGAGCTCGTTTGCCAGGAGGAAGACGAGTTAGATTCCATGTCTGGTTTTCCTGAAGCGCCAAAATCTCTGATTTCATTGCTTTTCTCCAATTCTCATTACGAGAAGCATGATTGTAATGTCGGGGTTCCGATATACTCGAGATTGCTGCCAAATAGGCTGTATGTCGTTCAGTAAAATGGGAACAAGAGACATAATTGCTGAGAGGATACCGTGCAATAAGGAGATTTGAGATAGGAGACGAAGTTGTGACTGTGTTGGTAACAAATTTTTTGACCTTGACAGGTTGTTTCTTTTGACGATGACCACGACCAAGTTGTTCAACCACCGGTGAAGCAGGTGGTGTGGCCTGTTCAGGTGTAGGCGAGACCACAGAGGTGGAGGAGGTCGAAGCTGTGGTCGAGACAGCACTTGGTGGAGAAGTATCGGTGCCAGAAGAAGCAGAAATAGAGGCAGAACCAGAGGCAGAGCTAGGTTCCGAGAAAAAAAAGAGAATTGGTTGTCAGATTAGGTAAAACGATCGGGGATTCAGGGATGACCGGATCAGATATGTCGTCATCAGAGTGATAATCGATAACCGGTGCAGAAGGAGGCGCAACTGCAACTGAATCAGAGGAAGCAGACACCTGACAGAAGGGAAACTCGTGTTCGGTAAACACCACATCTCGAGAGACAAAAAAAATGTTTGTTTCCAAATCATACAGTTGCCACCCTTTTTGAGCCTTAGGATAGCCTACAAAAACGGAACGTCGAGAGCGAGGTGAGAACTTGTCACCTTTGTGGTGTTGATTGTGGGCGTAACAGAGAGAGCCAAAGACACGGATATTGCCATAGTCAGGGACAGTACCGTAGATCTTTTCGTAGGGCGTGTGTCCTTCCAATATCTTGGTAGGAGTGCGATTAATCAGGTATGCTGCTGTAAGAACACACTCGCCCCAAAACTCTATCGGTAACTGAGCCTGAAATCGGAGAGCACGAGCTACAAGCAGGATGTGCCGATGCTTGTGCTCTACTCGACCGTTCTGTTCAGGAGTGCCCACACACAAAGTCTCATAACGAATACCCTGGTGAAGAAAGTAATCACGCAATCAGACAAACTCACTGCCATTGTCATTACGGATTGTTTTAACCGTAGCACCGAATTGTCGAGAGACCAAGGCAAGAAACGTCTTCAATGAGTTTGAGTTTCTTTCTTTTCAGTCATCAAGTAAAGCCTTACACCACGAGAATAATCGTCGACAATTGTACCTAGCACCAGTATGAGAGGGTGTCCTATAAGGACCCCAGACATCGCAATGAACCGTTTGAAATGCGGTAGTTGTTTTATTTTCACTAATAGAAAATGTGTTCCGAGTTTGTTTCGCATGAAGAAAAATGTCGCAATTCTTTTGAAGGAAATCACTACAACGAGAAGAATGCAAAACTGAAATGTGTTTCAAAGCTTGAAATGATGGATGGCCCATCCGTCTATGCCATAAATCCAGAGTGTCCTCTGTTTTAGCGGCAAGAGCTCCAACACTGTCCATGCGGCAGAACCGGAACTCCCCATCCTCACGCCTACCAACTCCAATCACCATCCTCGTAGATTTGTCCTGGAGAATAAGCAAAGTATCAGAAACTTGTGCAACACATCAACTTTCATCCATTAATTGTCCAACTGAGATCGAATCGGTCTTCAATCCATCAACGAAAACACTGAGTGCATTATCAATCCTGAACCTAGATCAACTGTTCCGGCTTGATCAGTAATGAGTTCTCTACCATCAGCTAGAATAACCAGAATCGGAGGAATACAATGAACATCTTGTAGAATATCCCTTTTCCAGGTCATATGGTGTGTGGCACCAGTATCCAAAATCCAAGAAGGTGGAAGAGAAGAAGACATACTCGTAAGGGTCTCAGAGGAGTGATTCGTACGAGCATTGACTATCGTAGTCACTGTGTTCCATTGTTCGTCTGTAAGTCCCATGACAGCATCTCTGTCACGATCAGTAAGAATCGGGTACCCACCGGTGGGCATGAGCAACTGAGCCTGATGTTTGTGCTGTCACAGCGTTTGCCCGAGATAGACCTCGAAAGTTACCACGACCTGAAGCAGTTCCATTGGCTAGGCTTTTGCAGCCACGATTCGTTGTAGGCAATGCCTTGGACTTTGGTCTATCACCCCACCACTCAGGATATCCGAGAACATCAAAGCAGTTGTCGGAGCTATGGCCACAGCGGTTGCAATGTTTGCACAATGTGTTTCTGTCCGAATCATTTCTTTGTTTCCCGCGGTGATCATCATTGCGTGAATGAGTCTGAACCGCAAAAGCGGTGATTTCAGTGTTGGCTGCCCGAGCAGTGTTGTTCTTCTTAAGATCTTCCTCTTGACGTACAAGATTGTAAGCTTCTTCCAAACTTGGCATCGGAACACGCAAGATCAGATTAGAACGAACAGAGCCGAATTGGCTGTCTTTTAGCCCGTACAAGAATTGCTGAACCTTGTCATCCTCTCTGTCCTGTTCCTGTTGTGCAGCCAGATCACAGGTACAGAGACCACATTTACAGACTCGCAAAGGGTGATAGCTATCCATGCTATCCCATATTTTCATTAACTTGCCATAGTAAGCTTCCACAGATAAGTTGTTTTGCTTACAGTTGGTGAGATCGGTTTTGATTTGCTGATTTTTAGGACCATTGCTGATAGCATATCGCTTCTTGATATGCTCCCAAAGATCCCGAGCAATAGGTCGATGAGACAAATTCGAGCGGACGACCGGATCGACGCTCATCTTGATCCAAGAGACCAATAAAGCATTTATTGGTGTCCAGTCTTCATAATCACGAGAGTCGGGTGCAGGTTTGGAGATCGTACCATCCAAGAATCCGAATTTCTTCCTAGATTGAAGGGCCGTCTGAAAACTGCAGGACCACTCATCATAGTTTCTTCCATTGAGTAAGGGATGGGAAATAGTCACCCCATGATTGTCCGAGGGAGAGAGGTCGTAGGGAGAGATTGTTCTCCTTTTCTCCACTCGAGTGATGGTAGATTCGTTTGATCCAGATTGAGTTTCCATTTCAATCTTGTTTCACACGAAGAGATAGAAAAAGAAAAAAAAGATTTATATGGTGGTAGGCTCTGATACCATGAGAAAATAGGTTTCAGAGGACAGAATCTGTTTAGGTTTTAAGATGATTTTCTATATTTGTGTTTTAGAGTACATACAGAGGTTTATATATATATGCAGAATTGGAGTGAACCAATCACGGAGACATATGGTGATATCATTTACATAGATCTTTTGAATAGAATATAGAGAGTGTGGTGTCATGAACAGCGTGGGTGAGATGATTGTGGGATGCCATCATCACAGTAAGTGGGATGCCATCATTACATGGGTCACAGTAAGTGGGATACCATGATTACATGGGTCACAGCTCCACAAGGTGGAGGTTCCGGAATATTACCTCAGGCGAGCTAGATGATTGTTGAATCCGTATGAGTTTTTTAATTTCCAGAAACTGCAAAGTTCTGTGTGGTGTGGAGTGTGATAAAGAAGAAGAAGAACAAGGTTGAACTGTGTTTGTACATACTTGACTGTACAAGAAGTTTCACGTTAAAAGGTTTTTGTCATTTTCTTAGTTTTATCAATCCGAGATCTCTGACCACAAGAAAATTAGAAACACATAATTTGAAAAATAGCTTTTTGAGTTCCTAATGTTTTTACTGTTTCGAAAAGCGTAGACCTCCATAAACCATGAATTAAATGTTTTTATTATAACTTATAAGTCGACTTTAGGCATGTCTCGGCGGTCCTATAAAACCGTTGATCAGTTAAGGTTTCCAGTTACTGGTAAAGAATGAGGGAGAAAAAACAAAAACAAAAAGGCATCACGATACATAGGAAGGAATAGGAAATATGAAGATTTCATCTGAAATTTAAAAATATTGATTTTTTAAAAATATAAGTTTTCCATTCTGAAAAGGATACAAAATAATTAAATTTAAAAATAACACTTGCAAACCTTTAAAAGACAAAGGGATTAAAAAAAAATGCCTACAAAATTACACTTGCAAACCTTTAAAAGACAAAGGGATAATTAAAAAGAAAAAATCCAAAACTCAAAAGAATTAATAAGTACCCTAATTAAACAGTGTGGTGGCGTCAAGTTTGGTGATAGCATACACAAGTCTTGACGATGACCTTCTCAAAAAAGAGACTGCTCCGTTCGTGAGTTTTCTATCTATTTTTTCCCCTCTAATTCAATCAAAAGTCCAGAGGGTTAGGTTTGTATCCGTTTTGTATTCCTACGTTTTGTAATTGTTGAACAAAAGAAGGAACAGTTATTAGAGTTTCTAGCTTTCACTATACCAACATTCGAGTATCATTAAGAAACGTCGAATTCTTCTTCTTCTTTTTTTTTTCTTTTTGTAGGATCGTGGGATCTGAATATTCCCTCAGAGCTTCTGCAGGAGATACTGTCCCGCCTCGGAATAAAAGACAACATACAAGCTTCCTCTGTCTGCAAGACATGGCTTGAAGCAGCAGTTTCTGTGAGGCCCCGTCCTTTGCTTTTTTATCCACGAAGACGATACTACATTCTTTTGGACCCATCACGGTCTGCAACATATAATCTGTATGTTCCATATATAGAGGGCACTAAATTCCGTTTCTCTAGGGATGGTTGGTTGCTTGCATGGGCGAATCTAGCTTGATTATTTACTGGGTACACAATTTGAAACAACAATAATATGAACGAAATAAACACTAGAAACTGAGGTTAGAGAGAGGGCACAAAAGAATATTAAACATATTATTCAGTGTATACCTTAAAATTTTCACAAAATTATAATTATAAATATTATCCCTGGGTGCACAAGCACCCACACCTACAAAGCTAGCTTCGCCACTGGTTGCTTGTGTCAAGATCGGATTTGATATTCTTTCTAGACCCGTTTACTGATATATCATGGTTTTTATGGTTTTTGGCCATGATATAAGTTGTGTATTTAGTATCTTTTTAGTGTTTTTGGAGTCTTTTAGAGTCTTTTACAGGTTTAGGTACGTTTGGAGCTTAATTGGAGATTATGGATCATTCTGGAGCTAAATAGGAAGATGTGCTGAAGAATGCAAGTCGGAGACCACTTTTGAGCCTGGTGTCGATCGACACCACTTATGGGTGTCGATCGACACCGATCGGGATTTCACAAACCGTCGAGTTTTGAAGAAAAGGAAATTGCCCAAAAGTTTCATATATTTGCAATTAAGTCCCTGGTCGAGTTTTTAGGATATATATACTATTTTAAGGTCATTGTTTAGACCTATGCTATTATTCTAAGCTAGAGTTTTGGAGAGAAGAATTCAGACTCCTTCAGAGAAGATTCAGAACTCCTTTAATCTCTATTCTTATTTCTTTTATGCAATCTTATTCAAACATGTTTATTGTTTCAATCTCCATGTCTGAGTAGTTTGCTAGTTAGGTTTAGGGTTTCTCATTAGGGATTTCATGGATTGCTAAGTTGATTTGTTAGTTAAGGATTCTGGAACACTAGTTCTTCATCTAGGTTGTGATTAATGCTTGATCTGAACTGACGAGTTAGATTATTGATCATAGGTTGATTCTCGCAAAGAGAGTTGGTTAATTAGCTAGAAAGAACCTTAGATGAGCAAAATAACTATTCGCAAAGAGATTTGGTTTAGGTATTTTGTGAACATATCGAACTTGAATTTAATGCATGTCTGAGCCTTTGAATTTGCAAAGAGATTTGGAATTCTAGGATCTAGACATAGAAATCTCTGCAACGAGAGTTGATTGATTTGAATATTGTGTTTCGAGTTCTAGAACATAGCAGAATCCTGATTTACTGATTAGCTTGCATTCCTGATTTCCTGAGAATTCCCTGAGCCTGACGTTTCTCCCATCTGATCTTAAAACCGATTTTAGTTGCTTTTCTGTTTTCATTACAATTATTCTCGTTTAGCTTAATTCGAAAACCTTTAATCTATTGTGTGATCTTGAGTCTCTGTGGAATTCGACCCCTAAGTATTACAACTGATCTCTTAATTTGAGAGAGTAGTTCAAAAGGGTTAATTTGAGCATATCAAATTTTGGCGCCGTTGCCGGGGACTCTTGAATTCACCATTAGATTAGGAATAGAATTTAGACTAAACATTTTATTTCTTGTTTACTCACATTCTTTCTTTCTCCTTTCTTTTGTTTCAGGTTTATGCATACTCGCAACACCCGGAGCAACAAGGAAGCTAACTTTTGAATCTTACGAATCAGGAGTTGAGAGAGTTAGAACGAACGAACCTAAAGGCAAAGAGATCAGCAGAGATGAATCGAAGAATTATTGTTCGACCTGATGCTGCTGGAATCTTACGAGACCAACAGGGTCAAGCCTACAATGAGAACGGCGACCAGATTGATGACCAGAGAAATGTCATCCAAGAAATCGTTGTACAAGAAGATGCGAACGCTGCTAGAGGGAGGACTCTTGCTGATTTTAACAGGCCTGATCTATTCTATGCAAACAGGTCTGCGATTCGCCCTCCTCCCTTCCAAAGGAACGACTTTGAGCTGAAGCCTGTCTACTTCACTCTTGTGGGTCAGCATCCCTTTCATGGTCTTCCTCATGAGCACCCCATGGACCATATTGAGAAGTTTGAAGACTTGGTGACAAGCATTAAGCTTAATGGAGTCTCAGAGGATTATCTGCTGTGCAAGCTCTTCCCATACTCTCTTGCTGGGGATGCAGCTTATTGGCTCAAGAATGAGAGTCCAGGTTCTCTAACCACTTGGTCTGATACCAAGACTGCCTTCCTCACCAACTTCTTTGATGATGCAAGGTCTGAAGATCTGAGAACTAAAATCTCTACATTCAAACAAGAGCCTACTGAAGCCTTCAAGGCTGCTTGGTTGAGGTTCCGATCTTATCAGAGAGACTGTCCCCATCATGGGTTCAGTGATGTTCAGCTGCTGGGAATTTTCTTCAGGGGAATTGACTGGAGGTATCAGATGGCTCTTGATGCAGCAAGTGAAGGAAACTTCAACACTAGAAGTCCAGCAGAAGCCAAAAAGCTGATTGAGAACTTGGTATCTAGCAATAGTACCAAGAATGCAGACTTTGAGAGGAAGAAAGCAGCTGGAGGATTAGATGGAAGTCAAATGGCTGAAGTGAAGGCAAAGCTAGACTCAGTTCACAGCATTCTTGTGGGCCAAAAACATGTTCACTTTGCTGCAGAGGTTGAAACTCTTGATGGTCAAAAAGAGGATGTGAATTATGTTGGTGGAACAGGTTTTCAAAATCAGAGATTTGGGAATCAGTCTGGTTATGGTTCTACTTACCAGAGACCTTTTCAAAACACCAACTTTGCAAGGAATTATGGCTCTTCTTCCTACCAACCAATTCCTCCACCAAATGCAGAAAGCAAGATGGAAAGCATGCTGGAGCAGATTCTTACTGGACAGACCAAGTTAACAGTGGAATTTAATGGGAAGCTGGATTCCATGTACACTGATCTGAATGGGAAATTTGAAGCTCTGAGCACCCATGTCAAGAAGCTGGATACACAAGTTGCTCAACTGCTGATTCCATGAAAAGGCAAGATGGTTTTCTTCCTGGAAAGACTGATGCAAATCCCAGACATCATGTCAATGCCATCATGATAAAAGAAGAAGAAAAATATGTGGGTTATGCAGATTTTGATGACGATTTTGACGTTCCAGAGCTGGTGTCGATCGACACCAACCTGGATTGTCGATCGACACCACCCCAAAATCTCGAAATTTCGAGTCGTGACGGACCATTGTCGACCAACCCGGTCGACACCTCTTCGAAGCGGTCGACACAAGTCAGTGTCGATTGACACCAACCTAGTGTCGATCGACACCAATCGCGGAGCAAGCCAGAGTTGGCTAATTCTCACCCAGCACACGAGGAGAATGCCTATAAGCCTAAAATTCCTTTTCCTAAGGCATGTAAGAAGTCTAAACAAGAGGTGGAAGAGGCCAGATGCAAGGCGATTATGGACAAAGTGCTGATAGAGATACCATTGGTTGATGCAGTCAAGCTTTCACCTCCAATTAAGAGGTATGTTAAGAGGATGGTTGTCAATGGTATTAGTCCTGAGGAAGCAGCTTTGCTCACAAAGGACATTAGTGCAATCCTCTTGAAAAAGACTGTGTCAAGGAAAGAGAGGAAGGTGCGAGTATCTGAACAGGTCAGTGCTATGATTCAACATAGGATTCCAAAGAAGTTATCTGACCCTGGGAGTTTTGTGCTAGATTGCTACATCTCAACAGAAAGGTTTCCTCACTCTCTTTGTGACCTCGGCTCAAGCATTAACCTAATGCCATATTTTGTTGCTGTAAGACTTGGGTTGACTGACTTCAAGCCTACAAGGATTCATCTTGTCCTTGCTGATCATTCCAAGAGGATTCCAGAAGGAGTTTTAGAGGATGTTCCACTTCAAATTGCAGGATGCACTATCCCCACAGACTTTGTGGTTTTGGAATATGATGAAGAACCTCAGGATCCTCATCTTTTGGGCAGATCATTCTTAGCTACAGCAGGTGCTATTATTGATGTCAGAGAAGGGCAAATAGAGCTTGATTTGGGAGATAAGGTCATGAACTTTGACATGGAGAAGCTGAGGAGAAAACCCACCATTGATGGTCAAACCTTTTCTGTAGAGGTTGCCATGGATGAGGAGCCAGATGACATTACTGCTGGGTATGTAAAGGAGCTGGAGGCTACTGAGCAAGTGAACAAGCTGATTATTCAAGAGGAATTGGTTAAGAGTTCTAAGCAAGCTGTTGGGCTTGAAGATTGGAGTGGGGATCATCTTTTTAGGACTAGGGTCGAAGATAAGGGTCCAATTCAAGACAAATTGATGGAGGATGACGTTTTTGTGATGGAGACATGGATTGCTGAGCTGAATTGCAGAAAAAGTGAAGAGTCCCGAGTTTCAGGTTCAGTGTCGATCGACACCACTGCTAGTGTCGATCGACACCCTCCACAGGCCAAGCCAGAAACGCCTAAAAATCAGAGTTTTCAGAAATTTTGTGGTCTAAAAGACCCATCAACTGTTGTTAAACAGAAAACTCTATTTCTCGCACCTCACTCACCTCCAATAAAGCAAAGGTACGCATTTCCTGTTACTAATTCTAAACCTCCTGATATCATCATTAAGAATTTTCAAAGTGCAAAAGCTGTCTCACAGTTAAACAAGCAACGAAATTATCGTAGAGCGCTTGTTTCTTCTTTTGATGATTTTGCAGGAAAAAGGAGTGTACCACCCAGAACTAAGTCCCACCCTGCTGTTGTTCCTTCATTCCTTGGTCGATCTCATTCACAAACTGCCTATACACCACCTTGGATGATGAGACATTCTGACCTAAGGCATTCAGTGCCACTTTCTGATCCACCGGATGCCTAAGCTCCAACATAGTCAAGCTAATGACTGAAAATAAGCGCTGAGTGGGAGGCAATCCACTATTAGGTAGGAGTTTTCTTTAGATTTCGTTTGATTTTTGCTAATTTTTAGTTTTGTTTTTCTTGTGTGTCAAAAAAAAAAAAAAAAAAAAAAACGACACCAAACACGAATGCAGGTAAGCGTCTCCGATCCTAACCTTTTCTCTTCTACTTATTTTCTTTTGACCAAACTCAGGCATGTTAACACTGGGGACAGTGTTATTCAAGTCTGGGGGAGGTGGTTACTAACTTTGGTTTTCTTTTTCTTTTGAGAGTCTTTTGTGTCAAAAATTTGTTTTTATTGAGTCAAAATTTAGTTGGGAACTATGAACTTTCCTTGGAACTTACTGTCTTAGCTACCACTTTAGTGACCATTCTTACAGCCATTGACAACAGTTTCTACCAACAGGAAATTCCAAAGGTAAATTGATCTTCCATTATCCCCATATTGTTTGAGTATTTAGATGATCCAGAGCTGGCCTAGATATAATGAACTTAATTTTTCTCATCTTGTGGTTTGGTATACTTTGAATCGGATTCCTTGCTTAGGTCTGATAGGATTAGTCTGTGATTATGGTTTCCCTCTCTCTTCCCTTCAGTGTCTCTAAAAATAGAAAAAATGAATGAAAAAGAGATATAGCTTTGAAAAAGAAGTGAATTGAGAAGTTGAATCATGGATACTTGTCTAAAAATAAAATAAAAAATAAAAGAGAACAATCAGTTGATAAAAAAAAAAAATGATACCCTAGTAGGGAAAAATCGACTGATTGGAAGCGAGAAAAGAGGGAGAAAGGAAACTAGAAGCAGACTGTTCAATAAATCAGTACTTGGGTAAGTAAGAGTCCATGTGTCCTTAGATCGATATTCCCTCGATGAGACTGCACTTAAAACTAAATAAGGCCAGCAATGAGGATTCTAGATTACTCTTATTGGTTGTGGTTTGGAATCTGGATGGTTAGTAAGTCTGCGGAAAATTACTAGAGGTCTTAATTTAAGTTGGTACTGTTTGATGTGGCTTTACTCTGGTGTTGGTTGATTCAGTATTTCTAAAGGACAAGTGAGTTCCTATGTTTTCAAACCTCTTTCACAGGTCTAGTCTTCTGTTTTGCTTGAGGGCAAGCAAAAGCTAAGTCTGGGGGAGTTGATATATCATGGTTTTTATGGTTTTTGGCCATGATATAAGTTGTGTATTTAGTGTCTTTTTAGTGTTTTTGGAGTCTTTTAGAGTCTTTTACAGGTTTAGGTACGTTTGGAGCTTAATTGGAGATTATGGATCATTTTGGAGCTAAATAGGAAGATGTGCTGAAGAATGCAAGTCAGAGACCACTTTTGAGCCTGGTGTCGACCGACACCACTTATGGGTGTCGATCGACACCGATCGGGATTTCACAAACCGTCGAGTTTTGAAGAAAAGGAAATTGCCCAAAAGTTTCATATATTTGCAATTAAGTCCCTGGTCGAGTTTTTAGGATATATATACTATTTTAAGGTCATTGTTTAGACCTATGCTATTATTCTAAGCTAGAGTTTTGGAGAGAAGAATTCAGACTCCTTCAGAGAAGATTCAGAACTCCTTTAATCTCTATTCTTATTTCTTTTATGCAATCTTATTCAAACATGTTTATTGTTTCAATCTCCATGTCTGAGTAGTTTGCTAATTAGGTTTAGGGTTTCTCATTAGGGATTTCATGGATTACTAAGTTGATTTGTTAGTTAAGGATTCTGGAACACTAGTTCTTCATCTAGGTTGTGATTAATGCTTGATCTGAACTGACGAGTTAGATTATTAATCATAGGTTGATTCTCGCAACGAGAGTTGGTTAATTAGCTAGAAAGAACCTTAGATGAGCAAAATAACTATTCGCAAAGAGATTTGGTTTAGGTATTTTGTGAACATATCGAACTTGAATTTAATGCATGTCTGAGCCTTTGAATTTGCAAAGAGATTTGGAATTCTAGGATCTAGACATAGAAATCTCTGCAACGAGAGTTGATTGATTTGAATATTGTGTTTCGAGTTCTAGAACATAGCAGAATCCTGATTTACTGATTAGCTTGCATTCCTGATTTCTTGAGAATTCCCTGACCCTGACGTTTCTCCCATCTGATCTTAAAACCGATTTTAGTTGCTTTTCTGTTTTCATTACAATTATTCTCGTTTAGCTTAATTCGAAAACCTTTAATCTATTGTGTGATCTTGAGTCTCTGTGGAATTCAACCCCTAAGTATTACAACTGATCTCTTAATTTGAGAGAGTAGTTCAAAAGGGTTAATTTGAGCATATCATTTACTTGGGAGCGCATCTACTTACCCAGGGGGGCATGCTATTCCAAAGGCTATTGCTTGGCCTTCTCAGCCGCTCCTACATCAACTAGTTGTTTGGTTATCTTACTCAGTTCCACAAGGTTGGAGTCACCGTTTGACGATGATCTTCCTCACAGAGAAATCACATACACTGTGATCAATACTTGGCGGCCTGGTGAAACCGTTTGGACCACTCATTACTTAGATCACCCGTTAGCCATTGACCGTTGGGAACAATACTTATGGGACCAATGTTTGTTCTCAAATGGTATCTTCTATTGTCTCAGTACATCCGGCCGCCTTGGGATTTTTGACCCGTCTAGAGACACCTGGAACACTCTTCTAGTGGAACGCGTTCAAGCATTGTTTCTGAAGCCAGTGTTGATGATAGATCATGAAGGAGACATCTTTTTGATATCTACACGCTGCAAGGCCCACTCCTCCGTGTTTAAACTGAACCATGAACGCAAAGTATGGGAAGAGAAGAGAGAGGTTGGTGGATTGGCAGTATTTGTAAGTTACATGAGCGGCTCTATGTAGGAACATAATATATGCCTAATGTAAATGTTTGATTAACTAAACAAATTGTGGTTGATATGATTGAATTAGCTGCAAGTCTTATTTACATTGTAGCTCGGATGCTCAATGAATTAGATTAAGTTTCTACTAATAATGTACATACTCTTTAAGAAGTTCAATGAGACACAAGTGTTTCAATCTGATCATTTTAATTTTAATTCTACTATAGACGCTGTCGCTGCTTTACAATATATATGTCTGATAATTGACTTTACGATTAATGGTCAGTGGGGAAATTATATGGATTCGGTGCTTGTTCCTTTCGGACTTGTTATGACAAAAGTTGCCGTCACCTAGGATCTTATACTTAATTTTGTTCACTTGTCTTTTGTTTGGTAGTTTTGTTGGAGGCTCATTGTTGTAGTCAGTGGGGTACATGTGTTTGACCCTATTTACGAGAGCTTAAGCATTCTAAAAACCAGGACTTGTGTCCCAACATTCTCCCAACATTCCAATGGTGGCTTTAACTGTTATGTTTATTGTTTTCACTTGCTTCATTTTCTTTTCGTCTACTTTTCTGGAAGCATGTTAATATGCATACGTGGAGTAATAGTTCATGTTACGTAGAACAACAACAACAAAAGAAATTAAAAGTTACTGAGGTTGAGTGCTTAGGATCTCTTCAAGCTCATCTTTCAAGCTGCGGTCTACTTAATATGGAAAGAGCGCAATGCACGCATATTCAAATCCACCTCCTCTACACCTGCTACCATCTGAGTCTCCTTAGACAGACTAATACGGGATCGCCTTCTGTCCTTCCGGGCAAGGTCATCTGACGCTGTTTCCTTGCTGAAGTTCTACTTTTCTTGTTCTTTGCCTCCTTGAGTTTTCTGTTCTCTTGGTTTGATCGCTTTAATTTTCGTTGTCAATAAGTTGATTCAACATTGTATTATTCAGAAGAAAAAAAAAGGTATAAATCTTCACATTTTACCAAAAAAAAGAAAATACACATTAACCTAAGAAATGAATAAATTCCATACTTAAAAATTGAGTTGTTAGGATTTAAAATTTATGAAAATTGATGGTTCTTTTCAGCATTTTTTTTTTTAACTTATCTTTCAGCATTTTTCGCTGTTCTAAAATACCACTATACCAGATTGTTCTTGAGCATGAACAAGAAAGAGTATAAGAAGAAAGCTTATACATGAAGCAGAACTTAAACTTTTCATGACTAGTTAGTGAATGATCCTTGATTATTTTCTCATGGATTTTCTGCTTTTTATGATTAAGGAAGGTAATGGGAGCTTGCATGTTAGGCTAAAATGTTGGTTTAATATTACCAAAATTCAAATGTTTCATTTTGTCAACATAGCATCTTTTGTGATTAAGTTCATGATTCATGTAGTTGGAATCGAGGCAGGGCCATGTCAACGCTTCTCATTTTGGTAAACTATGTCCAATTATTTCCATGGTGGGCATTAGATATATGGTTTCTCTGAGTTTGAATACTAAACTAGTCTTATTAGGTCTTAACTAAACAATGATATCATTATGTAGATTTCATTATCACGCCACACAAATAAAGACCAGAAGAAAGTACAGAAACAGAGAAATAAAAGGGTATAACAGAGTCATAAACAGTGAGGACATCAAAGGTTAAGATCATATTTTTGAAACTGGGTAACATATGCAAACTCATCTGAGGTTGATCTAATGTATCATTCACGATGAAACCTTGTAGGGAACGTAATAATCCATTCGACCAGCTTTCAGACATCAATAAGATTGATCGCTTCAAGATTGTTAGCGATGTAAAACGTAAGAACAGATTAGCTCAAGTTTGACTGGCTGCTACGGTTTTGACTCACATAGTCAAAGAAAGCAAAACATTAACGTCTAATTATCAGCTTCAGCTTGTTGACGAAAAGAAGCGGTGTTATCGTCAACTAACGAAGTAATCGGACTAACTTTTGAATTGGTTGAAATTCTACACTCATTTCAGTTTGATGCATCATTTTTTAAAACGAAAGCAGAATTTACATGAAAATTCGATATTTAGATTGGTATCGATCACAGGCCTCAGGGCTCGACTGGTTTAAACGCAGCGGTTGCGGCTGCGGTTGCGGGAGTTTGCGGATGCGGATTATTGCGGTTAATAGCGTTTTATAGCGATTTATGCGACTGGTATAGCGGTTCAAAATTGTTGCGTTTGCGGATGATTTTCGACTGGTTTACCAGCGGATGCAAAAGCAAATTATGAAAAAAATAGAATATTATTATTATTATTATAAAAATATAAAATTAATTTAATCAACATAAATAATAAAACAATAAATGATAATTGAAAAATAAATTCATGACGTGGTTATTATCTCATATACAAAAGCATACACACATAAAAGAATCATACGAGGGATTCAACAAATTTGGACAAGAAAAAAAACATATAAAAAATCAACGAAGTGATAGCAAAAAGAGGATTATAACGTTCGTGTCTTGACTTTTTTCAAATTCTGTAGAGGCCATATTTTAATGGAGGAATACAAAATTTAGAGATTAGAGTTCTTATGAAGTTTAAAATTATATATATATATTAGCGTGATATAGTTTTTTTTGGTGCAATTAATGTGATATAGGTAAATATATATATGAATATATTAATTTAGAGTTTAATGATTATTTCCTCTTTTTTTCTCCAACCGCTACCGCCCGCAAACGCTGGCGGGAATGAGCTTCTCGGAGCTTCTGATTTTTTTGCGTTAAAAAGTGGTACAAAGCGGTTTATGACGTTTTTATGATTGATTGCAACCGGTTTGAACCGCTACTAACCGCAAACGTTTGCGGCTCATAGTGGGAAAACCAGTCAGGCTCTCAATGTAATAACTGCAAAGAAGCAGTATCTGTATATAGATTATAGACCATTAAGGCATGATAATGATGCAACCTATCTCTTCTACTAAGCTCCATGAAAGGCAATAAACAGATACTGGAGGAAACAAAACATAAGAGGCGAAAATGCTCGTATTTAGTTCGGAAAGATTACTGTAATGGTTAAATTACACGGCCATCACGATGGAACTCTTGGCTTAAAAAGTGGAAGAACCTCCCACCAAGCTATAATTATATCAAGCTTTATAGAATATAGTTCACAAAGTCGTTAAGATGGCCAAACATCATATAACTCCATGGTTTGCAACTGTATATACAACACAACCTTATCAGTCTCGGGAATCATCATCAAGTGTTTCCAAGCACCAGGCATCAGGAATGGACTTTCATCACCGAGCTGGAACTGTTGACATCACTCTTCATCGTCTCCGTGTTTGAATGAGTAAATCAGATCTGGATAATGCGCTAGCTTGACTTCCAGCATCTCATTCCTCAAAATGTTCAACTCCATGCTACCTTCTTCCTCTTGTGTAGATGAAGAACCATCATCTATCGTTTCAATGGTAAGGGAAAACAATGTATCAACACAGATATCAAGCAACAGCCATAACATAAACATATCTTTAGAAAACAAGGCATAGAGCATAAACAAAATCAACTCCATTACATTATATGCTCATTCAGATAAATAATTCTACAAGACAAAACATAATGCCCCTTGGTTCGAGTTTTTGCTTTCTACCACATTGATTGAAAAAAAAATCCAAACTTTTATTCTCAGAGATTGGTTCTATAGAGATATTGGAGCTATTGCCTCAAAAGGAACAATTTTTAACACGCAAAACCAGAAATCAAGTGAGACCCATTCGTTACCTGGAGGAATGAAGAAGGAGGAACAAGGCCAGCCAGAAGGAGAAGACAGAGAGAGAGATTCCTCCTCCGTCAACGGATTCTTCACCTTGTCGACCAAATTCGCGATCTTCGCGGCCGTGTTCTGATGCGGCGGGACCCAGAAGGAGGAGCCGGGAGCGAAAGGGAGCCAATCAGGAGTCGAGTTCTGAACGACGATCCTCCGTACAAATTCGTTCAGCTTCTTCAGAATCGCGGCTTCGGCTTCCGCTTTAGATGTCGCCGATGAGGACGAATCGAGGTCAATCTCGATGAGATGCGGTTTCGACGAATAGGAACGGCGGTTGAAACAGACGGCGCTTGGCGCCGCCGGCTCGCTGAGACGACGGAGGAAGAATCTCCCGTGGGGAATTAGGGTTTTTGACAGCAATCGGGACATTTTTTTAGAGAGAGAGTTAGGCTTTTTCGAAATTTATAAGGGATGACAGAGTAAGGCGGTGACACGTGTGTGCAACTGAAACGGGTACAAAGAAGGATCCGAATTCGTGAGATCCAACCCGAGTAAATTTATGGGTTTTCGGGCTGGGCTGGGCTTCCATTTGAGATGTTTAATGTAGAATTTATAGTTCAAACAAAATGGGCTTTCATGGGCCGATTTGCAGGATTCGCTGACTGACACAATCCTCTAATTATTGCTGTTATGTAATCATAGTTTCCAATTAATTTATGGAAATATGCTTGTGTGTGTATACGTAGATGCACGTGAAGATGGAGATTGTGAGTCCATATGTCATACCGTGTTGTTTATATTATGCACGTGAATATGGAGTTTATAGTTCTGAGTAGCCCTGGGCGTTTGGTTTTCGGTTCGGTTCGGTCGGTTTTTTCGGTTTTTTCGGTTATAGATATTTAGTAACCGTTCGGTTAATCATAAAATTCGGTTCGGTTTCGGTTCGGTTTCGGTTCGGTTATTTCGGTTTCGGTTCCGGTTTTTTTTATATTTTTTGGATAATTTGGATAAAAACCGGATAACTTCGGATAATATCGGATAATTTCGGATATTTTGGATAAAACATTTGGATAATTTTGGATAATTCGGTTTTTTACTAATATTTGGTTAATTTTAATTATTTAATTATTTTAAATATAAATATAAATAATATTTTTAAATATATGGATCGTATTTCGGATATTCGGTTATCCGTTCGGTTATCCATTCGGTTTCGGTTCGGTTCGGTTTCGGTTCGGTTTTTTCGGTTATAGAAATTTAGTAACCGTTCGGTTAATCATAAAATTCGGTTCGGTTCGGTTTCGGTTATTTCGGTTCAGTTTCGGTTCGGTTTTCGGTTTTCGGTTAAAATGCCCAGGGCTAGTTCTAAGTCATATCATATCATCATATGGCATGACATTAGATATGGTTTGGCTTTCACACTACTATGAGTTAATGATTCCTTTTGTTTTTTGGTCCAAATTTGTTTTTAGTTATAAATTAAGTAATGAAAATTGATATGAATTTATCCTTTAAAAATATATAAATTTCTTTTGAATTATACAACAAATACATGTACTCCAACATTTTCAATTACCATTCTGATAAAGCTTCTCAAAAATTTTGGCATCTTGGAATCTTTTAAAACATTTTTTGAATTGTAGCAAAGCAAAACATTCTTTCATTGTGAGTATTTTTTCATAGATGTTGAGGGTTGAAATCGGTAGTGTTATGCTGAGAATGAGTGATAAAACATGTTTTAAAACAACTACCTTGTACATATCGTGTACATTTTTAGTCCATATTTTCGAAGAGGTAGGGAAGTTTTTCATAAGTGAAAAAACATTGCTTTAGAATCACATTTGAGTATAATGCTTTCCCTTTTTCATATCTTCAAACTTAAGAACATGATTTTACCTATACTCATTTTTTTTTAAATAGGCAAGCTCGGAATTTGTTTTTCTATTCGATAAATTTTTAAACTAATGTAAAAATTTTAACATCAACAAATCCATAATTGGTATGGCGGAAGATCAGAAGTAATAAATAAAGAGTACTAAACATAGATCGAAACACATCAAATTTATCTAAGAAGTTTGAGAAACCGAATCGGTCATCAAAGAATTGTGATATCTTAACTAGTTCTGCTTAGTTTTTTTTTTGTACTTAACTTTTGTGTGTTCATGTACACCTGCTAAAAATCTTCTCATCAAGAAGACACACGCAAAAACCAAAACAAGTATATATATGTCAGCAAGAAAACATTGAAGATTCTATTTTATTAAAGCTTTTTCTTACCATTTCTGTAAATGATGGATAACACTAGTTTATACAAATTGAAACTCTCGAGAACCCGTTCAATCTTATCAAGTTTTTGTTGGAGCTCTTGTTTTGCATTTTTTTTCCTCTCAAACACCTTATTATATAAGTTCTCAGCAAGGCGCATATTTAATCTTTCTTTTTACCAAAATGTGATACACTTTTCAAGTCTCTCCCTTTCCCAATCTCCCTATTCCAATCAGCTCCACTATTTTCTCAATCATTTTCTTTAGCAACGTATCCAGATAGTGTATTACCCCTCTACAAAACACCTTTCAAATAAAGAACGATAACTTCAATGTAAATAAATTAAAAACAAACAAATTGAAATGCTTAAATAACTCAGAACAGTTTTTTTTTAATTACCATTCTGATAACGCTTCTCAAAATTTTTGGCATCTTCTAATCTTTTAAAACCTTTTTGAATTGTACCAAGCAAAACCTTCTTTAATTGTGAGTATTTCTTCATAGATATTGAGGGTTGAAATGATCGGTAGTATCATGGTGAGAATGAGTGATAAAACAGGACCAATCATTCGGGCTGCACCAAGAACATCTACCTTGTACATATCATGTACATTCTTAGTACGTATTTTCAAAGAGGTAGGGAAGTTTTTGTTAAGTGGAAAACATTGCTTCAGAATCACATTTGAGAATAATGCTTTCTCTTTTTGATATCTTCAAACCTAAGGGAAATAGTCTTCTCTTTCACATGATTTCATCTATACTCATTTTTAAAAAAATATGTAAGCTCTCCGAATTTTTTTTCTAGTCGATAAACTTTTAAACTAATGTAAATTTTTTAACATCAACAAATCCATAACTCGTATGGCGGAAGATTGGAACTAATTGAGAAAAAATACTAAACTTAGGTCGAAACACATCGAATTCATCTAAGAAGTTTAAGAAACCGAGTCGTTCAGAAAATAATTGTGATATCTTAACCAGTTCTACTTAGTAAAAATTTTTTATTTAAAATATTTTTCCAATATTTAGCTAAAAATTATAGATATATAATTCATAGCTGAACATAAAAATGGTGGAAAATTAAACATGAAACCTGAAGAGCTTTTCTCACTAGTCAATACACCTAATAAAGCGAAATAGATCTTATAGAGAGTCACGAAAAGGAAAATGGGAAAACTTAATTGGCACATAACAGATTTGTCTTTTTCTAACCGAATGGCAATTCAATGTCCCTTTCACAAAGATCAAGCAGTTCTCAACTTCTCATATTCTAAGGAGGAACCAAAAAAAAAAGGAAAAAACAATAGAATAAAACGTTATAATATTTACCTATTCATATAAACACTGCAAAGTTCTCAGTTAACTCGCCACTAACTTAACACTTAGTTAAACGAGAAGATGCAATTTGATATATCTAATAAATTAGTTAGGATGTCGGCTCAGAATTCATTAGTTATATTATTTTTCATTTTACGTCGATTGTCATCACCATTAGTCTCTGTACCGGTTTCTCTCATGCATGGTATTGTGGTTACGTCGACGATAAAGAAGTAAATATATTTATCCAAAGAAAAAGAAGTAAATACAATAATTGATATGAAGATACAAATTTTTCTTTGTTGGCGTTACAGGAATAATAACAATTTTTGGAAAAGAAAAAAAAAATATATAATAGGACATATATATGATGTGTTTGGACTAAACGACATTTTTGCGGAAACAACCCTCACATGTGAGCTCGTAGAAGTTAACTGTACATTGCCATATACACATCCAATTTCTAACATGATAATATGGATATATATATATATATATATATATTTAAACAATGGTTTCATATGCATATATTTTGTATGATTTTAAATGTAAAATTAGTTGAGATATTCGGAGAAACGCATAAATGACTAATTTCTGAACATACTTATTTAGCTTTTAACTTTCTCAACATAACCCATAAAATCATTTATATTTTTGACAATGGATATCATTAGGTTAGGTAGGATCGATCGTGTAGATCGACGTTACTATCTTAATATTGTATCCACATGTTACTTTTTGTGTATAAAAGAACACATCATTGCTTGTATTTTAAGAAAAATGATTATATACAAACGACATTGACAAAGTAAATGAAAACATAATATGTCAATAATCATATTATATGTTTTTAGCCGCATGAAATAACGCGTTTAAATAAAGTAGAAATTTGGTACACTATTCATATCTAGTATAACTGTACGAGAGCCCAAGACCTTCTTTGGACCACATTCAAGATTTTGAGATGAAAAGAAAATTCTACATATTGACCAAAAAAAATGTATAAACCAATTCATATGGTTCCACTTTTTACATTAAAAAAGAAATAAACTGTGTTGTATATTTTATTCACGTACAGTATGGGGTCGAGGAGTCCCAACTATTTTTCCGGCCACATATATATGTACTTCGTAAATTTCTCATTCCATGGTAAAGAAAGTGCAGTCACACATTTTTACAGTTTCAAATGGAGGTAATTTGCTTTATAATTAAGGCACTGTAATTATTTACTCAAACTTAACATGACCACATTAATTTTCATTTAATTTGATTTCATATTTGTTCCTCTAAAGTGAAGTAACGAACTTGAGCTTTGCGTGTCTTCGACAATTGTTTTTACTACGCCATTATGCTTTTCTCTTTTTAAATGTAAACGCCTTCTAGGCTTCTAGCTTCTATTTTTTTCTCTGGTAACAATTGGTAGTTTTGACTTTTGACTGTTTCGATGGCCGTGGGGGAACCACATACTTTCTGACAAATCCAACATTCTGATAAAAAAAATAAACAAAAAAACATAACAATAGTTTTGTGACATTCTGGTCGAGCATAACTAAAATGATCTGTGCTATCATTCTGTAGTTATATAAGGTAAGACACCATGTTTTTTACTATATAGAAAAACTAGATTATAACCCGAGCCCGGCTCGGGTATTATATATTCATAAAATCATTCTATAATATATTTAAACTAAATTATTATTTATAAAACTAATAGTTAATTTATGATATAATGTTTTTAAAATATTTATATGCAATAAGGCAATTTTAATTTAAAGAAAAACAAAAACGACATCGATTTGGGGTATGACAGCTACATTAGACGGAATTTAACGCTCAGTCAGTGGAGATAACGGTGTGTCCAAAATTACGTAGTCAACGAAAAGTTCGGGTTTTTTTATAAAGTTAACAAAAGTTGGTGATTTTTTTCTAGAAAGACAAAGTTTGGGATTGTAATTACGAAATTCGAAAAGTTGGGAATATATATACCAGTTTCCCCAAATAAATTTAATAACTATGTGATATGATATATTTTTATAAATGTTAAGAAGGAAATCACGGGTAAATTTCGAAACTTGTTATAAAAGCATATCATGTTTCGTGAAGATCTCAATTTTTTTTTCCTGCAAATATATTTAAAACTTGAAGAGAAGCGGGAAGATATTTTGTAATAAGCTAGAATCATTTTTGGTCTGCAAAAAAAGAGATGGGAGGAAACGGGCTACGAATTTCGAATGGGCTTCTAATATATTATATTTCTTAATGGGCTACTAAATTTTTAATGAGTTAATAATTTTTAATGACATGACTGAATATAATTGTTTCATTGGATACTTTCCCCTTAAATTGCTCTCAGTGAGACACGTGGCAGAAATCTCTCTTGGTGTCTTCTCAATTAATATATAGGGGATGTTAAGAAGGAAATCATGGGTAAATTTCGAAACTTGTTATAAAAACATATCATGTTTCGTGAAGATCTCAATTTTTTTTTTCTGCAAGTATATTTAAAACTTGAAGAGAAGCGGGAATATATAAACTTGAAGAATCATTTTTGGTCTGCAAAAAAAGATGGGAGGAAACGGGCTACAAATTTCGAATGGGCTTCTAGTATATTATATCTCTTAATGGACTACTAAATTTTTAATGAGTTAATAATTTTTAATGACATGGCTGAATATAAGTATTTCATTGGTTACTTTTTCCTTAAATTGCTCTCAGTGAGACACGTGGCAGAAATCTCTCTTGGTGTCTTCTCAATTAATATATAGGGGATTTTAAAATGTTTTCGATAAAAAAGAATTGACTAGCATAACCCGATTCTGCAGAAGAAAAGGGAAAAAATAGAGGTGGACATTTCGACAAATGTTCAGTAAAAATTCTTTTAAAAGCTTTGAAATCATGCATCAATAATCATCACATAGCATATTAAACATCGTTAGCTAAAACAACTAAAAATAACAGAAAGAAACAGGAAAAAATCTCACAACGATGTCGATAAAAGACGGCACTGTCACGAAAGTCTAACAAAGACGGAAGCTTCGATGTCGATGGAGTCCACTGTCACTATTTTGCACAGTATATTTTCTTCTATATAAACGAACGTTCGCGTTCGATTGTAAACACACCTTCTTCAATAATAATAATCTCAACAAGAGAATTTTATCTTCTTCTTTTATTCTCGGTGTTCTAAAAGCTTTGCGGGTATGAATTTTTATCTTTATTTATTATTTCCGATATAATAAATTATCAGTATTATTATAACACGTTATCAGCACGATCGTTCTACGATATGAGCTATATATATACGTAATATTTACTCTGTTATAATGGCCGGGATACCCGCCTATATAATAATTTATTATTATTGTAATGGTTGTTTAACGCACCATTATTTTCTTAATATTACCGTGGGCGGTTTGTCGCCTCGTTATTTAATTTACCTGCACTATATCATGGCTGCTAAAAGCACCATAATTATTTATTTACTGTTAATATTATAATGGATGGCTGAGCCACCTGTATAATTTTATTGTTGATATTATAGTGGATGGCTGAGCCACCTGTATAATTTTATTGTTGATATTATAATGGATGGCTGAGCCACCTATATAATTTTATTGTTAATGTCATAATGGATGGCTGAGCCACCGCATATTTATTTATTGTTTCAATGTGGATGATTAAATCACCATAATTTTCTGATTATATATCTGTTTATATTATAATTATTATAAATTAAATATGCATATTTTTGTGTTCAAAATAAGATTGCGGTCCCATTTATTCCTCAGGCGAATAAATCTAGACTCATATCAACGTACATCTCCAGGAACCCCTGTTCCGTTAAAGAGCACCTTCTTGTCCAACTGGGAAGAAGTAGTACGGATTTAATCAAAAACTCAGTTTTTCCGGTAGCCTTTTTCATAACGGTCACAAAGATTTTTTCACAAAATTTTTACTCTCCAACGGCTACATCTAACGGCTATGAACAGTGATTTTCAACGGCTATGAACAGTGTTTTTCGATCTATAAATAAACTCATCCCTCACTCATTTCATTTCACTCATCGATTTCAATCTTCTCTCTTCTTCTCTCAAATATTTCACAAATATTTTTCATCTAATTTTTTGTAAGAATGATGAGAATGATGATCCGTTTTCTTTTAATTTTCTGTGCGATTGTAACTTTTACATCGATTTATGGTCTTTGCATGGGAGATTTTACTCCGGCAGAATTTTCCTTAATCGTTGTTTTACTTTTTGTGCATTGTTTTTTCCTTGTAATTGCTTGGATTATTCATGTAAACGGCTCATTTTAAATGAGTGATTATTACCGCACTAATAAAGTTTTATGATTTTGTTTTAGAAAATCAAAATGGCAAAAGTTGAGAAGCTACAATTTCCAGCTCTAAAGATTACCGGAGCAAATTACATCGCATGGACGACTGATGTCGAACTCCATTTAGAGATGAAAAAAATTCCAAACTCTATAAAAGAAAACATCGAATCGCCTGCCCATGAAAAGGCACAAGCGATAGTTTTCCTCAGAAAACATGTCGATGAAAATATTAAGCATGATTATGCTAATATAAAAGACCCAGCACAGCTGTGGAAAGCTCTGAAAGAGCGGTTTGACAACCAGAAAGATATAACTCTTCCCCATGCACTCGACGAGTGGAAATACCTGAGATTTCAGGATTTTGAGAAAGTGGAAGATTATAATTCCGCTATTCTAAGAATTGTGACACAATTAAAATATTGTGATAAACCTGTCACTGAGGCAGAAATGCTAGAGAAAACCTATACGACATTCCATAAAGAACACCGTGTTCTTGCAGAACTCTACAGGAGTCATGGATACACTAGGTTTTCTGAGCTAATGGTAACGCTCCTACTAGCTGAGAAGAACTGTGAACTTCTCATAAAGAATCACAATTCTAGGCCAACGGGAAGCAAGGCATTTCCTGAAGTAAATGCCACAGATGTAAAAATTCTCGAGAGAAAGGATCAAACCTATCATGGTTGTGGTCGTGGTAGTGGTCGTGGCCGAGGCCGTGGCCGTGGTCAACGATTTAATCGAGGACGTGGGAGAAATTATAACCCACAAGAGAGGAAATCATACAGATGGGTCCGATCCGAACAATTCCCAAAGGGAAAAGAACTCCAAGGGAGTTCCACCCAGAAAAAAGAAAATGTATGTTTCAGGTGCGGATCGAAAGGGCATTGGTCCCATGTATGTCGAACTCCCCCACATCTTTGCAAATTGTACCAAGAGTCAATTAAAGGCAAAGGGAAAGAAGTGAACCTTACAGAACACTTTGAGGGTACAACGTACCTCGATTCCTCCGAATTTGGGGACGACTTTGATGAGACCATGATAATGGAACATTGATATGCTTGTAATATCTCAAAATAGGCCATGTATAATTATTGCTCATCTTTGCTTTGAGAATAATGTTGTTTATACAACAAAATTAATGTATAATTATTGTGTGATTTTATGAATTAAATTTACTATCTCTTTTCTCTTGATGTTTATGTTATTCTGCAGAAAATGGATCACAACACAAATAGGACAATATCCAAAAAGATGGTTAGAGAGATTTGTATACTCGATTGTGGGACAACCCACACTATTCTGAGAAACAAACAATATTTCTCTAACCTAAAACCGACAAATGTTATTGTCAATACAATATCAGGTCCTACAGACCTGGTTGAATGAATTGGAAAAGCCAGCTTTATGCTGCCAAATGGAACAAATTTTTCCATAAAAAATGCTTTATATTCTCCAAATTCAAAGAGGAATTTGTTGAGTTTCCAAGATATATACCTTCATGGGTATGACACTCAGTCAGCAACTGAGAATGGAAAGAAGTATATGTATATAACTTCTGAGAAATCTGGAAAAAGGCTTATGCTTGAAAGAATTCCAAAGTTTCCTTCCGGTTGCATCATACTTATATAGATGCAATAGAATCAAATCTCATGATCAAAAGAAATCCTGAGGATTTCACATTGTGGCACGATCGCCTTGGCCATCCAGGCACCACAATGATGCGCAAGATCATAGAAAGCTCACATGGTCATCCACTGAAAATCCAAGAGATATATTAGGGAAATAAAATGACATGTGCTGCATGCTCTCTTGGAAAATTGATCATAAGGCCATCGCCAACCAAAATTGATAAAGAATCACCAAAGTTCCTTGAAAGAATTCAAGGTGATATTTGTGGACCAATACATCCATCTTGTGGACCATTCCACTATTTTATGGTATTAATTGATGCATCCAGTAGATGGTCACACGTTTGTCTATTGTCATCTCGAAATATGGCATTTGCGAGATTTCTAACTCAGATAATCAAACTGCGAACTCAGTTTTCTGATTATCCCATTAAAAGAGTTAGATTAGACAACGCTGGTGAATTCACATCCCAAGCATTCAAAGATTATTGTATGGTAACGGGAATTGAAGTTGAACATTCTGTAGCTCATGTTCATACTCAAAATGGTTTGGCAGAATCATTAATTAAACGTCTGCAATTGATTGCAAGACCGTTGATCATGAGATCTAAACTCCCAACATCAGTTTGGGGACATGCTATTTTGCATGCAGAAGCACTCATTCGGATAAGACCAAGTGCATACCATAAATATTCCCATTACAATTAGCATTTGGTCGAGAACCAAATATTTCCCATCTCAGAATCTTTGGTTGTGCGGTATATGTGCCTATAGCACCACCACAACGTACAAATATGGGACCACAAAGAAGGTTGGGAATATATGTTGGTTGTGATTCTCCATCAATTATACGATACCTAGAACCACAGACAGGTGATGTCTTTACGGCACGTTTTGCCGATTGTCACTTTGATGAAAAAGTGTTCCCGGTTCTAGGGGGAGAAAATAAGCAAGTAGGAAAGGAAATCAAGTGGAGTGTACCATCCTTGTTATACCTTGATCCTCCTACTAAAGAGTCAGAACTAGAAGTTCGACGAATTGTGCATTTGCAAAGTATAGCAAATCAGCTACCAGATGCATTTGCGGATACCAAAACGGTAACTAAATCTCATATACCGGCTGCAAATGCTCCTGCTCGTATTGAAATACCACAAGAACGTGGGAAAGCAGATGATACACGTGAGCCTGAAACACGCCGGAAGCGTGGCAGGCCCGTTGGTTCTAAAACTAAGAATCATAAGAAACAAAAGAAAGTTGAAACTCATGAAACACCCAAACTAGCAGAAAGTACTTTGGAGGAAACAAATCATGAGACTCATGATAATGTAGAGCATCAAAATCCAGAAGAAAATCATGAGATTTCTATCAATTATATCTATAATCAAAAGATATGGAAAAGAAAAGAAATAGATGATCTCGATGATGTTTTCTCATATCTTGTGTCACAAGAAATAAATGAGGAAAAGGAAGATCCAGAGCCAAAGTCTGTATATGAATGTCAAAAAAGACATGACTGGATAAAATGGAAAGATGCAATACAAGTCAAACTTGATTCGCTTAATAAACGAGAGGTTTTTGGACCCATTATGCTCACACCCGAAGATGTGAGACCAGTTGGATCTAAGTGGGTTTTCGTTCGTAAACGAAATGAGAAAAATGAGATCACGAGATATAAAGCTCGTCTCGTAGCCCAAGGTTTTTCACAAAGACCTGGAATAGACTACGAGGAAACGTATTCTCCTGTTATGGATGCAATCACGTTCAGATTCTTGATGAGTCTGGCGGCTGATGAAAATCTAGAAATGCGTCTTATGGATGTCGTTACGGCATACCTATATGGATCATTAGATACTGATATCTACATGAGAATTCCTGATGGTTTTAAAATGCCTGTAGCATTAAGTTCTAAACCAAAAGAGTTATGTGCAATAAAATTGCAAAGATCATTATATGGGTTAAAGCAGTCTGGACGTATGTGGTATAATCGTCTCAGTGAGCATTTAACGAAAGAAGGATATGTAAACGATCATATATGCCATGTGTTTTCATTAAGAAAACAGAAACTGGATTTGTAATAATCGCAGTATATGTTGATGATCTAAACATAATCGGAACTCATGATGAGATACAGAAAGCATCAGATTATTTAAAAGGAGAATTTGAGATGAAAGATCTCGGGCAGACAAAGTTTTGTCTTGGCCTTCAAATTGAGCATTCTCAAAAGGGTATATTTGTGCACCAATGCACATATACTAAAAGAATATTAAAACGCTTTAATATGGATAAAGCAACTCCTCTCAGTACTCATATGGTCGTTAGATCACTTAATATTGAAAATGATCCATTCCGACCACATGAGGAAAAAGAAGAGATACTTGGTCCTGAAGTACCATATCTAAGTGCAATTGGAGCTCTGATGTACCTTGCAAATTGCACACGACCTGATATATCATTTTCTCTTAATCTTTTGGCAAGGTTCAGTTCGTCCCCTACGCGAAGACATTGGAATGGAATTAAACATGTTTTTCGTTACCTTCAAGGGACCACTGACTTAGGATTATTTTATCCTAAAAATTCAAAAGGTAAAATGGTCGGTTTTGCAGATGCAGGATACCTATCGGATCCACACAAGCCCGATCACAACGGGATACGTTTTCACGATCGGAGGCACTGCTATATCTTGGCGTTCTCAGAAACAGACACTGGTGGCTACTTCTCGAATCATGCTGAACTTATTGCACTCCATGAAGCAAGTAGAGATGTGTTTCACTGAGATCAATAAGCCGACACATACGATCAAGCAGTGGGATTCTCCGAGATACGGAGCCAACTATCTTATACGAAGATAATGCTGCATGCGTTGCTCAGACTAAAGAAGGATATATCAAAAGTGACAGAACTAAGCATATACCTCCGAAGTTGTTCATGTACATCCAAGAACTCGAGAAGAATAAGGAGATTGAAGTGAGATATGTCCGTTCATGCGACAACGCAGCTGATCTTTTCACGAAATCACTACCCACCACTATGTTCAGGAAGCATGTACATAGTATTGGAATGCGTAGTCAACAAGATCTCTAAGACAACCTTAATCAAGGGGGAGCTTGCGCAGTTGTACTCTTTTTACCTTACTATGGTTTTTTCCCATTGGGTTTTTCAAGGTTTTTAACGAGGCAACAAAAGGCGTTGAGCAGAATACGAATATGACATTGGTCTCCAAGGGGGAGTGTCACGAAAGTCTAACAAAGACGGAAGAAAAATTAGCATGTGGAGCCCACTGTCACTATTTGCACAGTATATTTTCTTCTATATAAACGAACGTTCGCGTTCGATTGTAAACACACCTTCTTCAATAATAATAATCTCAACAAGAGAATTCTCTCTATCTTCTTCTTTTATTCTCGGTGTTCTAAAAGCTTTGCGGGTATGAATTTTTATCTTTATTTATTATTTCTGATATAATAAATTATCAGTATTATTATAACAGACACCACTTTATCCAGTACCTACGCACATTACACATATTATCGCGTAACTTCACCACATCAACCAGTACTCGTGAGATTCACGCTTTCACGTAACCATGCTACTTCATAATTGAACAATTTTTAGTGAACTTCGTTTAAAGAGAAATATGTGTTATGTTCCTCAATCTAATCAACTACAGTTTTGCAGTTATGAAGAAGATCTTTAAAAATGTGTTCAACTTGATCTTCATGATCAATAAATTCGTCAATGAGTACTAATTAATTCAATTATGTAGCAAGTCCTTGAAAATACTCACTGATAGAATTTTTATATTTTGTCCATTGTCTGATATGTTGTTTCAGCTGCTTGATGTGTCCACAACTTGGTTTAGCATAGACCGAGAGGAGTGTGACCCAGATTTCAGCTGTCGTGGTTATTGTCAAGAGAATCGTGGATAAAAACAGAGATTGCACCACGTAAAACGATGTATAACAGTTTATCTTGTCATCTTCATAACGTGAATGTGTTACTGACAATGATAACATACTATCAATGGTGTTTGTTAGAGAGGGTATGATGACATACCCATTGAGATATCCCATAAAATCATATCCATCGAAAAGAGTGTAAACTGGCCTGACGATTCCACATAAAAATATTAGATACAAAAAGCTTTATTACATTCGTTACATTACACATAGAGGAGAATTTGACTGTTGGAAACGGCATTGGTCTCGTTGAAAATAGCTAATGAGTTTTTTTTTTTTTATCGGATGCCCCCGAAGGGACAGCTAAAAGTGATTACTTCCTAATATATAATTAATTCAATCAATAAAAATAGTATAATAATTTATTTTTTATTTGATCAAAAATAAAAACGAAATAGTCTTATTTCTAAATAATCACAACTATATTTTTAATTATAATTTTTATTTTGATTATTAAACAAATTGTTTTAATTCACAAATCTCAGGTAATAATATTTTTTTTTTTACGAATGTCACTGCAAAATTATAAGAACATTTCTAAATTTTCCTAAAACCATTGAAGTCATCTAAAACCATTATCAAATCTCAAATTTAGATTTCACTATGGATATGGATTGTCAAAACATCGACTACTCTCCCTATTTAGGTGTATTATTGTAAATTTCACGATTTCTTGAAAGCCTTTATGAATGAAGACGCGTTTATAATTGAAAATGAATTCTTTTCTTTGGTTAATCGAACATCATAATTGAGTTATGTAACATTGGCCCGCTAATTATGAATTTAGTATTTAACTTTTCCCCTGTAAGGCTGTAACCAATTTAAGTCAACAATATTTTTTTTCTCTCTTCAATGTTTCTCTCTCAACTTTTTTTCTTTGTTTTTCGTCAACAATCTTTCAGTTTAAGTTTGTTTTGGCCATCATATTTCGTAATGGATTTCCAAAGCATTTTTTTACAGTTACTACAAAAAAGGTTTTGAACAATATAACATTATAACTATTTTACTATTTCTCGAATAGATATATATTTTTTAATTCAGGTAAACTCGAATGAATTTTAAATCTTCAGAATAAAGAATGTTTTTTAAATATTTTCCTTAGATGAAATGGCAAAAAAGTGAAATAACGAATACTCCATTAAATACACGAGACAGTGAATAGTGGATCATCAATTTCCTGCAAAATCAACGTGTTTTCTATATAAAAACAAAAGTTTTTTGTACACATAACTGTATTCACTGGACTATTTTATTGTTTCAGAAAATATCTCTGCTAACATTTTAATTTCTAAAACTCGAAAAGTTAAACAGTATGGATTTCCAAAAAATTCGGCATTTACACAAAACATTGATTTCCATATTACTTTTGAGGGGTAATATCGTCATAACGTACGAACTGACAGCAAATCTCGCGCGCGAATGGTCACTCTCCTTCCTCCCACCTTCGGACAATCGGATATTTATGTAAAATCCACACAACCAAAATTGGATTTTAGTTATTCATAAACACACCTTTTTAACATTTTACCATTACACAAAAAAAATTAGTCAAATTAAACAATTTTATACTCTCCATCATCTTCGGTTCGTTGAGGCCTGGGCAAAAAAACCAAATCCGAAAACCCGAACCGAACCCAAACCGAAAAAGTAGAACCGAACCCGAATCGAAATTCGTAAAATACCCGAACAGGTCCTAAATTTCAATATCCGAAAACCCGAATCCGAACCCGACCCGAACCGGGAACCGAATGGGTACCCGAAATAACCGAAATACAATTATATACCTAAAATATTAATAATATTTAGATTTGATATAGCTTATTTATCCTAAATTATAATTATAAATCCAAATATATGAATTACTTTTAGATGAAAATAACTAAAATATCAAAAATAAATAGAATATATGAAATTTTTAGTTATATTTGTCAAATTTAATTGATTTATATTTAAATTTAACTAATTTTTATTTTCTTCTTATAAATGTTCGGGTACCCGACCCGAACCCGAATAGAACCGAACCGAACCTGAACCCGAACCGAAATTCTAAAATACCCGAATGGGTCCTAAATCTTCAAACCCGAAAACCCGAAACCCGAATGGACCCGACCCGAACCCGAACAGGTACCCGAACGGGTACCCGAACGCCCAGGCATAGGTTCGTTGTCTCCTTAAGCATTTTTAATAAAAATAGCAGTTTTATCAAGAAATTTTATAACCTTAACGACCTTTTTTCTTCTCCATTTCCACCCACACAACACTCTCACTCTCCATTCATCACTGAAGTCACAGTAACTTTTTTTTTTTTTACTAACCTCTCGTGTTCCTTTTTTTCTTCTTTTTTTGATCCTTTGCTAGATCTCTGTTCTACGAAGAAACCCAGAATAAAAGTTTCTCTTAATCACTCTATTAAAGATCTGAATCAGCTTCTTCTGCAAATGTGATTTTATGTAGTGACTAAATTTATAATCTTTTCGGTTTGATTTTCAATCGTAATCTCACCCTTTCGTCTCGAAAAGCTACTTTTGTGTTTTTGTTGGCTTGTTCCGTCTCGATTCGTCTCGTGAAGCAAATGTAAGTTCGTACACATTATTGGCTTTTTGGCTTTTACTCTGTTGAAGCTACAGTTTTTAAAAAGATCTTTTTTTTTTTTCTTGTGTGAGGATAAATGTAGACACTTTTATTTATTTCGTCTGGGTTTTATTCATTTTTATTCTTTGCTTGGATGATTTGTGAAAGTGGGTTATTCGTACTTAGTCTTGATATTTTGATTTGCTAATTTTAATTTGACAAAAATGTATGCTTGAGAGGCTAAAGATTCTTTCTTCTTTTTCCTCTTCTTTGTTTGTCTCATTAATTGAAGAGCAATAGTGGTTATACTGTAGTTACTGTTTTCGGTTTCTAGCTTTTTCTTTTATATAAATGGCATAGGATGGAGCTGAACTTTCTTTACTTGATTAATGTGTTTAGCCAAATTTCTCTGGGGTAAGTAGTATAAACTATAGGTTCTTTGTCTTCATGCTGTGGTTTAGATTTCAACTTCTTCTCTTTGGGTTGGTTGGATATGGTAATGCTCTTTATGTGTTTGGTTCTTCACAAGTGGTACAGTGAGAAAGATGAAGCTCTTCCTTGTTTGTTTATGTTTGGTGGTTCCAGTTACAATTTCGTTGGATTTTCAGTTTTAATGTTCTTGACCTGCAAGTACTTGGCTCTAGAGATGATTCTCTATACAGTAGCTTGATTATGTGTTTGTCTGTATTTTGTGTGAAAGTTTGGTCCTTTTAGACCTAAGCTACGTCCTTCTCGCTGAGAAGAGGGTATGAGATTAGATGACTAGTCCCACTTTTGTTTGAATATTTATGTGATTTTTTGAGGGAAGCGATAGTTTCCATTGATAGTGGTACTGGTATCAGGATGCTAAAGCGTTCATTTGATTTTGATGCTGCAGTTGAATCTACAGCAGATTAAAGTTGGAGCTTCGTTGGTGCGAACCAATATGGATATCGGGTTGATAATTTTTGTCATTTCGACGCTTTTTGGTACTGTGACAGCAGAGGTTTATATTGTGACTATTGAAGGAGATCCAATCATAAGTTACAAAGGTGGAGAAAATGGTTATGAAGCAACTGCTGTCGAATCTGATGAGAGGATTGATACATCAAGGTACTTAGATAGTTTCTCTTCTTCAACTGCAATAGTACCAACATCTCGATAACTAAAAAACTGTCTATACATTGCTTTCTCTGTTACTTTTTCAGTGAATTGGTGACATCATATGCTCGTCACTTAGAGAGGAAGCACGATATGATGCTTGGGATGCTCTTTGAGGAAGGATCATACAAAAAGCTTTACAGCTATAAACACCTCATAAATGGATTTGCAGTTCATGTTTCTCCTGAGCAGGTAAAAAGAAAAGAAAAAAAGAGATTTTGAGATCATCACGACGAATTTCTCTATTCGTGTTCTCTTACACTTATACACTATATGTGGTAGGCAGAAACACTACGTCGCACACCCGGTGTGAAATCTGTGAACAAAGATTGGAAAGTGAGGAGACTGACCACACATACACCAGAGTTTCTGGGACTTCCAACGGATGTTTGGCCAACAGGTGGTGGTTTTGATAGAGCAGGAGAAGATATTGTTATCGGTTTTGTTGACTCGGGGATCTATCCGCATCACCCAAGTTTTGCCTCTCACCATAGATTACCTTATGGCCCTCTTCCTCACTACAAAGGGAAATGTGAAGAAGATCCTCATACCAAGAAGAGCTTCTGCAACAGGAAGATAGTTGGAGCCCAACATTTCGCTGAAGCTGCTAAAGCGGCTGGGGCATTTAACCCAAATATCGACTATGCATCGCCAATGGATGGCGATGGGCATGGAAGGTTCGTCTCTATGTTCATTTAGTCTAATATTGGACTCAGGACCCTTTCGCTGTACTAAGCAAATCTGATTCTTTTTTTCTTCTTCTTATTGTACTACTGGATTTTCAGTCATACAGCAGCTATTGCAGCTGGGAATAATGGTATTCCGTTGAGAATGCATGGGTATGAATTCGGAAGAGCAAGTGGGATGGCTCCGCGTGCAAGGTAGTTAGATAGCTCAAAATGGCAGTTCTAATGAAAGTTTGTTTTTCTTCTTCATAAGCTAAAAATGGCTACTTTCTTTCAGGATTGCTGTTTACAAGGCTCTTTACCGGCTCTTTGGAGGGTTTGTTGCTGATGTAGTTGCTGCAATTGATCAGGTAAGAGTACTTAGCACATATTAGAAAGGGACATAGATTACTTCAACGTAGATTAGTAGTTAGAGGAAATGATTTATCAATTCCATGAACAATGCCTTAGTTGATATTAATTAGAGTTCTTCATGTGCAGGCTGTTCATGATGGGGTTGATATCCTGAGCCTCTCGGTTGGTCCAAACAGTCCTCCAACAACTACTAAGACAACGTTCTTGAATCCATTCGATGCTACACTTCTTGGAGCCGTAAAAGCTGGTGTTTTCGTTGCTCAAGCTGCCGGAAACGGAGGCCCGTTTCCAAAAACTTTGGTTTCATATAGCCCTTGGATAACTACTGTCGCAGCTGCAATTGATGATCGAAGATACAAAAATCATCTGACCCTTGGAAATGGAAAAATGCTGGCTGGGATGGGATTGTCCCGTAAGAAAAAACAAAATTTTATTTTACATTTGGCATGACGTATTCCAAGTAAGTTTCTGTTTTAATGAATTGTTATGTAATCTTCTGCAGCATCAACTCGGCCTCATCGGTTGTACACTCTGGTTTCTGCAAATGATGTTCTGCTGGATTCATCTGTTTCGAAGTATAATCCATCTGATTGCCAGAGACCAGAAGTCTTTAACAAGAAACTGGTTGAAGGAAAGATTCTTCTCTGTGGATATTCTTTCAACTTCGTTGTTGGTACAGCTTCCATCAAGAAAGTTGTTGAAACCGTAAAGCATCTCGGAGCTGCTGGTTTTGTTCTCGTTGTTGAAAATGTTTCTCCAGGAACAAAATTTGATCCAGTTCCTTCTGCCGTTCCAGGAATCCTGATTACAGATGTTTCTAAGTCAATGGTAATGAGAGCTTCGATGCTTTCACTTACTCTCAGTTTGATTTCTCAATCTGAAACGGCCTTTTTTTTTGCATTTTATAGGATTTGATCGATTACTACAACGCCAGTACATCAAGAGATTGGACAGGACGAGTAAAAAGCTTTAAAGCTGAGGGAAGCATCGGAGATGGTTTAGCACCTGTTCTCCACAAATCAGCACCTCAAGTAGCATTGTTCTCAGCTAGAGGACCCAATACCAAAGATTTTAGCTTTCAAGATGCTGATCTTCTTAAACCGGATATACTTGCACCCGGTTATCTAATATGGGCTGCTTGGTGTCCAAATGGAACAGACGAGCCTAATTATGTCGGTAAGCATTCGAAGTACTGAAGCTGACCATGTGGAGATTCTTTTGAACAGAACTAAAAGTTTCTTACTTTGGGCTCTTGATCAGGCGAAGGATTTGCGCTAATATCAGGAACCAGCATGGCTGCACCACACATAGCCGGGATAGCTGCACTTGTGAAGCAGAAGTATCGTCAATGGAGCCCAGCTGCTATCAAATCAGCTTTGATGACAACCTCAACAGTCTTAGATAGAGCAGGAAGGCTTCTCCAGGCACAGCAATATTCAGACACAGAAGCTGTAACGCTTGTTAAAGCCACTCCTTTTGATTACGGAAGTGGTCATGTCAATCCAAGTGCTGCTCTAGATCCTGGTCTTGTCTTTGATGCAGGTACTGTTGCTATGTTTTTCATAAATGATGTACAAAGATCTTTGATCTCTTGTGTACAATAAGATCGATCGATTTTCTCTTGTAGGTTATGAAGACTATCTAGGATTCTTGTGCACAACACCTGGGATCGATGCCCACGAAATAAGAAACTACACCAACACGCCTTGCAACTATGATATGAAACATCCTTCAAACTTCAATGCACCATCTATTGCCATTTCTCACCTTGTGGGGACTCAGACCGTAACAAGGAGAGTGACGAACGTAGCAGAGGTAGAAGAAACATACACAATAACAGCTAGGATGCAGCCGTCTATCGCCATTGAAGTCAACCCACCAGCAATGACTCTCAGACCTGGCGCTTCTAGAAGTTTCTCAGTCACTCTGACCGTGAGATCGGTTTCTGGAGTATACAGCTTCGGAGAGGTGAAGTTGAAAGGTAGCCGAGGGCATAAAGTGAGGATTCCAGTGGTGGCTCTGGGACATCGGCGATGAACAAATGTTGTGTTTGTAATATTTTTTTGTAATATGCAGTAATAAGAATGTAGATCTAGAGAATTCTGTCTGAAAAAGGGAAAATGCTTCGTAGCAATTAGTATAATTAGTTTTTGATATAAACCTCCACTTTTGGTGTCAGTGCGATTATGATCAAATGCTCAGCTTTAAACTGTGTATGAACCTGTCTCTTCCTTTTCTTTCCGATTCATTACCAATTTCAACAAAAGAGAGAAAAACAAAAAGCACTCTGATAAGATTTATACAAATAACAATGAGATGAAGTGAAAACAGGAGTTAAAAATGTCCCAACGTCCTCAACCGAATGAAAACCCCCCAAACACTTCCTATACTTCTCAAGATCACAACGATTTTCTCTGCTCTTAAAAGGACTTCGCAGCGAGTTACATCTTCTAGGGATTCCATGATAGTTCCTCAAGTTTAAAACTTGGTTCCTCAGAATGTAATGGGACGTTGGTCAAAGAATCCGAGTCAAAAGAATACCTCCTTTGCTTTGCATTTTCATCAATCAATCAAAACGCCTCGTGAGGTTTATGCGATACTTGTGTAGTTTGAAAAGAGGTCGATCATTTTATCGAGAGTATCTGCGTGGAATTTCCTTCCAAAGAGATAGCAAGGTCTTTTGATTCCGTTCCACATGCATTGTGTCCATGTTACTATACCCTGTGTTTGCAGATATAAGAAATAAAAAGGAGGATTACAATCTCGGTAAAGGGAAAAAGACCGGTAAATTTACAGCTGAATACAAGTGGAGATGAATAGGTTTTAAAGCGTGTACCGTTCCCTCACTAGTTACGCGTGAAACTGCGTCAATTGACTGCAAACGGACCAAAAGGTATACCAGTTTATGTATCTCAATGGAAGCAAGCAAGGGAATATAGTCAGTGAAGATTTTTAAGAGACCAATACCGTGAGGTTCTTCAGTAACTCGAGTGTGATATCTTCGGGCATGTATGTTCTTGGGTGCCACTTTTTCTCAGACCAATCAACATATGTCACAGTCCAGTTAGCAATGCCACCAGGATCAAGCATCTGAGAGATTTATCACACCAAAATATATATTACAGATAAAGAAAGTACAAAAGAATGAAACATTATCTTTTTAGCTAAAAGAGTCGGAACATATTCTCACATGGAAGAATGTTGGCAGGTAGTGCTCATCCGCAATGCAGTTCTTGTTACTCTCTACACCTGGCTGAAGAAAAAAACAAGGCCCTTCGTATTAATGTGTGTTTATTTCCATAGATGTAATAATGTCTACATAAAATCGAGAAAAGAAAATAGTAAACATCTACTTTAGCGGTAAGGTCATACTCACCCCACAGTAGTCCCGGAATTTTGAGTAGTATAGACTGTCTGCCATAGTTATCACAGCATGCTGACGCTTCATGGAGAACCACTGCACGGATACAGAGATATAGTCTCACTTGATCAAAATGCGTCTCAAGGACGACGAATGGAACCAAATATCCAGATCAAATGTGTGTATAATTGATGATATTAGTAGTTTAGTACTATGTGGTACCAATTCATCACTAACAAGGAAAAATTTGGGCTTCAAAAGAATATTCCAGTCCCTAAATAAAATGTTGCATTGCCATAACTAGTCCACAAAGAGTTGTACTTTTGTCATGCCTACTGAATTTAACAATGACACAGAACTCATTCGTTATATCTGCGGCTTTGTATTTTAGTGATCTCGAATGTATTTTAAGACTATGAGGCAAGCATAATACTGGATCATCGAAATAGTTTTTACCTGTGCACCCTTTCTAAAATCTTCCTTTGGAATTTCCGGCAACATGTGATCCATATGCCTGCCGATTCCATGTGGACCAGGATCGTCAAAGCTGAAGTGTAAGATGAAATCATAAATTAGTATAGAGAAGTCGGGAAGAAATCTGGAAACATGTTCTGAAATTGCAGCAACTTGAACAAATGACTTTACCAGTCAACATAGCTGACATTGCTGTACATCATATAGTTGTACATGTATTCAAAACTACGAAGTGGCACACAACTGCGAAAACAAGAAACACTCTCAAGTTGGTTACTTAGTGAAACCTTAGAATAATCAGTGAGAAGAGAAATAAAGTTCCTGGGAGATTACCTATCAGAGAGTAAAACAAATTGCTGATTTTCAGGATCTCTAAGAGCACTGGTTAACAAACGTCTCTCGGCGTCAATCATTGATATTCTACCCCAGACCACCTTCAGAAAAAACATACATATGATTCTGTTACCACAATCATGAAAATTATTACAGAAGCAAGAGAAGTTATTGATTAGTCATTCCAGAAATACAGTTTTTTTCCTGATCATAGAGAGAGATGACATGATATCTACATACACGTATATAGACATCAGCAGACAGAAAAAGAGACATACCTCATCACTTCGAATTTCACGGTTAACAAAGTAACGACTGGTGTGAACTGGCGTATCCTTTGATGCATGGATATACACAGAAAATTTCCCCTCATGACCCTGTGGGGGAGAGATAAAATCACAAAACCGTCAGCGAAAGAAAAAAGTTGACGAAAGAATCAAATAAATGCAGAGATACTAAACATATTGCAAGTGTTCATAAGGCCTTATTCTAGACAAAGTCTACAATTTCGAAGAATTGTCAAACTGCATAAAAAGCCAACCCAAACTTATAAAATGTTCATTGTACTTCTTATCATCAGTATTTTCTTACACAATTGATGAAGTTTACCTGGAAAAAGAGGTCCCATAGCTTTTCAAAAGGCAATTTCCCCGGAGTTAAGAACATAAATGCAATTTTAGAAGTCTTTTTTATAACACGAGGGGAGCTCAAGATTTCACTAATCACTACACGAGCTGCAATCTCGTCATCAGAAAACTCCCTCGGCGAGGGTGGAAGCCAATCCGTAAGCCCCTTGCAGCCATTAGACGAAAACATATAACAAGCAGCTTTGCTGTGATGAGGGAACATGTAAGCACCAATGAAAAATATTGTTATCAGCGACATCACTGCGATGATCCATACTGGCTTCTTTGTAGGAGCACGGTGACGACCACCAGGCAAAGGCTGCATATAACTCGTTCTGCCTAGACGCCACCCTTTAATTGCCTTCATCTCACCCAAACAAAAATTATTGCATACTGCAACACCTTAACTTCTTTTACCCACTGTTCAAATCTGGAAGAACAAGTTTCTTCCACTTGGCAGCTAGAACCAGTCGAAACCCAAAAGTTCCTGTAAGAATCCATAATAAAATATCAATCCATAAAGAACAGAAGATAAGAAAATCATAGAGAAATGAAGAAGAGCATAACAACACAAGAAACAACAACAAAAATGCCATACAAATGAATCAAACAATAAGTGTGAAACCTCAAAATTGACAGCTTATGTTCCTATCCTGAGAGAAAAACACAAGTTCACCTTTTCTCTCAGTTTCCTTTTCACATATATAATAAGCAAAAAGATGGAAGAATCAAACATCAAAACGAATAATAAATTGAAAGATTCAAAGTATACAAGTCTTAGCTATCCAAACCAAGAAAAGTCAAACCATTTTCTTATGGCCAATTCAAAACACACAAATCGTTCACGCACATTGCTTCGAGGTAAACATCTCAGTCAATAGTTTCCGCAAAATGCTTCTCAATCGAGATCAAATAAAGATTAGATTTTTTTTTTCACATCCGAAACCAAATCGGATCCTTTCTAAAGCTCATCCACACTGAAACAGCCAACAGATTCACGCATAAAAGAAAAGAGAAAAAAGAATCGAAATTTCGAGAAAAATGGAACCTGGAAAATCTTTCAAAACGGAATCGCGAGCTTGTAAGTTTCCACCGAAAGATCTAGGAAGAAAAATCTCAACTCTCAGCGAACGAACGAACGAACAACTGAGAGCTACACACTCGAATAAACTTATATCTATGCACGCATATAAACGTTCTCCTTCTGGGTAATATCAATTTCTTCTTCTGTAAAAGAAAGTTTCCACCTTTTCACGATTTCGTTTCTTCTTTCTCTCTCTTCTGATCTCTCTGTTTCTCTGTTTATGTCTCTCGCTCTCTCTCTCTCGCTCTATAAAATGAAGGTAGGTACGGACTCTGTACACCGAAGACGACGAAGAAGAAGAAGAAGACGACGACGATGAAGAAGAAGAAGTCAGTCTGTCTCTTCGGTTCAAAAATTGGAGAAGTTAATTTTTGAGGTAGAGAGATTAATAAGAATTTTTTTTATATATTTATTTTAGCAATATTTAAGAACTTATTTAAACAACAACGTGTAATTTTATAATTGGCTAAGTGTAATTCTTTTATACTCAATACCCTTACAACAACTCAACGCGTCTTAAGACCGCGTGTGTTCAAAACTTACCTTAAGATGCAATTTTAGACCAGTGAATGGCTGTGGCTAGCCCCAAAGGTACTGAGTTTGCTTTATATTTTTCGGGTTTTTCTGGTTTAGGACGATGTCTGAATTTTTTTTTTAATTTGATTATGGTTCTATTTGATTTAATTGAGCTTTGACTCTGGTTTAGTTCAATTTTGGATTAAAAACTAATTAACGAGAATTAATTATATACAATATTTGGTATATTTAGTGATTTTATCTATAGAAATATTATATTAACAACATATTTTGTATTAATTTCAATTTGGTTTGGTTCTCTTTGTATTGTATACAAAGATAATGCATTTTGGGTTGACATGAAATTCGATTTAAATTTACGTTGATGGTTTTTTTGTTTGGCACCTTATAATTTTTGTTGTTGTTGGTTCGACTCGGTTAGGTTTGGTTCGATTTCTACTTTCATCTCTATAAGTCACATCGATTATTTGGGTACTTGGTTTGGTCAATTTGGTGTCGAGTCAAAGGAAGGCGCGTTGGATTGTTTTACATTTTTTCATTACGAATGCGTATTTATGTTGTCCTCGCCAAATTCTAATATAGGGCATTTTATTTTTAATATACACCAAAATCTAAAAGTCTGAAACTCTTAATTTTGTTTTAGGGTACTAGAAGATCAATATACCTACAAAAAAATCCCCTATATATTAATAAAGAAGACACCAAGAGAAATTTCTGTCACGTGTCTCACTGAGAGTAATTTAAGGAAAATTGAACCAATGAAATATTTTTATTTAGCCATGTCATCACTAACTATTTAACTAATTAAAACTTTAGTAACCCATTAATAGCTCATTAGCCATAAAGACTGGAGCAAAGCCAGATATCCAGATTTTTTAGGTACTCATATCTGGATATAGATCCGGATCCGGGGCTTCTGGATTTTGGATATCCGCCTAAAAATCAAAATATCTGCTGCCGGATGCGTAAAATATATATTAAAATATATAAAATAATATTAACAATAAAATATAATATACTATTAGCAAAAAAAAAAAATATTATATAAATAATTTTTAAGTCGTTTTTATGTATAATTCTTAATATATTTAAAAATTTATTAATAAAATAGATTAATATAGTATATTTAAAGGATCCAGATCTGGCTCCGGATATCCAGACTTAAAAAATCAGATATAGGAATCCTAAGTTTTATTATCCGGATCCGGCCCTCCGGATATCCGGATATTAAGATTGGATACGGAGCGGATCCCGGATACGGATCCGGATCCCGAATAATATTTCCAAACCTACAGATCTGGATCCCATACAGGTCATTTAAAATTCGAAACTCTTTTCCTTTTGAAAATAAAGAATATGTAATATGTTAATAATTAGTGTATTTTGGATATATATATATTTAAAATGTTATACTATTAAAACAACTATATTGGTTTTTTTTTTAAAAAAAAAATAATTTTAATTAGATTTTTTTTTTGAACAAAAATTTTAAGTAGATTATATTATGAATATATAATACCCGAGCCGGGCTCGGGTTATAATCTAGTAATATCATTATAGTACCAGCGAATGTATGACACTAATTGTTGTGACTTATAGAGATAAATATACGACCATTTAATTAGAGTTATATAATATAATAAATATATGTTGGTAAACAAAAAAAATAATAATAATATAATAAATATATATTATATGAATATAACCATGCCAAAATTAAAATGATGTATTGTATAATTATACCTAATGTGATAGACTTAGTATTTTATATGAATATTATAATACCGAATTCGTAAACAATCGAATAATTAATATTTATTTGAATAAAAAATTCAACAATAATTATAAAACGTTTTCTTAAAAAAAGGGTTTTAATAGAGTAATAATGTTTAAGCTAACTATTTGGCAACATGTCTAAATCAATTTAAAATATCTACAATATAAAAATTTGACAGATATATATACTGAACTACCAAAAATATATTTTTTTTTACCACACTACCAAAAATAATTTTTAAAAAAAATTCTGAAATAATATATCAAAGATCTATAAAAACTTGTATCCATTACATAACCATACATTCTATTCACTATTTTTTTAATACGATCTCAAAGTTAGCTTACCTTAATAATAAATGTAGAATCATACAGAAATCTGTAAAGAAAAAACATTAGCATCTTTTTTTTTTCACCCCGAAAACATAAACTTTTTCACCATGATATTTGAGTTGTGTTCCAAAGCATATCCAGTTAAGTTGTAGTATTATACGATTTTTTTTTGTGGGTTGTTTCCAGGCTCTAATTAATTTTATCCATTTTCTAAAACAAGTGGTCATTGATCTCTACTTCTTTGTATGTTTTTGATTTAACTCATGAATTAGTAGAATCGTTTATTTAAATATAAATGGGTTTATATGGAACAATTCTTAGGTTCACCCCCTGGGGTGAACCTCTACATTCACCTCTTGTTTTATAACCAATCATTTTGACATGTCATCTTACAATTCAAAAAAGTTAATTAAATTCGAAATTAAAAAAAAACATCAGTTTTGACGTCTACTACTAACGCCGTCTCAAGAAAAGAATGAATTTTTTTTTTTGGTTTTGCGAAATTTCCCGGAAACCAATTCCGATCGAATTCGATCGAGAGAGATGGCTTCACTTACTTCAATCGTCTCTGAAGATTCGAGCAATGGGTTCAATCGTCTCTGAAGATTCGAGCAATGGGTTCCGGTCAAAAACTCCCCACGACATCATCACCATCATCGTCTTTGAAGATTCCAGAGAACTTCTATTGGAGAAAAGGGTAATCAGTGATTGGAGAACTTGTGGTTGTGTTTTGCTCAAATTTGCTTTATCTTAGCTTATCTGTTGTCCTGCACTTGTTGTAGGTGAGAGGTGTGGATGTAAATCGTCGATCGAAACCTAGTCTATTATTGTTGCTCAATCCGAAACGTCGAGAAGGCTCCGGACGGAAAGCGACAACGCGAATCCGGTGAGTTCGCTGAGAATAGGTGTAGGGTGGTGGCTACGAGTCGATCACGGAGTACGATCTGAGATGTGAAAAATTACATGAAAAGTCTAATGGTACGTCATCATCAAATATCTGAATTATTAAATTGTCACATGTTTTAGGAAAAGTCCTAAGAGCAAATGATAATTAAAATTAGTTGCTGAGACTACCGTGGATCCATAAAAAACTTGACCTTTCGAAATTCTGGGATCATGGGGAGTTTTTGACCGGAACCCATTGCTCGAATCTTCAAAGACGATTGAAGTAAGGGAAGCCATCTGTTTCGATCGACGATTTACATCCACACCTCTCACCTACAACAAGTGCAGGACAACAGATAAGCTAAGATAAAGCAAATTTGAGCAAAACACAACCACAAGTTCTCCAATCACTGATTACCCTTTTCTCCAATAGAAGTTCTCTGGAATCTTCAAAGACGATGATGGTGATGATGTCGTGGGGAGTTTTTGACCGGAACCCATTGCTCGAATCTTCAGAGACGATTGAACCCATTGCTCGAATCTTCAGAGACGATTGAAGTAAGTGAAGCCATCTCTCTCGATCGAATTCGATCGGAATTGGTTTCCGGGAAATTTCGCAAAACCAAAAAAAAAAAATTCATTCTTTTCTGAGACGGCGTTAGTAGTAGACGTCAAAACTGATGTTTTTTTTAATTTCGAATTTAATTAACTTTTTTTGAATTGTAAGATGACATGTCAAAATGATTGGTTATAAAACAAGAGGTGAATGTAGAGGTTCACCCCAGGGGTGAACCTAAGAATTGTTCGTTTATATGTAGGGAAGTTGATGTTACTATTAGGTCTAGATTCAGTAATTCAGATTTTTTTTTAAAAAGCAAACTATTGCAGTTCGGGGATTTAACTGTTTAAGTTGTAAAAGGAAGAAACAAAAAAAGAAAACTAGTTTAGATGTTTTAAATAGAGAAATACCCTCAAATACCACACTTTCATGTTTTTGTGACAAAAATACCATACCAAGGTGAAAATGACAAAAATAACATTTATTTAATGGTTTAAAGATAATTAAATTAATAAATTTGGGTTCAAAAATTATTAATTAGGGTTTAGATTTTGGGTTTTAGGGTTTAGGTTTAAGAGATTGGGAAGAAACATATGAAAATAAATGTATAATAGTCTTTTTTCTCTACAAAAAATGTCACTTTTGTCATTTTCACTTTGGTGTGTTATTTTTGTCACAAAAACATGAAAATATGGTATTTTTGAGAATTGCCTTTTTAAATATCATTTGTCATAATTCTATGTATTATAAATTAGATCATCCACATATGATATATAACTCGGCCGTCATACATAATAAAATTGTTTTATATGTAGGCAAATTGATGTTACTATATATATTTAGTAAAACTATATGTGATAAAGAGAGAAAAAAAAAGTTACTTAAAAGAGTCTTTGACCAACTTACAATATGCTCTCAAATTCCACTTATAACAGTAAAAAGATATCAAAATTTGCTCCGACATAACTTAAAGCAGGAAATAAGTAAAGATAAAGATCGTGCCACCCATTTACTCCGCACGATAGTGTCAATTTAATTTATTTGTTCTCGTTTAGACAGATTCCCACGAATATTTGAATCAAAATCACGATATTATCAAAAATTTTAATGCTGGGTTACATATAAGCACACTATTTTTTTACCATATATTATTGATAGAAATAGAAAAATCGTTAATCGAAAAGCCGAACGTATATTAGTTTAGTTATAGATCAAGGATCCATACGAGGTCAAGTCAACGTCACATACACAAAGAACTAATCACACATATAAAAGTACTATAATTAATTTCTTGCTCCTAGCCAGAAGGCCCACAACTAAGTACTTTGATCCCATTTATTTGTGTGTTGCTCTCATGTTTTCTGATTCCATCGTATATTCGAAAATTTTAAAGTTTACTTTTACGAAGATTCTAAAATATTCATGAACTCTTGAGCTTTCATATGTATCCAGTGACTTGTATGAGATATATGCAAATAAAAGTGGCCATATTATATTTTACAGTTGAATAGAGAAATTAAAGAAGTATGCAAATAGCATACATACAAGTTGACCGGGATTTATAGTTTAATGATTTACTAAATTTTGACCCGTCCTAAAGACAGAAATTTTTTAATTTTTCTTTTTAAATATATATAGGGGTTGGTAAATTTAAAAGTTTAAGATATGTTGATAAATTTATTTTTAATATAAATGTTTTGTTTTAGTATAAATATTTTATATAGTTTTAATATATGCTAAGAGCAGATAATATTTATTGTTGATTTTTGGTTTTATATTTTCTATTTTGGATGAAAGATATATTTGTGTAAGTCATAATTTGAGAAGTGTTGCTAATTTTATTTTGAGAATAGACAATTTATATTAATTCAATGTTTATAGTATGATTATATACTATATCTATCGATTTATATATAAATATGTATATATATATAGTTTTTATTATTTTAATATATGAATATTATAGTTTGAAAAAAATTGACAAACCCATTAATAGATTTGAATGTAATTTCAAAATTATAAAAAATAAGCTAACTTGTTAATTTATTAGTTATTTTAATATCGTTATAATCAAAACAGATTAATTAAATATTTTAACCCATCTTATAATTATTTAAATATTTTTATAATAAAAAATTATGAAAACCCTGTATTTATATATAAAAAAAATTAACTTGTCTCACTATATCATTGAATAATATATATATATATATATAGACTAATTTTAATATTTTCATTTTATCAAGTTAAAATCAATCAAAGTTTAAGCTATACATAAATTGACTATACATAACTTTTTTTTTGAACAGCAATTGATATAAATCATAAAATCTCAGCCAATGGCTAAGTTAGGTTCGTTACAAACAGAGGATAGTGCTGCTTTGGCCAAATGGTCAGCAGAAAAGTTGTTCTTCCTAGGAGTATAGAGTAGTGAAACAGAATCAAAAGATGATATAACAGCTTGGACATCATGGATAATTCCATAAAGTTCAGTGTTGCCTGTTTCTGGAGACATGGCTTTAATAAGCGTTTGTGAGTCGGTGTAAATCTTCAGGCGAAACCATCCTTGTCGTTGAGCAAAGAGGACAGCTTCCAGTAGCGCTGAAGCTTCCGCCATTAGCGGAGATGATACCCCATCCATGGATATCGACAGATCTTTTAATGGTTTTCGGCAATGATCCATGAAGACACATCCCAGCCCTGCGACTGTGTTGTCTGATTTCCAGGCCCCATCAATATAACAGAGAACAAAGTCTCTTCGCTGTTCCTCCCTGCTAGACCTGGGGTTTATCGAGTTCCATTTTGGTGGTGGTTCAAGTTTCCTTTGTGCCAACTGCCATTCCATCGCTTCTTTCATGGCCTTTGTGACTGTGTCCATGGCTGCGACTTCACGATCCTCGAAGATGAGTTTGTTCCTGGCAGTCCATAAAGCCCAACAGACCCAGGGGAAGATCGAGGTATTGAAAATACCTGTTGGTGGTAGTAGAACCCACCCGTTAGCACGGTTGAGGCTGTCTAGGAAGCTTCGCAAGCTCCGGGAGTCAATAGGGTCACGGGTTGGTACAAAGTCCCAGACTCTCTGCGCATACTGGCAGTGAAGAAACAGATGTTCGGTGGTTTCTACCTCGCCACATCTTCTGCAGTTAATTGCATTCGTTATCGATCTCTTTGCCAAATTCTCGCCTGTGGGAATAGCTCCTTGTAGCACCTTCCAAAGAAACAGTTGAACTTTTGGGGATGTCTACTTATTCCAGACCGTTGTGTTCCAATTGATAGGCTGGTTTGGTGCAGAGCCTTGTAGGTTTGTCACTTCATCACTGCATGAATGATGGTATCCGGTTCTAGTGGAATACTGACCTGTCTTCTCTGCGAGCCATATAAAACGATCGGGGGCATCCCTTTTGCTGGGTTTCAGTCTGAAAATCTGCTCTGCCAGCTCCGGTAGCAGCTCTCTGACTTTGTTCTTGTTCCATTCTTTGGTGAATGGATCCAGGAGATCCGAGACATGTAAGTTCATAGTCTCCATTGTGGGTGGTCCTTGAGGTGTTAATGGTTCATCAAGTGAGATCCATGGGTCATACCATATAGATGTAGTTTTTCCATCCCCTATGGCTTTCCCGAGCATCTTCTGCAGTAGATCTCTTCTTGCAATCAAGCCTCTCCAGCCATGTGAAGCCGAGGACGGGACAAAAAAAGTGAGGAAGTCCTCATCTCGGGCGTATTTGCCTAATAGAATGCGGGCAAGAAGGCAGTTGGGGTTTGTGAGGATTCTCCAGCTTTGTTTTGCTAACAAAGCGTCATTGAAGTTCTCGACTTCTCGAAAACCCAGACCTCCCATCTTCTTCGATTTGGCAAGTCGTGACCATGAGACCCAGCACATTTTCCTCCTTCCCGGGTTAGCGTCCCACCAGAAGCGAGTTAAAGCAGATTGGATTCGCTTGCAAAGGCTTTTAGGCAGTTTAAAGCATGTCATTGTGTGGTTTGGCATAGCGGATAAAACCGATTTAAGCATGACCATCTTGCCTGCAGGAGAAAGGAACTTTGAAGACCAAGATGCTGCTCGTTGCCTGATTTGGTCCACAATATTGGTGAAGAGATCTTTCTTCCTTCTACCCCAATGTTCCGGGAGGCCTAAATATTTACCATTCCCACCTTCACGATCTATCCCTAGCAGTTGTTTTGCTTGCCTTTTACGCTCTTCATTTGTCTTTGCAGAGAAGGTGATGGAGGACTTGAGGGTATTAATCTTTTGACCAGAATCTGCTTCATATTGGTTGAGAATATGTTTCAAAGCATTGCAGTTCTTCGCATCAGACTTACAGAAGAACATGGTGTCATCAGCAAAAAGGAGGTGCGTAACACTTGGACTATTCTTTGAAACACAGATTCCTTCCAGGGCTCCTGATTTCTGGGCTTTTAGACATTGTCCAGATAGAATTCACTACAAAGAATGAAGATGTAGGGAGATAGAGGGTCTCCTTGACGAATCCCTCGTTGTGGGAATACCTTTCCGAGGGCTTTACCGTTGATGAGGTATTCATATGTGACTGTGGTGATGCACTGCATGATCCAAGTTGTCATCAGGGGGTGGAAACCCAATCTTTGTAGTACCTTCTCGATGAAGCTCCACTCCAAGCGATCATACGCTTTGCTCATATCAGTTTTGACTGCCATATAGACATGTTTTTTTGCTCCAGAGTTCTTCAGATAATGCAGCACTTCATGTGTTATAAGGACATTATCTGAGATAGCCCTTCTAGGGACAAAATCTGACTGTCTTTCAGAGATCACCTCTTTCAGAACAGGTTGTATTCGTCGGGTTAAAATCTTGGAGATGATCTTGAAATACACATTACAAAGGGTTATAGGTCTGTAGTCTGCCATAGTTCTGGCGCTGGTGATCTTTGGTATGAGGCGGACATGGGTATGATTTAGGTTTTCTGGTAGCACTCCTGTGACAAAGAACTCAGTGATCTCTTTAACTATCTCCTTCTCCAGGCTTTCCCAATTGGATTGGAAGAAGCAAGAGGAGAATCCGTCATGTCCCGACGCCTTTCCAGGGTTAATCGCGAAGAGTGCTTGTCTGATTTCCTCTGCGTCCGGAATCTGAGATAGTCGTCTATTGGATTATGCCGATATCCGCGGTGTGAGAGCTCTCTCCACTATACCAACATCAACTTCCCCTTGAGTCGTAAAGAGGTCTTGATAGAATCCTGCGATTACCGAGGCTATCTGTTCCTCTTCGTAGTATGCTGTACCTTCTTTGTCTTCTATAACCGTGAGGCTATTACTAGCTCTACGACCTCGAGTAGCAGCGTGAAAGTACGCAGTGTTTTTATCTCCCAAGGTGAGCCAAAGTTGCCGACTGCGTTGTCGCCAAAAACTCTCCTCCTGTTTATATGCTTTTTTCAATTCAGAGTTGATGGCCTGCAGTGTGTGTTCTCCCGTCTGAGGGTCCGACATTGCCTGTTCAAGCTTTTTATTTAGTGTATCAATGATTTTCGTGTTGTTCCTATGATGATTCTTAGCCCATTTTGAGATTGCCTTTCTGCAGAGTTCTATTCTCTTCTGAACCGATAGCCCTCTCGCCGATTTCCATGTCTTGGTAATGAGCTTTCTGACCGATTTGATTGAGCTAAATCTTCTATCATAGCGAAACAATTTCTCGTTGCGTCTCTTGCGAATGTCGATGTTGGTGAGGATTGGTCGATGGTCTGAACCTTCGAAGTCTAGATACTCACAGCTGCCTCGTGGAAAGCTTTCAAACCACCAGTTGTTTGCCATAGTTCTATCCAATCGGCAATGGACTGTGTGTGTGTGTCGTACACCTCTCCAAGACAAGCAGTTGCCGGTATGCTTCAGGTCGTATAGGTCATTCTCAGAGATGAAGTTCCTGAAATCACAGAAAGTCCCCTCTGCCCAAACTGGTCCTCCTTGTTTCTCTGAGTTATCTAGAATCTCGTTGAAGTCTCCTGAAAGCATCCAAGGTGAGTCTCTCAATGATCCAATATTGGTAAATTGTTCCCACACTATTCTTCTTTTAGCTCGATCTGGTTCGCCATAGAGGAAGGTGGCGAAGAAACTTCTGTCTCTCAACTGTATTCTGGTGTCGATGAAGTGCTGGTTTTGATCTAGAATGTGGAGGCGTACCTCCTCTTTCCAAAGCAAAGCTAGACCTCCTCCACCTGGTGCATGTGGATCTACAAAGATATGGTTTTTGTAATCCATCCAACTAACTTGCTCAAGAACATAATCAGAATGATTCTTTGTTTCCATTAAAAAGAACACATCAGGGAAGTATTTGAGCATTAGCTCAGTTAATCTCTGGATTGTTGTGGTACTTCTCAATCCACAAAAATTCCAGCTCACAATGTTTAAGGAAGAGGGTCTGGGGCTTCGTGAAAATCCCCTGATTGGTGAGCGTTGTTCAACATACCAGCTCCATGTTGATCCGACACTTGCGAGCTTGGAGGTGGGTCAGAGACTGGATCCGTCCTTTGTGCAGTGGTGGCCATGGAGCTTGAATTCCCAGTTGGTCGTGTAGGGTGAGTGGTTATGGTATTTGTGTGAGAGGGAGACTGCTGTATTCCCTGGCTTCGTCGGGTTGAGCTATGTGCTAAGCATAGGTTCCTTAAGCGCGAGCTTGCACCAGAGAGCCTCGGGCAGGGAACTGTTCTGGATGTCGTCTTTCTTTTCGTTGGTGGTCTCCCTTTCTTTTTGGGGCCCATCTCATCTAAGCCCACTTGAGTGTTATTATTAATCCCACCTTCGCGTGTCTCATCGTTTTGGTGGACTTGTAGGTTTAGGGGTTCATCAGCAGGTTCCGTGTGCTCCTCAGGGGCGGTGAGATCAGGGGAGTTGATATTCAGGGGGCGATGGCGTCGGCCCTGTGTGTTTTGCCGAGATTCCACCTGTAGACTAAGAGGGCCTAGCGTTCTCTCTACGGGGTGGTTACATTGATTTTCCACAGCTGTGCTTGTTTCCCCTGTTGTTGATATGGAGATGATTGCCTGTAGGATATTAGTAGCCGTCGTTTCCATGAGATGGGTCGACTCGTGTTCAAGGACTCGTTTCTGTCTTGCTTCTCGCTCAATGGGATCTTCTACATTTATGTATTGAGCTGTCAAATTCATCAGTTCTTCCATTATCAGATCTTTGGTAGGGAGGCGAGTGTTAGCATTAATCCCCATTAGGTTGGTTGATTGAATCTGCTAATGATTGAATTTCTGGGTGTTCTGTTGTAGGACCTGTAACTGCCTTGCCCGAGCTTCATTCGGACCGGGGTGGTTGACATACAGGCGCGTCGCCTCCAGATCCTCCTCAGCTGCAGGTTCAGCATTCTCATCTGTCCTTTCCTCAAAATCCAGTAGTGCCAGGTTCCTACCAAGAGGTGGTCTCCCATTGTTGTTCTCCTCTGTCTCCATCATCTGGTTTTGTACTTTGGGTCTCCACACTTTATCGATTGGAGTCCTGAAGAAGCTCTCAGAGGCTCTCAGAATTTTGTTATTGTCAATAGGTGTGTGTAACTGTTGTTGAGGGAGGTGAGGTCGGTCCAAAGTCGTGGGTTGGTGTCGTTCTGAATTTCATCGTTCCTGCCGCTTATCACTCTCTCGCTGCCGATCAGTTCTATGTTGTCCCTGCGAGTTGATCATTTGTGAGTTGCTTCTACTCCGTTGGCTTGGATCTCGCCGTTCAGCTTCGTGTTCGGTTTGTGTTTTCTCAACAAAAAGACCAGGAGGGTTGTAGGATCTTGAGTCCAGATCTCTTCTTTCCTGGTTGTCTCAACGGTATGGGTGGCTTCGTAGGTGGTTTCTCTGGTGATTTCCACTACGTCTCCCCTCTGAACTTTCAGCTTCGTGTTCGGTTTGTGCTTTCTCGACAAGATGACCAGGAGGGTTGTAGGATCTTGAGTCCAGAGCTCTTCTTTCCTGGTTGTCTCTACGGTATGGGTGGCTTCGGAGGTGGTTTCTCTGGTGGTTTCCAACACGTCTCCCCTCTGAACTTTCAGCTCTCTCTCTGGTTTGCTGATCAGTACTGCGAGCTAAGCGAGGACAGTCCCTCTGCTCATGGGTGAGTCGCTGACAGATGTGAAGGGAATGTCCTGAAATCAGACTTGTATTTATTCTAGTAAAGTCGTGATGTCGAGATAAGACAATCATATGATATTGGACGGTTATAATGTTTTGCTAGAAGCCGCTTATAACTTATGAGTTATGAACTCATTACCATTATCATATGATCCTATAGGGTCACACACCTAAGAAAACTGGATATTATAAATTGGGTTTTGATCATTAGAGTAATGATCATGATCAACGCATATAAGATATACGTCGATATCGTTTTTCTATAAGGGTGTCGATCGACACTAATAGTGAGTATCGATTGACACCACTCGGGATCGTCTTCTCGATCCTTGACTTTCTGTGAGGGTGTCGATCGACACCAATGGTGAGTGTCGATCGACACCTGTCGGCAACTCCAGCCTATATATATGATATGAGGGCTCGAGTTTGGCAGATAAGTGAAGTCTCTTGCAGCCACAAAAACACAGAGAAAACCTTGAGAAAACCCAAGGCGAATCGTTCGCGGTACTAGCATCCCGTCGTCCAGTTTGTGTGCGTGTGGACTTCTGTAGAGACGCAGCACTTGAGGCGCTTCCTGATCTCGATTACCTGATCTTCTTCCGCTGCAAATACTAAGGTATATTCGAGATTTGACATATATTCAACATAGATTCAATTGGCACAAGATCCGTGACTTAGGATTGTTGTTAGGGCTGTTTTAATTCGATTAAAACCTGACCGAATTCCTTCAGTGGTATCAGAGCGGTGTGTTTCTATTGAATCTGTTGAAATTTTGTAAGATCCCCTTGTTCAAAATCGTTTTTGACGAAGAACGCCGTTGACACCAATTAGGTTTTCTGTGAAAAGGGTGTCGATCGACTTGGTGTCGATCGACATCACTCTCCGGTGACGACCGACACTAATGTAGTGTCGATCGACACCAATCAGGTGGTGACGACCGACACTAATGTAGTGTCGATCGACACCATTCGGTGACGACCGACACTAAGGTAGTGTCGATCGACACCAGTTCAGAACTTGCATTTCTAGCTTGTTTAACTTGAGAATTTTTACAAGTAAAGAACGAGTTAAAAATCTGGAATATATAAGTCATATAAACTAGATTGATGTTCCGTTCCTCAAACCTAATATTAAGCTTTTAATATCTTCCCAATCTTGTCAACTGTCAAGGCTCGTTTCATTGTGTGATGGGTCTGCCAAAGCAGGGTGTCCGCAATTACATGAGTGAGGCAGGTTGTAATCGTTACTACGGACTTAAAAGATTGGTTTGCTTAACTGGGCTATCAAAATAGTTTTGGGCTCAGAGATATAGGATCGGATTTGATATAAGATATCAATCCGAGACAAGAATTATATATGATATAATTAGCAAAGGGTTGCTTACCTAAATAGCTAAAGTTTGGGCGATGTGCCAAAGCTCACTCAAATTTTTGTGAAATATGGATCTTGGATCATTATATTCAACTTGAGGAAAATTGTTTTTGAATATAATGCGAGTTTTCTTAATTGTTAAGATTTCTCATCTCTTGAACATCGAAACTAAACTCTCATTTTGTGTTTTTTCAGCTATGGCTAGCTCCCCTCACAGAAACACATTCTCGCTTCGATCCGTCCTTGAGAAGGACAAGCTTAATGGATCGAACTTCCTTGAATGGTATCAGAACTTGAGAATTGTTCTCAAGCAGGAGAAAAAGGAATATGTCCTTGAGAAGGTTCTCCCTGAGAAACCGAAATCCAATGCCGGACACGCTGAAAGGAATGCTTGGGAGAAGCATTCCAATGATGAGGTCGATGTGAGTTGTCTCATGCTGGCTACCATGAACTCGGACTTGCAGAAGCAATACGAGAACATGGCGTCACCTGTTGAGATGATCACTAGCCTGAAAGGGATGTTTCAGGAGCAAGCACGAACTGAGAGATACCAGACGGTTAAGTCTCTCATTGAGTGCAAGCTACCAAAGGATGGTCCAGTTAGCCCACATGTCATTAAGATGATGGGTTATATTGATAACTTGGCAAAACTGGATTGTCCCCTTAGCCAAGAGTTGGCTACGGACATCATTCTGCAGTCGTTGCCGTCGGGCTTTGATCAGTTTATCATGAACTATAACATGAACAACATGACAAAGACTTTGACGGAACTGCATGGCATGCTCAAGACAGCTGAGCCAAACATCAAGAAGGGCACCCCTAATGTACTTATGGTGCAAGGAGGTAAAAAGTTTAAGAAACATGCTAAGGGTAAAGGAAAAGCTAAGGCATTCCCGATTGAGAATCAGGATAAGCCTGAGACTTCTTCCAAACCCAAACGCGGCCCTACTGATGCTGATAAATGCCATTACTGCAATAAGTCTGGGCATTGGAAGAGAATTGCAAAGAGTATCTGGGAGATCTAAAGAACTCGAAGAAGACGTATGAGACGACTTCTTCAGGTATCTATGTTATAGAAGTAAATGTTACTACTTCAGGTTCTAAGTCTTGGGTATTAGATACCGGCTGTGGCGCTCATATTTGTACAAATATGCAGGGTCTAAGCAACAGTAGAACGCTGGAGAAGGGACAAGTGGACCTGCGCGTTGGGAATGGAGCAAGAGTTGCTGCATTGGCCGTAGGAACTTATCATTTGTCTTTGCCGTCAGGCTTGGTTTTAGAATTGAATAATTGCTACTATGTACCTGCTATAAGCAGAAACATCATTTCTATTTCTGTTTTGGATTTAGAAGACTTTCATTTTTCGATTAAAAACAAGTGTTGTTCTTTTGATCGTAATGAAATGTTTTATGGTAGCGCTCCATTAGAGAATGGACTTTATATTCTTAACCAATCTTTGCTTGTCTATAACATAAGTACTAAACGGTTAAGAACCAATGACTCGAACCCTACGTTTCTCTGGCATTGTCGTTTGGGCCACATCAATGAGAAAAAGATTCAAAAGCTTCATAATGATGGACTTTTGGACTCATTTGATTTTGAATCATTTGAGAAGTGTGAATTCTGCTTATTGGGCAAAATGACAAAGGCCCCTTTCAACAAATTTAATGAAAGGGCCGGTGACCTATTGGGACTAATACATACCGATGTATGTGGTCCAATGAGTATTAGTGCTAGAGGAAACTTTCAGTACTTCATCACGTTTACTGATGACTTCAGTAGATTTGGTTATGTCTATTTAATGAGACATAAATCGGAATCCTTTGAAAAGTTCAAGGAGTTCCAAAATGAAGTACAGAACCAACTTGGCAAAAGTATCAAAGCTCTTCGATCAGATCGTGGAGGTGAGTACTTAAGCCAAGAGTTCAGTGATCATCTGAGTAACTGTGGAATTGTTTCACAACTCACTCCTCCTGGAACACCTCAGTGGAATGGTGTGTCTGAAAGGAGGAATCGGACTTTATTGGATATGGTTCGATCGATGATGAGTCAAGTAGATCTTCCATTATCCTTTTGGGGATATGCTCTAGAAACGTCTGCGTTTACGCTAAACAGAGTTCCATCAAAATCAGTCGAGAAGACGCCATATGAGATGTGGACTGGAAAAGTTCCAAGTTTGTCTTTTCTAAAAATTGGGGTTGTGAAGCTTATGTCAAGCGGTTGATATCTGATAAGCTTGAACCCAAATCTGATAAGTGCTACTTCGTTGGTTATCCTAAGGAAACCAAGGCTTACTACTTTTACAACCGTTCTGAGAACAAAGTGTTTGTTGCTAAGAACTGTGTTTTTCTTGAGAGAGAATTTCTTTCCAAGAAGAACAGTGGGAGTAAAGTACAACTCGAAGAAGTTCGAGAATCACAGGAGCCTGCTCAACCTGTCGAGGAAGAGCAGCGACTGGATCTACAAAGAGTTGTAGAGTCCGAACCTGTGATGCCAGAAGTTCGCAGATCCGAAAGGATTCGTCACGAGCCCGAGAGATATGGACTTCTTGTGACTAATTGTCATGATCTCTTGATCATTGACAGTGACGAACCTGCGACTTTCAAAGAAGCAATGATGGGCCCTGACTCCGAAAAGTGGTTTAAAGCCGCTGAATCCGAAATCGGTTCCATGTCACAAAACCAAGTATGGACTTTGGGTGATTTACCTGATGGTGTAAAAGCCATTGAGTGTAAATGGGTTTTCAAGAAGAAGATCGATGTGGATGGAAACGTTCAGATTTACAAAGCTAGGTTGGTGGCAAAAGGTTTCAAACAAGTTCAAGGTGTTGACTATGATGAAACCTATTCCCCAGTCGCTATGCTTAAATCTATTCGGATTCTCCTAGCAACAGCCGCTTATTATGATTATGAGATTTGGCAAATGGATGTGAAAACAGCTTTCCTTAACGGGATTCGGAGGAGGATGTGTACATGACACAACCTCCGGTTTCATTGATCCTAATGCTGCTGGGAAGGTATGCAAGCTTCATAAATCCATTTATGGATTGAAGCAAGCATCTCGGAGTTGGAACCTACGTTTTGATGAAGCAGTTAAAAAGTTTAACTTCATCAGAAACGAAGAGGAACCTTGCGTTTACAAAAAGACTAGTGGGAGCGCAGTTGCATTTCTCGTATTGTATGTAGACGACATACTTCTCATAGGAGATGATATTCCGTTACTTCAGTCAGTAAAGGACTGGCTCGGAAGTTGTTTCTCGATGAAAGACATGGGTGAAGCCGCCTATATTCTTGGAATAAGGATCTATAGAGATAGATCAAAGAGGCTGATTGGACTGTGCCAGGACACTTATATCGATAAGGTTCTACACAGGTTAAACATGCATGATTCCAAGAAGGGCTTGCTTCCGATGTCTCATGGCATTACTCTCAGCAAGAAGCAGAGTCCTTCGACACCTGCTGAGCGAGAGCGCATGAGTAGGATTCCTTTTGCTTCTGCAGTAGGATCTATTATGTATGCCATGCTTTGTACTCGTCCAGATGTTGCTTGCTTGTGCTTTAAGCATGACGAGTCGATACCAATCAGATCCCGGTGAGAGTCACTGGACTGCCGTCAAGACAATCCTGAAGTATTTGAGAAATACCAAGGATAAGTTCTTAGTGTACGGAGGAAGTGATGAGCTTGTAGTGAGTGGTTATACGGACGCCAGCTTTCAGACAGATAGAGACGATTTCCGATCTCAGTCTGGTTACGTCTTCTGTCTGAATGGAGGTGCAGTTAGTTGGAAGAGTTCCAAGCAGAGCACCGTGGCGGACTCAACGACCGAGGCTGAATACATCGCTGCTTCTGAAGCGGCGAAGGAGGCTGTTTGGATTAGGAAGTTCATTACTGAGCTTGGTGTGATTCCTAGCATTTCTGAGCCTGTGGCATTGTTTTGTGACAACAATGGAGCCATAGCTCAGGCTAAGGAGCCCAGATCACATCAGAAATCCAAACACATTGAGAGGAGATATCATCTGATTCGTGATATCATTGAGAGAGGTGACGTCAAGATCAGCAGAGTTCCGACAGACGAGAACGTTGCTGACCCGTTGACTAAGCCACTCCCACGACCGAAGCATGAGAGTCATGCAGCTGCTATAGGCATTAGATTCCTTAAGCAGTAATCTTGTTTTAGTGGGAGTTATCATATTTATATTTTGATGTTCATGTAAACATACATTTGGTTATGTTTTATTTAATGAAATTGTTTCAGTATTATTTAATGTGTTATTAAATAATTGTCCAAAAGTAATTTATGGCATTCTTATAGATCATCAAATACGTGATTTGATCATGAACTCTATAAGTGATAGATGACATAAATTATTTGTGTCCATAGTCGAGGTTATCAAAGTTGGACATTGATAACCGCGCGAGACTAGTATGTGAGGTGACTGATGACTAAGTTTCATGGAGTCATTAATAGGAGTATTAAAGTCAATCACATAGATATGTGTTAGAGAACACATGATCGGACATGACCCGCTAATGAGAACTCTACAAGATTGTTATATGAGTGTCATAAGAGTTTCTCATTACGACTATAGAGTATAGTCCTTTGACCTGAGTTCATCATGTTTTCTTACATATGAATTGGTATGCTTTGACTCTGTCAAACGTCAACCGTAACTGGTGGCTATAATGATTGGGCATATTATGAAGTATATAAGGATCAGGGATGGAACAAGATGGAATTTGTCCCTCCCATATAACGGGAGATAAATATCTCAGGGCCTATCGAAGATTTGATACTGGAAATGCGTGGCCGCGCTCAAACGGATTGAATGTCAATCGTTTGTCTTTTATCAGTATAAATCGGAGTTCGATAAACATGGTTTGGTTGATTAAGGATGACACGAGTTCTTGCCTTATGCCAGATCGAGATATAGAGACAAAGGGATTATGGGAATAGTTGATTCCAGTACAAGTGGGAGATTGAAGGGAATGTCCTGAAATCAGACTTGTATTTATTCTAGTAAGTCGTGATGTCGAGATAAGACAATCATATGATATTGGACGGTTATAATGTTTTGCTAGAAGCCGCTTATAACTTATGAGTTATGAACTCATTACCATTATCATATGATCCTATAGGGTCACACACCTAAGCAAACTGGATATTATAAATTGGGTTTTGATCATTAGAGTAATGATCATGATCAACGCATATAAGATATACGTCGATATCGTTTTTCTATGAGGGTGTCGATCGACACTAATAGTGAGTATCGATCGACACCACTCGGGATCGTCTTCTCGATCCTTGACTTTCTGTGAGGGTGTCGATCGACACCAATGGTGAGTGTCGATCGACACCTGTCGGCAACTCCAGCCTATATATATGATATGAGGGCTCGAGTTGGCAGATAGTGAAGTCTCTTGCAGCCACAAAAACCAGAGAAAACCTTGAGAAAACCCAAGGCGAATCGTTCGCGGTACTAGCATCCCGTCGTCCAGTTTGTGTGCGTGTGGACTTCTGTAGAGGCGCAGCACTTGAGGCGCTTCCTGATCTCGATTACCTGATCTTCTTCCGCTGCAAATACTAAGGTATATTCGAGATTTGACATATATTCAACATAGATTCAATTGGCACAAGATCCGTGACTTAGGATTATTGTTAGGGCTGTTTTAATTCGATTAAAACCTGACCGAATTCCTTCAAGATGGAACAATGTTTCTCCAGCCTCTCATACTTTAGTGTGATGATCAACTCCTTGCCTTCACAAAAATCTAGGTTCATCTCTTTTACCAATGGGCGAAGACCATTTATCATGACTCTTACTTTAGCCGAGCTTCGGGTGATAGCGTGGTCGAAGAGGTGTCCAATCTGCCTGCCTATGTGGGTTACAACATCATCTAGCCAGAAGTGAAGAGGCAAACCTTGGATCTGGATCCAGAAGGGAATCAGGTTGGGGAAATCAGGAGATATCAATGGTTCCCAGCGCTGTAAGATAACCATCCAGAAGGCAAACTGATGGGGTTGGCTGGCTAAGACCTTGAATAAGTCCTCCTCTAGTTCAAAGACGATCTTGAAAGCCCCATTTCCGAGGTCGGCACCCTCAGCTCTGCCTGCCAAATTCCACCTTCTAGTCAGGGTCGGAATAAGCTCCCCATACCCTTGACGTTGTGGGTTAGTGAGTCTGCCCATTAGTGTAAGTCTGTTGGCCCAGACTAGGGAAGCTGTGTCCACCGGTGGGATTCTGACTCTCGGTCGGCTAGGGTCCTCCTGAGATGAGGCGATTTCTTTGCCTTTTTCTGCGTAGGTGAGTCTCCTAGCCATGTTAGCTCTTCTTCTTGTTGTTTACTAGTGTTTCTCAACCTCTGTTAATGGTTTGTCGGTTTTTTTTCGTAGTACTCTCGAGCTTCTTCAAATCTTCACGCCGTAGTAGAGGTGTTATCTCAGAACTTGTTGGTCTTTGGTGTGTCGAGTGTGGTCGATTGGAGTAATGGAGACATGGCCTCCGCACCTTTGCCGCGTTAAGGTGGTTTCTCCGGCGGAGGAGCGGCGGAGCCGGCGGTCTTTTCCTCTTCTGTTAACCGGATGGGAGAGAGCTTTCTTTTACTTTTTGGGTCGAAGGGTGATGGTTACCGTTTTAGGTAGGTAGTGTGGAATATCCGGTGGTCAATAGATCTATCGGGTATCGTGCCTGAGAGAACTTACCCTATAGCCGAAAGTCTAATTTCTATCGCAAGGTTTAAATTGACTTCTATATAACGATGAAAAATGACTATACATAACATGTATCATTTTGACTATTCTATCATATATGATTCTATCCATATATGTGTATATATATATATTATATTTAGGGTATATGATTGAAGATATATTTATGATTTATGATTTATGCTTATGTACGTGTATAGTCGTGCCTATATCAAAGTTTTAGAAATTTCGCCTACGTTTAATTTTTTTTTCTCTTAGTTTTTGTTCTGAATGATGCTTATTTTTTGCTTATTTTTTTTATCACAATGATGTTACTTATGTTTAAGTTTACAAAATAAAAGGTTTGAGAGATTACTTCAACTTTTAACTGCAATTATACCAGTTGTTGTACAAGTTTACAAATTGTTTTCTTATATGTATGGAAAACCTACAAAATTACTTGTTCATAAATAAAAAATAAATAAATAAAAAAGTTAATAAAAATTTGATTTACAATCTGATAAGATATTAAACAACTTAATAATATGATGATATAAAGAATGTTCTATCAACATATTTCGTATTTTTTTATGGAATTTGTTTTAATTTGTGGAGGTATTGTGCTATTTTTTGGCCGGAAACAATGGAGTTCAGACTTGTTATGGTGATTCTGCTCCTCCGTAGCATCCGAACCACCAGCCCTAACGAGGGAAGAAGTTGAGACATTGAGAAGTGTGGGAAAGACGCTAAAGAAGCACAGCTGGAATTTCATGGTGAATCCGTGTAGCGAAGAAGGATGGAGCAATCCAAAATCTCTGGAAGGATACAAAGATATCGTGACTTGCAACTGCTCATTCCGTAATGGAAAAGTTTGTCACGTCACTAGCATTTCTTATATCTTTTGGCTTTTAATGTGCTTGTCTAGATTGAATTCAAATTCCGTGTTGTTTTTTTGGTAAGCAAATTCATGCTCAGTTCCCTTTTTTTTATTGTTGACACTTGAAGGTCTTGCTATTTTCTGTTTTTTATCGCTTATTGTTTTGAAAATTTGTCTCTCATATGCTTTGAAGAATGTTTTGTTTTTCCGCTAAAATTTGGTGCATTAAATTAAAAGCAGCAAGAGTTTAACTTTTACAATAATTAGATTCTGACCCGTCCTAGACGATAAATTTTTAACTTTTCTTTTAAAATATATATTGGTAAATTTAAAAGTTTAAGATGTTTGAATAATTTTATTTTAAATATAAATTTTTATTTTTAATAAACTATTCTATATAGTTTTAAATTTTAATATATGCTTAGAGCGGATAATATTTATTGTTGATTTTTGTTTTTATATATTCTATTTTGGATGAAATATATATTTGTGTGTAAGTCATAATTTGAGAAGGATGCTAATTTTATTTTGAAGTAAACTATAATATTATATAATTTATACTAATTTCATATTTATAGTATAATTATATAATATATCTATCAATTTATATATAAATATATATATATATATATTTAATTTATGAATATTATAGTTTGAAAAAGTTGAAAGACCATTATGGATTTGAATGTAATTTCACATTTACTAAAGCCATAGCATCAAAGTTCTATAGATCCAAAGTGCTTTTCTTTAGTTAAGACGACAAAGAAGTAGCCAACCAAATAGAAAAAGGAAACATTATTACATAACTATAGTTAAAGAAGATTACAAGATAAGCACACATGACTTGGATTATATGTAGATATCTTAGTGTTCCAAAAAAAAAAAAAAAAAATATGTAGATATCTTACTCGTTTGAGATAATGGGCATGAATTCATTAGGATGAAGATTTTGGGCACTAAAACAAGCATCAAAAACAAAATGTGATCAATCAGGGAAGATGATTAAAACAAAACCTAAAATCAAGATGTAACGATTTAGATCAGTCCAAGAGAGAGCAGAGAACCCCAAATTTTCGAATTTGAAAACAAACCGAGGGGAAAGAGACGAACATTACCTAGCATTTCCTCATGACCCATTTTGCATCAATGAGGATAATGAAGATTAGTTTTTAAGTATGTGCCAAAAGGAAAATACCTTTCTCACTTTACTTGTGCTTTATTAATGTAAAATTGTGAGAAAACCTCTTATCAATTTGATTATAAACATCAATATAAACCTCCTGTGGCAAATAAAAAATTTTACAATGGAAGAAAGTTAAGTGATTTCTTTTACAACTAATTAAACATATACTAAATTGCACAATTCATAAACAATGAATTTACAATACTAACTAACCCGAAGAGTTATTGTTGGTCGTTTTCTTGGAAGAAGAAGAAGAATGGCTCTGTTTCTGTGAAGAATTATGGCTTGAGGAAGATGAAGACTCGGTGAAGAAGACCATAGATCCATCGTTTTCAACTAAAGCTTGGATCGATCTCGGAAACGGCGGCGGATTCACTTCCAAAACACCTTCAAGAATCTGAACAACTTGACTCATCGCTGGTCTATGACTCTCCTCGTCCTGTATGCACCAACACGCCACTTTACAAGCTCTCGTCAGCTCCTCTATATCCACGGACTCGCCCTCCAGTCTCGGGTCAAGCAGCGACCGGATGTCTCCATCTTTGGTGAGTACTGTCGCAGCCAAGCTCGGAAAGAATCTAACTTTCTCGTTCTCTGCTTGCTCAGTGTTTCTTCTCCCTGAAACAAGCTCGAACAGCATCATCCCGTAGCTGTAAACATCGGCTTTCGCTGTTATCGCCACTCCCGAGATCCATTCTGGTGCTAGATAGCCTCTTGTGCCTCTCATTGTCGTCAAAACCCTGCTGAAATCTCGACCCACAAGCTTAGCTAAACCGAAGTCAGCAACTTTGGGACCGAACTGTGAATCTAACAAGATGTTCTCCGGTTTGATATCACAGTGAATGATACAGTCTCTGCACTCGTCGTGTAAGTACGCCAATCCTCTAGCCGTCCCTAACGCGATCTGGTACCGCAGTTTCCACCCGAGGACGGCCTTCTCTTCGGTTTGACTGATGAAGAGATGAGAATCCAAAGAACCGTTACGCATGTAATCATAAACCAACAGTTTCTTGTTTCCTTCAGAGCAAAAACCACGAAGCCTCACTAGATTCATGTGCTGGATCGTTCCTATTGTGACTACTTCCGTTCTAAACTGCTTCTCTCCTTGGCTAATACCTTCAAGCCTCTTCACCGCAATGTCGCTAGAATCCTGTAAAACCCCTTTGAACACCGAACCGAAGCCTCCTCCTCCTAGCTTCTCCGAGAAGTTCTTGGTCGCGTTCTGTAATTCTCTATAGCTAAACGCAGACAATGTACCATCACTCTTCTCTCCTCTCATTCTCTTTCTTCTACGGTACCTTAAGATTAGCATTACCGCCAACAGAAGGAGAGCTATTACAGCTAACGAGCCTAGAACCGCGCCAAATATCATCACTTTGTTACTCTTCTTACCGGAAGAAGAACCACTAGGCATGTCGGAAGCAGCGAGTCTAAGATATAACGTCTTGCCCTCGCTGTTATCTTCTTCGAGTTGTTGAAGATTCAAGACATCTTTACTCCACATCAAGCATTGATTAGAGCTTTCATCATGCGCATAAGCCTTACAAGAGCAATTCCCTAGACAAGCCGATCCGCAAATACCAAGACTCGTTCGCCCCAATACCTCTGAATTGTCAGGTAACTTCACGTTGGGAAGAGGCAGAAACTGGTTAATGTCACCACGAGAGCATTGTAGCTCAGTTCTTCTGACGCAGCCTGCAGAGTAATCCTTCAAGTTCCAATCTTTTTGCGACTGAGGCCTAAACCCTTGAGGGCATTGGCAAGAAACTTGAGACTTATCACTGCAAATCCCAAAGGAGCCACAGTAAGCGTAGACTTGGCATTGTTGCCGAGGCTGAGACCAGAACAGGTTCCATTGCTTGTTGTTGTTTAACCAAGTGAACTGCTTGATCTGTCCCGAAACGTCCATGACGAACCGTGACACATTCGCGTGGTTGTAGATCGTGTAAGTGAAGTAAGACTCTGTCTCGTTGGAGAAAAAGCTGAAGTTGTAGATGTAATTGAGTGTCATCTCTGGGACCGAATCGAAGATCCTGCTCTGAGGGTTCCACCGGCCACTTGACCAGTACTGAGTCGATCGGTTCCAGAGGATCTTGTAAGCTGTGGACTCGTCTAGCTCCAGAGAGAACAAACCTGGTGATGGGTCTTCAGCATTCTTCCACGACGTGAGTCGTTGACTCTTCTTGGTTCGTTTGTCGAGCCTGATCTTGACTCCGGGAAGCCACGTGTCACCCGGATGATCGAAGCTTTGCCATAGAACAGAGTCCGATTCGTCTCTGAGAACGAGGTTGCCGTCATCGAGCAGAACCGCTTTGAGAGCAGAGGAAGAGTTGGTAGTGGTGGAATTGAGACCGGTAGACCAAACGGGAGCTTGGTTTTCGCCGTCGAGTAAGACCAAGTTTCCGTCGGAGATTCTGAGAACTGACGTCTTCTTGTCGGAGACTGGTTTGTCTCGATTAGCTACCCAGACGATTGTCTGTTGAGAGAGTTGCTGGTACCACATGCCTATGTAGAAGTTTGAAGAAGTACCTGGTTGGAAGAAACCCATTTTGAAAGTTCCGCCGGAGGAGACGAGCGTCTGGTCGCCGGAGAGAGTGAAGTCGCCGGAGATCGTATCGGCGGCGGAAGAGACATGGATGCAGAGGAAGAAGAAGAAAGAGAGGGTGCAGAAGAACGAAACCATGAGAAAAAAGCTTAGAGGAAAGAGAGAGAAAGAGAGATCATATGAAATATATGAAGTGTCTCTCTGCTTTTTTAAACAATCTACAAATCTTTATAAGTCTATGGTCGTGTTCCGTGACTTGTTGCGAGGTTTGTTTGAAAATGGCGAATCAGAAAAAAATAATAATAAAAAACTGGAAAGAAAAAGAGAAAAATGAGATTTGTGGTTTTGTGTGGCTTGTTTATTGGGGAAAAGTCAAACAAGTTACACAAACATAGTGGGACCTATTGTCAATTTTCTCTTGACCTCGTCAAATTCAATTGTTAGCCGTCTGTTATACGTTTTGTTGTGAATATAAATGCGATATTAATAACTTGTGTAACACCTACATCGCACTATGATTGAAGTCTGATGACAGCACCAGTTTGTGAGCAGATGATAATGTTGGATTAGTTGTGTAATTGAAATCAACGAGTTTGGGGGTCAAACGCTTGCTGCAAACAGCATGAGAACTAGAATATGAATTTTAAAGTTTTTTTTTTTTTATGATTACCTCCACCTTGTATTTATTGTTTTCATTTTCCCACTTAATGTATCACTTATATTAATTCAATAATTCAATTAGGCCTAGCCGTTCGGGTTTTTTTTTTCCGGTTCGGTTCAGTTCGTTTTTTTCTGTTTTCGATTTTTCGGTTATAGAGATTTAGTAACCGTTCGGTTAATCATAAAATTCGGTTCGGTTTCGGTTCGGTTTTTTCGGTTTTCGTTTTTTTCGGTTATAGAGATTTAGTAACCGTTCGGTTAATCATAAAATCCGGTTCAGTTATTTCGGTTTCGGTTCCGATTTTTCTTATATTTTTGGATAAAAAACCGGATAACTTCGGATAATTCGGATAATTTCGGATATTTTGGGTAAAAACATTTGGATAGTTTTGGATAATTCGATTTTTTACTAGTATTTGGTTAATTTTAATTATTTAGTTATTTCAAATATAAATATAAAAAATATTTTTAAGTATATGGATCGTATTTCTGATATTCGGTTATCTGTTCGGTTATCCATTCGGTTTCGGTTCGGTTCGGTTTCGGTTCGGTTATTTCGGTTCTGTTTCGGTTTAATTTTCGGTTTTCAATTAAAATGTCCAGCACTAATTTCAATCATAAAATATTGTGAAATTTGACCGTATAAAATTAAGCATTTGAATTGTTCTGGGCTTAAAAGAGATTATGGGCTTTTCGAAAATATGAGTTTTGTTATTAGTCCACTAAATTCTCTTATCTACCTGAATCCAACAAAGAGAGAGAGAGAGACACAACCGTTCGTGCGCCACATGGCAGATAGTGCCAAGAAGTGGTAGAACCGCAAGTTTTCTTTTTTAATGCTATATCCGCAAGACATATTTAGAAAGTGCTAAATAGTGCAAAAACCATAAAATAACAAAATTAAAAACTAAAGCGACCCAGGAATAAAAATTTAATCCATCGAAGGAAAAGTTTTATCCAACGGTCAAGATCCAATCCCAAGAGGGTGAGAGAGAAAGAAACAAGTGAATTACTTCTCTCCGGTCTCCGTCGACCGTCGTCGCCGGTAATTAGAATCTCTGGCGGTGGAGAGTGATATAGGTATCGTGGCTCACCCGAGGCATTTCCATTTAGCGATTTTTACAAGACCTTAGATAGAGAATACTCTGTACTGACTCACTGATTCGTTTTCTTCATATTCGTCTTTGACTATTACGTAATCAATGGTTTTGTTGTTTGTTTGCTAAAGTGACTGCCTTTGTTTGTTTAATCATTAGGCTTCAGCTTCACATCTTTACATGTTTCTCTAGAAATTTTATGTCTTTCGTCTTATGTAGCTTTCTTTTTCACGTTGGGTTTTAACTTTTCTCTGCAGAAACTGGTGTGTTTGATTCTGGCATCTTAATCAGATTACTTGCACTTGCTTGGAGTTGTTAGTCATTGTTTTAGATGGGTTCTCGAGAAAAAACGTTACTTGGAAATTATACTTGTGCCAAAGAAGATGACTACAAGGGTTTATTGCCGCAAGAGAAGGGGATGATGGCAGAGACTGACGTCTGTTCTGCTGATTTTAGAGGTACGGATGAAGGTAGGACTGATATTGAGCCAAACCCTGATCTTCAATATAAAAATGTACGAGGACAAGGTTTGATGGTGAAGCAGGGAGAGGTTAAAGGAGTTGAAGCAAGTCATGCAGTTAAGTGCGCTAATACCACTGTGAAAAGAAAGATGGATCAACATAAAGAGGCAATGTTGGGAAAGAAACGCAATAGGCAGACCGTGTTTCTTAATCCGGACGATGTTAATCAAGCAGGTCCTATTAAGACATCAACACCTAGGAGACAGAACTCGGCACAACCTGTCGTTACACGCTCCCTTGCGATTAATCCACCTACTGAGCATGGAGGAGAGATTCAAAGCCGTGGTGAATCATACTCAGGTCTGCTTGGTGAAGGGATGGAAACATCTGAGTCAAGACAGGCTTCGTGGAAGCAACCGAGGAATCTACGTCAGCCCAACAGCGTACATTCATCTATTGGAAAAGTCTCTAACAGCCAAAGTTCTTTCAAGATGCCAGCCACAACTTATAGTAACCAATATCATGATACATCAGTGGAGCGTCTTATACGAGAGGTGACCAGCGAAAAGTTCTGGCGTCATCCTGGTATGTTAAAATATTACATTTATGCCTATGGAACATGTTCTTGAATATGCTTTACATTTATACCTATGAAACTTTTATGTGAGTAAGAATTTTACTGCTTCTAATGTCATGACTCTTGAGAATCATAATAGTGAAAAGACTTGGAAGCTGGTGCAAATATACCGATGTAGAAGTAGATGAAAGAATTCTTTTTAATTTTGTTATCAACTTGCTCTTGTTCTATTATGTCTTGCTTCTCTCTAGTGAGAAAGATCAAAATATATTTCGGTAGAAATTTAATTATTTTGTGGCAGATACGTCCCGAAGTAGTCCCGCCATTGTTATCGTTACTTTCCTATTAAGGCACTGTACATAAAGTCTAGCTTTGTGGACAGACCTGGTTGCTGGTCGAATGAAATTATTTATCAGCTGGCTGAAACTTTGGTTGAAACGAGATTTCGGGTAATTGTCTCCTCAGCTGAGAAGATGATATATTTAAAAATTGGTTGTTTTCTCAATGAAAAGTGATTATTGAATGTTAGTTCGCTTTATGATTCACATGTTTCCGTTGGTTTCTACCTAAAAATATTTTTTTCATGCCTTTTTAGCTCATTGTGCACTTTATGGTTTTTGATTCATATGTTACCGTCTTTCTTCTTTATAGTAAAGATGTTTGGCATGTATGGAAGATAATGGCTGGTTTCTCCCTAAAGAGTTTTTTTCTGCCTTTTTAGCTCATTCTGTATTCTTTCGTCCATTTAGTTGATTTACATGTTGCATAATTTTCCTTGTTCATTAGAGGATACCGAACTCCGATGTGTACCTGAGCGGTTTGAATCTGTGGAGGATTATGTCAGAGTATTGGAACCCTTACTATTTGAGGAATGCCGGGCACAACTTTACAGTACATGGGAAGAACTGGCTGAGGCAAATGCATATGTGAAAGTTAGAATAAAATCCATTTTAAGAAGAGAGAGAGGTAATTGATCCTAGACTTTGTTCACATGGTTATCTAGGAAAGTTTTTGTGCCCTTAATTCACTATCATATGACATAGGCAGTTTAGCAAGTCTCATGCTTAGCTTCCTCATTTCATTATGTTTTACTAGAAGGTTTGAGCTGTGGAGACTAGGCTCTTGTACCTCTTTGGATTGACAGCCTGATTAATACTCTGTTTATGTCTCGGCCTCTGGGAAACACTGTCAAGTTTCTGCTAATTTACTTGACTGCTAGCCTTCGTTTATGTGTTTAGGGTGGTTTGATGTAGTCCTCCTCTCTTTAAACGGCTGTAAATGGACTTTCAAGGAAGGAGATATTGCAGTTCTTTCAAATCCTGTGCACGAGAATGCTGGACGTGTAGCCGGTACAGTTAGGAGACTTAAACCAATTGATACCCGTGATCCTCTTGACGCGACTCTTCATTTCTATGTTGGAGATTCTAGTGACATTGGCAGGTAGGCTCATCTTTTGTATGTTCATTCTCTATCTATTGATACTTTATCTGAATTTCCCATCTATTCTTCTACTTTTTCGTGAACTATCTGAAAATGGAAGAAAATATTCACAGTCTCTCATATCTTTCCATGAAAAATGTATGCCTACAGCAAGATTGATGATAATCATATTTTACGGACGCTTAACCCTAAGGACATCTGGCATCTAACAGTACTTGGTTCACTTGCAACCACACAAAGGGAATATGTTGCACTGCATGCGTTTTCTCGACTTAACCCACAGGTTGGTTTTTGTTTATTCTCAAACAAATATCCTATATATGCTTTAACTATGCTGACGTTGGTGAAACTTGAATATTTTTAGATGCAAAATGCCATTCTCAATCCCAGTCCGAAGCAGTTTCCTAGTTACGAGGAGCAGATCCCTGCAATGCCTGAATGCTTTACGACTAGCTTTGTTGACCATTTGCATAGGAGCTTTAATGCTCCGCAGCTAGCATCAATTTGCTGGGCTGCGATGCATACTGCAGCTGGTACTAGTAGCGGGGTGAAGAAGCAAGAACCCTGGCCATTCACTCTTGTTCAGGGCCCTCCAGGAACAGGCAAGACGCACACAGTTTGGGGAATGTTGAATGTTATCCATTTGGTTCAGTATCAACAATATTACACTTCGTTGCTGAAGAAATTAGCTCCTGAGAGCTATAAACAAGCTAATGAGTACAGTTCAAATCATATTTTGCCAGGATCTATTGATGAACTCCTACAAAATATGGACCAGAATCTATGTCGCACCCTGCCTAAATTCTGTGCTAAACCAAGGATGCTCGTTTGTGCTCCTTCAAATGCTGCAACTGATGAACTTCTTTCACGTGTCCTCACTCGTGGTTTTATTGATGGAGAGATGAGGAAATATCATCCCGATGTTGCTCGAGTTGGTGTTGATTCTCAAACGCTAGCTGCTCAAGCAGTTTCTGTGGAGCGAAGAAGTGATCACCTTTTAGCTAAATCGCGTGACGAGATTGTTCATCACATGCATAACCTCAGACTACAAGAAAATCAGATGTGTCGAGATATAGCTGGACTTAAAAGGGAACTCAATGCTGCAGCTACACGTTCTCAGGGATCTGTTGGAGTTGCCTCTGAAAGAGACGAGAAAAGAGATGCATTGTTACAGCACCTTGCTGCTGTGGTTGAAGCCAGAGAAAAAGTCCTTGTTGAAATGACTCGACTTGATATTGTGGAGGGAAAGTTTCGTGCTGGCAACAATTTTAATCTTGAAGAAGCTCGAGCGAGTCTTGAGGCTAGTTTTGCGAACGAGGCTGAAATTGTTTTTACCACCGTATCAAGCAGTGGTCGTAAATTGTTTTCTCGTCTTACACATGGCTTTGATATGGTTGTCATTGACGAGGCTGCTCAAGCTAGCGAGGTTGGAGTTCTTCCTCCCCTTGCTCTTGGTGCTGCACGATGTGTACTTGTCGGTGATCCTCAGCAGCTTCCTGCGACAGTGATTAGCAAGGCTGCTGGAACCCTTTTATATAGTAGAAGTCTGTTTGAAAGGTTTCAGCAAGCAGGTTGTCCAACTTTGATGTTAACTGTTCAATACAGAATGCATCCTCAGATCCGAGATTTTCCTTCAAGGTACTTCTACCAAGGACGCCTCACGGACAGTGAGAGTATATCAAGTGCTCCTGATGAGATGTACTATAAAGATCATCTCCTTAGGCCTTACCTTTTCTTCAATATCAGCCATGGACGGGAGTCTCATAGAGGTGGATCTGTATCTTACGAGAATGTTGATGAAGCTCGATTCTGCGTTGGGGTGTACATGCATCTTCAGAAAAATCTGAAGTCGTTTGGTGCGGGTAAAGTCTCTGTTGGGGTAATAACGCCGTACAGACTGCAGCTTAAATGCCTGAAGCACGAGTTTTGCAATGCTTTGGGCCATGATGAACTGAAGGAGGTGTATATCAATACTGTAGACGCCTTTCAGGGTCAAGAACGTGATGTCATAATCATGTCATGTGTCCGTGCTTCTGGTCATGGGGTTGGCTTCGTTGCAGATATCCGGAGGATGAACGTTGCTCTTACCCGCGCAAGAAGAGCTCTGTGGGTATGGTTTCTCTCTCTCTCTCTCTCTCTCTCTCTCTCTCTCTCTCTCTCTGTGCACACACTAACTTCGTTTGATGAATATGTTTTGTTTTTCTTTAAAGGTCTTAACACTTGTTTCTTGAATAGGTGATGGGAAATGCATCTGCTCTGATGAAGTCTGAGGATTGGGCAGCTTTGATAACTGACGCTAGAGCTAGGAACTGTTTTGTGGAAATGGACTCTCTTCCCCAGGATTTCGCACTTCCTACGGTGCCTAGCTATAATCCTATGGCGCCGCTAATGCGAGAAGTTTTAGACTAGGTGGAGCAAGAATCAGATCTTCTGATACACAAATCGAATCCAGGCCAGAAGATAGAAATTGAACACGAGATGTGCAATGGATTTTGTTTGCGTCTTTGTAGCTATGATTCTGGTTAATGGAGTGTAAAAAATGCATTCAAAGTTAGTGTATATATGGAGGATTTGCTAGTCTGTACAATTCCATAGAGTATGGTCGTATAAGCACACTGGCCAGTGTTTGCATTTTGTATAAAACCACCATCTTTTAGTATCTTCATCTGCTTTATTGCAAAAGATTTTTTTTTTTTTTTTGGTTTGGTATTCTCCGTATTCTTATATCTCATCAATCAATGAAGAATCATATTCTCTTTGATTTACTTCTTCCTTACACAACGAAGCCAAAAGGAAAGAACACTTTGATTTCTAAGACTTAAAGATCGAAGTTCAAACTTGTTCTGCAACATTGTCTAAATCTAAAATAATAGAAAAAAAAAAACCGAAAAATACTAAAGGTTGTTCAAACTTGTTCTGCAACAATGAAGAAACTTGTTTTTATTTTCCCGACGGTACTCGTTGAAGACGAAAGGTTGCGTCGAGATTTAGAGCTATTCAATCAATAACTCCGTTAAGCAGCCCCCACATGGTGGTGATGGTGGTGGTGGTGGTGGTGATGCCTGTGGCTGCAATATTCCTTGGCATAACTCCTGCAACAGCTCTTACCAATGTGACGCTTCTCTCTAACCCTGCATTTAGATCCACAAGCCTCCGGAGTCTTCACTTTGCAACAAATCTCTACCTTCTTCACTTGCAAGTCAGATAACACCAGATCAGTAGGACTTGTGCAACAGCTTTGGCTAGAAACTTTCACCATCTCTAGCTCGTTGCAACCACTCTCCACCACTTTTACCAAACTAGAAGACCCTTCTTGCTTCAAACCAGTTCCACAACAAGGAGATTTGCTAACAGGCTTCTCATGACAGATTTGTGTCACTTTCTCCTTGTTTCCGCAGCATCCTGAGGCCAGAGTTATTTCCCCGGTTTGTTTTTCATCGCCGCAGCAATCAGACTTGCACTGTCTTTTGTTCTTTATCTGCAAGTCCTTCTCAAGATCAAGTTTCTCTCTCGCTTCTCCTTGTGTGTTTCCACAACAAACCAACTTGAGATCACAGCTTACACCAGCTTCAGCGTCCAGACAAGCCTTCTCATGGCAGCTTTGTTCCACTTCCTCCTTTCCGCAGCATCCTGAGGAGCAATCGGAACTGTCTGTCTCTTCCTCACATGCCAAAGTTATTTCTCCGGTTTGCTTGTCATCACCACAGCAGTCAGACTTGCATTGTCCTTCATTCTTTATCTCAAGATCAAATTGCTCTTTCACTTCTTCTCCTTCTATGTTACCACAACAAACCAACTTGAGATCACAAGTTAGACCAGCATCAATGTCTAGACCTGTCTTCTCATGGCAGCTTTGTTTCATTGTGATCTTCTTCTCGCAGCATCCCGATGAGCAATCCAGACTGTCACTCTCTTCCTCGGAAGCCAGAGTTATTTCCTCGGTTTGTTTTTCATCACTGCAGCAACCAGACTTGCATTCTCTTTCATTCTTTACCTGCATGCCTTTCTCAAGATCAGATTGCTCTCCCACTTCTATTTTTGTGTCTCCAACCAACATGAGATCACAGCTTACACCAGATTCAATGTCAATACCTGCCTTCCCATGGCAGCTTTGTTTCACTTCCTCCTTGTTTCCGCAGCAACCCGAGGAGTAATCCACGTTGTAAGCCACAACTGTAGCTTCAGAAGTTTGTCTTTCACCGTCGCAGCAGCCAGTCTTGCAGTTTCCTTCATCCTTCTCCAGATAAGATGTTTCCTTTGCCTTCTCTTTAGTGCCACAACAGCTTGATTTGCAGGTTTCACCAACCTTTTTCTGCAGACCTTTCTCCAAATCAATTAACTCCTGGCCAAGAATCTGCATACCGACATTTTCCTCAGATTTCTCCTTCTCTTCACAACAGCTCTTTGCCACTATTTCCTTCAGCTTCTCTTTCTTCTTAGCACAACAACCTGAATCACCTTTCAGTTTCATGTCATTGTTGACATGAGTAGACTTCTTGCATGAGCTCAATGAAGTCATATCTCCCTCTGGTTCCTTACTCTTCCCACCGTGACAGCTATCTCTCGCAATCAGCTTTAGATTTTCTTGCTGCTTATCACCACAACAACCAGAGTGACGATGGTCAGAACTGGATTTACTACTTGGTTTCATCATCATCACCTTCTCTTGTTTTTTCTTATCATCACAACATCCTGAGTTGCATTGAGCCTTACCACCACTCTTTGATAACAAGCCTGCTTCTAAGTCAAGCTCTTCGTCAAATTCGCCTTCAAGTTTCTTACCATTCAACGTAGAAGTCCTGTAACACTTTTTGTTCTTGGTTTTGTCCTTCTCTCGCAGCAACAACATACTGTTTAGGATCACGATCAGACAAGTCCCTACATCAACGAGTACCGCAGCCCAAATCAAAGGATGACCAGCAAATGCCAGACTCAGTATTCCAACTTTCAAAATGATCGATATGCACACGTTTTCAACAACTTTGCGTCGAGCCCTTCTCGCTAGCTTTATCGCCTGTGGTATCCTTCTGATATCGTTTGACATCAGAATTATATGACCAGTCTGCGTTGCGAGCGCAGAGCCAGAAATACCCATGGAGATACCAATATCAGCTGTAGCTAAAGCTGGTGCATCATTCACACCATCTCCTACCATTGCGGTTGGTCCTTCTTTCTTAAACTCCTGTATGATTTTGGATTTGTCTTCTGGAAGAAGTTCTCCATGTACAACATCCAGAGCATTCCCTAGCTGTTTCGTAAAAACACTTCAAAGTTTATGATCACGTATTAAATGAGTAAAAAAACTCTGGTTTTTAGTATCCTTACCTGTTCTTGAGCATGCATTGCTGAATCTTGATTATCTCCAGTTAGCATTGCGGTTTTGATTCCAAGATCTTTCAGCTCCTTCAATGCTTGAGCTACACCAGATCTACATGCATCAGAAAGATTGAAAACTCCAGCCAGTCTTTCACCTACATAGATGTATCCAACAGTCTTTCCTCCTTTGGTATCAACTTCAATCTCTGGAACTGTCAATAAGGAACAGTCAGGTGAATCAGACTCAACAAAACCTCAAAACATTCCATTGAGTTTATGTAGCCAAATTTTGAAGGTTCTTATTACCTGTTGAACAACCAGCTCGTGAACCGATTCTTTTGTTCCCAATGTAGACATTTTTCCCATCAATCTTCCCGTAGATTCCTTCACCTGGAAAATTCTGGTAATTCTCAACCTCTTCAGGCCTAGGCTCAACAGAAACAGACTTTGCATAGTCCACGATTGTTGCTGCCATTGGATGACTTGATTTGCTTTCAACACTTGATACCCTGAAATCATTGTATAACCAGAAATTCTCAGTCATAAGTTATCTCATCAAACTAGTTTTTGTTCAGAACAAAAGTTTGTTTTCTCTTACCAGTAAAGCAAGCTGCGTAGGCTTATGTCTCTAGAGAGTGACTTGAACTCTATGACAATGAACTCTCCTCTAGTAATTGTCCCGGTTTTGTCAAAAGCAGTGATCTTGATCTTTGAGAGAGTGTCAAGATAATCAGCACTTTTGATCAGAAGCCCTGAAGTCGCCGCTTTGGTAAGTGCACAGAAAGTAGCAACTGGTGTAGACAGGATAAGACCACAGGGACAAGCACTGACTAACACAACTAGTGCCAAGTGGAACCAATGGTTGAGGTTGTGAACTTTCATTATAGCCGGGACAATTGCAAAGCAAGCGGATACTATGATGATTGCTGAAACAAACAAGAAACGCAGAGGTCTCAAAACTTAAAGCGGTTCAAGAACATAAAACAAGTTCTGGTTATGTCTTTTCTTACCTGGAGTATAGAACTGAGAACATTTGTCTATTAGTCTCTGAGATTTGGTTTTACTGCTCTGAGCTTCTTCCACGAGCTTAGCCATCTTCGCAACCACGCAATCACTGGCTAAGGCAGTAGTTTTCACGCTTATATAACCTGCCGAAACACATTGGAGAAAGATCAAAAGAGGGAAAGATACAAAGCTTGAAGCTTTTGTAAGAGGGTTACATTACCATTTAGATTGATAGTTCCAGCCCAAACCGTAGCGTCTATCTGTTTAGGCACAGGAAATGCTTCTCCCGTTAAGGTTTTCTCGTCTACTTCACAGTTTCCATCAACCACAATTCCATCAATTGGTATGGTTTCGCCAGCTTTAACTGCTACAATTGTGTTAATCTTAACCTCATCTACTTCAACTTCTTCTCCAGTCTCTGCTATTATTGCCTTCTGTGGAGCTAAGCTCATTAGAGACTGCATCACCGAGGTCGCCTGAGGTTTCAATTGCCACAATCATTACATCAGAAATTACAGAAGTAACAACTTCAGCTTTAGACCATCCTTACAACAACAACAACAAAAAAAAGCAAGAAACTTCACTATAGTTTAATAACATAAGAGATGCTTAGTTAACAAACCCTGTAGCTAGCTCTTGTTTCGAGCCATTCGGCTATGGTGAATAAGAACACAACTGTTGCAGCCTCCATGAAATCTTGCATTGCAAGTGTTGCAGCCACTGTTTGATGAAATTGGATGATCAATTTATTAGTCTATTACATTTTTCAAACGAACAAAAATAATAATTAAGATTCCACAAAAGGAATTTAATTTGAATTCACAAACTTGGTTTATACTGTATGATTTTTCTTTGTTAACCGGGAGCTCCTAAACCAAAATCCCAACTAAAACTAACTCCGTAATCAGTCAATGGCTTAAGTCAACTTTATAATCAGTTGGAAGTTCTGAATTAATATCTTCTCTTTTGTAATTTTTTTCCCTTCAATTATTTGTTGCTCTTTCAGATTTTCTTTTCACGAGTTCATACTTATAAAAGTACTTTTTCCATTTTTGAGTCGTAGAAGATAAGCCAATTAAAAACCACTTATACGGTTATATTCCTTCTATGGCACGTAATTGCAACTTTTTAAAAAAATAGATATAAAATTTTATAAAAATGAATAAGTAACAGATCAAGAATCTCACGAATCCTTTACTTTCTAGAAAATAAACCAAAAATATAAAATTTCCCCGAAGAACCAGACAACTAAAAATCGATCATGAAAACGACCATTTTTTCTGGTAGCCACATATATATACTTCTATAAAATGTTTTATAATTAAAAACTGCAAGTTTTTCTTTTCATGTTAAAAATACAAACGTATATATATATAGCATATGTTATTTAATCGTCAAATAACATCAAATCGTACTTAATGAACCAAAATGGATTTTTTTGTAAAGAGGACTGGGAAAGGTGTATCTTTTTTCTCCATATTTTCAATACGCCTTTAATATTTGCATTATCTACCACAACAACTTTCTGAGTCTATCACATGTTCACTTTAGCTATATCCGAAGAACAGATTGATATTTTCTGTATCCTATTACTCATATTCAATTTATATACAACGAAGATATAAACTATAAACTCGCTTTGTTTACTTCTGTAACTTATAATTTTAAGTATACAACAGAAAACAAACTACTACATTTACTTATAATACAGGAGTTCTATTCTATAAAGTAAAATTGGGCATATATCAATACTATGTTATGATATTTCCCATATTTATTATTTGTTGAAATAAAACTAATGGGAAACTTTTCTAAAAGGTTTCGTGGAGTGCTACGTTTGCAGGAAAGCAGACAAGCAGTGTATAATTTCTTTTTTTAAGTACCACAAAAGGGGGCTAATGCTAGTTTTAAGAAAATTATATGTCTATTAATATGACCTTAATTAATATTATTACTTTCTTTATTTTTTTATTATAAAAGGGCCTTTATAGTCTTACTAGGACCAAAACTTGATTAAGTTTAAATTTCTATTTTGTTGTAACCAATACTGCATGGTAGTATTAGCATATAACTAACAAATTAACTATCTCAAAAAAAACTTTACGGTTACACGTAAATTTTGAATCATGCGGTAAAAAAAGTTAATAATAAGAAGATGAAAAGTAGTATTACCGGTTATAATGATTAGGATGTTGACGTCGACCCTGAGCCTTCTTACAGAAGCAACGGCTTTCGCAAGAATCGGAAAAATACCAAAGACAACGGCTGCGACAGCGACCCAACGAAGAGGCGGGTATACAAATTTGAAGACGGAGACGAGGAGGAGTAAGCCGGAAGCCACCGCGAAAGGGCTTGGCCATTTATTCTTGAAGTTGGTTTTTCCGTCTACTCTCACATTTGCTTCTAACCTAGCTTGGTTCAATGCCTTAGCTGCACCACAATTTTGTTTGGAACTAAATTGTTAAACAACCCATTAATATGTGAGAAAAATTGATTTAAAAATAGTTCTTTTTGTGATGGAAAAAATTGTTATTTTAACTTTTAAGTGTAGTATGGAATATGTTTTCTGTCAAATAAAAATGATAAAATATAGTTACGTAACGAGTATGATCCACTAGCAATAAAATATTCTGATAAAAAGATTTGGTAAATATCTCGACAGGCCTTTTCTGAAAACATTTTTTCTGCAACATGTTTTTGGAAATTAAAACTATTTATGATGTTAGTTAGATATTAGTATATTGTTTACAGAATACACGTGACATGTGGTACGTATGAGTGAATTATATATAATATATGCAAAATTGTATAAATGCTGTAATTTTTTTAATTTGCTAGTTTTTAGATAAAGTTTGAAAAATTAGTATTAGATGAACGAAATTCACGATTGTTGGTTAGATCAACTGAACGTATTTCATGGCAACAAAAAAAATACTCCTGAATATCGTTCGGCTAGAAAATCGTGAAAACTAGCAAATTGAAAAAATTGTAAATAGCGTTCGGGTACAGAAAATCATGAAATATCGTTCGGCTAGACTATTTATAGAAAAATCAATAGTTTTTGTAGTAACGGTTTGCTCTTTTTTACTGTTGGAAAAAGAAAACAATTAATTCTTTTTTACCCTTTAGCTGTATTAAAAATTTTGACTTCTGGTTTTGGTTTTATTGTAGATTTTAGTTACCTTTAAAAAAATGAATGGTTTGTTTTAGTTTAAGGTTTTAGCTACAGTTTTTCTTAAAATTAATTTATAATAAGTTTTTGCTTTTTATCATGCATTTCTTTTATTTTTAGTGGAAAATACTTAAATAAATATTTGAAAATTTAATAAGAAATACAGAAAATAACCGACAAAAATGCATGTACTTAAAATATTGATCGATAATAAATAATTCTCTTTTTTAAATAAATATTTGCAAAAAAAAAGGAAAACAAATCGATCAAAGGATAGAGTTTCTTGAGGAGAAAATCGCGGTTCTCGATTTTGATTAGAATTGGTAAAAGCTTCAACAAGAAAATATGAAATCCCCTAGTTTATAGGATAACCAGTTCTCCTAAAATCTTGAATAGGTGAGTAACTATTAATTTTATCTTTCTTTCGAAAAAAAAGAAAAAAAACTATTAATTTTATCCCAAAAAAGGATGAGTAAACTCTTAAGAAAGAAAGGCAAATTAAGCGTTTGCAGTAGAAGTGACTTGTTGGATTACATAGAAAAAAGGAAATTAGTGACCAAAAGGTGGCGTTTGCGTATCAAACCACCCACGCGAAACAAACTTTAAAAGCAGAAAAGAACAGAAAACGAAGTGATTTTTTCGTGTCAAGTGATTGTTTTATGCTTTTGAACAATATTTATGATTGGGTAAAAATAAATAAAAACTGATTTAAGAGAAGAATGAAATGATTACTGTAACGCTTTACCAATTTGGAAGGGAGTGATGAGGTCACTGTCGTGGACAACGATCACGGTTCTCGTCGGAACGATGACGGAATATTCCTTAACGCCGTCGAGAGACTTGAGAATATTCTCGATCAAAGGAACCTCCGATGTGCAACAGATCCCCAAGACATCGAAGTAGCTCTTTTGCCACTTCTTCTTTGCCTTTTTGTCATCTTCTTTGTGCTTGCCCTCGTTCTGTGACGCCATTTCTGCATCAAATGTTTACGATGTTACGAATCTTAACAAATCACATCGCAAAAAGATATTATTTATGGCTACTTTCCACTTTTTTTAGAGGAAAAAAGGAAGAAAGCAAAAAACTTTTAGCGAGGATGTATAAGGCGAGAAAAAGTATATTGAATATTGTGTTTTCTCTTTTTTGGATATTGTGTTTTCTCATTAGAAAAACTGAAAGTCGAGATTAGGCGAAAAACTTTACTCTCATTGCTTAATTCGGGTTACGTAAAATATTCAATTTAGGAGGAGGATGACGAATCAGATTTCAGTTTTCAAGAAAATCGATGTGATGAATCAAGAAGAGAAAGAATATACCGGATAAAGGGACGAGAGCCAGTCGCACTGAGCTGAGGCCGGTTTGGTGTGAGAGGTTTTGGAACGTAGAGATGAAGGTTTGTGGTGAAGAGATCTAGAAGTGGTAGTTGCATATATATATATAGAGGGAGATAAGTAAGAATGTTAGATGAAATATGATTTGTTGATTTTCTTTTAATTTTTAAAATTATCTGATTTTAATTATAATATATATATATATTTATAACGAACTCTTTCTTTATGAATTCGTTTGACCAACAAGATTTCCCTGATTTATATTTAGTTTTTCGAAAAAATTGTTGGTCATTTAATTTACCAAAATTCATATTATATTTGACGAAAATCTTGACAAAAATCTTATTATTAAGTTAAAATCGGAACTGTTAATTCAATTACCCATCACATCAATTTGAGACACGGATATTACTACACTTGTAAAAATAGTTAGAAACAGATTTAAAACTGTAAACAGTTAACGGTTCCGAATTTTATATTTCTTTTTCCAAAATTACCAACTAAATTCAAAAATACTTAAGGGAAAAACAAATCAGTATATGAGTGGTTTTCAAAAGTTTAGATCGAAAGCAACATTAAATGATATACGAATCATTGCTAAATTTATAAAACCCTTTCCCAAACCTAAAGGTAACAACTTTTTTTCATGGTATTTATATTTTTTTACTATGTACATTTCGTAAAGTTCTATAGTCATTTGTTTTTATATATCAATTCATATATTCCTTCCTATTGATAAGCCAGTTCCTATTTGCAAGATGTAATTTCTTTTGTTTTCAATAATTTCCAAATATTAAGAATTATAATATTATTTCAAATTAGATTACATTTACACTATATAAGAAGAGAAGAGTGTCTCTCTCGACGGTTATAATGCGATCCAAATGACCATCGCCATCTTTACCTTCTCAACACATTTCTTCACCATTTCAACATTAAATCCTTCACTAATCGTAAAGAGTTTGTGGTGTATCTCCCCTATCAATCATGCTGCTTCTTTATTCTGATGTTTCTCCAATTTTTGGATGGTTATTTTCAGTCATTGGTAACATTTTCAACGGATCTTTCTCCTTAAGATATTTTTTTATTTTCTTTTATGTTTGGATTAGCGATTTGGGATCGGTTTCTAGACTGTGTCATCTTCTTCATATGGGGGATGATTCTAATCATGGGCAGTAGTGTGGTGAATTTCAATGAGATAAACTATTTTCTGCCTTTTATCTCCACATTAGAATTTTATGTTCAATGTGATGATCAATTCTGTAATGGTGGTTGTGTTCTATCCATAACCACTTTATTATGGAAACAACCACTATGGAAACCACCATGGAAGAAGAAACGGTTTAAAATCAAAATTCTTTTGTTGTATGGCGATATTCGTAGAATCGTTGAAAGTTAGCAATTCCAAATTTTATTTTTATCCAGAGAATCAGTAAATTGGGTTATCAATGGAAGAATATTTATAGTTCTTACTTGGATTTTGGCCAATGTAATACACCAAAAGAAACATGTGTTTGGATGGGAGATACTCAGTGATGAATATCGCATTAAAAGTAATGCGAATGTGAGGAAGGAATCAACTGTTTACTTCCTTTGTTTTATGTTACTATTATTTATTTTGTTGTATTTATATTCTTTTATGTAATTTCAATGTAACTTTAGATCTTATTTAAATAAAGATAGATGTTAAAAAAAAAAACATGGAGAGTTTGAGGCGCTTATCTGGGCGATGGATTGTATGAGTATTTTACAATTCAGAGAGGTTACTTTTGCAACGGATTGTCTGGAGCTGGTGACGATGGTGTGTGAACCAATGCTTTGGCCGGCTTTTTCGGTGCATCTGGACGAATTTCGGCGCTGTCAAGATCTTTTCGACAGATGTGTGATTGTGCACATTCCCCGATCAACTAATACAAAAGCGGATAAATTAGCAAAAAGTGCTAGATCCTATCCGTCAGGCGTAATTCATGTGGGTGTTGATACTCCGACTTGGCTTGTCGAGTCGTGTTAGAACTTAGTTTACTTCTGTTGTCAAAAAAAAAAAAAAGAAGAGAAGAGTTTGAGGGGTAAATTGGATCAAATATTTGAGAGTATTTCAATTGTTTATAAAAGTTTCTTATTAGATTTGAGATTTGTAAAAAAAAAAAAAATACCATTTTTTTGGAAAAATCATTTGTACAAATTATGTAAAATCTCATTTTACTGAAAATTAGAAATTTCATATATAAAATATATCAAATAGGATTAGTAGAAATTTTGAATTTAAAGTTGTGAACAGAAAAGCATGGTATGAATCTGAACTTGAAATTGTAGTTGCTTATCTTATATATAATTAGCCAAGTTCTTTCCTCATTTTGCACCATCTAATGCCACGTGGCGTCCTTATTTTGGATCTAAAAAAGAAAGAAAAAATGGTGTGTGGTGGACTCGAACTCGGATACAAAGAGTATTAAACATACCTATAGCTATATATAATTAGTCAAGCTCTTTTTCACTTTTCACCACCTAATGCCACATGGCGTCCTTATTTTGGGTCTAAAAAAAGAAAGAAAAAATGGTGTGTGGTGGACTCGGATACAAATAGTATTAAACATACCTATAGCCACTAGACCATGTTGTTTCATTGACAATGTTTACAAAAAAAAAATATAAAAAATATTATAGTAAAAATGTCTTAAAATTCTTCCCTGATTAATCTCTGAGAAATCTCCGGTTTTTTGGTAACTGGCTAGGCTCAGATCCACCGCCCGACTAATGCTCAGCGAGTTCCTGAACCTGGGTTAACACTAACAAAAATACATTCTTACGTTAAACAAGTTGATGGGAAGTGAATAAAGAATTCGAGCAATAATACATTCCAATAACACTAACAAAAAACTATTCGATTACAAATCATGGTTTACTTTAATTTTAGATTTAGCAACTTTTTTATATATATAATATAATAAGTGCGTAATATTAAATAATGAGACTTTAATCCGAATAAAAAAAATAGAATTGATCTATTTTAAATTGATTAAAATGTCATACAAGAAAAGTTATAATATCCAACGGTTTCCTATGGAGAATTGTACCTTCCATCAAGAGACAATTCACGAGTTTTTTTATTATAAAAAGAGACAATTCATGAGATCGTCTATTGTCACATAAATAATTTCAATATTTGAATGTAAAATATAGTTTTTATGAGTAAAATTTGCAATAAAAAGTTTGATGAGATATAGTTCTAGCCATGAAGAAGTGAAAAAACTAAATCTTGCAATTCTCAGCAATTTATCTTATATTAACATAAAAACGTGGAAAAGTTAAAAAAATGAAAAAGATTATCATTAGATAAATAAAATCGAAGAAAATTAATATTATTATATTGATACAAATAAACACATAAAATAACAATAATTATTACCTAACTATATAAATTATATTATATATTCAACACATAAAATCAAAAATAAGACAAACATATACCCCGTGCAAAGAGGAAGAAAAGAGAAGCCATTATGGTTAGACATCATCTAGGTTCTGAGAGGTGTTCAAATATTGGATAAAGAACTATCATCTACAGATTACAAATAAGATAGTGAGATATCAACACGAAAGAATGACGCGTAACCAATGGGTGTGAAAACGCAAAAGAAGGTAAAAGGAATATCAAGGATTAATTCGCCGATTTGTCTGGAACAAATAATGTATTCTTAAAATATACATAAACAGACAAATAAATATTAAAATATTCTAAATTGCGTAATTTTATTAGAACTAAATATAATACTAATGAAATAAATATATAACCAACGAAACACCACCCCGCGCATACGCAGAATTAGCAGCTCTACTAGTATATATAAGAAGGTGAAAATGGTGAAGCAGAGAATGGAGGCAATGCTTTTCACAAAGGCATACAAATCATCCCTAAGATTAGGCATGCGGTTTCGGTTAACCGAACCGAACAAGTTTTTTCGGTTTTCGCTTAACCGAAACCAGAAAAAATCCTGTCGAAATTAACCAAAAAAATTCTCGGTTCGGTTCGGTTTTCAAAACCGAAATTAACCGAATTTTTTTTTTCAAAAATCAGTTTATTTCGGGTTTTTTCAGTTAGTTCGGTTCGGTTAATTCGGTTAATTTTGGTTAAAACCGGTTTAATGTTGGTTAAAAGAAACCGGTCTAATTTAAAAAAAAACGAAAACCGATCGGTTTGAACTTAACCGAAATTTTCGGTTAACCGAAAAAAAAAAATTGCCGATTTAACCGAATAGTTTTTTTCCGAACCGAATCGTTTTTTCCGAACCGAATCGTTTTTTCCGAACCGAATCGTTTTTTCCGAACCGAATCGTTTTTTCCAAACCGAATCATTTTTTCCGAATCGAATCGTTTTTTCCGAACCGAACCGTTTTTTCCGAACCTAATCATTTTTTCCGAACCGAACCGATTTTTCCGAACCTAATCGTTTTTTCCGAACCGAACCGAACCTTGAAAAAACGGTTCGGTTAAAAACCGCAGGGCTACCTAAGATAGTCGCGGAGAAAGATGGGAGACCGAAGTTGAGAAGACAACATTGGGAGTAACACCAAGATAAAGAGAGTCAAAGAGAGGGCAAGCACTTCCGATCACATTCCACTGAATTAAAGAGAAATTGAACGATGAGAGAAGGAAAGTCATCGACGTGAGAATTTTGGTTCCATGGAGAATTTTGTAAAGAAGAATAAAGAAGACGACGAAGAAGAATCAGGAAGAGGACGAAGAAGAATCAAGAAGACAACGAGGAAAAAAGGAATGATGAGTTGAATATTATGAGGTTTCTGTTTATAAAGAGGAAACTATTTGGAACTAGGTAGTTTATTTAGTATTTTTTTTTTTAATACTGATTTTAAAGTTTATTTAATTGTGTGGTAGTTTCTATTTCTAAATTTTTCTTAGGAAGAATGTTATGATTTTTAACTGTTTTAATTTTTATATTCTAATTCTTAGTGTTTTGTTTTTCAACGTCAATTTGGGTAAAGGTAATGGTGCATTGATTTGTAATTTGCATTTATATTATAGGCAGATCGATAACTAAGAATGTTAGATGAAAGATGATTGGTTGGTTTTCGTTTACATTTTCAAAATTATCTGATTATTGAATTAAGAATATATTTATAGTGCTCTTTTTTCCTATGAATTTATTTGATCAACAAGAGTTTTGTCAAGATTTTCGTGATTTATATTTAGTTCTAAAAAATCCTTCTGGTCATTTTAATTATGATTTACCAAAATTCATTTTACATTTGACAAAAATCATGTTGTTAATTCAAAGTGAAAACTATTAAAACAATTATCCATCACAGCACTATTGAGAAACGGTGGTTATTACTACACTTCTTTTCACTTAACAGTGAAAACAGTTAACGGTTCCGAATTTTATATTTCGTTTTCCAATATTACCAACTAAATTTAAAAATACTTAGGGGGAAAAAATTAAAAATACCACAAAAATTACATATATCAGTATATGAATGGGTCTCAAAAGTTAAGATCGAAAGCATCATTAAATGATATATGAATTATTGCTAAATTTATGATACCCTTTCTCAAATCTAAAACTAGCAAAAAGTTTTTTATTTTCAAGTTATAATTTCTTTTGTTTTCAATATTTTCCAAGTATTAGGAATTATCTATATTATTAATTCAGACAAAATGGAAACTTTATTTTAAATATATTTAAAATTATTAGATTGTAGATATTATGGTAACAAAATATGCAAGAAAATTTGATTATATATATATATATATTTCATAAATTTTAATATATAATAAATATTAGATACATAACATATTAAATTAACAGATTAAATAATTAAGTTTTTTTGCTGGTTTCTTCGTCAAATTATCCAAATTATAATTATCTGATTCAGACAGATTAATAAACAGGTTAACCTACATTATTTTTGTAAATGTGAAATTAGATAAATAAAATATTATAAAAAATAAAATAGTATAATATATAATATTTAAAAATTACAAATATGAGTATATATAATAGAGAAACATATTATATAATCATACTATAACTATGTAATTAATACAACTTATATGGTATTATTATCTATTTCAAAATATAATTATTAATGTATATTAAATTATAACTTCCAAAAACATATTTTTCATAGAAAATAGAAAAAATAAAAAGAAAAACCAACTAAAATCTGATCTTATAATATACTAACACTATATATTACATTTATATGTACAAAAATAAAATTTTTATCACACTTTTAAAATTCTAAATTTGAAATATATATTATCAAAAAAATATATAAAAAGTCCCGTCCTCAAGACGGGATATAATCTAGTTAAAATATTTTAAATTATATTACATTCACACTATTTAAGAATTGAATGAGGGGCATATTGGATCAAATATTTGAGAGTATTTAAATTGCTTTTAAAATTTTCTTTTACTGGATTTGACATTTGTAAAAATTCTGTAAAGTAACGCTTTTTTGGATAAATCATTTTGTACAGATTCTGTAAAATCTCATTTTACTGAAAATGAGGAATTTCATCAATAAAATTTATCAAATAAGATCTAAAGAGTTTTTGAATTTGAAGTTGTGAACAAAAAAACATGGTATGAATCTGAACTCGAAATTGTAGTCTCTTATATATAGGCACATCGATAACTAAGAATGTTAGGTGAAAGATGACTGGTTGGTAACAGAAACCTATTAAAGATAGAGAATCCGGTTAGCACCCAGGTTCGGATCCATAAGTAGTGACAATTGCCTTTTTTTTACATCTTCGAAATTATCTGATTTTTGAATTAAGAATATATTTATAGTGAACTCTTTTTTCCTATGAATTTATTTGATCAACAATATTTTTGTCAATATTTTCGTGATTTATATTTAGTTTTACAAAAATCTTGTTGGTCATTTAAATTATGATTTACCAAAAGTCATTTTACATCTAACGAAAATCTTGAAAAAAATCTTGTTGTTAATTCAAAATCGGAACTATTAATTCAAAATTACCAAGATTTTGGTGATTTATCTTTGAGCAAAATTATATTTATAGTTCTAACAGTTCCGATTTTTATATTTAGTTTTCAAAAATTATCAACTAAATTTAAAAACATTTTGGGAAAAAATTTAAACTATAACAAAATTTAGGTATATGAATGGTTCTCAAAAGTTAAGATTGAAAGCGGTATTAAATGATATGCTAATAATTGCTAAATATATAAAACCCTTTCTCAAACTTAAAATATGAAATTGTTTTGGATTTGTTCGATAAAAAAATAGTTTCAGGAATTTAAAAATTTTCGGTATTTATATTCTTTTACCATGTAAATCTCGAAAACGATTTTTAGTCATTTGTTGTTAACTTGTTATATATGAATTCATATGTTCCTTCCTAATTGCTAGGCCAATTCCTATTTTCAAGATGTATTTTTTTTTGTGTTCAACTCTAAACCAAATAAATTTGTAGATTTCTAATCATTTTCTTTAATTTATTATTATTAAATTATTTATTTAAAAAATCAAATCCCAGATTTCTTAAAATCTTCTTGGATTATTAAATCAAATCCAAAATCAAATCTGAGATTTATTAAATTCTCTTTGGATTTATATATAGGCTCTGTTTGGACCATGATCGTTGCGATCAGTGATAGCAACAAAAATAATAGCTGTAACAAAAGAAAATTCTATGGTATTTAAATGAAAAACAGTCACCGGCAATTAATTACAATCACATAAACGAAGATGCCGCTAGCGCTGATATTTTCAGCGTTGGGTTTACCCAGATTTATTTGCCGCAGCGATTGAATAAACAAATTGGTGTTGTCTTGCCAATGTTGTATTTATTTTGTTTACAGGTGTAAGTTTGATCTGCTGTGATCGGTGCCGAACATGTCATATTCAAATTCTCTCCATTTATTAATCTAATAAGCCTCCTAAAACGTTACTTTAAAATCTAAAATGTACTGTTATTAAAAATATTTTAAGTAGTGGATTTTAAGAGATTTATTGTGATTTTAAAATTATTTGGTGGGATTTTTAATTTAAAAATCTAAATTACACGATTTTAGATGAAATTTCAGAGTGATTTAATAAAAATCACAACAACTTTTTTTTTTTGAAGATAATCACAGCAACTTTCTCAATTCACCTAAAATCATTTAAAATTTTATTAAAAACCAAATCATCTCAAATTATCTCAAACAGTATATTCAATACACCCTAAGTATATTCAATACACCCTAGCTAACTAACTAATTAGTAGTTTAGTACTAATGAATAATAGAAAATGCTTAAAAGAAAAGTATTGAGATTAGCATGTTTGAAAATAGGGCGAGGATAAAACTTGTCCGATACGTCACTAGTTTAAACACGTTATTAAATAATATATATATCTAAGAATTGGAATTATTGTTATCATGATTCTTGCTAGTAATTTAAATAATAATAATAATAATAATAATAATAAGTGAGCCGAAAAATTGATCAACCGGGGATTTAATCTCGTGACTCGTGAGTGAGAGACACGAAATCAAAGTTACTAAGATTTTAGTGGAAAACAGCAAAAGTGGAATGTCACAAAATGGAATCCATGTGTGATTCCTCATCTAATTGCTTTCTTTTTTTTGTTTTTTTGGGTACAATTTTCTTTGGTTTATTATTTTTAAAACTATAATTAACTATACATTCTTTCAACGCAACGCACCAATTGTCTTCTACTTTCGTAGATTATCTTTTAGTATATCTTTTATATTTTCTTATAAATTAAAATTTCACATGTCTGAATATTACAAACTTATGCTTGACCTAAGAAAATGGATAATCAGATCATTTAAAAGGCGTGTACAGACTATAAAGCACAAAAACTTGAACTAAAACAATACACAAAGTTATAGAACATGCATTTTATGATATCATTAATGAAGTATGGAAAACATCGAAATACACAGTATCACTTAGCTTGAAGCAAATCAACGCTCTTGAGAATGTGCATCACAGAGCAGTGCTGAAATAAATCATGAATAGAATTTGTCTTTGAGTCGTGTACTAGTATTTATAATTGAATAACTGGTTTTCTCTTTTCACCATTTTCTACTCTCTATCTCATTACGTGGGGTTTTATAAGGACCATGGAGCGTCAAGCCCTAAGATATGCAACATTGTATTATATGTCCAACGAATTTATGTGAGAGATCGCTCAGTACTTCATATATGGCGGTGTGTAGAGAATTAAAATAATTGATGTGATTAACTATAAAGTACCAATTATTTTTATAAAAATATATTATGACAAACTCTAAATCTAAACGTGACAGAACATGGAACAGTTCATCAGGATGAGTGATCAACTATAAAATATTATTTTAATACTTTATATAAATAAGGAAAAAGATATGCAAAAAATATTATATTTAGCTTGCAAACAAGTTAACAAATTTTGTGAGTTTCTTAGAGTCACACACCGGTCAGCAGATAGAAAAAAAAAAAATCCGTAGACTACAAATGAGAATAGAAAAACACAATCCATGCAACCGAAATGTTACAAAAAAGTTTATATAACCAACCTATTAAAAAATATATATATACAACCGGAATGTTATAAAAAAAATGTATATTTTGGAAATAAGATTTATCTTGTTCAATCTGGATAAAACATGTAGTATAAAAGGGATCCGCAAGTCTATCAATTTGGTATGCATAGATAGGTTGCATGTTATTATTCTTGTAAACCTTATTTACATCATAATGGAGAGCCATCAACCACTCTAGTGTCGCCACCACTAAATCCAATGAATGACAGAAGAAGATGTGAGAAGAAAATACATTTCATCACGTCATTTAGCTTATAAAAAAACAAGAAGAAAAAGGAGAAAGAAGTCCGGTAAACTTCTCTCTCACCATAAAAGTTCACAAGGGATATCTAAAGGGAAATTTTCAACTTCATTCCTCTTAATCTCTCATCTCCTAGGCTAAACGAAATACTCGCGAACATACCTGATTGATGCAGAGACCCTTTATCCGTGACGAAATTCCCAACTCACAACTATACATACTTCATGATTCATCATTTTCAGTCGATCGTCTAATTAACTTTGGCATCTGAGAGCCATTTGTATATATATAAAAAAAAAATTCCTCTCAAGTGGTCTTTGACCCTGCTTCTCCTGTATGCCAAAATGGCTAAATATGTGACACATAGAAAGAATCCAAGGTGTCCTCTACGAGACATCTCCTCATTCCACCACTGGACGACTTCCTATCTTTTACTCATCAACTATTCCTTTTGAAAATAGACATACCTGATTGATGCAGAGACCCTTTATCCGTGACGGTCCGATAAAATTACACCCAACAATTATCGATCAATATGAGTGGGGAAGACAAGTGCCCTGTCGAAAGAAAAATAATGAAGCCAGTAAAAAGCTGGAAAGTATACGGGGTCTAGTGCGAAAAACGTGAGCAAGTATGTGCTGATGAATTTCATATACGTAAACATGAATTTACATGTGCGGTTCTCTATTTTCAGATTTTATAAAAAAATATTTCTAGCTCTAAAAGATATATATCATAAAGTTTATTATGTTTGTTGAGACCAAAAGACAACATTTATCTTGAAATTGTTATATATTTATAAATTTATAACTTTGGAGATTTTCAGGATCGAATCTGATTGACAAAATGACATAAACCAATCATGTATGTGAATATGATTGACAACATGAAATAGGTTGACGTGGTCTCATTGACCGATGTCAAACATAATAATACTAATAGCCCAATCCGGCTACATTTAAGGCCCATACACCTATTTATTATACATAAGGGCAGGCCCCAAACGAAGGATATGACGAATTAAAAATGAAACATATTACTGTTGATGCAACTATTTGCATTATTTTCAAATATATTTTAGTTAAGAAAAATATAAGATTTTGTAGTTTTAGGGTTTCGATATTTCATATAGATAGGCCTTAATTTTTTAATATATATAGGCTTTTATGTTTAAATTTAATATGTTGTTATTAATTTTGAGGTATGGTAAAAAGAATGATAAGTTTTCTAAACGTTCATAATCTTTTGTGCATTCTTTCTATAATATCAACCGAAAAAGGTTCATATAAAACATTCATCAAAGTTTAAAATTGTGTAGTTGTGTGATCCCTAAACAGTAAAAACTAATTAATTAATATTTATTTGTATCCAACATATTGGCATGTGGATATTATTTATTTCATGTTTCAGTTATTGTGTATTTCTTTAAACTTGTGATGCAATGAAGCATATAATATAAATAAATTGTACGTAGATAAAGAGCCAGAACATCACATATTAATATTTCTCAAAATTAGGCTTTGCATTTTATTATTGTAAACGGTTTTTAGTTGTTCTGTGTAATCTATACAAAGATTAAACAAAAAATTACAAACTCATTAATTAGAGTTAAGAGATGATCGGTAAATTTTTGGAAATTTGGTTTGCTGCTAAGGCATGATCAGGATGCACTAGCAATTTAACTAGATTTGTAAGATGCGTAAGCCCTATTTGGATCCTCTTTTTTTGAGTATCCAAGTCTATTATGCCTACGTATGTCCACAATCTTGAAAATTAGTAATTGAGCCAATGCTTTGTCCTACGTGAAGTCGCCTATTACGTTCGTAGCAAGGTTCATAAATTGCTACTTGCCAAGCCAATACGAACGCCTTGTCCTATGCAGACAGTGTAAAAAGCTTTGAGCCTTTGATGTTGTAATTTTCTACGCAGCTATGCATTAATATTATATGGATAGATTGACATATAGTTCGCTGGAAACATTTTCAGGTTCTAACCAATAACTTGTTCAAGAGTTGACTCCCAAAATTATAGTAGTGTATCTTCATTTCAAAATCCACCAATAAGTATGTTGTTTTAGTAAAGATACATAAGAGCATTTTTTCTCATATAAGAGCATCTTTAACGCTGAAAACTTGTTGATACCCAAAAAAATAAAAAATTCTGAAAACTTGTTAGAATTTCTTTTTAAAAAGATTTAATATTATTATTTTATTTTAATATTTTTAAAATAATTAAATTATTATCTAAGTAATATGTGTTCTTTGAGCTTTTCATTAGTTTCTAAAAAGTTCTCAAACAAGAACTCTTCTCCATTCTTTCTCAAGTTTTTTTTTTGATATTTTAATTGTGAAATATTCTTTCGCAAGTTCCTATACTAAATGTATATTATCATTTAGAGATTCGTTATTAAAGATAATCAGTCGTTAATCGAATATATATTACAATGGCATATATCTTTTTGCTAGATAGTAGTATATTACCCTATATCATAATCTTATTTATCTGGAAATCGGATACGTACTCCTATTGGGTTAATTTTTCTTTCCAATTTTCAAATATATAGAATAGAGAAAATAACTCAACTAACACACATCCTCCGTCCAAAATTTTGAAGTGGTGGAAGAATCACTCGAATTAAAGAATTTTTTTAGTAAAATATTAAATTAAAAATTATATTTTCGTTTAAATATATCGAAAAGGCAAAATAAATTGGTTGGAGTGACAAAAAAAAAAAATATATAACATGCATTGGTGGGGGACTGGGGGTGACAAAAAAAAGAAACACGTATAGTGGGCAAGAAGATTTGGTTGAGTTGGAATTGTAATAAGAAAAATAGTCTTCCTTTGTATTTCGATAAGTGATTGTACTTATATTCGTTCTACCACCTGAGACACTATAATAATAGTTCCTGAAACTTGGGAACTTTTTCTAATATAGTAAGTACTATCACCCTTTTCCCTTGAGTTGAGTTTGCATGTAGAAAACATTTCATATTCAGACTTCATTAATCACTTATACAATTCATAATTTTCCATTAATGATTTGATAAGTTTCTTTTGGTAAAACTCTTTAATCCAATATCTATGAACTTTGTTATATTGCAAACTTGTTTAGCAGATGTATGTAAATTTAGTCTATGTTATTTTATTTTTTTTGATAAATAACTAGTCTACATTTTTATTTCAGATTAGGTTTCGGTTAGTAATATATTTACAATAAGAATTATTTCATAGTTCTTTTAACAAAAATTATTTCAAATTTGATTTTAGCATAATCGTTAAATCTAAGCATGTAACCAATGGATTTTTAAAAGCCTAGGTGTGGCTAAGATCTCTTAAATTACGTATATAAATTATTACACGAATATGAAGTAAAATATTCTTGGATATGTTATCGTGATGCATTAAAATAAACATAAATATGATTTTGAAATATTACTAATGTGGATACCTATCTTTTATCGATATACAATTTTTATTAGAAAGTTGATAAAGTGGTTATGAAAGTGCAATGCACCCAAGTACCAACGAGGTGGTCAAAGCTTAATTATATACTTAATTCGTTAATTATTATCGCAATGGTATCTTTATCAAAGAAAAGCATATCATTTAATGATCGAGAATATAAGATATTCTTACTTTGAGATATATGATAGAATTGATGCAAAGTAGTAAACCAACACATTTTTAACTTGTAAGATTCACCTTCATCCGGTTGGATATATCTAGAATTCTACCATAATGCTTTACACGTATATTAAGATTTTAGAATCAATTATTTTGGTCGTCCATCATAAAGTTTTCATAATTTCTAGGGAAAACTGTCATTCTCCACACCCTCTACAAACTTATACATCAAATTACACCCCCGTTTTATTTTCGATCAAATTGCACACCATCGACAAACTATCTATCAAATTGCACCATTTTTTTAAATTTTTGGTTTGTCTCTTGACTTAACCAAGTAACCCCGTGTTTTAACCAGATATTGTGAACAAACCGAAAATAAACCGAGATCTCTCTAACTCATACCCGAATCCAGTATCCGGGTCATAACGAAGTCGTGTTTTTTCCGGTGAGTGATAAAAAAATCCCAAATCGATTTCTATTCCCCAAATCATCTGAAATATCGAATCACATATCAATTTGATTGCCTATCAATTACTTGGTTACTTGGTTACTTTCGATTGCATTGCCGGCTTTTTTCGTGGCGGCGTATAAACTCGCCGGTTGATCTGTTTTGTCCTTCTCGGAGAAAGGAACTTTCGTGTTGAGCCCGTAGACGGAGCTAGACGAAGCCCAGACGATCGCCGGTTGCGGATTTGCCGAACGTGACGATCTTGAAGAGCTTACGGAGCAATTCGACGTCGTTTATGTCTCCTTCTACGATGAAGACCCCGCTTCTCTCTAGCAGAGCTTGCCTCGCTCGTTTCAAGGAAGGATCGTAGTAGTCGTTGAAGTTGTCGAGCCCGATAACGCCGTCTCCTCGGCTTTTTAAAGCGGAGGAGACGTGTGTTCCGACGAAACCGGCTGCTCCGGTGACTAAGACGGTGATCCCGTTGTTTGAGGTTCAGATTCGAGCAGTCTCGGAGGCGTTTCTCCCAGGCGGGTCCTCCGTAGCTGTAGGTTCGTAGTGAGCGGCGTGATGGATCGGATTGGGAGGGGTTAACGGACGGTGGAGATCGGAGGAAGAGTATGGAGATGAGACAGAGGAGGAAGAAGGAGAAGAATGCGAACTTTGTGAGAGACGATTGGAATCTGAGACGATGCAAGTATGAAGATTTCTCCATCTTGAATATTATCTTTTATTAGTAATATATATTTGAGGATCAAAGTTTGGTTTACAGGGTGTGATAAAGAGAGTGTGAATTATAAATCGGAACATGGGGGATTGAAGATTTCGAGATCCAAATCAAAGAAGAAGAAAGAGAGTCAAAAACAGATGTTTTTTTATATGTTTGACCTGGACAAAATTTAGAAACAGTGAGACTTTCTGTAAATAATTGATAGGCAATCAAATTTACCTGCAAAAGATTCGTTGTCATGTATAAAGATTCACCGGAAAAAACACTAGACCCGATTCGGGTATGAGTTAGGGAGATCTCGGTTTATTTTCGGTTTGTTCACAATATCTGGTTAAAACACGGGTTACTTGGTTAAGTCCAGAGACAAACCAAAAAATTAAAAAAAGGTGTAATTTGATAGATAGTTTGTCGATGGTGTGTAATTTGATCGAAAATAAAACGGGGGTGTAATTTGATGTATAAGTTTGTAGAGGGGGCGGAGAATGACAGTTTTCCCTAATTTCTATTTTGGAATTTGGACGCTTGCATATCCACGTTGATAACATATGCCAAGTACTGCGGAACCAATCTTGATATTTTCATTGTCTTTGTCAATATCCGAACGACAATTTGTAAAAAAAATCAACCAGCCAATTTACACAGGAAACACCATTTTATATGCCAATAGATTATTTTCACAATCTATATCGATCGATATATATACGAATATATCATTAAGCAGTAATAAAAAAAAGCGTAGGGCATGACGTTAAATCACTCCTTTCTCGGATTCACTTAATTTCTATCCCAAACTTCTTTACTTTCGTATAGACAATTAAATTAGTGTACACCATAACTCTATAAAAAACTTCGTAAACAGGCTATTGGAGTACATATAAAATCATCAAGAAGGAGGATTAGTTAGACTTGACCCGAATTATCTCCTGCTAACAAAAAAACTAACTCGATACTATATTTTCTATTTCAAACAAAGTCTTTTAAAGTCTCCGTCTCACTTGGAACAATGTTGAAGCCACAAAATACAAGCAACATAGACAATAAAATCAATCACCTCATAATCTAGGCCAGTGGTACCAAGTACCAACATGTTAAAACATACTCTAATTTTACCATTTGTTTTTGGAGTAATAAAGAAATCATGCATACGTGTACATATAAACACATATATATACAAAATGATTCTGAATAAGTACATAATATTTCCCTCCGGAATTAAAAATGGTGGACAACGTCAAGAGACAAGTGTCTTATCATGATATGTACACAATGAAAAACACAATGAGGTTATATAGTGGACATACGATTAAACATTAGCATATGCTATATAATATCTAAAAAATAGAGATACAATTTTATATATGCACGTCACCAGATACGTAAATGGCAACGCTTGTAATGGAACTGGTGGAATCAATCACTAATTTAGAGGAAAAATGAAGCAAAGTTACATTATCTGGAGATAATTTGTGCGAGTCATTGGTGGAATTAGTGACATTTTCAAAGATATTCTATTAGTGGATTTTTCTTTTAAATGTATGCATGTGATGGAAAAGATTTAGTTATGTTTTTAGTTGTTTGGAAGTATTGTTGAATTATCTTCTCGTTCAAGAAAAGTTACCTGGCTAAAAATATTGTCATCAAATACCTAGTCACCTTATATCGTGACGTTGAAGACCAACCTTATATCGTGACGTTGGAGATATAAGGTCACGATATCACGATCATAGGTTCTAAAGGTTGGTCTTAGCTTTTGACATATATATCATCCTTCAACATAATAGTTCCTTATTTAATATTAAAAGTCTATATGAACAGAAAAAATAGACATAATTTGTTAAGAACAAAATAGATATTATTTGAAAAGATCTTATAAAATACTGTGAGTTTTGTTATGAGCAATGAGGATCCACGATTTAATTTTCTATTTGTGAGTTAGTTTGAGGAAAAATGAAGGAATGTTCAAAGGTAAACGTGGAGTTCTTGTTCCACGAATTCCTCGGGGCACAAACTGATCGAAAGCTGTTTCTAGGATCATGTTCTTGCGTAAGACTTTTTCAAATAAATCGGGGCACAAAAGACAAGTTTGGGCTAGGTTTAAGGGGTAACCGGGCCCCATTATGACTAAAACAAATTCTCCTAACCATTTGGGTCACCTTTGTATCTTTCTCACAGAAAGTTCATTTCCCTAAAAATTTGAAAAAAACCCAAAATATATAGAGAGGTGACTTATCTTTGGATCAGATTCTGTGGGGTTGTGTGCTATTGTGACTTGTGACTTGCAGCTGGAGGCTGGATCCCATTTATTCCCCTAGGTTATGAATCATGTGTTTGCGTAATATGTTAGTTTGAATAAGTCTTTGTTGACTCCACACTTGTAGGAGTAGTTGTTTAGTGTTATCAAAGACACGTTGCACATGTTTGTTCTGTTTCTTAGTGGTAGAAAATCCTCCGTGTGATAAGGAGGTGTGGTTGTTTCGCTTTGGCTATTTAAAGGCCTTGTTCAATAAGATCAGAAGTAAGCTTTTGGTACCAAACCGTTTGTGCAATACTTAACATCTGGTATCAGAGCAAAAATCCGAGAGTTGTGAGTTTACAGAAAAAGTGAGAAATCATGTCAGGTGATACAGACATGAAGGTGGTGACGACGATACCCAAGTTCGATGGAGATTTCGAACATTGGAGCATGCTGATGGAGAACCTCATCCGGTCCAAGGAATGGTGGGATCTGATTGAAGAAGGCTACGTTGAGCCAGCAAGAGGAGTGGTCCTCAACGGAGTGCAGAGACAAGAGCTTGCCGACAAGAAGCTCAAAGACTTGAAGGTGAAGAATTACCTGTTTCAGGCGATTGACAAGTCCATCCTCAAGACGATCATTCAGAAGGATACTGCCAAGCAGATGTGGGATTCCCTGAAAACAAAGTATCAGGGAAATGAACGTGTGAAGAGAGCTCAGCTTCAACGTCTGAGAAGGGAGTTCGAGATTCTCGAAATGAAGGAAGCTGAAACCATCACAGAGTATTTCGGAAGGGTGCTGCTGGTGGCCACAGACATGAGGAATGTTGGAGAGGATATGCCGGACAACAAGATTGTTGAGAAGATCCTGCGAACACTCTCTGAAAAATTCACCTACATCGTGTGTTCCATCGAGGAGTCTAATGACATATAGAGTCTTTCGGTGGATGCTCTGCAAAGTTCTTTGATGTGTCACGAACAAAATATCGTGAAGCATGCCAAAGGATCTAGCAGCAGCGACAATATCCTGAAGGTGACCTCTGAGCTCAATGAATGGAGTGGAATTCGAGGAAGAGGAAGAGGAGGTTCATCACGAGGCAGAGGCAGAGGACGAGGAAGACAAGGCTTTGACAAGTCCTTGATTGAGTGCTACAAGTGCCATAAGCTAGGACATTTCCAATTTGAATGTCCTGAAGCTGAGAAGCAAGCGAATTATGTTGAATTCAATGAAGAAGAGGAACTTCTCCTTATGGTGCATGTGGAACTCAATGGATCCAAGATGGAAGACTTGTGGTTTCTTGACAGTGGTTGCAGCAACCACATGACCGGCAACAACAAATGGTTCTCTGAAATGGATGGAAGCTTTCGCCATTCAGTGAAGTTGGGAAATGGTGCTCGCATGGGGGTACAAGGAAAAGGTAGCATCAAGATCAGAGTGAATGGTATGATTCAGGTCATACAGGACGTATACTTTGTTCCGAAGCTTAGCAACAACCTCTTGAGCGTGGGATAGTTGCAGGAGAGAGGTCTGGCTCTGCTCATACGAGACAATGTCTGTACTGTAAGATCTATCACTCGGCAAGAGGGCTGATCATCGAGACTGCAATGAGTACAAACCGGATGTTCATAATCATGGCTCAGAAGGTGGGAACAGACACTTGTCTGCAAGTCGAAACTGCAGAAGATGCTCACCTCTGACATTGCAGATTCGGACACTTGAGCTACAACAGCCTACACCAGTTGAGTCATAAGAACATGGTCTGGGGACTCCCTCACATCGAAGCAACAAAGAAGGTGTGCAAAAACTGTTTGGTGGGAAAACAGAAGAGAGGATCTTTCCCAAAGAAAAGCTCATGGAGAGCGACACAGAATCTGCAACTGATCCATGCTGACATTTGTGGACCAATCACTCCTGCATCAATTGGCCACAAAAGGTACATTCTTACTTTCATTGATGATCATAGTAGGAAGATGTGGAGCTATATCATCGCTGAAAAATCTGAGGCATTCGGAATGTTTAAAGAATTCAAGGCTAGTGTAGAGAAGGAATCCGGTCTGTTGGTGTGTTGTCTCAGAACTGATAGAGGAGGAGAATTTTGTTCCAATGAGTTTGACGAGTTTTGTAGGACTCATGGGATCAAACGTCAGCTTACTGCAGCCTACACCCCCCAACAAAACGGTGTGGCTGAGAGAAGAAATCAAACAATCATGAACTTGGTTCGAAGCACTCTAACTGAGAAGTAGATGCCAAAAGTTTTTTGGGCTGAAGGAGTCAGATGGATAACTTATGTTCTAAATCGAAGTCCCACCGCAGCATTGGAAGATCAAACTCCGGAAGAAGCCTGGAGTAAGATCAAGCCAGATGTGAAACACTTCAAGGTGTTTGGCTGCATTGGTCACGTGCACATCTCTGAGGCAAAAAGAACTAAGTTGGACGACAAAAGCTGCAAGTGCATTCTCTTGGGGTTCAGTGAAGAATCCAAAGCTTACCGCATGTACAATCCCATTTCAAAGAAAATTCTGGTGAGCCGAGATGTTGTCTTTGAAGAGACAAAGAAGTGGGATTGGGGAAGGAATGATGTGAGTAATGCGAATGCAGACTCTGAGATGCTTACTTGGGAAGGTCACGAGTTTGGAGAAGAAGAGCCTGTAAACAAAGAAGCATTGGCTAATGAACAAAATGGAGAAGAAGCTGTACCAGCACTTGCAGAAGAAGAGCCTGAAGAAGAGCCTACAGCAGATGATGCAGAACCGGTCACAGTTGGTAGAAACAGACGACGTCCTGCTTACTTGCAAGACTATGAGTGCAGTATGATCACAGAAGAAGAAGCCATGGCGCACTTTATTGGTGACACGATGGCATTACAAGCTGTTGCTGCAACTGGAGATCCTATTACTTATGACGAAGCGGTGGCGTATGCAGTATGGAGAATAGCTATAAGGGCTGAGATAGACTTCATTGAAAGGAATCAGACTTGGGAGCTTGTCGAGAAGCCTGCAAACACAAACATCATTGGTGTTAAGTGGGTCTTTAAGACAAAGTACAATGAGCATGGGGAGATAGACAAGCACAAGGCAAGGCTGGTCGCAAAAGGATATGCACAGAAGTTTGGGGTTGACTATAATGAAGTCTATGCACGGTTGCAAGATGGGACACAATACAAATGATCATTGCAGTAGCCGCATATCAGAACTGGAGTATCTACCAGTTAGATGTCAAGAGTGCGTTTCTGCACGGTGAGCTGCAAGAGACTGTGTTCATTGATCAACCTCAAGGTTTTGTGAAGAAAGAGAGCGAGGGGAAGGTGTATAAGCTGAGAAAAGCACTCTACGGCTTAAAACAAGCTCTGAGGGCTTGGTTCAGCAAGATCGAGAGTTATTTCATCAGGGAAGGATTTGAGAAGAACGAATCAGAACACACTCTGTTCATCAAGGCTGGAAAACAAGGTCAGATTCTCATTGTGAGTCTGTATGTAGATGATCTGATCTTTACAGGAAACTGTGAGAAGCTGATCAATGACTTCAAGGAATCAATGAAAAGGAACTTTGATATGACTGATCTCGGCAGAATGAGGTATTTTCTAGGCGTTGAGATACTGCAAAGAGAAGAAGGAATTTACATCTGTCAGAGGAAGTTTGCCAAGGAGGTCCTAGAAAGGTTCGAAATGAGTACTTGCAATGGCGTGAACAATCCAATTGTTCCAGGGGTCAAGCTGTCTAAGAAAGGAGGAGGAGCTGTTCTTGATACCACGCTTTACAAACAGATGATTGGGAGTCTGATGTATCTTACTGTCACACGACCAGACCTGACCTTTGTGGTGTGCTTAGCAAGTCGTTACATGGAGAATCCAACAGAAGCTCACTTTCAAGTACTTAAGAGAGCTCTAAGGTACGTAAAAGGCACAACAGAACTTGGTATAATGTATAAGCGTGGAGTTGGCAAGGAGTTTCTTGCTTATACGGACAGTGATTACGCTGGGGATCTGGATGATCGAAAGAGTACATCTGGGTATGTGTTCATGTTAGCTGGAGGAGCAGTGTCGTGGAGCTCAAAGAAGCAGTCTATCGTGGCATTGTCTACTACGGAGGCTGAATACATTGCATCTGTATCGTGTGCAACACAAGGAGTCTGGATGGCTAGAGTGCTTGATAAACTTGGTGAAAGTCTTGAAGAGTGCATCACGATCAAGTGCGACAACAGTTCAACCATTCAGCTCTCAAGGAATCCAATTCACCATGGCCGTAGCAAACATATCGAAGTCCGTTTTCATTACTTAAGGGAGCTGACTGGAGAAGGCAAAGTTAAGTTGGTGCATTGCGGTACACAAGATCAACTGGCAGCCATCATGACCAAACCTGTGAAGCTGGAAACGTTCGTGAAGCTAAGGGGAATGCTCGGGTTGATTGAGGTACCAAAGTAAACTGTTCTTGCTTACGGCAACAACAGTTTAGGGAAGGAATTTGTTAGTTTGGATAAGTCTTTGTTGACTCCACACTTGTAGGAGTAGTTGTTTAGTGTTATCAAAGACACGTTGCACGTGTTTGTTCTGTTTCTTAGTGGTAGAAAATCCTCCGTGTGATAAGGAGGTGTGGTTGTTTCGCTTTGGCTATTTAAAGGCCTTGTTCAATAAGATCAGAAGTAAGCTTTTGGTACCAAACCGTTTGTGCAATAGTTAACATTATAAATATATATCGAGCTTTATATACGTGCTCCAAATTTATCATCCTTTGTTGATGTATCGTGCTTAGACGCCATGCAAACTTGTTTCCTTCATATGCAGAATAATAAATGAGAGCACTCTAATTGTCAGCCACAAACAAGTAACAAGTTCAGGTTAGGCTTATATATGGTGGATAACCAATCGCAAATGTATGCCACAAACAATCCTAATTCTTTTTTGAGTTTTCATTAAAATTTTATTTATTATTATTATTATTATTTTAGTACCAATCGAATTTTAGATATTTAAAAGTAAATTCTAGGGTTAAAACTTTTTTCTTTAAATATGCAATATTTTGATAAAGTGATTATGAACTTAGTAATTATGCAATTTTCTAAAATTATTTTAGTAATTATCTCTAATAAAAATAAAAGAAGTTTTAGTAATTAGAAATGAACCTTTTGAGATAAGGAGACATCCAAGACACAGTTTTTTTTTTGAAACACAGCTGATTTTCATTAACTAGAACTCCAAAGTACAGCAACAAAGAGAGGGAATTAGACATCCTCTTAGGTAAAGACAAAACAAACTGAAATACATGGAAGTTAAACTGGATAGATTCTCCGAAGAGCTGGACAGCAGATTCCAGACTTGGCTCGAATGTGTCAAAAGGAGCATCACGGTAAAACCGGAGCATAGTAACCTAGTCACCTTATATCGTGACGTTGAAGACCAACCTAATTAGAACCTATGATCGTCATCAAGACAGATCCCATTGTAGCTTCTGATCCAAAGAAACCACAAGCTAGTACGACAATAAAGAAGTTGGAGTGGATTCCCAATATTTCACATGGGAAGAGTCTACCACATAGTGTTAAACACTGAGGTGGAATGGTTCTCTCCTTAGAGAAGGAGGAAAGAGCAAATTGTCTCATCCAAAAAGAGAACATTGCTAACAACTTCAAGAAAGCGGTATTTGGCATTGAGCGTGATAAACCTACGACATTGGCGCTGGTGAACAATAAGAACCTTCTTATTGGAGGGAATCCCCTACCCATTGATTTAAAGATAGAGAGTATGATTACCGAAGGTCTTGAGGTCTGGTCGAAAGAAACGGAAGTAAAGTCTCCGTTCATCGACTGAGATACAATGGCCAAACAAGCTCTGGGTCTTGGATGCTTTAAGTTTGGAAATATGGGCCATGATGGACATGAGTTGGAGGACCGCCCATTGCGATAACAAGATGGGCCTGGCCCATAAATGTGGAAACTACTAGGGTTTGTGACTTTCCTGAGCGGTCGTGGCGAAGTGGCGGCAGTGAAGATGCAAACGAGGTACCTCGGAGCAGCAAAGTGATAAACGGAGATGGAAGACACGTCTACAAGATTCATTGGAAAAGGTGGCGGCAAAGGAGGGCGGTTCATCCGAAGGTGAAGGTGAGATGAAGCACGGGCTGTCGGAACCAGCGGAGGGAAAGAGGGGGTTGTAATCACTGTCCTCGGGAGATCCACAAAACCCATCTAGAGATCCACCGGAGAGAGAGCACGGTCGAGAAGGTGGAGTGAAAGCGGATTGCTATCTCGGTGACAGAGCCCCGACGGAGAGAAGCACAGAGGCTAAAGACGAGCACTAAAACTAAAAAAATTAAGAAGCTAAAGAGAGGAAACAGGGGAGGCTCCGATCTCGGACGGCAGACCCCAGAGAAGGAGATCCGTTCCGAAATCGGACCGAAGAGGCGGCTAAAGTTTGGTGTCTCGGGTGTAGTGCCTGGGAGAAAAACTACTTTTTTACTCTTTTTTTTATATTTATGATCCAAGACACAGTTATAAAATCAATTTCGAGTAAATAATTCATGATAATGTGTTTTCATCAACCAATAAACTGGACTAGACCACCACAACGATTCATCAAATGCAACTATGACTGCTCCTTTCACGGCGCTAGGACAGAGGCGAAAGCAGGATGGATTTTACGAGATGAGAATGGGATATTCTGTGGTGCAGGACAAGCAAAATTTAGACAACCGGGTTCTTACTTTGGCAGCTGAATGTAAGGCGTTAGTATTAGCGATGCAATACTGCTGGAATCGTGGCCATCGACGCATTATTTTTGGAGGAGATTGCAACATATTAGTGGACATTATTAATAAGAAGAAGCTCAACTTTGACCTACAAAATGGGACAAAGGACGTTTGGGATTGGTCAAGGAACTTTGATCCAGTATTGTTTGAATGGTGTCCAAGATTACAAAATCAGGCAGCTGGTACATTAGCCAAGGCGAGGGTGCCAGGCAATACTGATAATTACTATCATCCTTTTGTACCATCTATAATAACTATTCAGCTTCTCATTATATCTAATAATCATAGTTGACAAAAAAAAAAGTGTTTTCATTGAATGGGTAATAGAGAAAAAAAGTTACATAAAAAAGCCTCAACGAACCAAAAACGGTTAATATGTTGTGAACTGAATGTTCTGTTGTATATTATTATGAAGACCAAAGGTCTTTTTATATAGTGGTTACACCATGTAGAGAAAATGTAATTATCCTTTTACTACTCATAACATAAAAAGGAAATATTCCATAAACCTATTCCTTGTCTATAAAGGAAAACATCTAATTATACTAAGGACCGGTTATGTTAATAACGTCTATATGGATCGGTCTATATTGAGTCCATTAACCAAACGGTTCATAACACTCCCCCTTGGACGAAATGACCGAACCCGATGCAACCAAGGATCTTTGTAATACGCTTGGGGATGCTGCCTCATTAAAACCTCACTAAAGAAAAACCCAGTGGGACAAAACCTTAGTGAGGAAAGAGTACAACACGTATTACTCCCCCTGATTTAGACATCCCTATAAGTCCTTTAATCGGCGCATGCCGATCTGATACACCAGCTTCTTGAGCGTGGAAGTTGGGAGCGACTTTGTGAACAAGTCAGCTGAGTTGTCGCTTGAACGGACTTGAAGCACTTGTATTTCTCCAGCCTTCTGGAGATCGTGAGTGAAAAAGAATTTTGGCAGAATGTGCTTCGTCCGGTCTCCCTTGATGTATCCATCCTTCAGTTGAGCTATGCACGCAGCATTGTCCTCATGAAGTACGGTCGGTTCGTCCTTTCCATCTGTCATCCCACAATCTCGTCTTATGTGCTGAGTCATCGATCTCAACCAAACACATTCACGACTGGCTTCATGAATTGCCAAAATCTCTGCGTGATTTGATGATGTGGCCGTGAGCGTGTGCTTCATGGATCGCCATGAAATTGCGGTTCCTCCGTGAGTGAACACATACCCTGTCTGAGATCGTCCATTGTGTGGATCCGATAGATAACCTGCATCAGCAAAACCAACTAAACCTTTGTCGTTATGGCTAGTATAAAATAGACCCATGTCCTTCGTTCCTTGTAGGTAACGAAGTATATGTTTAATCCCGTTCCAGTGCCTCTGGGTCGGACAAGAACTAAATCTTGATAGGAGGTTCACGGCAAAACAAATGTCTGGTCTAGTATGACTAGCCAAATATAATAACGCACCTATGGCACTTAGATATGGCGTTTCGGGACCAAGGACTTCTTCATCCTTTCTTATTGGACCAAACGGATCTGTGTCCGGGCTTATGCTCCTTACGACCATTGGGCTACTCAATGGGTGAGCTGTGTCCATATTAAATCTCTTGAGTACTTTTTCAGTATATGCCATTTGATGCACAAGGATTCTGTCTTTGACGTCCTCAAGCTGTATTCCCAAACAGAACTTAGTCTTTCCTAAGTCTTTCATTTCAAATTCGGCCTTTAACAAATCAACTGTTTGGGCGATCTCTCCAGAGGTTCCGAGGATGTTCAAATCATCCACGTATACTGCTATAATCACAAATCCTTTGTTTGCAAACTTCTTTATAAAGATACACGGACTGATGGGATCATTTTTATATCCGGATTTAATCAAGTACTCGCTTAAACGATTGTACCACATGCGCCCACTCTGTTTCAGTCCGTATAAGGATTTAGTTAGCCTAATGCAGTGTTCTTCTCGAGAACTTTTCTTATCTTTGAGCTCAATACCCTCTGATAATCGCATATAAATATCATTCTCCAGTGGACCATATAAATAGGCGGTTACTACATCCATTAACCGTAAATCCAATTTTCTCTTATGGCCAGACTTATCAGGAATCGAAATGTCGTTGCATCCACCACAGGGGAGTATGTCTCCTCATAATCGATTCCTGGTCTTTGTAAGAATCCTTGTGCCACAAGCCGTGCTTTGTGTCGAACAATCTCTCCTTGTTCGTTTCTCTTCCTCACAAAGACCCATTTATGTCCAACTGGGATTATATCTCGAGGTGTCCGAATTATGGGACCAAAAAACCTCTCTCTTCTTTTAAAGAGTTTAACTCCACGTCTTTTAAGCCAGTCTAATCGGCGAGTGCACACTAAAATGGACGTGGGTTCTAGATCCTCATTCATTACATCAAGGGCTACATTGCATGCAAATATTTCATCGATGTCGACATCTTTTCTGTTCCATTTGGATTCCGGACTTAACAAAATTTATCGAGATCTCATTGTTATTTTGAACTTCAGGACCAAGATGCTTGGCGTCCCGAGCTTCATTTTGCGGTACCTTAGGCTCATCTGTGTCCGGACCATCCACTATCTCCTCGGTTTGAATTTCAGCACCTTTCTTTAATTTCCGAGGAGTCTTATCTTTGGAACCAATAGGTCTCCCACGTTTCAAACGGGGTCTAGACTCTGTAGCCACTTGCGGTCCATCATGGACATCAATTCGTATAGGTGCATTCACGGCTGGTATATACGATTTAGTTACTCTCTGCGGGTCAGCAAAGGAATCTGGCAATTGTATAGCTAGCTTTTTCATATGAATAATCTTTTGGACTTCCAAGTCACTTTCTTAGGTCCGAGGATCTTGCCAATTTAAGGATATATGATTCCATGAGAGTTCTTTTACCAGCCGGTTCTCACTACCTAATGTTGGAAAAATGGACTCATCGAAATGACAATCCGCGTACTTGGCCTTAATCAAATCACCGGTAGTTGGCTCTAGGTACTTTATGATCGTGGGTGAATCATATCCAACATATATTCCCATCCTCCTTTGAGGTCCCATCTTAGTTCTCTGTGGTGGAGCAATCAGTACATAAACTGAGCAACTGAATATTTTAAGATGGGATATGTCTGGCTCTTGACCCGTAATTAATTGGGAGGGGGAATATTCATGGTCAATTGATGGCCTGATACGGATTAATTCTGCGGCATGTAAGACTGCGTGTCCCCAGGCTGATACTGGAAGCTTTGACCTCATGAGTAATGGTCTAGCGATCAGCGTTTGATGAGAGATTCGGCCAAGCCGTTTTGTGTATGTACATGTGCCACGGAGTGTTCCACACTTACCCCCATGGACATACAGTAATCATCAAAAGCTCTGGAGGTAAACTCACCCGCATTGTCCATACGGATGGTTTTTAAAGGAAAGTCTGGAAAGTGTGCCCTCGGGCGAATTATCTGTGCAAGGAGTCTTGCAAATGCCAAGTTCCGTGTTGACAATAAGCATACATGTGACCATCGTGTAGATGCATCAATGAGGACCATAAAATATCGGAACGTCCCACAAGGTGGGTGGATTGGTCCGCATATGTCTCCTTGAATTCTTTCCAGGAAATTTATTGTTTCCTTAGTCACTTTTACTGGTGACGGCCTTACTATCAATTTACCTTGTGAACATGAGGCACAAGTTTGAATTTTCGGGATCACTCTCCTTTCTTTCAAGGCGTGTCCTCTCGAGTTTAATATCAGTTTCCGCATCATTCCTGACCTGGGATGTCCCAGCCGGTCATGTCATAAAGTGAACATATCCGTAAAAACTTTGTTTACGGTGGCATTGGCTTCTATCATACTGATTTTTATGCAGTATAAGCACGTAGCTATAACAGGTATAGTCTCGAGGACTTTCTTTTGACATTGGGCGTCGTCTTTAACGATCTGGAGAAATTCTCTGTTTTCTCCGCCCATTGTTTCCACATGAAGACCATTCAGACGAATGTCTTTAAAACTCAATAAGTTACGATTTGAGTCTGGGGAAAACAATGCATCTGGAATTTCGAGATGTGTGCCCTTAGGCATTAGAACGGCGGCCTGGCCGTGGCCTTTTATAAGACTGGCCTGTCCTGCTATAGTCTCTACGATTGCCTTTCTTAGTTTAAGGTCTATGAAGTATCTTTCATCTTTCAAGATCGTATGACTTGACCCACTATCCACAAGGAATACGTCCATACTTCATAAAACAAGAATCATGTCTTAAAGCCTTAAATATTTTATTAAATCATAGATAAAAATCCAAAGACATGAATCCAAAGCAAATCAAAACAAGAAAGCAACATGAAAGTATAAAATCGGAAATTATTTTTCTAGTCAACGTATGAACTGCCCTCACAGTCTGAGCATTCTTCCTCATTGCACGTTTGAGGTTCTGTCATCTCTTTACGCCTCTTTATGAAGTCATCAGCTTTACTGATAATTTCTTTTGTCCTTTGTAAGGAGGTAATATAGTAGATCATTATAGTTGGTGAAAGTTTCGGCCTTTCGTGATAACACTATCTGTCTCGGATGGAATGTAGATATAGTCTTATTTAAAAGATCTCTGTGTGTTATCACTTCGCCACATAGCATAAAGCCATGTACGATTCTCAGTAGAGTACAATTGTACTCATCCACGGATTCATAGTCCTGGAAGCTGAGTCTACTCCATCCATCCATGGAGGTCAGCCATAATTTCATTGAGAATATTTCACCAAGCTTTGTCCAGAGGTCAACTGGATCTTTAGTATCTTCATACTGATCTCTTAGATCCTCAGTGAGATGACGGCGCATAATGTTTATGGCTCTTTGCTTTTGTCTTTCAAGTTCATTATTATCTTTGTAGATGCATCTTCCGAGTCCTCTGTCTTGTAGAGAAAGTCTCGTGCTCAATGACCATTCCATAAATTCGTCTCCTGAGAGATCTAGGACCGGGTATTCAAAGTTGTTAACTTTGGCCATTCTTTCATATGCATCAAAGTTGACGTCAGCCATCTGAAAACGTTTAACGAATTTCAGTTAGGGGCTTTTAATAAATCCGGACCTTAGTGGTAATGGCCGGTTTATATATATATGCATATAGCATGTCCGATTTTAATACTTCATGGTTTCAATCAATTATGCAAATCAATTAATTAAATCATGCAACCAATTTTCTATTATGCTATTAGCAATATTAATCAATTTTCCTTTTTGCAAAATTAATCATAAGGCAATTCATTAAAGGGATAAACCAATAAAGGAAATTAAACAAAAGGGGAAAAGGATATACTTAACACTTTCCTTTTTACTAAAATGAAGGGATTAAGGTTTTCCTATTTGGATTAGGATTAGGTTTAGGATCGATTTCAACCTAGCTTTTTCTCTAGGGTTTCACGATTTCAACTATGGCCAAAACAAGCATGCACAAATCGATTCTAACAACCTAACTCATACAATCCGATTTCAATCAATGATACATGCGATTTCTATGCTAGTCCAAATTCGATTTTAAGTGATTGATGCAAGCAAGTTCTCATGCGATTTTAAAGCAGGTAAATAAGCAAGCTAATGAACTAATTTAAACATGCAATCAAGATCACAAATCGATTCAGCAAACAAGCAAGGCAATATTCAAACAATCCGATTTTAGGGTTTCATAAGCTTAAGTCCGATTTCAAGGTGGGTTTGAATATAAGATCAAACAAGTTTATCAAACAACCGATTTTAAACTCATGATATAGCTTAGGTCAATGTTCGGTTTCAAGGTTTTAATAAGATCAAACAAGTTCATGGGAGCAACCGATTTTAGGGTTCAAGTTCATTAATGTCCAATTCGGTTTTGCTTTGTTCTTAGTTTAGGGTTTTACCTTTTTCTTTCTTTTAGATTTGAATTGGAATGAACCGGGAGCTAATGACCTCGGAAAACACAAGCTGAAATCGGATCTCCTTGGTTTATTTGGTGGGTCGTCGTGCTCTGTATGCGTGCGTGAGAGCGCGTCCGATGTCGCATCGATAAGCGGTTTTCACCGGTAGATTCGCCTCGTCGAGGGCTTCGATTTGATATCTAGATCGCCTTCTGGTTCCTCACGGTTTGAAAGATATGACTCTTTAAAGTTTCGGCAGCTACTCAGGGTCTCTAGGGTTTTAGGGTTTAGGAGCTTTCGTGCTGATAACGTGTTGTGAACTGAATGTTCTGTTGTATATTATTATGAAGACCAAAGGTCTTTTTATATAGTGGTTACACCATGTAGAGAAAAGGTAATTATCCTTTTACTACTCATAACATAAAAAGGAAATATTCCATAAACCTATTCCTTGTCTATAAAGGAAAACATCTAATTATACTAAGGACCGGTTATGTTAATAACGTCTATATGGATCGGTCTATATTGAGTCCATTAACCAAACGGTTCATAACATAATATACATTTTTCTAATAGTCAGCTCTAAATCAGAGTCTGCTCAAATCCAAGCCAAACCACTTTTTTAGTTTTTTTTTGTCTGTGCCATTCAATCACAAAAACCTCTGACCATAAACATTGTCAAAAAAATAGATGAAACCCTTCGAAACTCTTGGCCCATTAAAACAGATTGGGACTGAATTAAGCTCAATGGGTTTTGAGCAAAAAAAAGTAAATTATGCTATAGGCTAAATCTATTAATATCTATGTCTTGACAATAAAGTCCATTGGGTCAGCCAGAGGTGAGCCCAATAAAAAAGGATTGAGAGTGAGACTACTTCTATACCTAATGGTGTTTTCGTGATTAAGTCAGACAATGAGGGACAGGATGAGAAATCTCAGGTATCGAGGCACTTCATGATATCTTTTACAATGTGGGTCCAGTTCATAGCCTTTTGCTTTACAGGCCGGTCCTTTCTTTTTGGTGCTTTTCCTAAATTCTTCCAACGTATTTTCCCACTGCCTATGCTCATGAAATTACGCAAATGTCCATGTCTTTGCTATGGCTTTCATATGAATATTACAATACATTTCGTCCTCGTCGGTGGGTCCATAAATTCAGATTTTGATCGATGACATCTACATAACGTGTGGAATGGGAAGAAAGAAAAAAAACATACAAGCAAAATATTTCATTATCAATTGGGTCCGAACGTAAATGAAGTGGAAATTGCATCAATATTGAGAGTGGCAATACCGATAATAGATGCGAAAAGCGAGGACAAAAAACGAAAAAAATGTAAGTCGTAATCCGTGTCCCGACTATTCATAGGCATATTATTCGTAGCTTTAATTAGTTTAGCTCTTCCACCACCTCCATTTCCATTTACTTTATCTATCTTATGTTTTTTTGCATACTTTTCTTTTTAAATATTTATTTATGTTTTTTTTTTTTTCTTCTGCTTCTGTCTTCTTCTCCTTCTTGACTTCTCTCTCTCTCTCTCTCTCTCCTTCGAAATCCGACAGTCATTTTGACCGTTGCTTTCTCCAACGTCTCTCCTCCACAGTAATCCTCACGCTCCTCTAGCTTCTTTTGACCGTAACACAACCCTATTAGGTTTTTTTCTTTTGTCTTCTCTCTCTTTTAAAACCTCTTTTTTTTTTTTTCTGGGTTCTTTCATTGCTTCTTCTTTTTTTTTAACATTGTCACCATAACAAATCCAAGATTTTCCACTGTTTCTCATCTGGGTTTCTGTCGGTTTTCAGTAAATTTCACTCCTTTTTTATATAGGAAATTAACGAAAAAATCTGTGCATGGGTTTTAGATTTTTTTCTTGAAGAGGGTTTAAGACTGAAGAGCTTTTTGTCTTGTAAATTAAGCAAAGAATCTTCTTCAGACATTTGAGAAGAAGAAAAAATAATGTCCATTTTTCTTTCTTCTCAGTTGTTTCAATCGGTTTATTGATCTGTGGATTTGAAGCTTAAAAGGAAAAAGAGCAGAGAGAAATGGGATGTTCTCATTCCAAGTTAGACGACGAAGAAGCAGTTCAGATCTGTAAAGACAGGAAACGTTTCATCAAACAAGCGATGGAACATAGAACCAAGTTTGCTTCTGGTCACATTGCTTACATTCAGTCACTTCGAAAAGTCTCTGATGCTCTTCATGACTATATCGAAGGAGACGACTACAAGCCTCACGAGTTTGTTCCGAGTCACGACTCATTCGTCACTCCGGTTAAGAGAAGACCACCGAGCAGCCGCCGTAGCAGCAGCAGGAGCGGCGGTGAGTTCATAACGATTTCGCCTTCTTCTATGACTCCGAATCCTCCGAAAATGATTCAAGACAAGCCGAGATCGAAGGTGAGAGCGAATTACTTGATGGCTAACAGAAGCAAACCGGTTCGTGTCGAACAGAGGTCCCCTGAAACGTTTCGTGTCGAGTCATTTTCACCTCCGAGTCACCAATACGGAGAAACTGATGGTTTCTTTGGGATGAATATGAACATGAATATGAACACTTCTGCAGCTTCTTCTTCTTCGTTTTGGAATCCGTTGAGCTCTCCTGAGCAAAGGCTAAGCAGCCATAACATTCCACCTCCTTCACCGCAGAACTCGCAGTGGGATTTCTTCTGGAATCCGTTTTCGTCATTAGATTATTATGGATATAGTTATGATAGAGGAAGTGTTGATAATAGGAGTGGTTCTGGTATGGATGATGAGATTAGAGGACTGAGACGTGTTCGAGAGGAAGAAGGGATTCCAGATTTGGAAGAAGATGATGAACCTAATGAACCTCAACCTGTGAGGTTTCAGAATCATAACCCGAAGCCAACTGAAGAAGGTAGAGGTAAAATCGATAAGAGTTGTTGCAAGGAGGAAGTTAAAGTTGAAGATGTTGATGAGAATGATGAAGATGATGATGATGAAGATGGAGATGATGATGATGATGATGTCGAGGATGATGATGGGGAGTTTACGGACAGTGGGTGTGAAAGTGAGAAGGAGGGAGATGAGAAATGCGTTGGAACGCAAGAACAGCGAACCGTTGAGGTGCCTAGAGTTGTTGAAACTACAGGGAATGTTGTTGGAGTTGGGAAAGTTGAAGAGATGAAGAATGTTGTTAATGTTGCAAAAAGAGAGACTCCAGGTTTCACGGTGTATGTGAACCGGAGACCAACGAGCATGGCAGAAGTAATCAAAGATCTTGAAGATCAGTTCACTACTATTTGCGACGCGGCTAAGGAAGTCTCGGGGTTATTGGAAGCTAGTAGAGCTCAGTACGCACCATCCTCTAATGATCATAGTGGTAAGTCGATGATAAAGTTGCAATATTAGAAATGAAATTCTTATCTTCTGAATGTTGAAGGAAGCTTTTCTTTTGTGTTTTGTAGCCATGAAAAAGCTGAATCCAGTAGCTTTGTTCCGTTCCGGTTCATCAAGATCTTCCTCTTCGAGATTCTTGATCACTTCCTCTGGTGGTTCGAAGGAGAGCGGGTCTGAAAGTAGGAGCGATGTTTCAGATGAATCTTGCATGATTTCAGGTAGCCACCAAACAACATTGGACAAGCTTTTCGCGTGGGAGAAGAAACTCTACGATGAAGTTAGGGTAAGTAACAAGAGAATCATCTAAGCAAGTAGTGACTATCTAAATCACGCTTCGTCTCTCTGTTGTTTACGAATGAACAGCCTTTCTGGTGTTGTAACAGTCTGGAGAACGTGTTCGAAGAGCATACGAGAAGAAATGCATGCAGCTGAGGAATCAAGACGTTAAAGGAGATGATCCGTTTTCGGTTGATAAAACGAGGGCTACGATCAGAGACCTAGACACACAGATAAAGGTCTCTATACACTCGATTGAATCTATCTCCAAAAGGATCGAGACTCTTCGAGACCAAGAACTGTTGCCTCAGCTTCTCGAGCTTGTTCAAGGGTAACACCAACAACTACTTCTTCCTCTTTGGTTTCTCTTAATAACCCTCTTCAAGACTGAAAAATGGTAGAATCATGATCATAACAGATTAACAAGGATGTGGCAAGTGATGGCAGAGAGTCATCAGATACAGAAACGAACACTAGACGAAGCGAAAATGTTACTTGCAGGGACACCGGTTTCAAAGCGTTACAAGAAGAGACAACAACAACCTCCAATAATGCCAGAGGCCATCAACGCACAAAGATTAGCTCAATCTGCTTTGAATCTTGAAGCTCAGCTTCGAAACTGGAGAGCCTGTTTCGAGTTCTGGATCACATCTCAAAGATCCTACATGACAGCACTATCCGGTTGGCTTCTCAGATGTTTCAGATGCGATCCTGACCCTGAGAAAGTTAGATTGTCTTCATGCCCTCACCCGATATACCGAGTCTGCATCCAATGGTCGAAGTTACTTAACAGCTTGAACGAGAAGCCTGTTTTGGACAAACTCGACTTCTTTGCCTCCGGGATGGGTTCCATCTATGCAAGACAAGTTAGGGAAGATCCGAATTGGAGTGGAAGCGGGTCAAGAAGATATTCAGGGTCAGAAAGCTTGGACCTTGTGTTGGCTGATAGAGTAGAAGAAGATGTTGTGTTGACTGCTGAGAAACTTGCAGAAGTTGCTGTTAAAGTTCTCTGCCATGGAATGTCTGTTGCAGTGAGCTCACTCGCTGAGTTTGCTATCAACTCGGCTGATGAACACTCGAAGCTTGTTAACCAACCAGAGGACGCTGCTGACGCCAACTCGGGGCAACGTCCGGATGTAAATTCCAATTCCTAATTGTTAGTTGATTTATTTTGTTCTAGAGATTTTAGAAATTAGATTAGGTTTTTGGCTATCATCTTTTGCTATCAGAAGATAGTGTTTAGATGGATGAGATTTGTATAATTAGTAAGACAAAATAGAGCTAGTTCAGTTGATTTTGAACATGAACGAGTCTTCCAATTTCGGGTTCTGCTAATACATTAAAGCAGTGAAATTAAAATTAAAAAAAAAAGCCAAAAGATCTCCTTCAGAACGAAAATCATTAAAACCAGTGACTGATCTAACATCTGTATCCTCTCTATAACTAAAAACTCAAGAAAAAGCAGAGAGATTTATCGGTTCTTTTTGCTTGTCTACGAAGAAGAGAGAAAAGAGTTTGCCTGAGAGTTACTGGTCCATAGTAATAAGAGAAGCTTTAGTTTTATTAATCTTCATCTTCATACTCCAGTTCATCGGAACTAACTCCTCCCATCACGGATAAGTAGATAACGACGGCTAGAAACTGAGCACCTAGAAAGAATTTTGCTCTTTTCTTGAATTTTTTCTCCTCTTCAGTCTTTTCTGCCTTTGGTTTGCTCTTTGGCTTCGAACCTGAACAACAGATGTTTTGCCGCATATGTGACAGATATGTGACAGATGAATAATAAGACATTCGTAAGAGTACATGATATGTAAGTCGTAAGGTTTGGATGTGTCTTACCCTTTCTTGAAAATGAGGAAGGGAATGAGTGAAGCGGAGGCGAAGGAGATGAAGAAGAGGCTTCGAGGAACTCTGACTTAAGTTTCTCGGCATATCTGACAAGGTTGCTATGTTCTAGAAGTTTGCACCGAAGCACAGATGTTTCCTGATCATGCACCATAACAAAACTACTTAGTCTTATATTGTTTTAAGGAGGCCTAGGCTCTACCCGATAAACCAATAAGCTCAAAAGTACACTGGTTGAATTCTGTAAAGCAGCTTACCGGTAATACTTGGATGGTAAAAAGTATGTGTGAGAGAAAGAAAGCATCCAAACTCGATGGCCTGTTAAGGAAAGCATAAGAGAAAACATTGTGAATCTTTTATAAAACAGCTTAAAAGATACAAATCAAGTTTAGTCAATGTGTTTGCAGTACCTGTCTTCAAAGAGAAACTTCTGCTCGCCTAACCTAGTCGACAAAGCTTCATATGCATCACTTGCCCTCTTGTATATCTGTTAATTCAATACCCTTTGAAGTTCAGTAACAAGTCCCAAAATGTTTAACTTACTTACACAAAGGCACAAAGCAAGGGTACCTGTTTTTCTCTCTGGTCAGCGTTTTCTTTGGTGAATCCTAAACGGTTCTTGGCCATGTATGTCTGCTTATAAAACAGGACCTTGCTGATCACCCAAGGAAGATCTTCGTAGTAGATCTTCGATGCAGATATGCCCTCGGTACCAACCCATATTTCATACGTGAGCGCTTCTTCGAGCCATGATAGAATAAGAGCCTTCAGGGATAGATAATCCGGAAGAGACTGAAGCTGAGAGTCAAGATTGACAATCCCATCTTTCTTCAGTTTCTCAATTACACCTCCATCTTCATTGTTGTACGCAACATATGTACCAGTTTCAAAGTATGGAAGTTCATCTATATAACAAAACATAAACGTATACATGATAACATATCTAAATCACAAATTTGTATACAATCTGGAAAGTACATTATGTAACATTACACATTGTCAACATACAAACTTCAAAGCCAAAATAATTGACTAATTCTCATATAAGCATCGGTGAACAAAACAACAAACCAAAGACATTAGAAAAAATTATGAACACTTACACTATCAGAATAATTCACCAATGTATCTTCTCTTAAAAACGAGTCCTTTAAACCTCAAACAGAAATTACTATAGCCTAAAACCCTAATTAAACTCTGATTAACCAACGAGCAAGAGCTTAATTGTACGAATTCGAACCGAGAACTGACACAATTTGAATCTCAATTACGTCAACAGATCCTTAGTCTACCAATCAAACACATCCGAGTTTCATACCGAAATACACAGTGAAGAATCGAAAAAAAAAATTGAGAAAAACCTGAATCAGGGAAGGTTGAATTGAAGGCAAGTTCGAAAGGAAGCTGAGCTAATTTCAGATATATGTAAGCCGGAAGGCAATTAGGGCAAGCTGTTGGGAGACCGAAGCAAGGCTTCCTCGTGACCAAAGTGAAATCCGATGCCTCTTGATCGCCTTCCATTCTCGTGTTTGGGGATTGGTCGTGTAAGAGGAGAGAAAACACTAAGAAAAAGAAACGCGAGGCAAGAAGAGACGATCCAGTCGGGCACGGGTTCGGGTCCGGGTTAGACGGTCAGGTTTAAAACTAGGGTTTATTAGTCCACCATCCACTTTGGGCTTTATATGGCCCATGGACTACCCAGTAACGCAATAACCAATTTGGAAGGATTGAGCTGGAAAGGGAATAACCAAACAATACATAACATTTGTTTGTATTAATGCTGAAAATAATACATCAGCCAGTATAACTAATGGATATTATACATTAGAATATTCATTGTAAATGTAAGTTATTGGTTAAAGTAGATAGATTTAATTTAAAAAGATATTGGAATATTAGTCAAACTGTATGAATGAAATTATGAAAAAGGACAATAAGCATGATCATACCGACCAACCAAAATTAAACCTTATTATCACTTCCATTAAATAAGCTGTTTACAAGGAAACAAACTAAATCACGAGAGATACATTTTAATAAAGTGCTATAAAATTATGATTAACTCGTACAATTCAATATCTTATATAAATAGTAATTTTACAACAACTTAAAAAAGAATCGGTTTATGATGGCTTCCATTATTTTGAGAAATATTTACACTGTAGTACCGGCTGAACCAACGTGGACCGGTCGGTTTCCATTAGCCGAATGGGATCAAGTTGGTACAATAACTCACGTTCCCACCGTTTACTTCTACGACAAGCCATCTGAATCGTTCCAAGAAAATATAGTCGAAACCCTAAAAATTTCGTTGAGCCGTGTGCTCTTCCATTTCTATCCTATGGCCGGCCGTCTTCGGTGGCTCCCTCGGGGCCGGTTAGAGCTCGACTGCAATGCTGCAGGAGTGACATTCGTCGAAGCTGAATCTGAAGTGGAGCTTTCGTATTTTAACGATTTCTCTCCGACGCCGGAATTTAAGAAACTTATGCCACAAGTAAACTACAAAACCCCTATCGAAACGATCCCTCTCTTTTTAGTTCAGGTCACCAAATTCAAATGCGGCGGAATAAGTCTCGGCGTCAACATTTCACACGCGGTCGTCGATGGACAAAGCGCGCTTCACTTCCTGTTAGAATGGGGAAGAATCGCCCGCAAAGAACCTCTAGGAACCAATCCATTTTTTGACCGCAAAATTATTTGGGCTGGTGAACCGCTTCCGTGGTTTCCCTCACCACCTCAGCTTGACCGCAAAGAGTTTGAGCAGCCACCGTTGCTGATCGGAGAAACGGATAATCTAAAAGAAAGAAAGAAAAAAACAATTGTGGCGATGCTAAAACTGAGCAAATCTCAGCTTGAAAAGCTTAGAAGCAGAGTGAATACAAGCGAATACGCTGATCCAGCGAGAGGGTTTACAAGGTACGAGACTGTTGCGGGGCATGTGTGGAGGTGTGCGTGTAAAGCACGTGGACACTCGCCAGAGCAACCCACTGCTCTAGGAATCTGTGTAGATACTCGTAATCGGGTGCAGCCACCTCTGCCACGTGGCTACTTTGGCAATGCCACTCTTGACGTGGTCGCAGTAAGCACCTCAGGTACGTTTTGTCAAATTTTATATTTTGGTTTGTCTACTTTGTTCAGTTGATAATATTTGAGATTTAGTTTCTCACTTTTTTGAATGAGATTTGTGTTTACATATTCATATTTTCTATCCGTTTCACTATAAATTTTATCTTAGATTAAGTTTTTTGTTTTGTTTAAGAAAGATTATTGTCTTAATTTTTTTTAAAAAATTATTGTCTTAAAACTGTACTGTAAATTACCACAAAAACTATTTAATCCACTACTGTTTAAAGTTAATAGAAAGATGTCCAAAATCAGATTAGTTTAAGAGAGTATAATACAAATTAAACGTCAGGGATATATATATACTTATATAGTGGTAAAGTTTAATTCACGTGAAATATATTACAATTTTAATGAATGAAAATGTTGTCAAATTTTAAATCGTGAGGTAACGCATCTAGCTAGTACATATATCGTTTAATGCAAGTAGTAAACAATAATATAATTTCTTACCATCTCAAATCTCAATCATCAATTGGACATATAGGCTAGCTGTAGAAGTTAAATACTTCTTGGACATTTATCGTAGGAGTTCAATTTAGATGGAAGATCTTGGTTGCTTTTCGTTTCCCAATTCTGGGAATCTAAGGTAGGTTTATATAAATAAAAATATATGTTATACTGTTCATACGAGTGGTTATAGTATTAAGGGATCCTACAAATGCAAATTCTAAATTTAGATAATTTTCTTATGCATATAGGTGAACTGATATCGAATGAGTTGGGTTTCGCGGCCGGAAAAATCAGTAAAGCCATAAAGAAGGTGACAAACGAATACGTGATGACTGGGATCGAGTATCTAAAGAACCTCGAGGATCTGAAGAAGTTTCAAGATATACATGCCTTGGGAAGCACGGAAGGTCCGTTCTACGGAAACCCTAATCTTGGACTTGTGAGCTGGTTAACTCTGCCAATGTACGGCCTTGATTTCGGATGGGGCAAGGAGCTCTACATGGGACCAGGCACGCATGACCTCGACGGGGACTCCCTGCTATTGCCGGATAAAAATAAAGACGGCTCGCTGATTCTCGCCACGTGTCAACAGGAGGCTCACATGGAGGCCTTCAAGAAACATTTTTATGAAGATATATAAGGTTATATATACACACAAGTATTCATATATTTATGTATTTTCATTTTCATTTCAATAACGATTCGAGTAGGGATTCTAGCTACTACTGTTGTGGTTCGTGAATTGTAATAATAAATACACATATATTTATATACATATAATCATAATTAGTAATTCGTGCTTTAACATTTTAACAAAAAAAATATTTTAATAGCCCGCAACGTGGTGGGCGAGTGGTAAGGTGCACTTTCGTGAAATGGTGAAGTTCACACATCCAGGATTTGATCCTTCCTTCTTAATGTTAACAACACTATGTTATGAAGTTATCAGTTGGATTTTTTTCCAATTGGTTTACCTGGTAATTAGAAATGTAAGCGGTCTGAATATTTCTTAGTATTTAGTCAAAATGCATTTCAATTCGGTATAAGCAGTATGGTTGTTCTTTGGATCTTATAGATTTCATAGCCCGTTGACGCAGCTTATGGTATCTGTTGAACCACAGACATAACAGTCCTGTTTATAGAAATATTTGGTATGATCTGGCAATCCACTTGACTTAATAACGGGTTGTTTGGCAGATAAGTTCATTGTAGCAATCCAACACAAAATTTTAGCTACAGTTTTAAATCGAATATAATTTGAACAGAATGGGGGAAAAAAATAAAATACAATTATAATAAATGTTGGAACATTAGTTAATTACATTTTGTATATTTAATTAAAAATATTTCGTACATTCTAAATTACTCCTTTCGTTTTATAAAGATAATTTGTTTTGAATTTTTCACGTATTTAAAAAAAGTTTTAATATCAAATATAATCTTCATAGAATTACTAAATTTTCAAAACAGTATCTCATTTTCTATTTATCTCGATTGTTTAATTTTCTTGATGTTTCCTTTTCTTAAAAAATTCTAGTCCATTGATTTAATCGATTACTCCATAGTAATCATCTTTTGCTTCCATCTATTATTTTATTTTACTGAAAGTTTATATACATATCAGACATTATGTTAATTGTAGAAACCTCTTAATATAGTGATTGACTAAGAGTTAATTAATGTTTTTATACCAGAAAATCTGTAGTTCAATTTCTATAAGACGAGATTCTGTAAATCAATAGAGACAACTTTACAAACAAAACAATCAAATGTCGTGCTAATAAAACTGTTCGTTATAGTGTGATTCATGTAAATTCTGACTATGGTGGATTTTGTTGAAGCGGATAGGATTATTCACATCCTTATAATTGTTTTCAAAAACTTATAATAGAAACATAATGTTTCAGACGAGAAAAAAAGAAGTTAATGTTCAAAAATTAAAAAATAATTTCCTTGTTAAATAATATAACTAAATTAAAGAATATATATATATAGATTTCTATCAAAAAAATGTTCATATTTCTTTATATTGTTCGGTTGTCCCTATGATATTCCAAGCAAGGCAATGCTGTAAGGAAAAGCAATGACTCCGGCGAACGCAGCCTTTGCCACAAACATGTTGGCCGCCTCAGTGCTATGGACATTGTCCCAGTATACATACCGTCTTCGAAATGCACAAACAGGTTTATTCGCCGCACACAGTTCTTCTCCTGATTCTACCGTACAACAACTCTTTTGCGTTACTGCAAATCCTACAAAAATGTAAAAATATGCATGATTATTTTTATTATTATATATTATTTTTGCTAAAGTATATATATATATATATATGAATTTTTTTTTGGTATGAACGTATGATTAAATTATTGGAACATAATACAATATTAGAATTTGTGATTTTACTGTAATACTATGCAAAATAGATGATCTAGTTGATCAAATATTTTTTTTGTGATAAAATGAAGATTTGTATCTATATTTTTACTTACGAAAACGAAAGGAAATGTGTGATTATAGAAAATATATATCAAGTGTGATTAGAAAAAGTTAATGGAATTTTTTTTCTAAAAGTATAAATATTTTTAGAAATGCTTTTTTCATACAACTGGATTAGTAAGCTGTCTTTCCAAAGATTTATAAACCTTTCCAAAAATTCTTTTAGTATGGGAAACCCAAGAGTGATACCTTAATGGAAAACGATTATTTTAGCATTACTATATATATAATTTTTCTTCAGAAATTTTTTGATTCAAAACTATCGAGTTCAATATATTTAGCCTTAATTTACTCACCTAAAGCAGCATATGCGAGAGGGGTTTGGCTGGTGTAAATATCAACGAAAGTAAACTTAACATCAGAGAAGTTTATGTTGAACTCTCTGACCAAAGCTTTGAGATTTTCGTTGAAAAGTTCCACCGCCTTGTTCACTTCGGCGGCGCAGCCTATACCACCTCCATGGGAGGCGATCATCCGCGGCGTGCACCCAAGTTTGCTGACCCCAAACACTGCCACCTTTCGTGCTCCTTGAACATACAATAACTATACAAATACAATGTTTCTAAATTAGTCCGTTTAAAAGCATAATTATTTAGATATAAATTAATTTATAGAAATAGATCCAATCTTCTGCATCATTTTTTTTTAATTAAGAAACTAAGTATAATGTCAAAGTTATATATAATCAAATTCGAAGGTATACAATTCCTTTATTATTTTCTTTCTATAAAAAAAAACCTTGGCGTATACCTTCAAGTAAGAGCGATAACGTCGAATGAGGAAATCAGCGTATTGATCGTAAGTGTACTTGCGTTTGGTATTGTACTTATCACCTAGCATGAAATAGTTGTTGAGATAATCATTGCTTCCAATATTAATCGTGTATAGACATTTCTTCAGTTTCTCCGGTGGCACATTCGCCGTCATAGTCATTGTCCTGTGGTTCTTTATTTGATTTTCAAAACTGATTCTCTCACCCTGTCATAAAAATAATATCATAATGCTAAGTAATTAGTTTAAGTCTTTTTAAAACACAAACAATGCTAAATAAATGATTCGTTTTTTAGGTTCACTGCCACAAAAAAAAAAAAAGAAGAGAAGCAAATCAATTAAAGTCAAATGTTCTTACCATATGGTAGCTAGTGTCTTCGAGAATTCCAGCACTGCCAGAAGCGTAGTTTATACCGGTGTGAGCTTGTTCCGGCGATGCTCCGGTGAAGGGTGGAATGTAATCACTGAATCTCAATAATTCAGCTGATAAGAAAATCATATTCAAACTCAAATATTACACAAGAAACCATATATATTACTGATATGAATGATATACACACAAGAAACTTAAAAAATGATATACATACACAAGATATCATCCAAATTTTTTATTTTTTTTATTCATTTCTAATTTTTGAATATTTATACATACAAAAGGCTTTAAAAAAAACATAACTTTATCTATCTAGCTACTACTCCTTTACCTATAAAGGAGTAAAACATAAATTAGTTAGCATTTATGGCTATGATTGGTATAACTGATAGTAAAGCAGTAGCAATATGCAGCATAAGCAGTATGCTGCTGAAGCTGTATGCTCTGATTAATATATGGTTTTTAAATGACTGGCAGAGCTGTGAGCAATTTTATATAAAATTCAAAAAATATATTTAAGATATTTATTTCTATGTATTATATATTTATTTATACTTACAATATATTTATCATAATATTTTATTTATTTTAAAATTTTATTTATTAATTTCATTTTTATAATTATAAATATAATAAAATTAATTTATTGATAAATATTAGTTTTATAAGTATAAAATTTACAATTGAATATAAATATAATTTTTTGTATAATAATACATAATAAATTAATTACATATAATTATTTTTGAATTTTTAGATATTTAAATGGTAAATGCTTTACAAAAAGCTTCATCTCAGAGCATAGAGAGAATGAGCATTTGAAAGCATTAGCAGCTTCTAAATGGTTCCCTAAATGCTTTATGTACAAAAGTTGATTGACTGATGAAAAAGCATAATGCTCTAAAAATGCTCTTTCAATCAAGCCCTAGCCCTATGACTGTTCCATAGCATTATCTAGTTCTAATGTTTCCGTTTCTGTTTATATTCCATTATTCTTTTATTCGTTAAACACATCAGCTAGAGAAAGAAAAACCTACATTCGAGACTTCCAGTTAATTAGGCAAAGAACACGTTATGGTATTGGTTTTTTTTTTCCTGTCTAAAAACACTTGCACGTAATTTTTGGTAGTTTCTATTAGCAATTTCATCGAAAACATATTGGCAAAGAGATAAACCGAGCCAGGGAGACTAACCGATAAAGTCGGGAATATTACGGCCATTGCTGAATCGGCCGGTAGGACCTCTAGCAAAATCCATACCATAAGGTGAGTAGTTAACTTTGGCGGAGGTGTTCAAGTCATTGTTGTTACCGTTGTCGAAGACTGAGTCTCCGAACACGAAATAGCAAGGCACTTGCTGTCCAAGAGCCCCCTCAGACATTGCAAACGCCGTTGCCGCAAAGACCCACAACAATGCCTTGAACATTCCCTCAGCCATTTTTGAAAATCAATGACCAGAAATCTGAAGATGGCAACATTGAAAGAAAAGAGAGAAGTCTATATATAAAGCATACATAGGGAGAGACAGACATATTTAAAATTATATTTCAAGTTAATGAGTTGATTAAGGGATATTTAATTTATTTAATAGTCAATTCGTATGTGAGTTTTCTTCCTTTTTGGAAAGATCTTCAATTGTCAACTTGGACGTGAGTTGTAATGACAAAAATACAAGTCATCTTAACAAGAAAACCCTCGTGGTGTTTTCGAAGAATATTTAATAATCATTTTTCAATCTGATTCTGATATATTTCTCTTCGTGTGTTTTATTTTATTTGATTGTACAAATAGATCACATCTTTACAGAAAAAAGGATTAATTTCAAAGTCGACGCAGTTGCCATTTGGCCATGTTACTTGATTATGTGATAAACTTCTACGATGAGCTGTCTTTATTTGTTTAAAGTTACACACGTCGCGAATCCCACAAAACTAGGGATTTGATTACATTGTCTTCTTTATTTGCAAAGAAACAACAACAAAAAAAGTATTATATATGAACTGTTCTTGGAGCTGGTAGACTCAGCAACAAGGACAAAACACTTGATAATGATTAAGACGTGAAGGCAAAATAGTCATCGCAGTTGAATAATGAAAGTTATAAGTTGGAGTTGTTACATATTTTTGTTTTGTAATAATAGAGTTTATTTCATTACAACTGTACAAGTGTAGACGACAGGAGAAATTATCGTTATCAGGATTCATATTGTAATGGTTTATACTTTATGTAGCCGAGATTTAGTTAGCTTAAACCGAGACGTAAACTCGTTAATTATGTTTGTTCTTTCTGTTGGATAAGCTTCAATAACTTGGAGCCAAAGACTTCCTAATTCATCCTTGATTAGGAATAGACAAGTTGTAATCCTAAAAGGAAAAATAGGATAAAAGGAAAATTGTAATAGGATTAGAAAAAGGAAAATCTAAGTCCTATATATATGATCACCAAGCTATGAAGATCATTAAGCAGAAACAAAGTTGTTTAGTTTTGAGAGATTTTCTAAACATCAATAAAGAGAGTAAATTCTTTATAAACCTGTGTGTGTTTCTGTTCCTTTATTTGGTAGCAGAGCCTGAGTTATAGGTTCCTGGTGAAGCTACGTTCAATCCGAGATCATGGAGGAGACGAAGCCTGGAACAGAGTCGAAAGATTCTGTATCTTCAGCCGTACGATGTCCTATGCTAAACAAGAGCAACTACACCATGGGCGATGCGAATGAAAGTCGTTCTTCGCGCACATGAAGTATGGGAAGCAATTGAGCCTGGTTCGAAAAGCGATAAGAAAAACAGCGTCGCAACAGCTCTTTTATTTCAATCCATACCCGAGAATCTCATTCTTCAGATTGGAGAGTTAGATTCTCCGACCAAGCTTTGGGAAGGAATCAAGGCGAGACACGTCGGAGCAGAACGTGTGAAGGAGGCGCGACTTCAAACCCTAATGGCCGAGTTTGACAAGTTACAGATGAAGGAGACGGAATCAATTGATGCCTTCACGGGAAAGCTATCGGAGATTGCTTCTAAATCTTCATCTTTAGGACAAACGATGGAAGAGCCAAAACTTGTGAAAAAGTTTCTTCAGAGTCTGCCTCCTGAAAAGTATATTCAAATAATTGCGTCTCTTGAGCAAGTGCTGGACTTAAACAACACAGCCTTTGAAGATATCGTAGGGAGACTCAAAACATACGAAGAGAGAATACTTGCAGCAAAATCAAAACCCAAAATCGAAGATCAAGAAACTTTGATGTTTTCAAATTCTGAATCGAATGAAAACAAAGGACGAGGACAAAGTAAAGGTCGAGGTCGAGGTCGAGGTCGAGGAAGAGGTCGAGGGAGAGACAACTCTCAAGGCCAAAACAAAGAAAAAAGGGACAAATCGGAAATCACCTGTTTTCGATGTGATAAAATAGGTCACTTTGCTTCGGTTTGTCCAGATAGAAAGAAAAAGCTAGACGAGCTCAATAAAAACGAAACAGAGGACGCAGATGCAGGTCTTTACATGCATGAGATCGTCTTTCTGAACGAAAGCAAAGTGATGCCAAAGAAATACGAGACAACAAAGAAGGAAGAAGGTATCTGGTATTTAGACAATGGCGCGAGTAATCACATGACTGGTGAGAAATCGTATTTCGCAGAGCTTAATGGGAACATCAGAGGTAAAGTCAAATTTGGAGATGGATCCTATGTAGATATCAATGGCAAAGGTTCAATTCTGTTCGAAGCAAAAACTGGAGAACAGAAACTCTTGAAAGATGTCTACTTTATTCCAGAATTAAAGAGCAATATTTTGAGTCTAGGACAAGCCACCGAGCAAGGATGTGAAGTTAGAATGAAGGATGATTTTCTGACATTACGAGGTCCGAATGGAAGGCTACTAGCAAAAGTATTCAGAACCCCTAATAGACTTTACAAGATAAGTCTCAAAGTTGGTGAAGCCGTCTGTTTGCTTACAAAACTCGATGAAGAATCATGGAAGTGGCATGCGAGACTTGGTCATGTCAGCTTCACAACCATGAAGTCGATGGCAAAACAGAAGATGGTTCGCGGCTTACCAGAGCTCGAAGGAGAAAAAGAAGTATGTGAATCCTGTTTAGTTGGAAAACAGACTCGTCAGAGTTTTCTGAAAGCAACAGCATTCAGAGCATCAAAACCTCTGGAACTACTACATGCCGACTTGTGTGGTCCAATCTCACCAGCTACACTTTCTCAAAACAAATATATCTTCGTTATAATAGATGATTATACGAGATATATGTGGTCGATTTTGATGAAAGATAAAAGCGATGCTTTTGAGAAGTTCAAAGCATTCAAAACCCTTGTTGAGAAGGATGTCGACAAGACAATTATGACACTACGTACGGACAGAGGAGGTGAATTCACTTCGGCTGAATTCCAAGATTTTTGCAGAAGACACTGGATCAAGAGACATCTCACAGCTCCTTACACTCCACAGCAAAATGGAGTCGTTGAAAGGAGAAACAGAACGTTAATGGAGATGACACGAAGTATGCTCAAAGCGATGAACATACCGAACTACTTATGGGGAGAAGCAGTTCGTCACTCCACATATTTAATCAACCGTGTACCCGCCAGAGCTCTGAAAAATCAAACTCCATACGAGTGTCTGAAGGAAAGAAAGCCCAATGTTGAACATCTGAGAGTTTTCGGCTGTCTAGCTCATGCAAAAGTTGACTCAACTCACCTTAAGAAGCTTGACAATCGATCTCAGACTCTTGTTCATCTCGGCATTGAACCGGGTTCAAAGGCGTACAGACTCTACAATCCAACTACAAGGAAAGTCATTGTAAGTCGAGATGTGATCTTTAATGAGAAGGCTTGTTGGAATTGGAAGGGAGCTGAACAAGAAGAGCAAACAGAACCTGGTATGTTTCGATTAACTTGGGGAGAAGTTACAGATGATGGACAAGGTCCATTCATAGTCAGCAACACTCAAGTCATGAGTGACTCTGAAATCGAAACAGAGGAAAATCAAGAGGAAATTGCAGAAGAAGCTGCAAGCGAAATCAATGACCAAGCTCCATAACTTACCGACCAAGTACAACTCCGACGTTCAACACGACAATCTAATCCACCTTGTTATCCTGATGATTATGTTCTCATGGCTGACATCGAGTGCGAGATTCTTCTACTATCTCTCAATGACGAGCCATACAATTATCAAGAAGCAAAGGAAAGGGTCGAGTGGACTAATGCGTGTTCAGAGGAGATAGAGTCGATAAACAAAAACAAAACCTGGACGTTAGTAGACAAACCATCTGGAGTCAAAGTCATTGGTCTCAAGTGGGTATTCAAGATTAAGAGGAATGCAGACGGCACAATTAACAAGTTTAAAGCAAGGCTTGTTGCCAAAGGTTATGTGCAACAATCAGGGATTGATTTTGATGAAGTCTTTGCACCTGTAGCTCGTCTAGAGACTATCAGACTGTTAATTGGTTTAGCTGCTTCTGAAGGATGGGAGATCCATCATCTTGACGTTAAAACCGCGTTCTTACATGGAGAATTAAACGAAGAAGTTTATGTGTCTCAACCGGAAGGATTTGAAAAGAAGGGAGAAGAAAGTAAGGTTTTCAAACTCTCTAAAGCTTTATACGGCTTGAGACAAGCCCCACGAGCTTGGAACACTAAACTTGATCAGATTTTAAAAGGTCTGAAATTCAAAAAGTGTTCTAAGGAAAGCTCTGTATATCGAAAGGAAGAAGGAGGCAATCTTCTCCTTGTTGCGGTTTATGTGGATGATCTATTCGTTACCGGAAATACATTGAAGATCATCAAAGAGTTTAAAGAAGGTATGTCTTTGAAGTTTGAGATGTCTGATCTAGGGAAGCTTACCTACTACCTCGGTTTAGAAGTTAAGCAAAGTGCAGAAGGCATTGAGATCAAACAAGAAGCATACGCTCGCCGGATCCTAAAGGAAGCAGGATTAGACGAGTGTAATCCGACTCACATTCCAATGGAGTTCGGTTTAAAGCTGTCTAAGGCAGAAAAGGAACCTGAGATCGATGCTACATTATATCGAAGAAGAATTGGCTGTTTAAGGTATCTCTTACATACGAGACCTGATCTAGCTTTTTCAGTTGGTATTTTGAGCCGTTATATGCAGTCTCCACGAGATTCACATGGTAACGCCATAAAACAAGTCCTTCGGTATCTACAAGGAACTCTGAGTTTTGGTTTGTTCTTTAAGCGTGAAGGAGCTAAGAAACTTAGTGGCTACAGTGACAGCAGTCACAATGTAGATGAAGACGATGGAAGAAGCACAACCGGACATGTGTTTTACTACGAAAAAACACCAATAACTTGGTGTTCACAAAAGCAAGAAACAGTCGCTTTGTCATCCTGTGAAGCCGAGTTCATGGCTGCAACAGAAGCTGCGAAACAAGCGATCTGGCTTCAGGATTTGCTAAGTAAAATAACAGGTAAGAAGAGTGAAAGGACGGTTATATATGTTGACAACAAATCCGCCATAGCACTCACGAGGAATCCTGTCTTTCACCGGCGAAGCAAGCACATCCACAAGCGATATCACTTCATCCGGGAATGTGTTGAAAACGATTACATTGAAGTTGAACATGTTCCCGGAGAAGAACAATGTGCAGACATTTTAACTAAAGCCCTAGCAAGAATCAAGTTCAAGACAATGAGAGATCTGATCGGAGTTCAAGACCTCAACGGAAATCACTTGAAGCTTAAGGGGGTGAATGTTGGATAAGCTTCAATAGCTTGGAGCCAAAGACTTCCTAATTCATCCTTAATTAGGAATAGGCAAGTTGTAATCCTAAAAGGAAAAATAGGATAAAAGGAAAATTGTAATAGGATTAGAAAAAGGAAAATCTAAGTCCTATATATATGATCACCAAGCTATGAAGATCATTAAGCAGAAACAAAGTTGTTTAGTTTTGAGAGATTTTCTAAACATCAATAAAGAGAGCAAGTTCTTTATAAACCTGTGTGTTTCTGTTCCTTTACTTTCTATGTTTTCGTCATCTTACGACCCTATTTCACGTTCTCAAACTCAAAATTTGTTTGCACAGAAGTGTGAGATTTGCAATTCGACAGAGTTGGTTGAATCTAGGTCAGAATTAGATCGTCCTTTAGCAGATAATGTGCTGGGCTTTCCTTTGACGATCTGACACATAAATGAGCTTACTCTTTGAGCCGATCCTGGGCCGAAACTCATCACAAATACTGATCACGATGAAACATAATAGGCATAAACAATTGTAACCCAAAGATAACAAAATGACGCATGTTTGACATGGGTATATATATATATATATATATATATATATATATATATAATATATATATATATATATATTATATATATATATATATATAATATATATATATATATATGCTAGCAAAGACATATATTTAGATGATGAACTTTCATATTATATTGGTTGATCATTCTCGACGGCAACGATTACGAATGGTACAGCCACGTCTATATTCGTTGATGGGAATACGGTTCTTATGGTTAGAGCCTGGAGGGTGGCATCCCGGAGGAGGATTAGGACCTAAGCACGGGTTAATCACACCATAATCTATGTATTTCACACCTTCCACTGGTACCGTAACAACGGCGGCACAGATCATTAGCAAGCATATCGCCCATGTTTTCATATTTGTAAAACTTCTCGAGATCTTATTGTTGATGTTTCTTCTTGCTGCTTTTGTTTGCTGTAGAAAATCGAAACTGTGGAATATATATTTATACGAAGCTGGTTAGGACATACATTACATATAGCTAAATTAAGGATGTAAAAATTAAGACTCTTTCAGTTCGTTTATCAGTTTTTATTGCAAATTTTGGAAGAAGATGAAGGTTTTCTGTTTGATTGTTGTAAATTGTTATGACCGTTTAGAAAATTTAGTTATCTTCAAATACTACACTAAAGCCAATAATTAAGAATAATTGAATGTTAAGCTCGCGGGAAATTAGTATTATGCATTGTATTTATTCAAAATGTAACAAGAAGAAATAACGAATTTTTCATGTCGTCTTCAAAAACCTAATCTTCAGTAATTATGAAATTGCTTTTAAGGTTGCCAATATATAAATTTTTGAAACTCAATTTATTTTCAATTATGCAGTAGTTATATTGACGAGAATAATTTGATTATCAGAGTGCTGGTGATCTCGTGGTATCATAAGGATGTTGATTTTTTTTTTTTTTTTTTTGTTCCGAAGCTCCACAAGCGATGCTTTTCAGTTTAAATGTTATTCGACAAAAAAGTAGTGTTGCGATTCTTAATTATATATATTGTCATATCCTTCAATTTGAATGTAGCTAAAGTGATATAATTCTCACCAATGTGGGTAAACATAATTGATCTTGTAATCCTCTACGGTTAAAATGGATTTACTGACAGAAAAATAATTTATGTCGAATAGCTTTCATATCACTAAAACAGAGAGGAGTCGAAAAACCTCTCGAAATTTGTTATGCATTGACCATATATACATTTACATTGTTTTGTTTAAGAACTATCAGAATTAAAAACAGATTCGTTACTTTCTCATGTAAATTATATATACAAGCTAGCCTTTATTATTGCTTCACAAGCTGGGCAATGCTGTACGGACTACCTAGAGGTCCATTAAACGAGCCTTTAGCCGCCATCATATTGGTGGCTTCGGAGCTGTGAAGATCATCCCAAAAGATATATTCACTCCGGTTTGCACAAACCGGTTTGTTTGGTTCGCAAAGTTCTTCCCCTGGGGATACTGTACAACAAGGCCTGTCTCCAACTTTAAACCCTACAACATTATGAAAACAAAGTAAATCCAACTTATTATTTTACATTAAAAAAGCACTTATGCTGGAGTTTCATGTCAAACTTATAAAGAATTAATATAGTACATCATTGTGAATAAAAAAATTGTTAGAGAAATAAGATAATTAATTTGAGCATAGTATATATGTTTTAGACTTGTTCATTTTGGTATACCTAAAGAGCTTCGTTTATCATTGAGTAATCAATTTTTTTTTGCTATGGTTGACACAACTGTCAAATCAGATCATTTAATCATAGTGTTAGCACTAAAACCTCCAGTTTGATAGGACTCCTACAAGTTAAACTAGTAACAATATATTTATATGTATGTTTTCTAAAGTTTAGGCAATGCTATTCTTATATAGAAAATGTAATAAGGCATAAGTTCAATATAGTTTACCTAATAGTCCGTAAGCTAAGGGATTTCCACCGGAGAAAAGATCAATGTAGGTGAACATAGCACCTTTGACCTTCTTATTGAAATCGTTGACTAGGTCCTCTAGGTTCTTATTGAAGATTGCCACTGCAGCGTTCACTTCTTTCCCGCAACCTTTACCTTCACCATGGGACACGATCATCTTTGGTGTGCAACCGATCTGACTGATCGAGAAAAGTGCCACTTTCCTCGCTCCTAGACGGTGCAAACTCTACCCTCAAAAACAAAAAGAAAAAAAAAACTAGCTATTATTGAACGTAAAAACCATAACATACTAGACAACTCGGATAAATGCAACTTTATTGGTTTTGAGTTTCTACCGAATAAAACCAAATGTCTTAGATTTTTTTTAAAACATGAACATAGAGAAAAATCTCTATTTTTTTTATTCCAAGCTTGCAAACCTGAAAAACTTTCGAAGAACTTTAAAAAAAAAACAACCTAGCCTAATTGAAATATGTTAGCGTAACTATAACTAAAGTGTTCCACTATATACCTTTAAGTGAGTACGATAGAGTAAGCTGAGAGAATATGCATATTGCTTAGGCTTAAAGCGGGTGCTCGTGTTGTACGATTTTGACATGAAGTAGTTGTTGATGTAATCGTTGCTTCCGATGTTGATTGCGTAGAGACATTGTTCCAGTCTTTGTGCTGGCACCTTCGCTTTCTTTATCGCCTTCTTGTGGTTTAGTATTTGCTTTCTTAGACTGATCCGATCACCCTACATATCGTGAGAGATCAATACTATATATCTAAGATGTCATTTTTATATAACGTTATGGTTGTTTTTATTTAGAAAAAGCTTCTTTTTTTTTAACACTTCTTTTTGTTGTTGATTTCATCTAGTAATTAACTAAAATATCAATGGATTCATATATTGATTAAAGAACTATGATAATGATTATTAGTGTGAGAATATCTGATTAACCTTTTTTTTTTCCTTTTTTCAGTTATATATGGGATTGTCATATTTTTCATTTATATGTAAGGTTATCATTATTTACTTTTTTTACTTCTTACCAAATGTTCACTAGTTTCTTCACGAAGTCCGCCTCCACCGGAAGCATAGTTTAACCCGGAGTGCGCTTGTTTCGGTGGTGCTCCGGCGAATGGCGGAATGAAATCCTTAAAGCCCGATAGTTCACCTGAAGGTAAAAACATCATGTATACACACATACATGTTAGTTTGTAAAAGTAATTCTTAATTAACTGAAATGTAATTATTTTTTTATTTGTTCTTAATTTATTTTCTAAATTATCAAATAATTCGTCGAAGAATACAAACGCCGAATTACTCAATCTGAGATCATATAGACTAACCGATAATATCTGAGATAGTGCGGCCATTGGTAAACCGGCCGGTCGGGCCTTCGGGAAAGTCAATACCATAAGGTGAAAAGTTAACTTTTGCCTCAGATTTCAAGTTGTTGTTGTTGCCACTATCGAAAACTGAATCTCCGAAGATGAAGTAACATGGCGCTTGTTGCCCGTAAACCACCGTTGCAGCTGCAAACACGGTGGCGGCAACAACCCAAAATGCCTTAGACAATATTTCTTCAACCATATTTTCGAAAACTCAAATCACAGATATCTGAAAACAGAAATATATTTATTGAAGAGAAAAAGTAAGATCTTTCTATATATAGTTTTATAAGAGAAGCCTGAAGTTAAAAGTTTATATTTGAAACCGATTCTATGAACAAAATTAAAAGGCTATTTAGAAGGAAGGGGTAATGAGTAAATCAAGGGAAACTACACAAAAAATCGGGGGAGAATCTTTAAGTTTAGTTAACTTGGTACGTAACTGGTGATAGTGAATTATGCTAATGCTACTAACAATGTGTTTTTAATTTTGTTGCCACTATCTTGTTTATGTTATTCATATCATCAGCATCCTATTCACTGTTTTTTTTTTTTTTTTACATACTATTCCCTATTACACAAAAAGTATCACACTTCTTTATGTCCCCCAATTTCTACATATATCTATTTTCTTATTAATTTTAAGCAGGGAAAATTATCGCTATATAGCTATACAAAATATTTACCATCACATAGCCAAACAAACTATATGATTTGTATGATGACATGTATGTTGGAAGGAAACTATTTTAGAGGTGATGGAGAAAGTATTTGAGAAAATTTGGGAGAGAAGAAAAATGTTTTTAGGAATGAAGACTAGGTAGAATGCTTTATATTTCTTGATTTTAACTTGGTTACAAATGAGAAAGGGGTGGAGGTATTTATAGCCTCCACATTACAAAATATCTTACATATTATAATCTAAAATCTAGAGGATTCTTTCATAATATCTATATTATTTTATTATTAATTATCTAGATAATTCCATATGAATATCTAGATTTTTTTTTGTTTAATGAGGTGGAGTGATTAGATATTTTTAAATGAACTTCTAGAAATTGGATCAAGTTGTTTTGGGTTTGGCCCATAATTTAACTTAATCCAAAATCAAGTTTAGTTTTCAACACCCCCTCTTAAACTTGATTTTGCTACCCCGAGCAAACTCCTCATCTTGATAAAGTCTTCGCGCTTCAGGGGCTTGGTGAAGATATCGGCTACTTGATCATTTGTCTTCACATACTCCAATTGCACTTCTAACTTAGTAACACACTCTCTAATGTAATGATAGCGAGTGTCAATGTGCTTACTTCGATCATGGAAGACAGGATTCTTTGCCAATGCTATTGCTGACTTGTTGTCCACAAAGATTTTTGTTGGCACTTCTTGTGGCAAGCTCAACTCTTTCATCAGATTCCTTAGCCAGATAGCATGACACACACATGAAGTAGCCGCTACATACTCCGCTTCACAAGTAGAAAGGGTGACAATTAGCTGCTTCTTTGACATCCATGTGAAAGCGGTTTCTCCAATGAAAAATACAAATCCACTTGTGCTTTTCCGGTCATCTACGTCTCCTCCCCAATCGCTATCGCTATATCCAACAAGCTTGTAATTATCAGAAACAGAGTAATACAAGCCAAAGTTTATGGTACCTTTGGTATAGCGAAGGATCCTCTTGGCTGCCTTGAAGTGAGTTGTTGTTGGATGCTCCATGTAGCGGCTCACAACTCCAACTGCATATAGGATATCTGGTCTTGTGCAAGTCAGATAACGTAGGCTTCCAACCAAGCTCTTAAAGAGTGTTGGATCCACATTCTTTCCTTCTTCTTGCTTTGACAGCTTGGCTCCACATTCCATTGGCGTACAAACGGGATTTGAGTCATCCATCTTGAACTTCTTAAGCACCTCTTTAGCATATCCTTCTTGAGTAATGAAGATTCCATTTTCTTCTTGCTTCACTTCAATTCCAAGGTAATAGGACATCAATCCAATATCGGTCATCTCAAACTCCTTTGTCATCTCCATCTTGAAATCTTCAAACATACTTGGATTGTTGCCTGTAAATATCAAGTCATCTACATACAAGCATGCAATCAGTATATCATTGTCTTGAGTTTTGATATAGAGTGCATGCTCATATGGACACTTGATGAAGTTTTTCTCCTTGAAGTATTTATCAATCCGAGTGTTCCATGCTCTTGGTGCTTGTTTGAGCCCATAAAGTGCCTTCTTTAACCTTAAGACTTTGTCTTCTTCTCCCTTGACTATGTAGCCTTGTGGTTGTTCAATGTAAACTTCCTCTTCAAGTTCTCCATTCAAGAAGGCTGATTTGACATCCATTTGATGTATCCTCCAACTCTTTTGGGCTTCCAATGAAATTATTAGTCTAACAGTTTCTAAACGAGCAACGGGAGCAAATACCTCGTCATGGTCGATTCCGGCTCTTTGACTATATCCTTTTGCCACCAATCTTGCCTTGTATCTCTCAACTTCTCCTTTAGAGTTCTTCTTTGCTTTGTACACCCACTTTAAACCAATTGCTTTATGCCCATTTGGAAGTGAACTAACTCCCATGTCTCATTCTTCTGTATCGCCTTGATTTCTTCATCCATTGCATCCTTCCATGTCTTCTTTTCCATAGCTTCTTGGAAATTCATGGGCTCGCAATCCGCAAATAGACAAAATAAAGTGAGATTATCTTGATTTTCAGTTACCTCATAAATCTCTTGAAGACTTCTAAAACGTGGAGTCCTTTCACTTGAGCTCTCATCTCCTTGAGAACTTGGTGTTGGTGAAGTTGGTGGGGTAACTGGTGGATCCTCTCTTGGTTGCTCATCTTCTTCAGTATGTGGAAAGAAGTTGTAGTCTTCATCAATTGATCTCCAATCCCATTCTCCTTCTTCATCAAATATGACATTCCGACTGATGATTGTCTTTTTTGTTTCGGGATTGTAGAGCTTGTACCCTTTGGAGTTAGCATCATACCCAATAAAGATGTACTTCTCGCTTTTATCATCTAGCTTGCTCCGCTTCTCTTCTGGAACATGAGCATGAGCAAGACTTCCAAATACTCTTAGATGTGAGACACCAGGCTTCCTTCCACTCCATGCTTCTTGTGGTGTCTTTCCCAAGATGCTTCTTGTTGGAGATCGGTTTGATAGATAAACCGCACACGCAACTGCTTCTGCCTAAAACTCCTTTGGTAGCTTCTTACTTTTGAGCATGCTTCTTGCCATCTCAAGGATTGTCCTATTCTTCCTTTCTGCTACTCCATTTTGTTGAGGTGATCTAGGCACCGTCAATTGTCTTCTAATGCCATTATCTTCACAATACTTCAAAAACTCGTTGGACATGAACTCTCCTCCACGATCAGATCTCATGGCTTTGATCATAAGGCCACTTTCCTTCTCAACATGGGCTTTGAACTTTTTGAAGTTTTCAAATACTTCTGATTTTTCTTTCAAAAAGTAAACCCATGTCTTTCTTGAGAAATCATCAATAAAGAGAAAGAAGTAATTACTCTTACCGAGTGAACTTGGTTTGATCGGGCCACATACATCTGTATGTATGAGTTCCAATGGCTTCCGTGCTCTTGTCTCTGACTCCTTTGGAAAGCTCATTTTGAATTGCTTTCCAAGTAAACATCCTTCACAAACTTGATTTGGATGATTGATGCAAGGTAATCCTCTCACCATTTCCTTCTTGGAAAGTTGCTCTAGGCCTCCAAAATTGAGATGTCTGAATCGAAGATGCCAGAGCCAAGACTCCTCCTTGTAGCACATCTTGAGGCATTGTGCGATGTCATTTTGAATGTTCAAGACAAACATTCGGTTCCTTGTCATCGGCACCTTGGTGATGAGATTGTCTTCATGATCTCTTATAGAAAGGTTGTTATCCTTTAAACGAATATCATAACCTTTCTCTAAGAGTTGTCCTAGGCTCAAGATGTTGGTCTTCATGTTTGGAATATAGTAAACATTGGAAATGAATTGATGATCTCCATTCTTCAATCGGATGAGAATATTTCCTTTACCTTTCACCTCCATCTTTGATTCATCTCCTAGAGCCACATTTCCTTTCACTGACTCATCCAACTCCACAAACATGCTTCTTTTCCCGCACATGTGATTGCTTGCACCACTATCGAGGTACCATTTGTGAATCTCCTCTGGTTCATCTTTCTTGTAAGCCATCAATAACATATCATCTTCATTGCTCCTTTCTTCAACACAGTTGGACTTCTCTTCAACTCTATTGTTGTTCGGAGCTTTGCATTCGGAAGCATAATGTCCAAACTTTCCACAGTTGTAACATTTAACACTTGACTTATTGTACCTTGTTTTTGGGCTTCCTCTTCCACGGCCTCTTGATGAGCTTTCTCCTCTTTGGTTTGTATGGTCTTCATTGGATCTCCAACCACGTCCATGTACATAACCACGACCTCTTCCTCGGGCTTGACCACCACCACGTCTTTGATAACTTCGGCCAGTTTCTTCTTTAGTATCAATCCGCATCTTGAGTACTTGCTCTGCGATGTCTTCCTTTTTCTTCTTCTTTTCTTCATATGCTTGTAGTGATCCAAGAAGTTGCTCCATCGTCATAGTCTCCAAGTCTTTTGTCTCTTCAATCACCGTGACAATATGCTCAATTTTGAATCCAACGATCTAAGAACTTTCTCCATGATTCTCACCTCATCTAACTTCTCACCGTTTCTTTTTAGGTTATTAGTAACCGTTAAGACTCTTGAGAAGTAATCAGAGATGAGTTCACCTTCCTTCATATGCAAGGCTTCAAATTCTCCTCTTAACGTTTGAAGACGTACCTTCTTAACTTGTTCAGCTCCTTTGTAAGAAGTTTGAAGCTTCTCCCATGCTTCTTTGGCCGACTTTGCTCCTGCGACCTTCTCGAATGTGTCTTCATCTAATCCTTGATAGATTAGACAGAGAGCCTTCTTGTCTCTCTTCCTTGAGTCTCTCAAATCATCCCTTTGAGTTTGAGATAACCCACCATCATTCTCCGGTTCAATGAAGCCTTTCTCGACTATCTCCCACACATCATGTGCTCCTAGGATAGCCATCATCCTTAAACTCCAATTGTCATAGTTGCTCTTTGTGAGCATTGGGACTTGGAAGGGAACACCATTATTTGACATCTTTAAGAGAAATTATTAGCTCTGATACCACTTTGTTGGAAGGAAACTATTTTAGAGGTGATGGAGAAAGTATTTGAGAAAATTTGGGAGAGAAGAAAAATGTTTTTAGGAATGAAGACTAGGTAGAATGCTTTATATTTCTTGATTTTAACTTGGTTACAAATGAGAAGGGGGTGGAGGTATTTATAGCCTCCACATTACAAAATATCTTACATATTATAATCTAAAATCTAGAGGATTCTTTCATAATATCTATATTATTTTATTATTAATTATCTAGATAATTCCATATGAATATCTAGATTTTTTTTTTTGTTTAAGGAGGTGGAGTGATTAGATATTTTTAAGTGAACTTCTAGAAATTGGATCAAGTTGTTTTGGGTTTGGCCCATAATTTAACTTAATCCAAAATCAAGTTTAGTTTTCAACAATGTATCAACTGATATGGGTTATGTAGTCAACACCATAACCATTTTTTTCTGTTGCTGGACGGTGTACCCGATCCAATTATAAACAATCAATCTGGCCGACTTAGACATACCCAACTCTAAATATCAAAAAGATAAAATAAAGTAATAAATTTTCTTCTTTAAAAAAAAAAAAATCTTCTTTGTGTGATAAACATTTGTGTGTTTTTTCTATGATATAATTCTTTTTTTTGCCTCATCACTACGTTTAAAAATTGGTTGCCAATTCTCTCTTTTTTTGTATATTTTGTGTACTTTTGTGTTCGTGACATTTTCATTAAGTCATCATGTGAAAGCTCAATCATTTTTGGGCTAATCAATGAGGTTGTGTTTTTTTGTTTTTTATATGATTTATTTATCCTTTCGCTTTGTTTTTTTTTTTTTGCACCTGTTTTACTAGTCGTTCCTCATTCTTTTCTGTTTCCAAGATTGAAATTGTAGTTTTAGTATAAAAAAAAAGAGATTGAAATTTTTTACTATATCTTTGTGAACTCCTCCTCTAAATAAAGTGTTTGTTGGATGATTAATTTGTTGCATGTAATAATAAATTATACTTGTTCAATTATGTTCTCAATATGTTCCATAATACTTCTTCGATTTTGTTCTCAATTTGTTCCACGGTCATCTAGACTGATTATCGCCTCAACTAAAACTATCTTAGAGATGTTTCTCTAAGGATTTGCCCAAGTGTGTTTTATTATTTTCAAAGGTTAAGGATTTTGAATTGTCGTTTACTGATTTTTTTGTATTTATGAAAACCAACAAAAGAGATATTTTAACTATTCGAAAAATACATGGCATCATTTTCCTGGGTTTATATGCGATATAGCTTGCTGTGATATTTTAAAAATTATATGAAAGTATAGATACGTTGTTTATAGAAATTTTAACATTTTAAAAATATATTCTATTTTCTTTTTTGAAATTTTATATACTTTTCAACAGGGAAATGTAGAGGTGAGCATAAGTAGATACTTGTCCTATGTGAAAATGCAGGAAATATAAGAGACGAAATTTAAAAAATTGGTACAAAATAGAATAAGAAGAGATGGGAAAAATAACTTTAGAAATTCCCAAAAATTTGTTTATGATAATAGCAATATTAAGTTGTATATACTATATATATATATTTCTATTTGATATAGAGTCATATCTTAATATATAATATATTTATGTAGATATTATTTATATTTAATTTTATTTTAATTTGAAATAAATATCTGGTTTATTTTTGTAGCTTATTTTAATTTAACTACCGTTAATTTGTTTCAAAATATTTTAACTCTTACGAAATATAATCCAACTTTTTTTAGAATCATTTGATTTTTCTAGCATAACATCATTTTAAAAGAATTTTTAAAATGATTATGAACTGTAAATTATTTTTTATTTATAAATTAATAAATATTAATATATTCATTAATTAATATTTCTATAAATAAATAATTTTTTAAAGCCGGAATATTATTAATTTATAGAGGTTTTACAGTATATATATTTTAGTGATCAAGAAATTCTAAAAATACTATATATCTTAATTTTTCTTTTTGAAAAAATCTTTTTAAAAATTAAAAATATAATTTCTTATATTATCCAATCATAACCATTTATAACCATAAACGCTTTAGAAAATTTGTTTTTGTTTTAGAACGATTATGAGAAAAATGAAATAGTAAAAAAGTGGGTTTCGTGATTAGTTCTAAATATCAACAATGGTTACCACCTGTAAACGTAGCATTCATGATTGTTAGGAGGAGACCAATCAAACCTTTAAAAAATCCCTCACACAACTTGAGAAACGCAAAAAAAAAAATATTTTATTCATAACTCGTAAGCATATTACATACATAGAATGATCGAAAGCTACTAAGCAAAATTAATACATACCAAAATTAATTAAGGAGAAACAAACTCTCCAATACAACAAGATGCCGTTATAACCATATTCATAAACATAGACTATATGATAACATTCAATAGGAACATGTATATGTCCAGATCAACAATAGGCGATACACTTCTCCGTACAGTCCATGGAACATCCTCCGCTCTTGCTGGTGCTTTTATAACCTTCCTTGTCAACGTTGGATGATTTGTAGCACTCCGCGGGACACGTCAGCTTCTTACCGTGACAAGGTCCTTGCGCGGTGCATGTGTGTGTCGGATTCATGTCTCCATTTCCGGAAAAACCAGGAATCCCATCAAACCCGGATTTGGATCCAAAAATCCCGCCGAATCCACCATCCCAGAGTTGACGACTTGCTTGAGATGTAGAGACAAATATGATTAGGAGAAGAAAAGGTAAAAGGATTGATTTTGTAGACATTTTGTTGTTGTTGTGTGTGTGTGTGTGTGTGGATTCGGTTTTGTTGTTGTGAGATTGATGAGCATGATGATTCGATTTATACATATATATATATATATAGATTATAAACTGACTATATATTTTACCGCTCGTTTTTTTTTAAAGGCTATTTGAGGGAAGAGGCAATGAGAAAATTTAGGCAGGCTACATTTTTTTGGGAAAGTGTCTAATTTCAGATTTTAGGGAAGTTGATAATTGGTGGGAGCAGTTTATGCAACCAAGATTTTTTTTTTTGTTAAAGAAAAAATTATTTCAAACATGTACTTTTATATACACATCGTTAAGTTATAAGTTAAAGCTCAATAAGAAAACAACCATGTAACGAACCGCAGTGCATTGATTGGTATTGAGAACAAACAAGAACAACGACAGCATCAAAGCTTTTTGTAACGGTACTAGAAATAGTAATGCTATCTTCACAACAAATTTAAGTACATGACCTGTAAAGAGATGAGACGGGACTTTTTGTCATATGAAGTCATAGAGAGAAAAAAAAACATTCTGTATGGTTCTTTATATTTAGCCACTTCTTTGTATCTTTTCGAACTGCGAGCAAAGTGAATGCGAGAAAGGGAACAAACAATCCTGTGGCAGATGATACTAAAGGAATGATATTATATAAGTCATCCTTAATTATGGTTAGCATGAAGAAGCGTTATGAGAACCCGATATATATATATATATATATATATATATATATATATGCCAAAACTGAAGATGAAGTGCATCAAAGAAATGGTTTAAATCATTTTGATGTAGCAACAGATCAGATCTACTATGTGTTTTTAAAGCTTATATATGAAGAACCAACCTGAGAAATGGCGATCTGTCCGTAAAATATCACTAGTAGTTTCTCCGGGAGAGAGAGAGAGCCATTAACTTGTTTTATTTCCAAGTTTCTGCAGATTAATCCATATGACTTTCCCTTAAACACATACTAACATAACTTTTTAAGACTTGTTATCAAGCATATAGAATGCAAAGAAGAGATAGTGTCATGCAGAGAATCAGATTGAGACACTTTTGTCCTAACTCTTTAACGACTAGGCATTGGATTAGCACCCAATTCATTAAGTATCCGAGCAACAGTGTAACCAAATAAAGAAAACTATAAAATAATTCAAATCAAATCTTCAAAACGCATAAATAACGTTTTTGATAAGACAAAAACACAAGGGATGATGAAGTCACGACTAATTAACATTTGTCGAGAGGTGGTTCCACCCAAGCGATGCGGCTAGACAAATCGGTTCTTGGACGAGGATTGGAGCTTTTCCTATCACTGAGGGAGTAATACATGCCATACTTCCCTAAAGTATTAGTAAAAGATGGATATATTCTGTTCCTCTCCTCGGCCGAGAGACCAGCTCTTATAAAAGAGGCAGGGCAACTTGCAAATACTGTCAAGCCTCCAAGATCTCTCTTCTCTTCCCATACATTTTGTTTCAAGTTTAGTTTATACACCACCATAAGGTTGTTGTTGCAGCGTGTATAGATAACAAAGATGTCGCCTTCATGCTCCGTCATGAACACTGGACAAGTGAAATTTACCGGAGGAAAAGCCGGACAGGGTTTCACTGGAAGAAGATTCCAGGTTGCTTCACACGGGTCGAAAACACTTAGGCAGCCGCAGGTACTGAGACAGTAGAACAAACCATTCGAGAAGACACATTTGTCCCATCTGCGATAGGGTAAAATAGAGTTCTTAAAGCGATGGGTAGTCCATGCGGCTTCACCAGGCCGCCAAGTATCGATCAGAACGTCTCCTGTTTTACATATTTGGGTGCACGAAGTCACCACACAGCTAGTTGATGTAGGAGCGGCTGAGAAAGCCAGACAACACCCTAGGTAATAGTCTGACCCCTTGGGTAAGTAGAAGCGTTTCTTGGTAAAGGGGTTAAGAAAGAGTGCATAATTGTGAATGAATGATCTCACAAGAACCCAACCATCCCTAGAACAGGAGATTTTATGGTTCTTCAACTCTGGGAAATCGAGCTTATAACGAGAATGAGGCTGTAATGCGTCAACAAGAATGTAAGGTGAGCCAGTATTAGACCATCTGTCTATAGGATGAAACAGCCAGGGACGACGCTGTAAGTACTTACGGACAGAAACAGCTGCTTCAAACCATGCCTTGCAGACAGCGGAAGCTTGTATGTTGTCTCTTAATCCGAGGCGGGACAGTATCTTCTGCAGGAGCTCTGAGGGAATATTGAGATCCCACAATCCTGTGATACACTTTTTCTTTGATCCACGGCTTTTTTTAGGTTTTGCAGCGCGTCTGAAAATTAGTAGAAGATGAATTCAGGGTAAGTAAAGAGAAACCACAATGGAATTGTCTCAATAATGTTACAATGTTGGACTAGAAATCTATAATTTAAATAATGTTACAATGTTACGTCTCGCAGAAGAAAGGCAAACCTAAACCCTAACTCAAAAAAATCCAAAACCCTAATTCTGAAATCTTAATCCCTGGAATTTTAATAGGAAAACTCACGATTGGAGATTTGATCTTGTTTTTGAGGCCGACACTGGAAGTGCTTGAACTATGGGCTTCACTGTTAGGGTTTCGGGGAGCGACGACGTCGGAGTTTCCGCCGTGTATGTTTTACGGCGAGTCCTCATTTTCTGGAATTTAGCGTTTGAGGTGTTTTTTTTTTTTTTTTTGTCTTACAGAAGGGATCTTCAGATCTTGTACAGAATAAAATACCCATAAAATAACCCACTCTTTCAATAAAAAAATCTGAATATCTTCAGATTCTAACAAGGAACGAAAATATATATTTTTTTTTTCGTTCCATATAAAGCTGTGAAACGAAGGTTAGAATTTAAATTTTAATTTACGTTTCGAGAAAATTGTGAAATGAAGGTGTAACCTCAAAGCGAATATTTGATCCGTTTGTGTATGTAAGCTATTAAGCCCACTTGAAAAGAGAAAACAATTCTCAATTATTATTAATTTCATGATATCTCAATTAACTTTATACGGACGTTTCGAGTTCCCTTCTTCATTTTTCTCATCAAAGATTTGGAATTATCAGAAAAAAGAGGAAAAAGAAAGGAAGAAAAAAAAGATGTGGAGGATGAGACTCGTTGTTCCAATTCTAACCAAATACGGGGAACCGTAGCCACAGTCTGTTTTCACTACGTGTTTCTATGAAATTATTTATATTTATTACTTATGTTTAAATATTTCCTCAATTATTGTGCTTATACATAAATCAGATTGTTGACCAAAAATATATAAATCAGATTAATTCTCAACGTTTAGTTTATTTATTTACAATAGTCATATAAATTTTACAATGGACGTCAAAAAAAGTAATAATAATTAACACCAATGTGCGATGGTCTATTGATAGTATATAGGAATTGATTTTGTGTTCAAGGTTTAAATCACTTATGGTAATAAAATTATCTTGTAAATGAGAATTTAAAAATATTAATTGTGAACATAGGAAGAAAAAAAAAAACCACATGATAGTCTATTTGTAGCCATGCGGATATAAACCCATTGCTACAATCTATTTGAATACTTGGAGAGAAGATCTATTTGTAGACTGTATCTCTGAAAATGCTGCACAATGGGTCAATGTATACCTTTTCGCCACCATAATATTATTGTCAGACTCCTTCGGTCTTTGTAAAGAATTTATAAACATAAATGGCTTTTTGACTAGTAGTAAAGCAATATATCCATTCTTTGACTAATACTAAATTTCTAATAGATCGGAAAAGCTAAACTAATTAAGAATTTTCAACGGTCATTTCGATTCAACAATAGTTAGAAATGTGCACTAAAATCAAATTTGATCTCCCACTTAGAATTAACATTCAAAAGCTGCATTGACGACCTCTAACATTAGTGTTGCTGGCTTATACACGACCTCTATCATCGATAAAATTCTTTTTCCAACAAAAAGTCTTAAATACAATAAATAGTGTCTTTCTCTTTTAATAGTTACAATTCTTACAAACATTTTTTTTTCAGGAAAAAATTCTTAAATACATATACAAATATAACTGTTTTTTGTTTTAACAATTAACGATAAAATATGGAATAGAGATGAAGGCTTTAGAAACAAAATTGTAAAGTAGTGTGCACGTGGTGCATTTTGTGGAAATGCATCCAAATTAAGAATACAAACAATGCACTTAATTCAATCCACATGCTCCTCCTCAATCCAAAACCATATATTGCGGTCCCCTTTTCTTCAAATTTAATATAATCACTAGAACCAGACTGACGCGCGGGACTATATTTTATTTAATATTGATTTTTTTTTAATTTAAAGTTTAGAGTTTATGAATTATAGATATAATTATAAAAGTATGTGTTTCACCTAATAACCTAAAACAAACATTAAGAGCGGGATGATATTATTTAAATTGGAGTTATACGAATCTTGTCACTATTAGAGATGTTTTTATGTCTTTGTTAAAAATCGAGAGTAAGAATGTTGTTTTAAACGGTCAAGAAATACGCGGGAAGAATAAATTAAAAATTACATCTATGAAATTAAAAATATAAGTTAGAGTAAATATCAAATTTGAAAATAGAATATTTCGAAAAGTTAAATAAAATTTAGATAGTAATGTTAAGGTTGGTATTCATAATTGTTAATATTCATTACATATACTGCTAATAATATATTTTGTCAACTTTTGTTTTTTAAAAAACCCTAAATAGAATAGTATTATATATTTTTATTTTGTAAAAATTAGTCAAAAAAATTCAATTTATAAATTTGATTTTAAAATTTAATTTGAATATCATTTTTATCCTATAAAGGAGGAGTCCTTTATTCTTTTGTTTGATGGATCATTGTTGAGTTATTTGTGTGAATTCACTGGTTTTAGAAATCTTAACTTGAAAATAAACATATAATAATTTAAATTACTTAAATTGCTAGAGTAATAATCTAGAAGAAAACATAAGAATTAAAGTGTTGCTAATTTTATTTTGAATTGACTATAATAATATATAACATATATTAATTTCATATTTATAGTATGATTATATAATATATCTATTGATTTATATATATATAGTTTTAATTATTTTAATATATAAATATTATAGTTTGAAAAAATTAACAGACCCATTCTATATATATTTGAATGTAATTTCAAATTTATAAAAAACTATGCTAACCCGTTAATATATTAGTTATTTTTAATGTCAAAGAATCAAAACAGATTAATTAAATATCTTAACCCATATTATTGTTATTTAAATATTTTTATAATAAAAATTACAAAAACCCTGTAATTATATATAAAAAATTAATCTGTTTCACTATATCATTGAATAATATAATACATATATATAAATAGACTTAGTTTTAACATTTTCATTTTATCAAGTTAAAATATATCAATCTAATTAAAGAATTTTATTTTTCCAAGTTTAAAGTTTATATTTTATAAATTATATTTTATTAACATTATATTTGAATTATTTATGTATGTTTTTATTTATTAATAATTGAAGTATTTTCAAAAACATATTTTTATTTTTTATTTTGTAATTTATAAAAATAATTGATGTATTATATTATTTATTTATATTGTGATTGAATAATTTAATATGAATGATTTTATTTTATTTTCGTTTTTAATTAATAAGGAAAGTGGGACCCATTATTTTATATTGTTTGGATACATATTTAGTAGAGATAATGTTAATTTCCATAATCATAAATGTTTATCTCAACTTCTAATCTGAACCGTTTATTTCAACTTCTAATCATAATCGTACATTATAAATGATATGATAATGATAATAATACCCTTAATGAAAATCTTTGAAAAACAAAGAAACACAATGGCATATTTTGTAATATAATACATGGATAAATGTTTGTTTAAAAATGACTTCTGTTTTAATATAGTAGATGTATTCATTAATAAAATTGTAAAGAAAGTATAAAACCAGCAAATCATAACATGCCATTTACTATCACAGACTTTGTACAGATTTTCTGACGGCTTTGTACGATCTCATCATTCAAACCGACAAAATAGTTTCCATATAGTATCCTATTACATTGATTATATACATATTTATAACTGAATATTGTGCGCACTTACATTTCGTGAGATGATATTGTATGATATGAATTTATATGTTTGTTTAGAAGAATGTACGGAGACACTAACACATTTTCTTTAGAGATATTGATATTAACTCTGACCATATCTGGAAAAGAATTGGTCAACAAAATTTTGGATTTTACGTGACTGTTTGATTCTTTTTTTAAACTATATTTGTCGAGTCACTTCGAGTGGATATTTTACGTGTCTGTGTCGACGAAGCGTATACATAGTAGTAGAAAATAGTCGATGAATGCAAGGTAGAAACTTCATCCGTTAGGGAAGTGAGAGATGTCTCTAACTGCCATTGGATTAATGATCTCCCATTTGTCACACCGCACAGTTATCTTTACTTTGCAAAAATTAGTCGGGCATGTTTTTTCTCCACGTGATGTTCAAATAAATATAGGGGGGTGTATTGAAGTGTGAATTTTAAGAGATTTTGAGATTGTTTAAAATCCCCTGTTATTCAACTATGAATTTTAAAATGTATTATCAAATCCTGTGTTATTCAACCTGAGATTTATGTAAAATCACTCAAGATCATTTAAAATCCTCTGTTATTCAAACAAGAATTTGTTAGAATCAAATCAAATCCACTGTTATTGAAAATGTTTCAAGTATTGGGATTTTAAAGTCTCCATGAGATTTGGGAGGATTTGGGAGACTTTCTTAGTTTAAAATATAAAGATCCAAATTTCATGATTTTAGGTGGGATTGTAGGGGATTTTAATACAAAATCATAACAACTTCTTTAAAATCACCTAAAACCAGTAAAATAATCTAACTTATTAAAACTCACTTAAATCACCAGCAAAACTATTTTTTTTTTTTTTGAATTCTGCCAAAATCCTTGAGATTTTCTCCAAATCCCTGAGATTTTCTCCAAATCCCTGAGATTTTCTCCAAATCCCTGAGATTTTTTCCAAATCCCTGAGATTTTATCAAATCTAAAATCCACTCAAATTTTTGAAAATCTTTAGTCCAATACACCCCCCATAGTGTGTAAATCTCATTTATCTCTCACTGTATGGTCAAAATTAGTCAAAAAGTAAATTAATAGATAGTCTGACCAGTTCAAATTTTTTTAAAAAATATGTAAATAATTTATAAATACTATTTACATATTATTTAAATATTATTAGAAAATAACTACAAAATAGTTAATAATTACTGGAAACCTATGTTTCTTCAGCATCTCCTCAGGATTGTGCCTGATCTTAACTAACTATGTACAGTCTGTTTCGAACATATTTTCCCATATTAACACTTCCAATTATAGAGAAGAAAAACTATGCGCAGGTTCACCACTACTGGAAGAGTTCACTCCATTTCATCCAAAGGCAAAGCCTCCATCTAAGTAAATATTAGTTTCTTTTCAAGAAGCTTCTATAAAGCATTTGAGGCCTCAAACCATATATTAACCCTTTACCTGTCTTGTGAATTGATTTAAAAACTTTTAAATCATTAAAATGTAATTGGGTAATTTATGGCTTTTGTTTTTTTTTTAACAAAGGTAATTTATGGCTTTTAATTTTTTTATCTTTTTGAAATTTACTCAGACTTCAAAGTCTATTTTCCAAGCACATCCATAAGTTAAATTTGATCTTTGCGTCCATACATCTCTGAAGTTTTTTATCGCTAGGCTTAAGGAACCCTACCCATATTCTTGTATAAGTGCTAAAAATTAAATTATTTATTTGAAAGTGATTGTTTCGGTGCATTTCGAAAATCTAGGGGATTGAAAACACTGCATATATTAATTATAGATTACATTGGTGAAGACAAAGAGGAACTTAAATTCATATATGAAGATGGTTGAAAGCAAAACATAAAGTGCAATTCTGGCTGGCCAATATATATATTAGGAGGACAAATTATGATAGTCTAGATGGCAAACAATTTGGAGTAACAACGATGCAGTTTCTGTAAAACAGTTTTTTTGGGTTGAATAATTTAACATTCTTTCAAAAAGAAAAAAAAACAATTTGGAGTATATTTAGATTCAAACAGTTTCAATTAAACTTCAAGGTCAATTATAAATAATTTTTTGTAGATTCACAAAATTCAAAAACTAATTGATGAGGTATCACAAAATAGTGATGATATATTCTTATAAAGTGAAATTTGGCTATCAACCAAATTGACCCAAAAATTTACCTTGCTTGTCTTTTAATTTGCAAAAAAAAAGGATATATATTATTGAAAGAAATAATTCCAAAGAGAACGATAAAATGGGAGTAATTGATGAGGGGGGTTGTAGAGGTAAAAAAACAGAGAAAGAAAAAATGGGTAAAATTAGTCAAGGACACAAACACATGCACACATGCATACATACATAAGCTCATACAATATACAACTATACAAGTATGTGTGGATGTGTTGAGAGAGAGAGGGACATGTGAAGGTATTAATATGAGGTGGGGTTTTGATTGTTGATATCTTCATATTCTGGCAATGAAGTCACATGGTAAAGAGGGAAATCAAGCCTCCTCTCTTTTAGGGTAGGTATGATGCATCCAAATTTAGAGCTCTTCCATGTGACTCCATGTGTTTTTCTTCTTTTCTTCCTTCACCACATTATTCACTTCTTCTTCTTCTTTTTCCATCTCTCTAATCCCGTTATCCCTCTCGATTAACTTTCCAATATCCTTTATATACCGGCCGGTTATTGTTGTTGTAAATCTAAACTCCGAATTTGTCTGGATACTATAACAATACTAAATATCTTACATATTGTGCTGAAACTTGGTTGTTAGTCATTTTTTCAATAAAAGATTTGCAACCGTCATATAAAATATGTAGTGACTAAAGAAAGCGTGTCCAACTCGGCAACGAACTCGTATAATAATTTATCTCGTAATTTAATTAAGAAATTATAGCAGAATTTTACTTACTAGAGTAGTTGCAACATAGATTACCAGAAATTTTATCTAATCCTCTTGATTTATATTTTTAAATAATTATTTTACATACTAGCATAATTCCCAAACATATTAACTCATCTACATATATCCAAAGAAATCATTTCATAAAGTGTGATTGCGTCAAATATCACATGAGCCTCCACCTATAGCATTACTCGCTCTCTCTTCCATATTCGGAGTTTTGCTATATAAATATAGAAGTATTTACTTTGTAGACTTCCTACGAAGAAAACTAATTCTCATATGGAGAGGCGAACTACAAACAAGAGAAAACGAGTCTTTTTTCTCCAATCCAACAAGAACCCAAAGGCAGTCTTCGCGAGAAGATACGCGAGTCACTTGGTTCCAGCTCTCAAGAAGATCAACATGAACAAGCCCTCTTCACAAATCAACCACAAAAATTTCGAACAAACCGTGAAACATGAAGTTGATATGGCTTTGGCTTTGTCTGCTCAAGAATTCGCGTGGAGCCGTTTCTTGCATCACAAGCTACTATCTTCCCCTAATGAAGATTCTACTCATTCTTCCAAGATTATAGAAAGAGCTAGCCATAAACAAGACGGCGAAGAAGAAGAAGAAGAAGCAGAAATCAAGAAGAGATTGAAAGAATTGCAAAAGCTTTTGCCAGGTGGAGAAGAGATGAGTATGGAGGATATGTTGAATGAGATCGGAAGCTACATTGTATGTCTTGAATTGCAGATGGTTGTTCTAAAATCCCTTGTTCAAGATGACACTTTTTGAATATTATATCATTAATTAATTGTTTCGCATGAGTTTCCCTTGAATCAAACAAAGAAAGTTAGCTATTTTTTATCTTTGTTATCAAGAGAATTAACTTATATTAAAAATGGAGGTATTCATCTTACATAGGTTACGATAATTTTTGTTTTAAATAACAAATGTTTCCGTAGGCTGAACCTTTCGTTTTCTTTAGTTTGTTTATCAAGAAAACATCGTATACTTTAATTGGTGCGTTTTTAAAAAAAAACCGTTAATGGGTTTCTTTCTTGATTTAAATATATTGAGAATAAAATCTCGCTTATGATATATCTATCTATTATGCCCAACTATGTAATGTAATTAAGTTACATATATAGGTGAAAGTGTGGTCAATTAGAATTTATACCTTCTTTTTTTTTAAAAGAAAGAATTTATACATTTGTTTGTTCATGTTTATACATATTGATTTGAAGTTGCTGTTATCTTGCTGATTGTGATGCATCCAAAAACAGCATGTGTTACTCGAATCCTTTGTTTTGTCTTGATTTCCTTCTCCTCAAGAAAGTTCATCATTTAATAAATATAACGCCGACAGTTTTCGATAGTCTTTGCATTGTTGTATTTGTGAGTACATTCGGTTTTCCATGTTTTATTTATTTGCGAGTCATGATATTTTTCTTCATATTTACTCATCGTCGTCATAATTTACGCAGTATATGAGTTTGTCTCGAATATTTCTACTTTCTGATGAATTTGTTTTTCTTGTTGTAATTAATAAAAAGAGAACAAATCGACATCCTTAGTAAAACATAGTGCACCACTCCTACACGAGTAAAATAAAGGCTAACAATACCTTTTAGTGAATACCAAAATGACTTTCTTATCAAGGGTTGAAAAAAGTGAAAGAAAAAACAAAGAAGTCGATAAATAGTGACATAATAGAGGTCAGGTTCCTATCAGATTACAAAGAGCAAGTGATCTGAATGATTTGAAGTCATCATCCATATCTTCGCACGTGTCTTGATTCTTGAAGTCATTCTTGACTTATCCAACCAAACCCACTAGCCACTACAATCTCAATGTATGTCACAAGATTGACATTTTGATATATACATATATATATATATATATATATATCAATGTTTTAATTTTGAAATGAAACTAAACAACATGAGTAAAATATTAGAATCAAGATGGAATTAATCACGAGAGAGTAAAAGCTCACATTAGCCATTAAAAAAAAAAGGGTGTAGCCAAAGTGACAAACCACAAGGCTTAGCCTTGTTTCTTCCAAGGCAAATTTTGCAAAGCTCGAGTAGAAGTTTAGGAACAAATGACTAACAATAAAACGAGTTTTTGGAAGAGTTATGGCAATACACAAAGTTCTCTTCCCTCTACTGTAACGACCTTGAAAAGAGAGATTTGTGAAGAAAAAACAAAAGAGGAGTCATGATGGGTTGGTTTTGGTAACCGTTTTGTGTTGTGCAACTGCAACTACACAGTGTAGTGATGTCCTGCTGTATCAATGTCCAAGCCCTTTAGCTTTGCGACTGATTCAACATGTCCCTTCAGTGTGTGAAGCTCCCTAAGCCTGTCACAACAAAGCATTCACCAATCAGAATCAAGCAAATTCCAGCTTCCGTTGAGATCGATTTTAATCAAGTATATGCTTACCTAGCTATCTCTGCCCTTCTCTTTGCTTGCTCGGCGATCTCAGACAGCTCTCTGTAACCTCCTTTCTCTGGGAAGATGTTGACCTCTTCTTTTGGCTGTAGACCGTGAAGTGTCCTCTGAGCTTGTGCCCACTGAGCTTCTCTTTCTCCAATACCGTAATCTTTCTTGGTCGTGAAAGCGGTCTGTTGAAGTAACAGCAGAAGTAATTAGCGTGATGTTTTACCATCAGGATGTAAGAAGAGGTCAGAGAGAGAGTTAGTTGTGTGTACCCTGTTGTCAAACAAGCTGACCCAAGCCTTTCCACTCAAAATGTATCGAATGGCAAACTTCAAAAGGTCTTGTGGGAAGTATGTTACAATACTGTAAATCCAAATCACACCAGCCCATCCCCAACCGATACCCTTCACCTTCGCAAATGTCCAGTCGGCATACACTGCAATCAAAGTCGCAACCTGCATTTGGAGGAAGAGAGAAACGAATTTCAATGGATTTTCTTTTCTTTAAGGTGTACTCCTGAAAAATATTCGAGTATATGATGTTCTTACCAGTTGTGCAATGACGAATGCAATCATCAGAAGCGCCCCAGGACGTTCAACGAACGACCAGCTCCTTGACCTCGTGACGAAGATAAGCGCTTGACTGATGATACTAACTTGTAGGTACACAGCACCCATTAGCTCATCGTTGTTGTCCCTGATTGACCTCACACCAAACTTTTCCTGCAAATCAAAGGTGGATTTTAGTTTCGTAGGCAATATTTATCTATAGAATCCCTGAACCACCTTTACCCAAAAAGAGAAAAATCTGATGATGATGATTACCGAGAAAAAGTCAGTCTTGTGAATCGCCCAGAAGAAAACCACACTCATAACGGCTTGGTAGCCTCCCAGCACAATTCCGGTGGCGAAAATTTCTTTGAGCTTCCAGCTATCAGGTGTGGGAGATGGCTTGACTCTGTCCTTTGAGATTGTCATGATAGTACCTAAAAGATAGCAACATAAACCATAAGATATCGCAGATAAAAGTATTAGGACGCTGTATAGAAAGATAAAGCCATTTGCACACCGTCATTAAGGATGGCAATAATCAGAACCATGAATGCTGAGAAGTCAAATTCCCATATCAGAGCAATAAGCATGAAACCAAACTGCACAAATTATAACGCAATATGATCAGTACACAGAACAAAAATCATGCTAAACAAGAGATAGATATCTATATGGGATGTCTACTTACCACAATACGGATTGTGATTGAGACTGCGTAAATCTGTCACAAGTAGGAAAAAAAAAGGTTATTAGTTTCTAGTGCAAATGAACACAAGTAGTGGGTATAATATATAAGAATAGAATTTGGAGAATGCGCACGGTGTAGTTCTTCATTCTCTGGAAGATAGCTCTGCTAGTGAGCACTGCACTGATGATAACACTCAATCCAGGTTCGGTGAGAACAATATCTGAAGCACCACGAGCAGCATCTGTAGCATCGGCCACAGCAATACCAATGTCAGCCTTCTTCAAAGCAGGGGCATCGTTGACACCATCACCAGTCATTCCAACAATGTGTTTCCTCTCTTGCAGCTTCTTCACAATCTCATATTTGTGTTCTGCAATAAGAAACATAAGAAGCTTGGATCAGTATAACGACCTCTCTAACGAACATATGATGAGGTTTTAGATCAAAAGCAAGTTATAACCTGGAAAAACGCCAGCAAACCCATCAGCCTTCTCGATCAACTCCTCAACAGGCATGGATGCAATGTTTGCGTCCTTGTCAGTACCGAGAAGAGCCGCAGATGGATACATATTGGTTCCCATTCCAAGCCTGCGACCGGTTTCCTTACCAATAGCAAGTTGGTCACCTGGCAACGTAGTTAGAGCGCAAGTTAGGGGAAACCATCTTAATAGCCATGAATTTCATGAAACATAAAATGATGAATAAGCATAGTTACCGGTAATCATCTTAACGTTAACACCAAGATTCAAAGCCCTACGAATGGTCTCGGCACTGTCGTGTCTTGGAGGGTCAAAAAGAGGTAACAAGCCAACAAATTCCCATGGTCCACCTGCGCTTTCTTTTGTTTTCTCGGGGACCACCTAAAAAGGATCAGACAGTTGAACATTTGTTTCCATGCAACAACAAAAAAAAAGCAAAAGAAGTTTGAAAATGTAAGATGACTGGTAAATAAGTACCTGACGAGCAACTGCCAAGGACCTAAGACCGCGCTCGGCGTACTTGTCAATACAAGCAAGAACCTTGCTCCTAAGTTGAGAACTGGCATTGGCAAGGTCGAGGATCTGTGTGGGAGAATCGAATTAGTAAACCGAATGAAGGGAAAAACTAACTTCTGCAGGGAAAGTTGAAGATTCATTACCTGTTCGGGAGCACCTTTGCTGACTCTGTGCCAGTTACCATCAGAGTCGATGTAAGTCAAAGCAGTTCTCTTGTCCACAGGGTTGAATGGAAGAAAGTGAACCTCCCTGATTCCAGCTCGGGCCTACGAAAATCCATGAGAAAAAATAAGAACTTCTTTTCATGAATGCTCACTAAACAACACAAGTAATTCAAATCGAGAAGGTTATACCTCCTTTGGATCAGCAAGCATTCCAACCATGGCTGCATCAATAGCATCCTGGTTCTCAACCCTAGAAGCCATGGCTGCAAATAGTAGGACTTGGTCTTTCTCCACGCCCTTGCAGAAAACCTCAACCAAGTTCTTATCCACACTCAATTTATTGAGGGTTAGTGTCCCCGTTTTGTCACTGCAAAGAACATCCATTCCTGCCATTTCTTCTATGGCTGTCATACGTTTGGTGATGGCACCTTGCTGAGACAACCTGTGAGACCCGATAGCCATAGTCACGGACAAGACCGTTGGCATAGCAATGGGGATACCACCGATCAAGAGGACCAACAGATTGTCAATTCCATCTCTGTACTTTCTCCTTTGGATAGGGTACATGACGATGATTTCAATCACAATACCGATAGCAATTGAACAGATACAGAAGTTTCCAATGGATGTAAGAACTTTCTGGAAGTGCCCAACTTGGTTAGTGCTGTCCACAAGGTGAGCAGCTTTGCCAAAGAAGGTGTGAACTCCTGTAGCTATAACAACCGCTTCGATTTCTCCTTGTTTACAAGTTGAACCAGAGAAAACTTCTTGGCCTGGGTGCTTGGTCACAGGAAGGGACTCTCCAGTTAGGGCAGACTGATCAACCTTTAAAGGATCACCTTCAAGAAGACGGGCATCGGCTGGGATAATGTCTCCAAGTTTAATGCTAACAATATCACCTGGGACAAGAATAGCAGCTTCTTGTTCACTCCATTTTCCGTCCCTAAGCACCTGAAGAACAGAAACATCACAACAAGAAAACAAACAAACAGGAGTTAAAAAAAAAAATTCATGTATTATTACATAACAGCATTATGCAACACATTACCTTGGTTTTAGGAGCAAGACCAGCCATTAGAGCAGCTGCAGCATTTCCGGCATTGTTTTCTTCAATGAAACTGATTGTGGAGTTGATAACAAGCAGACAGATGATACCAACAAAATCTTGCCAATCCGGAGGTCTGCCATCACCATTGGCCAAAGCAATGGCCATGATAGCCGCAGCTTCCATAACCCATGAAAGCGGATTCCACATGAACCCCAGAAATTTGAGAATTTTGCTCTCCTGTTTATTTTTTTAACGAAAAGATCAACCTCGTGAGTTCTCAGAAACTCACAACAAAAACTCACAAAACCAAAAGCTTTTTAATATCAGAAAGCAACAATGCTCAAGTCAAACTCAAACCTTCTTCTCTTCGAGCTTGTTGGGGCCAAATATTTGAATCCTGTCCTCCCCTTCCTGCGTCGTCAACCCTTCCCTCGTACATTTTAGCTGTTGGAAAACTTCCTCAATCGGAATTTTCTCCTGATAATCCAACCAAAGTTTGATCAGTAATTCATACAAAGGATTGGTGTAGCATCCTCAAACAAAACAAAAAGGGTAAAAAGATTATTAAAAAAAAAGAAAACTTGTAATAGTTTCATACAAATCTCGAAACGAACTAACTCGGCGACTCGGAAAAGTGGCGTTGACTCAAGTTAGTGACAATGAAAGGTAAAAAGAATCTGGCAGTGGAGGAGGCAGGGGACCACCACCACCACCACTACGACTAGTACTAACAATGCACGTGTAAGGGACGTGTAACACACGCGCTGCGTGATTCCCTCCATGAAAGGTGGCTACTTTCCGGCGTGAAAGCCAAGGTCCGGTTAAGGGTATTTCAGTCATAAAACCATCAACAGGAAAGGAGAAAAAAAGAAAACTGATTTTTACAAATTACGAGGCAATTCACAAAGTTTGCGTCCTAATGTTTTGCTAAAAGACAAAGAAGTTCGAGAAAAAAAAAAACGTACTACGGAAAGGTACATCAAATCCTAAAACTCCAATAAACAAAAAAAAAAGTTAATCATATTCCTTTATAATTAAAAACTATTTTGTATTTTTATGGGTGGAAGATAGAATATTAGGAGCTGCTTTAACAGCAAAAACGTTATCTTAAAAAGAGATTTTCAGAAATAAAAAATAAAAATAAAAATAAAGAAGACTTGTATTTCACAAGCAAAATCAACCTTTTTTGGTGTAAGTTCCCCTTTTAATTAATATAAGAAAAGACTTTATTGTGACGTAGCTTAGCTCCACCACTCAAAAGACGCTCTATTTTTTTCCTTTATCTATTTTTTATATTTTCAGTGATTTCACATGTGTAGTTTTTGCGTAGATCTACTTTATTTTCTGATGAACAATATAATCCGAACTGTTTTTAGCTAATACTACCTAAAAAGCTTTAAAAGAGTTTCTGTTATTTTACCCTAATTTAGGGTCTGATTAAATCTCGAATAAAGCTCATATCTCTTTTCTGATTTTTCTCCCGGAAAATCCTCAATTTTTTATCTTTATCAAAATAATAAATTTGAAAAAAAAAAATCAGGTTTCTGAGTCGGATCCACGAAAATAAGGGAGCAAAAAAAAAGATCGTTTTGGAAAAACCCCAACTTTTTGTTCTCTGAGAAAAATCTGAGATTTTAGGGATTTTGGAGATTCAGAATCCGATCCAAGAATAAGAATCATCGGGAAAACGAAATCACTGAAAGAGAGATTTTAACCGAAACCAGAACAATCATGCAAAAAGCAAAAGGAAACAGATCTATTCTCATTCAACCAGATCATCGAACACTTTGTGTGCATGATAAAACACAAACAGGACGAGACGGAAATAAAACAACAAATTAAAAAAAAAAAAGATCGATGGAGATTAAACAATACCAGATCAACAGTCTCGTTCTTGATATCCTCGAGACCTGACATCTCGCTTCTCCTTCTGCTTTCTCCACACGGAAATCCAAAACGGCGTCTCTCTCTGTCGTTTCAACACTCGATCACACACCACCACAGAGAGAGAGAAGAGAGAGAGAAATGTAGGTGAAGGCGAGCTTCTGTTGCAAAGCAGAAACGTCCCTGCCTTTTTAAACGACTCGAAACGACGGACTCCTATACCGTTTTGGGGTCATGTGGGTCCCGTACCAGACTCTCTCTAATTTACCCCTTTTTATACTATTTAATTTGTTTTATTTCTTTCTGATCTTGCCCACCGTTGATTATGATTTGCTGTTCATCAATGGCTCCTGATTCATTTATGGGATCCCTTCTCACTTGGAAAACGTATTTTGACTTTAAACCTCTGGCTTGTATTATTAGAATCAGATATTATACTCTGTTTTTGTGGTTAGGATCAAAAAAATTTCAAATTTTGGTTTCTTGTTTTGATTTTGTTATCTCACGAAAAGGTACTTTACACTTATTTTTCGTTTAAAAAAGAAACTTTGAAAGTGAAGCTCCAAAATTTAAGAGAAATCTCATAATTAACTCAAATTATGATGATATGCCAAATTTAAACAGACAGCAAAATAGTTTTAAATTTTTAGATTTAGTTTTTTTTCTCTCTATATATAGATACATAAACGGAAATTACTCATTACTTATGATGATATTGCAATGTGTAGAATCACAATTACATATTCATTTATCAACTGCGAATTTTGTTCCTGATTAACATTTTTGTTATGTGTGAATATATATAATATGCACAGTCTCAAGTCTCAACTGATACATGTTTGTGAATATAAAACTGATTAATCAAGAAGACCAAATCTCTATACAAGTAATAATAGAAAAAACTGAATGATGCTTAAAATTGGGTTTTTGGTTCCCCAAAGCCAATCTTAACTATCTTTTTTCGCCTTTAGCAAAACAAAACAAAACCAATCTTAACTGGGGTTTTATATAACTTGAAATGTTTTAATTTTGACCACAAAAAAATGGTTATACAGTTTGAAGAAAAACAGAATCTGTAACATATAAACGGATGTGTATATATATATATATATATATATAATATGTCTGTGTGTGACATGACTTAAGAACTCGTTTAGTATTCTGGAGTATGTTAAAAATAGTGATTAATTAGCCGTTGGGAAATAATTTTTGTATCAGTCTAGTGAATTAAATTATCCAAAGAATTTTGATGAAATTTTATCGTATTATACGAGAAAATACAATGAAACATTTATACGTATTTTACTTCACCGGTTGTCAATAGATTTCTGTTTAATAATTATCAAAAAAGTTGATAAAAATATAGTAAAATGTTTGTTTATTATATTACCAAAAATAATCCAGACATTTAGACATAAATCAGTTAAATTTGTTCGCTCTTCTCATTTTGATATTTAGATACAAAGATAATTTAATAATAGAATACAGAGATTTGTTTGATTTGGTCATTTGTATTTTTCATGATACTATTTTTATAAAAGGAATGTTAGTTTCGATTTTTGTTCCACATATATTTATATCAGGGTCATGTTATAAAAATATGATGGTTTTAAAAAATTAAAAAAATTAGGTATACAGACGGCTTAAATCTCAGAGAATGTGGACATTGTTGGTTGGAGATAAGATACTTAGATGACGTTGGTCTAGTTATATTTATAAGGAATTAATAAATTCACAAAGTGTGATTTTGTAGTCCTAAGTTCATAATTTCATGATTATGGCTTTAAAGGATGGTAATGAAGCAATGGCTCTTCCAATGTGCCTCATGGCAAGGTCAGCAATTGCTGGAACGATTCACATGTTGTGAATATTATTTATCACGAAAAATTGTGTCAAAGATTATTTATTCATCAACATCGCTAAGGAAGTATTGACTTTTGATCTTGATGGGTCCCTCAATAATGCAAGTCCCCTACGTAATTTTTTGTTTATATTTTCACGAATACGTTTTTTTATTACCAAAAACTAAGTTTTAATTTTAACCAGAGATCCATCAGAACCTAATTTGCTTGTCGAAATTTGAAATGATTTTGTTTTCTTTTTAACCGAAGCGTTAACTTACGGTATGACTAACATTGAAAACAATAACTGTATTTGTTTTTGTTACATAAGAAAACTACAAATAGAATATTGTTTGGTCTATAATATTTGCTCTCTAACACGACCATCGACACACCACCGTCTTCACCTTTTGTTGACGCCGGCGAGCGTCTGCTCCGCCGGCGTCACCTCCTCGTCCTCTCATTCCTTCTACCTTCCTTTCTTCTCTGCTGTTATCTTGTTTCGCTTTCGATCTCGAGATCTCAATCTCCGCCGTCACTCATGGAGTTCCGACTGCGTCAGAAGCAGTCCCTTCTCAATCCAGATCTGCCATATTCATTCCTTAGTGGGACATACGTCACCTCCTCCGGTCAAGTAGGACTCACTGGTTCAAAACTTCTCCATGTCTTCCCTTCCGGCGGCATCTACCTAAGCTCGGCCATCTTCTGTCCACGTTCAAAGCTTGCCTCTCCACCACCAGCTCATGTGTCGCTGTTGAATTTCAACCCTTGTGGAGGGATAGCCGGTCCGGGGTACCATATTTCGATCTGCGCCGCCGCAAGTGTCACGCACTTTCTCGAGGAAGCTGCAAACCCTAAAACTGCTCTCACCAACTTAATGGGCCTGGGCCAATATGTTAGTGTAATGGGCTTCGTCCCTATATTCAGCCCATCAAGATCCAGACCTTTAGCCTTCAATCCAACATGCTTCAATTCAACTCTGCCGACTTCAGTGCCTCCTTTGTCCATGGCCGGACATCTCACCTCCGGTTTTCTCGACAACGGATCAAGACCTGCAGCAGTTTTAATCTTTGGAGTTAGAGGATCTCATCCACGGTATGTTGTTCTTCGAGCACCTACTCTCCAATGCAATACACACTTCTCGGTCCACCAATTGTTATTTCAAGCTTATATTATTGTGGGAGCTTCGACAAAAGTGCAGCTGTTTCTTTCGGTCACAGCTTTGAAAAACCTTAGTGACAAATTTGGGTATTTAAGACCCGTATCTTCTAATCCGAGAGTTAGAGGTAGTCTTCATAGACAACAATCCTCCTCTGTTTTAGTCTTAATTCGATTGTTTATGGGAATTAGAGGTAGCCAACGATGGCAACAATCCTCTTCCGACTTTGCTTTATCTGCTGACTACACATCTGGGTATTTAAGACTCGTTTCTTCTTCTGGTTCGGGAGTTAGAGGTAGCCTCCAATGGTCACAATCCTCCTCCGCTCTAGTTCGACATCACCTAGGAGTTAGAGGTAGCCGACGTTGGCAACAATCCTCCTCCGACAATGTTTTATCTGATGACTACACATCTGGGTATTTGAGACTCGTTTCTTCTTCTAGTTCGGGAGTTAGAGGTAGCCTCCAATGGCCACAATCCTCCTCCGCTCTAGTTCGACATCACCTAGGAGTTAGAGGTAGCCGACGTTGGCAACAATCCTCCTCCGACAATCCAACTTTCTCTGGATTAGAGAATGTTTTCAAACGCTCAAGCCGATTGGTATCGGAATCACGAGCTATTCGTCTTGTTCGCTCGCCTTTAATGGCAAAAGAACTCAAGGTCGTCTACATTTCGATCTTTCTAGAAGCCCTTTTGAAGAAGCTTCCGGTCTTCATCTCCGATGCATACCGTCTAACCTATCCATTTAATGCTTTATTTCTGGTTTATGCTGCAAGTGTTTTGATCTCCTTGGCAAAGAGCCCTCCACTTGTAATCTCTATCTAAGTTTAATATAAGTAATCTTTGTCCAAAAAAAAAAAGAATATTGTTTGGTCTTTTACTTTTTTTTTTGTTTTTCAAGTTAAAGAGATAGTTTATCTATACTGGCCAAGTCTAAAAGATAAACAAGGTACATATCGACACTAAGATGCGTAATTTTTATTTGATTTTTACATCAATGACTTACGAGACTCTAACGAATATAATTTTTTTTAAAGAATATAAAAACTCTGGCTACATTTATCTTTAAAATCATGGAAAGCTCTACGGAATAAGCCAATGCAATTTTAAACTTGACTCTCTAGAAAGATATGATTAACACCCAGTTATACTGATAAATCATAAATAGTTAGAAAAGGTATAGGAAAATTTAGGAGCCTATTTCGGTTCACCTTGGTTGCTTGTGACCAAAAGGAGTATGTTTGAAAATAAAGATCCCTTTATTTTCTGCATAATAGTAACGCTCTTTGTTCTAAAAGAACAAGAAAGTAAGGCTCTAATATTAACAGAAAACCCTAGACCAACAAAAAAAAAAGCGTATCCACAGGGCCGGCTTAGAGGGAGGGACAATCGGTGCACCGCCCCAGGGCCTACTCCAATTTTTGTTTTATTTTAGCACAAAAAGGGCCTATAAACTTTTTTTTTTGTTTTTTTTAGTTAAAGAGATAGTTTATCTATACTGGCCAAGTCTAAAAGATAAACAAGGTACATATCGACACTAAGATGCGTAATTTTTATTTGATTTTTACATCAATGACTTCGAGACTCTAACGAATATAATTTTTTTAAAGAATAAAAACTCTGGCTACATTTATCTTTAAAATCATGGAAAGCTCTACGGAATAAGCCAATGCAATTTTAAACTTGACTCTCTAGAAAGATATGATTAACACCCAGTTATACTGATAAATCATAAATAGTTAGAAAAGGTATAGGAAAATTTAGGAGCCTATTTCGGTTCACCTTGGTTGCTTGTGACCAAAAGGAGTATGTTTGAAAATAAAGATCCCTTTATTTTCTGCATAATAGTAACGCTCTTTGTTCTAAAAGAACAAGAAAGTAAGGCTCTAATATTAACAGAAAACCCTAGACCAACAAAAAAAAAAGCGTATCCACAGGGCCGGCTTAGAGGGAGGGACAATCGGTGCACCGCCCCAGGGCCTACTCCAATTTTTGTTTTATTTTAGCACAAAAAGGGCCTATAAACTTTTTTTTTTTGTTTTTTTTATTAAAAAAAATTAAAAAACCTATTAAAAAGGCCCCAAAAATTTTTTTTGCCCAGGGGTCTCATATATAATTGAGCCGGCACTGCGTATCCACAGTGAGAAAAAAAAAACAAACGAAAAAGACAAATTCTATAAAAAGAGAACCAAGAATTAAAAATATATATATATATATATTTAGGAGTGTACTTATAGTTACGATATTGTATTTTTTCCTAACACTAGTGTGGACAATGGACATTGGCTGTTTTTGTTTCTTAATTAATAGCCACTTTGTTTTTTTTTTTTTTTGGACAACAAGTAAGCCACTTTAATTTAATTAGTCGTTTTATTTTACAAAAGTTCCGGAAGTTAGACCAGGGATAAGAGTGGGTTTAAATCTTCTGCCCTTCCAATCAGAAAATTCTCCAGTAGAACTAATTCCGAGCACTTTGGTTTACTTAGTTGTAATGTCAGTGTTTCAAGATATTGTAAGCCTATGAGATGATTTTGACTAAACCATGAGCTTGAACGACACTACAGTATGTCAGTACAACTCAAAGAATTTTTGGTTGAATCGATTTTGACTGATCCAAAGGACTGAGTACCAGAGGACTAAACCGGGTTGGTTAAATACCAATGTTCTCAAGTTTTGGAAATCCAAGTGCTTTTACAGTTTTACTTGCCAAAGGCCATTGGCACACGTTGGTCCTTTTCCCTTTGTATTTTAAACAAAATTATTAGTTGATAATGTTTTGAGAAATAAATATTTTCCGCATAGAATTGTCAATAGCGTGGGCGATGAGCTTGCAACCACGCTTGTGATTGTATCATTGGTCTTAGAAGTAATCACAAACGAAAGAAAATTTAACTAGTATTGTATTTTTAGGTTTCAAATACACGTGAAACAACACGATTATACCCTCTTCTTTTAGGACCCAGTACAGTTTCATAGATGATTCCCAAATTTGAAACATGAATTATTTTGATATTTCTTTTAATAAAAAAGATAATATGGATCGGAATCTGACAAATCCTCTCAAGTAAGAATCGCAGTCGAGCAATCTATTCACCAATTTTTTTTTAATGATTTATAATGCATTACATAATAGGAACTGAACAAATATTCAACATATTTGGGAGAAAATTGAAACTTTTACCACTGCAAGGGAACCCAATAATGGTAATTAAACTGAACATCACTAGTGCTTTTGTGTTATTGTAACAATAAAGAACATATTATCCTTTTTGATAATTTAACACTATAATTACAATTGATCATCAACCCAGTTCTTTCAAATTAATATACATTGCAAGAAAATAGGCTATTTTTAACGGTCAAGACCATCAGAAATGAGTTAGTTTTCTTGTAGTGATGCTCTTTCACCTCCTTATAGTCATTTTTTAAGAAATCGTTTTCTTTTGATTAAATTTATCAAAATTAGTATCTACCCCAATTTGGCAATTTCCTTTGTATTGTACCTTAGAGAATCCTGCAACATGTACGGCCTCTCACGCCTCTCAAACTCGAGATAAGCAAAAGTTAGTTGCTTGTTCCCTTGCTGTTTATTTTGTTTCTATTTTAATTTTTCTTGCTACTTCTCAAAATGTTTATGAATTCGTCAGACAGCCATGAGCCATCTGGATCAAGGAATTCCAAAATCGTATTTAAAAATATTATTTTCCAGTATGTATGTATATTATAGGACTCGCTTTTGTCATTGTTCAATAGTGTGCTTGTAGTATCCATTGGAAAAAATATTTAATAAATTCAAAGTAATTGAATTCTTTCTCATATCGATTCCTCTCAAGCGTTAATTTTTGTTTACTCGTCAAAATAGTATCCTGATATAAACCTACTATAAAATATGGTGACTAAAGTATTTTCTCAAAAAAAAAAAAAAATGGTGACTAAAGTATTCTACAACTTTCTTTCTTTTTCTCTTGTCAATAAAGAAAGGAAAGGATTATTCGACAACTTTTTTTTTTTTTGTCAACCATTCGACAACTTACTCATCTAAAAATATTGGTTGAATGTTACAAGTCCATATCAGCCTAATTATCTAAAAAAAAAAAACTTAAATTCATATACATTTTTGGACACTATTTTTTCTACTGTTCTTGTGTAAAATAAACACTCCATAACTATAAATATCACTGTTTAAGTATATGTATTTTTTTAAGGAATTGGCAATTTCAAAATTAATGTAATTTAAAGGAAAAAATGTAATTTATCTTTGTTGAAAATAGATAAAATAAATAAATTAGGTAATAACTATAAAAGAAATTATTTTCTATATATGTAATTTTTTTTGTTTTATTATATATAAAATGTGTCAAAAGAGCACATCTATATATATAAAGTAATATTTTCTCTCTTCTCCTTTATCCATGTCATCTTAGAGGTTCTAAAATTTTGACACATCATTTTTTCATTTAGTCAATTTTAAATATTTTTGTATGATTATATACATTAATTTACATTATAGTTATTAATAGCATATAAGTAGAATATGAAAAGATATTTCTGAATAACATATATAATATAATATTATCTATTAAATTTAATAGTATTTATAGTTTTGATTTGAACTTAAAAAACATAATTTATATAGAATTTTCAAAGACATCTCTTTTGAAACCATATCTTATTTAAAAATATTTAAAATAATATTTCAAAAAGTAATAATTTAATAATCTAATTTTCATCATATTTTTATATAGTCTATACCAAAAAAATCTTTTAAAATTGAGAAACTGAAAATTTATATAGTCTAGAACAACAATTACTTTTAAAACAGAAAAAATGACAAAGGAATAAATTATACATATACATAAAAAACTAGAAACTCATCAGATAAAAACATAAAAAAGGGAAAACAAACATAAAATTATGACAAGATTTAACAGAAATGGGACAAGAGTAGGAATTTCGAGAATAAAATAAATTGTCATTTAAAAAAATATATCTTATAAAATGGTAACAATAAAACAATAATTTAAGGTTGCAGATATCAATTAAAGAATATTTATGGTATATCACATTGCTCAAATACGAAATGAATAAAATAATAACAATATCTTATAAAAGTGAAAAAAATTAAAAATGGATTTGGGAAGAACAAAACGATATAAAAACAAAACAAAAAAAATTGAAAGAATTAAACGAAGACCATAGAAAAGAAAATACCACAAAAAATAGTTCTCAAAATTTTTAAATAATATGAAACAAAATCTTATAGGACTAACATAATGTATATTTTAAAAATTTATAAAAAAAAAAAGAAAATTAGAAGAAAAAAATAAAAAAATAACCCGCAGTTATTTTTTCTCTTATCAATAAAAAATAAAAAAATAACCCGCAATAAAAATTTTTATGAAATATATTTCTAGCAATGAAGAAGTAAAAAACTATATCTTGCAATATTCCGCAGTTAATCTTATATTGACACAAAAACGTGAAATAGTTAAAAAAATGAAAAACATTATCGTTAGATAAATAAAATCAAAGAAAAATTAATATTAATATATTGATACAAATAAACACATAAAATAACAAAAATTATTACCTAACTATATAAATTAGATTATATATTCAACAAAAAAAAACAAAAAATGACAAACATATACCCCATGCAAAAATGAAGAAAAGAGAAGTCATTATGGTTAGACATCATCTAGGTTCTGAGAGGTGTTCGAATACTAGATAAGGAAGTATCACCTACATATTACAAATAAGATAATAAGATATCAACACGAAAAAATGACTCGTAACCAATGTATGTGAAAACGCAAAAGAAGGTAAAAAGAATATCAAGGATTAATTCGCCGGTTTGTCTGAGACAAATAATGTATTCTTAAAATATACATAAACAGACAAATAAATATTAAAATATTCTGCATTGCGTAATTTTATTGAAACTATATATAATATGAAAGAAATAAATATATAACCAACGGAATACTACCACGCGTATGCGCGGGGTTAGCAGCTCTACTAGTTATTAAACAATAAGTGAGTAACTGCACCATTACACACTTTGTTTCAGATATAGTATGATCTCAACAGAATATAGTAGCTTCTACCAGATAAGTAGTGGTGGATTTAAGTAATTTGTACAGAGCCTAATAGTGAGAACATAGAGCAAAAATCACACTCCAAATTAGACACAGAGCAAAATTCAAGATGAGTCAATAACCAATGAATATCTGAATTATATATCTCTACTAGTTATAAATAATTGTGATGGTTAAAATTTTGATTGGAAGAGTTTTTAGAAAAGTATTTAGTCTTTTATCACTCATTCAATTTTTCTTGATAAATCTTTTAAAAAAATATTTAGAAACGCAGATGCTTTCTAAATACTCTTTATTCTATGCTTTCAAATCTCAAATTTAATATAGCATTAACCTATAGCATTAACCTTTAAATTATCTAAAAAACTGAACATTATTTTGAATTGTTTTGTTTTATAATATCAAAATTTAATTTTAATATTAGAATAAAAATTTATATTCTAAAAGTAAAAATTTGCTATTAATGTTTCATATTTTTGGCATTCGAAAACCTGGTATATCGAATAAAACACACAAAAAATCGTGGTTGTGGGAAAAAATAAAACTGTTTTACTGTTTATCTAATTACAATTGGTAAATCGGTAGATATCGGTGTTTCCGTTTGGTTAGTTCTTATTTATCGTAGAGGGAAAAACTTATCTTACCGTTAGAGAATCTAACGACCGTTACAGTTAATACGAAACAAGCGTCGATTTTCATTGATTATCGTGCTAGGCTTTTAAATGTCGATATAGGATTGTTAGTGTGGGGACGTGACCTCTGAAATCTAACGGGACCGTTACTCGTTACGAAGAAGGAGAAGAAGAAGAAGAAGATTCTGTTTTTTTTTTTTTACTATATAACTAAGCTATTAACTATTAAGGATCTGTCATTTACGTAGGTGACAGACACATACATCCAATCAAATCTCACCATCTGTACGGTCCACTTCGAAAAATCACAGACGTGAAGAGAAAAAGAAGAAAAGCTATGTGGATCCGTGGTACTACTACAGCTTCTGTGATTTTTAAGATAACAAATCTACATCCACTGAATCTCGTGATGTGTGAAGCCACTTGAGTCCAATTACTTTTATGTTCTTTTAATTCATCAAGACAAAATTGGTACAAAAAAAGTCAGTTAAAATAAAATAATTAAAAAACCTAAGTGATTATTGGTGGTGTCTATGCATCTAATCAAACTGTTAAGCATCTTTTTATAATTAACCTACGGTCATGTTCTACTACAACCAAAAAGCAACTGAATTATGAAACCATTTACTTCATACTGTATTATTGTTTACGAGAAAAAACTGTTTTTTTTTTGGGGAAAAAAATGTGTATACAAACTTTCGTTGACTTTTAGTTTATTTTATGGGATAATCAAATAAAAAAAACGAGAAATCCACTTTTACCGTCTATGTACCTTCATTTTAACTTTTGCATTGTATATTGTCATATCTTTTTTTGGGCGGATCTTCATTCATTCTGAAGATAACGACAAATTAACATAAAATTAGAATACATATGCATTATAGTAAAGGTTGGCCGAGGAGAGAAAGATGGGGCAAAGTAGAACTAAGTCTAAATTGAAGATGTGTCATTGAGATGGAAAGAAATAAAATATTAGCAAAATCTAAGCTCTTTTGTCCCATCTTTTGGCTTCATGAAAGAGACCACATATCATATGATATGTATACGGTATACCCTTAATTTTTTTTTTTTTTTTGCACATGTATATGTAACCCACACACGCACATATATATACAATCTATTTAATTGTAGAACAATAAGAATCCAATAATTGGATGACATGTGCACCAATACTGTGTGTATTTGTGTACCAAAATATTTCGTGAGTGATTATTATTTTACAAGTCATGTTGGAAAATCTTTAACAAGATATTATAAAAGTCCAAGTTCAATGGATTGAAAATGATAAATTCCACACTATTAAGAAAAATATACCAATCATAAAAAAAAAAAATAATTCCAACCGTTCTCCATAATTTGTTTGTAAAATTTGTAAGTTAATCCTATTACCATATGTTTTCTTCATCTATTTTTTTTTATTGCTGTTTACAACCTCATACATGCACATCAACGAGTTTACGAACTTCATGTAATATGGCAAATTCATTAATACAAACAATAGGATTACAAATCCCGATCGATCAATAATAGACTATCAACAAGTATCGATCACCTGTTTTTTTTGGAATACTTCTTAATCATTTGTGCTATCTAAGTTTTATTTGGTTCAATAGCTTTAACAGTCTTTAAGATAGATTCGGGAACACTTGCCATCAGAAAAGCATGTTATTGGATGTAAGCGAATTTATATGATCAAGTGTAATTCAGATAGAACAATTGAAAAGTATATGGTGAGATTTGTGACATGTGGTAATTGATAAAAGGAGGGGCTCCATTATTTTGACATGTGGTAATTGATATGAGGAGAGGCAAAAATGAGCATAGCCAGACATGTTCTTGAAGTTGTGGCTGGAAAAAAAATGGGAATTGCATAAGATAATAGTTTACAATGTGTTTCTTCATGTAGACTTGGATGAAAAAGTGTTTATGAAGATACCACAAAGTTTCAATTTTTTAGAAAAGAGAATGGTATGTAGCTTCAATATTTGTAATATGGTTTGAAGTAGGTTTCATGTTGTTGGTTTGCAAAACTTAAAAATGCACTCTTAGAGTAAGAATTTAAACAGAGTAAGATTGAATTAATGTCCACCTCCATATTTTGGTGTACATTAACGATTTTTTGGTGATACTGAACTCTCCTGAGATTGTACAAGAATTCAAAACTTACTTGAGTAGTTGTTTTTATATGAAAATTTGGGAAAATTGAAGTATTTCTTTGGTATAAAAATAACAAGAAACAAATAGAGTATCTATTTATTAAAGAAAAAATATGCTCTTCATATTATTGCTGATGTTATTGTACTTAGTGGTAAGTCGGCCGTAGAGTCTGCGATGGAGCTGAATCATCAATGGCAAAATCAACGACATAAATACTTGTTGATCTAAAAAGTATTGGAGACTTGCTGGAAAATTAATATATATATATATATATGGCTGCAACTAGAGCAAATCTTGTTTACTTTGTTCATATCATATCTTAGTTTAAGAAAAATTCATCGCATTAAGAATTGTTGATTACTTGAGAGGGTATTTTGGAATGAAAATTCTCTTGAAAACTGTCTACGAGAAGATATTTGAATGGAAGGTTAATACAATTGAGAAATTCTTCGGTGTCATGGAAGTCAAAGAAAAAAGATGTGGTATCATGTTCTTCAATAGAACCGGAGTACCGAACTATTGTTGTTGCATTGAAAGTGTTGAAGTGCCTAAAAAGTTTGTTGTTTATGATGTGTATTGTACATTCTGGTGTGATAGACTTGTATGGACTAAGCCTGCAAATTCGGTTAATATGATTAGTTCGGTTTTTGGTTAATTTGGTTTACACAAAACTCTGCTGAATTAAACCGAAACAAAATTCGGTATGATTCATGGTTAATTCAGTTTACAAAAGTTATTTTTGATAAAAATAAAACTACCAATACATTTCAAAGCAAATTATTTGGTGGAAGCGTAAAACATTTACTTAGGTAGATAATGTGTCAATTGTTGACAAAAAGAAAACTACCAATACATTTCAAACATGTAAATTTAATCAAACACGTGATAGAATGGCTTACTTCCTTTCATTTTATCTTTCTTGTTCTATATTTCCTAGTCAACTATAGAGATTTTTTTTTCTTTTCTTTTTTGGACAAGTCAACCATAGAAACTAAGGTGTCCAATTTTAGAGCAAAAATGAAATTGATTTCTATAATTCTCATAAAAAGTAAGATATTATAATTATAATCTTTTTTTTTTTCTAAAAAAGGTAGATAAGATAAACATCCGCAGACTTTCTGCTACATTCCAACGAATCCTTTTACTCGTTCATAAAAAGGTATTAAGAGTTTATTAGCGCACGAATCCAAAGCAAACAAAATTAAAATTAGGTAGAAGTTACTCCAATGAAAAATTGTTGTACTTGTATAAGCGTTTAATACTAAACCAAAACTTTGATGGTTTTAATTTGATTTAGAGTGTAAATGGAGACCAAATGAATGGAAATAAATAATAAACTTTTTCATTTTAAGGAAATTATACTATTTACAAATAATTGTTGTTATATACGATTCTTTTTTATTTTATTTTTGTAGAAAATTATAGAACAATAATATTTTAAATTAAATTTAGAAATGAACAATAGGTAAAAAATGTTTTTATTTTCATTCTTATTGTTTCACTCCTTTTTTATCTTTCCATTTTTTTTTCTCCATTTTTCTATTCCTTTAGTGTTCATCAATCAAACATTAGATCAAATTAACCAAATCAAACTATGTCAAATAAATACAAACTAAACAGAAAAAAGAAATCAAAGTAAAGCCGAATTGTGCAACTTTGCCTCTCCTAGTACTACCAAACTGAATGAAATTAAACCGACTAAACCAGTTATAATGACTAATTTCAGTGAACTTTTATTACAATATGAACTATCCAACCTTTTTTTTTTGTCAAGAGAACTATCAAACTAAACGAATTATCTGAAGTCATAAACCTTTGCTACTTTATTAAATCGCCCGATTAATTTAGACTTGTTCAATAAAATTTCATCAGAAACACACATATTTGAGTTTTTGACCAAAAAATAACTAACCATTAAGTTCCAAATAGTAATTGTGAGCTACCTAACTTCTTCACAAGTGTAAGTACTATGTTAAATAACTGCAGATATATATATTGGTGGCATCTGAATTTATGTATATCTTATACTATGTTCGAAGTGTACAACTTTCATTATCAACAACAACAAAAATATGTCCGAAGAGTGCAAGTATATACGAATCTTTTAATATCAGAATTGATGATGACCAATATATATATATATATATATATATATATATATCAGAATTGATAATTACATACATGTAAAGTCGCCAACAAAAATATAAAATTAAAAATCTTTGTAAACACTAAAAAATCGTTAAGAAGTGGATTTTTTCAAGACTACAACTTAAATTGTGAGGAAATCATGTTTCTAAGGTTTTATTTCAATATGTTTCTAAATTTTAATATAATTTTTTTTCAGTTTTAAAATTTGATTTCGAAAAGCTGTATATGTAAATGACGTTATCAGTTATGAATGTAAATGTAATTAAATATAGTTATCACTATAAGACTATTTGAATTTCAAATTGTAAAACATTCTCGTATTTTTCATTATCCAAATATAGTAAGACATTTGTACCTAAGAATGACTATAGTAACTTACACTAGAATTTGCCCGTCATGTTGGTAATCTACTAGTACTATATTTTATCTCCCTTTTAGTATTTCTTTATCTCTTTTGAAAACAACGCAGCAATTTTACTTCATTGCCTTTTTGATGTCTGATGCCTTTCGACGCGCATTTTAAGGATTTTTGCTTATACCATTTCATTTTACGATTTTGGACAGCCACCAACTAAAACGAGACTGAGACAAGTGAAATAAATAAATAAAAAGCATGAACATGAGCAACTAACTAAAGAACAAGAGGAAAATCATTCACGAAGAGAGAATTAACGAAGTTTAACAGCGGATTCACCCAAAATAAAAAGTCACCCCCGAACTACTTAAGAATGGAAGACCAACTTCAAACTCTAAAAGGCCAAATCAAGAGAAGTAAAATGCATTTAATAAAGTCAAATAATGCGGTAATAGAGAAATTAATGAGGATGATAAACGCTAACTCAGGCAATAGAAAAAGGGATAATTAATATAAAGAGAAATCCAACCCTATTAGTCAACACTAATATGCATTTACTCTTAACTCAAACACAAATATCTGTTATCTTGGTTCTCATTATTCTAGTTCAATCTTATGATCATCGTGTTCTCTTTGTATTTCATCTTATCTTTAATTTCTTTTTTTTTTTGTGTGCACCAAATTTTTGGTCAATTTGGTTTGGGCTTGAATATTACTATGGTATCTCAAATTATACATGCCATTTTCGAAATGTCGATCAGAATTGTATTGATACTAACAAATAAACGGTCGAGTGACTTGCTCTAAGTATAAATGAAAATGTTAAAAACTTTGACGAAAAATAGTAACCTTTCTTAAGTGATATTAATATATTAGTTATAGTTTTTCAGGTAAAGCTTTCCACATATAAACATGTGCTCATGTGGCATTCAATATTCATGCGTAAGGAAAATTTTGTTATGATAAAAGTAAGTAGCTTAGCATCTAACATGCTTTCATTTTATGTATATAAATGTGTGCGTGTAAGATATCCATAGAGGCAGTAGACACACACTAAGGGACAGCTATAATAATATACAGATTGGCACCACTAGACCTAACTTTATTCTTGTTATATGTTTATAATACACATCTATATATATTGTATTTCAATTGTGGTATGATGCATGTGTATTCTTCTTGAATTTATTAGGTGGCCACTGGCCATGCCTGTGCATCTGCTTATGTACCCACCACTTTCTCGCATCTCATTATAGTCAAAATATATTTTGCCCATGTTTGTTAAACATAAGATCTTAGTTTTTGTCCAATTCTCTATGAAAGTAATGAAGATACATTATGGTGGATTCGGTAAGCCAAATATTGATGTATCTAAGGATTTTATGTTTATTTCACGTTAATTAGATCTTCTGAATCGAATCACAGGATAGTTTTATATTAGGATTGTTTGAGAGGTTTCAAGGATACGAAGCTTCAAGAGTTGTTCAGTCCAAAAATACTAAGATGCTTCAGAACATGTAAAATAGAATGTCAATAAAAAAGAATATGATTTAAAGCTCATGAAAACGACATTTAATGATACAAATAAAATAAAAATAAAAATGCTCGGTGTTTCTGTCAACTTCATCAACTCTTTAGACGTGTCTCGTGGCACATAAATATTTGCGAAAGTTTTAATAAAAACCATTAAATTTGTTCTGTATTCTTTTTCGTTTTGCTGAGTAATGAAACGGTTGTTGACAACCTTATGTCTTTCGGTGATATCCGATAGGTAAAGACTACTTCCATTTTCTTTGTTTTCTAAATAAATTTTCATTGAAATTTTCCTTTCCTGATTTGCTTATTTAGCATATTGCTATCTGGCTAACGTACGTGGGTTGCGTTAATTATAAAATTTAAAAGGTTTCTTAATACAATCCTAATTCTTAAAACTTAAATTGGTTAGGGCCTAGGAGGGGACATAATGTTTAGGGAGACTTGGTAGTTTTGTAAAAATCAATGCGAAACCTTATTATATACTACTATTAGCCAAAACTAATAAAAGTTGCAAAACACTTTAAATTTAAGCCAGTCAATGTAGTGGTTACCGTTACGTTATATATATTGTTAGTAAATATATAAATGATTTTTCATTTGACATGTTTTTTATTGGCTACTGTAGATTCCACATAACTTCTGCAGATTCCTCAGGTTATAACGTATGATTTGAGTTGGTCATCAAACGTCTATTTTACTCAAAATAATCTATGTTTAATTGACCTAAATAATCACTTGTTTTCTTACACGTAACAAATGTTTGGATTTTGGATGTTTAGTGACCAGCTAAATCAGCTTGTAGAAAAAAAAAAATGATGAAATATAAGAATTTCTAGCAAAGAAATCATCAAAATCAGTGATTTTGATGCTTAAAACAAAATTTGAAGATTGGAATAGATTGAAGTGACTCGGCTAAAAAAGTTTATAATTACTTTAGAGCTTAGCCTCATTGTATGTTGGAGCTTCAAAGAGATTGTGTGTCAATGGACCCAAAAGGAGAAGAAAAAAAAAATTGCAAGCAAAAGCAAATGGAATAATATGTTTTATTTATCTTATAAGGAATTATTGGCTCTTAAGAAAAAGGAGGTTATATGCTATATGGAGCATCTTGAGAACTTTGATTTTGTGTTGGATTCTTTGATTGTAACCAAAGATGTACACTTTTGTGCCCACTTCTCACTTTCGAAACTTTTGCTAAATTATTGGTGAGTTTCTTTTTTTCTATTTTAGTATTTTACATTAAAACAATTATTTTATCTATTTCTTTTGATCATGATGACAAGTTTCATTCACAAATCGCATATATTCTCTCAAAGGTTTATGTGAGAAGAATAATCATAACATTATTTTGTCCATTTGCTCCAACTTTCAATGGACTAGCTTTCTTCTTATCCTTTGTTTCCGCACTTCAAGTGCCTTTTTTCTCCCATCCCATAATTTGAATCTGAAAATCTATTTTAATTTACTAGTTGTTTTGAATTATTGGAACGTAGGAAATGTTTTTTTTTGTTTTTTGGTGTGTGTTTGTCACCTCCAGTTTCGCGTCATTTATATGCAACCACAAGTAATAAGTTCAAATTATGCGTCTGAAGACATAATTTAGTTTTGAAAAATGGTGATTAACGCCAACAAACCAGACCACACATGTGCTACAAGGAAATGTCACCATTTAGTTACTTGACACACTAAAGTCTTTTGATTGGTTATATATACATAGATATTTCGATTTGGGCCACATACTGGACTTCGTATAAGTCACCCGCAGACCTATAGGGCTGACCAAGCACGGCTCAAGAAAGTGTTGTCTCGTCCTGGAACAATTGTGTACAGATTGTTACATATTATTGGGCCATTAGGCCCATTAAAATTGTAGCACTGCGAACTACCATAGTTTTGAGTCTTTTGGCGTTTAAGCAAACAAGGGTTTGGATTGATCCACACAAAAAACAAACAAACAAGGGTTCATATCTTGCAGCACAAGAAAGGAATCCTTTTGTTATTGCCAACAGGAATGCTTGTCTTACAGAAATACTTTGCAGCTTATTCATGTTTGAGGATAAAACCCTAACATCTACCGAACTTCATGAACTTGTCTGAATAAAAACAAAAAGCAAAGTGATGACTTCATCTTCTTCTTCTTCTTCTTCTAATGTCATTTCAAAAAAGGTAACAGCAAGTACTCTGCATAAAACAGCTGATGACAGAGATGGAGAAAATTATTAGTAAATGGGTGATATGATGAATTTGAAAGACTCTTTTAAATCCGAAATGGAGAAAAGATCTAACCTTCCAAATGAACATGTAACATGAGGTTATTTCGGTTTTGTTACTCAGATCAACAGACTTAGCTCGAATCCACAAGGTTGCTGCAAGGATAACATGACCCACAACCTAAGAAAAAACACAAAGAGAACCAAACAAAAAATGAAGACTTGATCACCAAAACAATGAATTGGCACAGTTTGATGGATAGAGAAAGATTGTTACCGAGATGACTTTGCTCCATATGAAAGGAGACGTGGCTCCAACAAGAATCGCAACTGCATAAGCCATTTGAAGTAGTGAAACACATGTCCAAAACACCTGTATTTTGCAAGACAATTAAAAACAAGTATCTCATTTAGCTGCAATCTTAAATTCAACACGAGAGTCTAACAAATCCTTTAGTTTTGGAAAATTTACCCGTTCCTGACCCAGAGTTACAGAGAACGATCGGATACCAAAGATCTTGTCCCCTTCAATATCAGGTATATCCTGCATCATATCAATATTCAAAACTTCATATCCAATAGTAATGGAATAGTATACTTTGAGTTGATAACACAGAGTTAACCATTTTCCATCTTTTCTTACCTTAAACAATGCAATAACGACAGAGAAAAAGCTCATAAACGCAGTGGCGAAGATAAGAGGTCTCGTGAACATGACTGGTCTTCCAAACACATGAGTCTGCGACAAAAGTTTTCACCGCTTTGGTAACCAAAAAAAAGAAGTAATCTTTTGATGGAAAAACTTCAGAACATAAGGAAAAAAATGGTTTAGTACCTGAATATGTAAATAAAAGGCAATTTGAACAATAATAGCTCTGACAGCGAGGATACACATTGCTGCAACCAATGCAAATCTTTTCCACCGTAAAAGTGGCAACTGTTTGTAGTAGGAACAGTTAATAATTCAAACCTTAATAACCCGAAATGAGCCAAATCCTCAAGGTGATAAACTTACTTACATTGATAGAGTATGCAGTACCAAGCATAAAACTCACAAAAAGAGCCCAGAATAATGGCCACGAACCAACAATCCACCCGAGCCAGAAACTCTATTAAGTGTTTTTCTCAACAAAATTAGATTATTTTACCTCTAAAAGTTTGAAGTTTGTGAAAATGGAAACTTACCATGATGGAGAAGGAAGCTACTATCGCAATGCCGGTTTTAACAGAATATTCCCCTGATGCTAACGGAAGATATGGCTTGTTTACCTGCAAAATGCCACAGAGAGTATGATCTTAGCACTAGTGAAGATTTGATCATATGAAGAAAACACACACGTACACACACATGTTACCTTATCTATTTCAACATCAGACAACTGATTTAGCCCGACTATGTATATGTTCATCATGAGAGCAGCAACAACAGCCTGAGAACAAAACCGAGTAAAGAAAACTGCAAATGCGTGTATATCTTTTTGTTCAATAGTATATCATTTACCTCCAAGATGCCAGTGAAAAGTAATGGCGATATGTCAGAAATCTTCTCTACTGCTAAGAAAGATACAGATAAAATGCTAAGCACCTGCAAAAATCAAAAACCAAACACACAGAACTAGTGTTATCTTCTTGTTTGTACCCTTAAAGATTTCTGTTTTTCTTCAAGAGAAACGTTTCTTAACTGTGCCGATAACTGTATGTGGCCTGGAAAACCTGTAGAACGCATCTAACGAGTCTTTAAAAGAGTTTGGTTGGCTCTTCGGGTTGAAAGCCTCAGGCTGACCAGTAGTGGCACTTGCTCGAAATCTCGACTTATGTCTTGAACACAACAAGAAAGAAGATTCTTGACCTTCAAGCCTAGTAACAAGACTGTTCCTAGTCTTCGGTTTTGCGAAAACTTTACTCGAATTACAACGCAGAACTCGGTTCTCTGCAAAAATATTGAGTAAATTGTGTAAAGAGCAAAACTTTAACTGGTTCCAACATACATTGTCAAGTAGATAATGCGTAATCGAATATAAGTAATTAAGAAACGAATTAACCAGAGTTCGTAATTGAAAAATTTGCTTAGGACATGAGTGAGAGACTAAACACACCTGATAAAGAGTGGAGCTTTAGATTCTGTTTCCTCCAGCAAAGTCCACCACCAGCTGATAGATTGCATGCATGAGAAACCAAAAAGTTTAAATTATCCCCAGAAAAAAAAATTAAGCTTCTCCATACTGTGGCCTACTTTCGATCTAATAAACAATTCATAAAAAAATCGAACTTTTTCTTTTCTTTATTAATTGGAAACATAAAAATTGAACCTTTGTATGGAAGTGAATCACAAAAACAAAGCCAAGAAAAGGAAATAGATCCAGACGAGATTTCAAGGAGGAGTTACCAGCGGAGAGAAGAGAAGAACTAGAGAGTAGAGACTCCATTGAAGCTACTTTGATTTTTTTTTTTTTGCTTCAGTAGAATAATATCGCAAGAGAAACTTCAAAAAATCAAAGACCAAAGAGATGATCGATCTTTGGGACGAGCAGAGAGGAACAAAATAATGGTTTCAGCATGAGAACTGAAGAAGTCGGTCGAGGATGAATAAATGATTAGCGTGGTTTTAATAAAATCCAAATTCGATTAGACTGACAACAACAACTTATTAGTAGAAGTAGTTAGAAGAACGTATCTGTCTAAAGAGAGATTAAGCGAAAAGTGTGGTGTAGGTTTGCCACTTGTTTCCAAGTACAAATTTATCACGTGACGTGTTGTCCTTTACTTGCAACGGTGTGTCCACTCGGGCCTGATGTCCTCGCGGGCCGGACATTAAATCACCTCCATGGGACCGGGCTAATATATTTAATTATATACTTAACGGTTTAAATATTTAGCACTGTGGATCATATGAAGCATTGTTTTTCCAAAAAAAAAAAAAACTATGGATAAAAAATTATAACTATGTTCTTATTATGGTATCTTAATACAAGCATAAGTATTCTCATATATGATAATTAGTTATCGGTATTGTCTTACGTAGCTGATTTACTAAACTTTACAAATACATAATTCGTCATATTTTGATTTTTAGTAAAAAATCAAGAAGTAACGACGATGGTGCATTCCATATGATATTTTTCTCCTACATGTTATTTTATATCTTAGAACCGGAAATACTTAAACATAGTCATGCGGTTACATTTTTGTGTAGATATTTTCCTTAATAAAATTATGGTCTCTGTCCTTTTATTTGATAAACGATTTATTTCCACTTTTGATAGTATTGACTAAAGACTTAATTTTTGCATACCATATATTTCCATTTTCAATAGTATTGATTAATTTTTTATTTCTAGATAAGGCTTCATAGTGGTGATATATGCTATGTAGTCCATTCTAATTATTTTGAGAATAAAGTTCTCAATATTTGATATTTAATTTTTTAAATGATATAATAAATAATATTATTAGATAGGTAATTTTATAAAATATTTACGATACTGCAATAAATATTGCTATTATAAAAAATACAAATGCATAAAAAATCAAGATAAAAATCAGTATACTTTTCAGGAGAAAATTATCGAATGATCTAAATTTGGTTCTTGATTGAGTTGGTCTAAATCAATTTAAAATGCACAAAAATGTTAAGTAAAAGGAAAATATAAAAAATGACCCAAATTTGGTCGAAAAAAATTGATCAAAACTCTTATCCACAGTAAAGAATTTATAGCCGGGGCGTTTGAATACCTACTTTAATCTCAGGTGACTTTCTCGACCATAGTGGTTTTTAAAATTGATCACACTAATCGGCCGGTTATGTATCTAGATGGACTAATCAGCCGGTTTAATAGCATACCGATGTCTTTTCGTTGGTCCAATTACTGCGAGTCACAACATTACAGTGCCATTTCTGGGATATTTCCCGTTGTTAGTTTTGGATCCGAATTTGGTAAAAAAAATCTGATTTACGGTTTATGTTCGTAACGCAGGCATCTCTAAAGGCCAATCTAGTTTTCGATAGCGACTGAGTTTTTTTTACGGCCATTCAAAATCCGGCCTTGAATCAAAGGCGCTAACTTTCTCTTTTCCCTTTTATCTTTTCTTCTTCTTCTTCTTCTTCCCTCTGCTTCACCATTTCAATCCCTAATCGGATAACGTCTTTTCTCAATGGACGGTGCACTCTTCCCCCACAAACCTCCGTACCCAATTCAATCCAAGAGACCTCCTCCTCCTCAGTCCGCCAATCACTCTGTCAAATTCAGCTCCGCCACACTCCACTTACCTCCTCCTTCTCCTCCGTCTTTCCCCCTCGATTCGCTTCTCCACCATCTCGTTCACCTCTCTTCCACGCCCCGTCATCCCAACTCCGCCGCCGCTCGTTTCCCTTCTCTCGAGCTCTACTCTGAGTCGACGGCGACTCACAAATGGCGCCACGAGGTGAAATCGGCGAGACCCGTTTCGAGCCCCGTTCTGGGTATCGAAATCGTAAGCGATGAAGGGAGATTCGGAGGAGACGGGTCTTTGAAGCTACTGTGCAAGAAGGAAGTTGTGCTGCTCAATTCCATTGTCGAACAGCCTTTGCCCGGATTGACCAGTTTCTTCGATTCAGCGAAATCTGAGCTGCTCAGAACCGATTTGTTCAGTTTGGTCAAGGCTCTGGATGATTCTGGAAACTGGGAAAGAGCAGTTTTGTTGTTTGAATGGTTAGTTTTAGCTTCGAATTCTGGAGCTTTGAAGCTCGATCATCAGGTTATCGAGATCTTAGTTAGGATCTTAGGTAGAGAATCTCAGTACTCTGTTGCAGCTAAGCTGCTCGATAAAATTCCTCTACAAGAATATCTGCTCGATGTTCGTGCTTACACAACCATCCTCTATACTTACTCACGGACAGGGAAGTATGAGCGTGCAATCAGTTTGTTTGAGAGGATGAAAGAGATGGGTCCTTCACCTACTTTGGTAACTTACAATGTGATTCTCTATGTTTTCGGGAAAATGGGAAGGTCTTGGAGCAAAATTCTACTAGTTCTAGACGAAATGAGAAGCAAAGGGCTAAGCTTTGATGAATTTACTTGTAGCACTGTGCTATCTGCTTGTGCAAGAGAAGGTTTGTTAAGAGAAGCGAAGGAGTTTTTCGCTGAACTTAAGTCGGGCGGGTATGAGCCTGGAACCGTAACTTACAATGCTTTGTTGCAAGTTTTTGGTAAAGCAGGAGTTTATACAGAAGCGTTAAAGATTTTGAAAGAGATGGAGGAGAACAAGTGCCCTGCAGATTCTGTGACATACAATGAGCTTGTTGCTGCTTATGTTAGAGCTGGGTTTAGCAAGGAAGCTGCTGGTGTCATTGAGATGATGACGCAGAAGGGTGTAATGCCCAACGCAATCACTTATACTACGGTGATAGATGCGTATGGAAAGTCGGGAAAGGAGGAAGAGGCTTTGAAGCTGTTTCACAGTATGAAAAAAGCCGGTTGTGTTCCGAATACTTGCACCTACAACGCAGTGCTTAGTATGTTGGGGAAGAAGTCGAGATCCAGTGAGATGATAAAGATGTTATGTGACATGAAGTCTAATGGATGTTCCCCGAATCGGATAACTTGGAACACGATGCTTGCTCTGTGTGGGAATAAGGGTATGGATAAGTATGTGCACCGGGTGTTCCGTGAAATGAAGAGCTGCGGTTTTGAACCTGATAGGGACACATTCAACACGTTGATTAGTGCTTACGGGCGATGTGGTTCAGAGGTTGATGCGTCGAAAATGTTTGGTGAGATGACAAGAGCCGGTTTCAACGCCTGTGTCACGACTTACAACGCGTTACTGAATGCCTTGGCTAGACAAGGGGACTGGAGATCGGGCGAGAAAGTGATTTCCGACATGAAAAGTAAAGGTTACAAGCCAACCGAAACATCGTACTCGTTAATGCTTCAATGTTATGCTAAGGGAGGGAACTACCTAGGGATAGAGAGAATCGAGAAGGAGATAAACGAGGGCCACATATTCCCGAGCTGGATGCTTTTGAGAACTCTGCTTCTCGCAAACTTCAAATGCCGAGCACTAGCTGGAATGGAGAGATCATTCACGTTGTTTAAAAAGCACGGATACAAACCCGACATGGTGATCTTCAACTCGATGCTCTCCATTTTCACAAGGAACAACATGTATGACCAAGCACACGAGATACTCCAGTGTATCCGTGAGCACGAGCTAAACCCGGATCTTGTAACCTACAACAGCCTCATGGACATGTACGTAAGAAGAGGAGAGTGTTGGAAAGCCGAAGAAATCCTCAAGAATCTAGAGACATCCAAGCTAAGACCGGACCTCGTCTCTTACAATACAGTGATCAAAGGCTTCTGCAGGAAAGGGTTGATGCAAGAAGCGGTGAGGATGCTGTCTGAGATGACAGAGCGGGGAATCAGACCGTGCATCTTCACTTACAACACGTTTGTTTCGGGTTACACGGCGATGGGAATGTTTGGAGAGATTGAGGATGTGATCGAGTGTATGGCGAAGAACGAGTGCAGACCAAATGAGTTGACTTATAAAATGGTTGTGGATGGTTATTGCAGAGCAGGTAAGTATAGTGAGGCTATGGATTTTGTATCCAAGATCAAAACCCTTGATGCTTACTTTGAAGATCACTCCATCCAACGGCTAGCTCTACGAGTACGTGAGAATTTAGAATCCTAAAATCAAATTATACATTTGTTTTTGTAGATTTGTGAGTTTTTTTTTTTGTATTGAAATTTACAATTTCATTTTCACTTATATAAAAAAAATAAGCAACTTTGTTCATGAATGTATGTATAATTGTATACCAAGTGAGCTTTTGATCACCAAACCACAGATATTATCAAATTAACTCGGGAAGATATTTTCTGTAAACCGGGAAACCGGAAAACCGGTTTAAGATGAGAAAAGGAGAGGCACTGAGATCATGAGTCATCGACCGACCGCATCTCTCCTCTCTCTCTCTCTCTCTCTCTCTCTCTGCTACAAATATCAGATTGCTCTCTTTCTCTCTAGTGGTTTGCTTGGCTCTTAATCAAAATCAAAAAATTGAAATCATCTTCTGGGTCTGAAGGCGATTTCTGGGTTTATCTTAAAGTTTTGAGCTTTTTGTTTTTGTTTTTGTTTTTGTTTTCTGGGTGTACTGTATGCAAAATCAAATGGAGTGGGATAGTGATTCCGATCTCAGCGGCGGAGATGAGGTAGCTGAAGATGGTGAATGGTTCGGCGGAGATGACGGACCGATTCCGTTCCCGGTGACTAGTCTTCCTGGAACTGGGCCGTGTGGGTTCGTGGTCAGCGACGCTCTTGAGCCTGACCAACCTATCATTTATGTTAACACCGTCTTCGAGATTGTCACTGGGTTTCGAGCTGAGGAAGTTATTGGTAGAAATTGGTGAGCTTGCTTCTTCTTTGCCCCTAAAGTTTTGAGCTTTTGCTACTTGGGCGAATCTTTACCCTTTTGTGGTATTATTGCGATGTTACTAGAGAGCTTCTTGTGACGGAAATTTTTTAAATTTCGATTCTTTAGTATGGTTATTGCTGAGGAGCTTCTTGTGACGGAATTTTTTTAAATTTCGGTTCTTTAGTATGGTTATTGCTAGAGGGGATTGAATAGATAACATATTGGGAAATGTCGAATTCATGAAATTGTATGTTGGTTATAGAGGAACAAAACTATAAAGTGAGGATATATGTTAGTTCCAATGTTCTCAACTGTATATCGTTTCTGTGTCATGTCTTGACTTGTTTTCGGAAGACTTGGAGCTTTGTCTTTGTGATATGTTTTTATGCACTACTGAACTGTTTATATCATTGATTTATCACATAATAATCTGTTAAAAGCATTGCGTTTTGGTCTTAGTATGTTGAATTCAGGGTTGTTGTTGTTTTATCTGGTTTATATGCTTACAAGTTTGATCTTTGTTTGATTGGGTGTGAGGGATCATTCGCCAAAGTACTGTATCTGTTAAGTTGTTAATTCTCATCTGACGTGGTTGTTCGTCTTTTGGCAGTCGGTTCTTGCAGTGTAGAGGTCCGTATGCTAAAAGAAGGCATCCATCAGTAGATTCTACAGTTGTCTCGAAGATGCGAGAATGTCTTGAAAAAGGCATCGAGTTTCAAGGCGAGTTGCTTAACTTCCGAAAAGATGGGTCTCCTTTTATGAACAAGCTGCGTCTAGTCCCTATCCGTGAAGAAGAAGAGATCACTCATTTCATAGGTGTTCTCTCCTTCACAGACGCAAAAATCGATCTCGGCCCATTTCCTGAGTTATCTACAAAAGGAATCTCAAGAAGGCCTCGCTCATTTTCCTCTGCGTTACCAATCGGAGAGCGTAATGTTTCTCGTGGACTATGTGGGATATTCGAGCTGAGTGATGAGGTAATAGCTCTCAAGATATTGTCAGAGTTGACTCCGCGTGATATTGCATCGGTTGGTTGTGTGTGTCGGCGGCTCAATGAGTTGACAAAGAATGATGATGTATGGAGAATGGTCTGCCAAAACACGTGGGGGACCGAGGCTTCACGTGTTCTGGAGAGTGTTCCTGGTGCAAAGAGGATCGGTTGGGTGCGACTGGCCCGAGAGTTTACCACACATGAAGCAACGGCATGGAGGAAATTTTCGGTTGGAGGTACTGTTGAGCCTTCCCGGTGTAATTTCAGCGCATGTGCGGTTGGGAACAGGATTGTTATCTTTGGTGGGGAAGGTGTGAATATGCAACCGATGAATGATACATTTGTGTTGGACCTTGGCTCGAGTAGTCCCGAGTGGAAGTCCGTTCTGGTTAGCTCTCCTCCTCCTGGTCGCTGGGGTCACACGCTTTCTTGTGTCAATGGTTCTCGTTTAGTAGTCTTTGGAGGTTACGGGAGCCACGGATTGCTCAACGATGTCTTCTTATTAGACCTTGATGCAGACCCTCCGACATGGAGAGAAGTATCCGGTTTGGCTCCTCCAATACCAAGATCGTGGCATAGCTCTTGCACACTCGATGGAACCAAGCTGATTGTATCTGGTGGTTGTGCTGATTCAGGAGCTCTACTCAGCGATACATTCCTGCTTGACCTGTCGATGGATATACCAACATGGAGGGAGATACCGGTTCCGTGGTCTCCTCCATCTCGCCTTGGGCATACTTTAACCGTCTATGGTGACCGCAAGATCCTCATGTTTGGTGGTCTTGCTAAGTCCGGTTCTTTGAGGTTCCGCTCTAACGACGTATACACGATGGATCTCAGCGAGGATGAACCGTGCTGGAGACCTGTGATTGGTTATGGATCTAGCCTTCCCGGAGGCATGGCGGCTCCACGACCGAGGCTGGATCATGTGGCGATTAGCCTTCCCGGTGGTAGAATCTTGATCTTTGGTGGTTCGGTTGCAGGGATTGACTCGGCTGCTCAGCTTTATCTTCTTGATCCAACGGAGGAGAAACCAGCATGGAGAATACTGAACGTTAAAGGAAGCCCACCGCGGTTTGCGTGGGGACACACCACTTGTGTGGTCGGAGGAACTAGGTTGGTCGTGTTAGGTGGCCAAACCGGAGAAGAGTGGATGCTAAATGAAGCTCATGAACTGTTATTAGCTACCTCTACCACTACAATCACCTCACCAAGACATGAAGAGAAGAGGGTCTTTTAGATGTTTTGATCAAAATGGAAAACTCAAGTGTTCTTAGTTGCTCTGTACATGGTGAGTTTGCGAGTTGATTACGTCCATGTTTTGTCAGATGTTGATTTAATGGTATTTTGTATATGCAGTATTACGAATTGGATTTGTTGTATATTACGTCTTCTGTAGTGAATTTTTTGTAGGTGACTAAATGATCCAAAAACCAAACTTATTTTATACTATTCGATAAGCAAATATCAAATCCAGACAGAAGTCATATTGAATTATTTTTCCGCAATATTTCACCATTCATATAGTTTTGTGAAATTGCAATTGATATTCAAACATTAGATGATTCTCCTATTTAATCAAACTAAAAATAACTATTTAATGTGCCGACAAAAAAAATTATTGTGTTATAGATTTTATATTTTCTCTTCTTTTATGATTGTCTTTTTAGTAAATAATAAAATCGAAAAAGCTTATTAAAAAAACATCCTTTGACGACAAAAAAGAAAACACATCCTTCAATTTTTTGGGTTTAATCTGAATATGGAAACAATGAAAAACAAGATAAATAAAATATTCGGAAGAAAATAAAAAGAATGGAAATATGAACTGTCTTTGACTCTATGGTGAGTGTGAAAAGTAAAGTACATTTACACTTGAAACTCAGAGATTGAACGAACCAAAACCTCACTCTCTAGATATCTTCCCTGGAAAAACAAAACCGTCTTCACTTTCACTGTCTGCAACTTGGACAACTAGCTCACCTTCTTCTTCTTCTTTTTCAGATTCTTGTCTGCAAAATTTTCCTCTCAAGATGCCGATCAACAGAGACCCATCAACACCTCCGCCTGTCATCGGCAAAATCGGGCCTTACACTGTCTTCATGACTCCTCCGGCGACTCCAAAGCCGCCTGAGTCTCCCTCCGCCGTGTCTCAGAAACCCGTCGTGCCACCGCCGGTTCTTCCACCTCCTCAGCAGTTTAAATCGGTGGCTTCCTCTGAACAGGACGGCTCAGTTTTGGGGTTCTTCAAAAACGCCGTCACAAGGGTTCAAAATGGTAAGAAACGAGATGCATCTGAGAACAAAAAGTTTCCTAATTTGCGGATCTCGCGTTCTGAGTTTGCCCTTTCCTTTTCTGATACCCTCTGGTTGATCTAAAGATTCTATTTTTGTAAGGTAATTGGAAAGTAGATTAAGGTGGAGATTACTGCTAATGCACCATAGATTGTGGATTCATACTGGTTCTGTGATTTGGTCCTAAAAACACTCGAAAGATTGTGACTTTGACATTCTTTGTTTGCGTGTGCTAATCCATTTTGCTACAACAGCACATTCAAGCGTGGATGATCATTTGGTTAGATGGTTTGGGTTAAACCAATCTAAGTACCAGTGGGCTTTGGACGAGTACTACGAAGGCAAAGAATCAGTAAGTGTTTCATAAAGTTTTGTTTTTTCATTGCTTTCCTTTTAATTCTTGATATGTTTAGTTTCTCGTTCTTGCGGTTCTTGAATCTCTCTTCGTACTAGTTTCTTTCTTCTATCCATATTGACTCCCTTTGATTCGTCAGTTCTTTTGTGTAAACTAGTTTGTTCGATAACATTAGGTTTCATGTACATTTTGGGTAAACTTTATAGCAAAGCTAGTTTCAAATGTTTTTTTTTTTTTGCTCTTTACTTCTTGTCTTGCTTCTAAGCTAATGAACACAACAATGCAAAAAACATCTTCCCGTGTCTTAAAGCGTGATCTTCACCCAATGGTGAATATAAAACTGGCGATTGGTAGTCAAAAGTGCCATAAATTGGTTTTGGACTTACTCTCTTTAGTCATTGGTTTATTTGCATATGTTCCTCAAAAACATATTGTGTGGTTAAAACATTTCTGTATTTATTTTAATATAAACGCAGGAAATGAAGAGCGTGAAAGCCAAGGAGATGCCAGGGAAAGTACAAAGCGTATAAGCAAAACCATATATATCCACTTCTTGTCCCTTTGGCCAGTTTCCAAAACCTGTTTTTTTTTTCTGAAAGTTTTCTTCAGATCATCGATCATTGAATCCATTTAACCTTAGAGATCTCTTTTGGTTTATCTGAGAAGCTATGTAGCTCTTTGTAGTTTTTATGTAACAATGGTTTCAATCTCCAAAGGAAAATGGAGTTCCATTGGTCATTTGGTTTGTTGTAAGTTTAATCACATTATTTTCGTTTTACCCTATCGTTCTATTATAATATATTTATGTTATGTCTCGATTCAAAACAATTTAGTAAGTTTTTTTGTTCCTATCAAACTAAAAAATTACTAAATCTGAACCACAAACACTAGCTTGCAGGTTGTTTCATCAGAACGTGTTTCTACAAAGACTAGTTTTCCTGCATTAAATATTTACTTACGAAGGCCCATTAGAAAAGGCCCAATTGAACCAATTCCCACCAGTCCTCAAAACTTTTTGAAAGCCCATTAGAAAAGGCCCAATTTAACTAATTCCCACCACTCCTCAAAGACTTTTCGACAATAGCCCAATGACTTCGGTTTGGTCAGAATCATAGTTTCCGAAATATTTGAGCCTTAATTATTTTTGGATAAAATTTATAATAAAAAAAAAAAAATCTAATGGAGTGTAATTAAATTGAAAATTCGGAAAAACACGAAGAAGGGTTTAGGGCTTTTAAAGGACCAATTTTGCTCGTCTGCCTTCATCTTCTTCTTCTACCTTGAATCTCCGCCTCTCCGTCAGTTTTCCACCGGAGACTTTAAAGAACAATGATTCGCGGTGGTAGAAGCTACGTGACGTCACCTCCGTCGTTCTCCAACGACGCAAAGAAGCTCCTTGTCTGCACAGGAAACACTGTCTCCGTTTTCAGCGCCGCCACTGGCTTACAGGTACCCATTTTTCTTCGAAAAACTCGTAAATGTTTCTTCTATACGATTCTTTTTATTGAAAGGTTTCCTCTTTTTGCTAGATTACTTCGCTTGAAGGTCATACAGCTCCAGTGACGACTCTGATTGTGGTTCCTGCTTCAAGTGCGGCTCAAAATATCCTCTGTTATTGCTGGACTGCGTCTCTCGATGGTACAATTCGTCACTGGGATTTCTCAGGACCTGAGCTTTTGAAAACCATTGATGCTCAACTTCCGATTTACTCTATGGTAAGTACAAAAAGTTGAATACTTTGGCTAATTAGTGTTTGTGAGAGTGTCTTGTTTTGTTTTTGAGTTTCTCTGTTCTTTTTTGTTTTTCTAGGTCGTGCCTTCTCTTTTCAGTGAGCCTGAACTAGCTGATAAACGACGTGAATCTAGTAAGTTAGTTGCTTTTGTTTCTGTTGAGGATACGAGTCTGGTTAAAGAAGGGTCCAAAGAGTTGCGTGGACACATTCGAAGATTTAACCTAGCCAAAGAGCATCCTGCTCGTGGGGATACTTTGAAAGAGGTCAGCTTTAATGGAGTTTTTATTTCTTTTTTATCTCATTGTGGTCGGACTTGTTGTATCTTTGGTTGGATTGAGAGTTTGAATCATTTTGCTTCTTGTGTAGACGGAAGAACCAAAATCTATAGTTATCAGTCCCTCTGGAGAGTTTTTCGGAATCCGTCACAAATGCAAAATCCATATATGGGATGCGTCTTCCAAAGGATCAAGCAATGAAGTTTCCAAGAAGATGACGTTACATCACACAAAGGTTATCAATGCTTTTGCTTTTCATCCCACGGAGAGAATTATAGCTGCCGGAGATGTTACAGGAAGAGTGTTGATTTGGAGAGGATTCGGTAATAGAAAACGTGCCTTGGGTAATCAAAAGAAAAATGTGAGAACAATGGTTGATTTGGACATTCCTGGGGTGAGAGATGGAGATGATGCTGAATCTTGCACTACGTGGCATTGGCACTCAGCTGAAGTAAATGTCCTTAACTTCTCTTCCGATGGAGCATATTTGTATTCAGGTGCGACTGAGTTATTTTCTGCTTACATTGACACGTGAAAATGTGTTTATATTAGTAGGATTTACTGTTTTGAAAGTTATGTCCTGAGTTCTTACTCTATGTTGCGTCTGTTTTCTTACTCTTTAGGGGGAAGGGAAGGGGTGCTTGTCGTTTGGCAGCTAGACACGGGGAAGAAGAAATTTTTACCAAGAATAGGGTCTCCCTTGTTGTATTTCATGTGGTCACCAGATCCAACACTTTCTTCTGTAAGTCGGAGTTTACTCTTTCAATCTGATCTAACACATAACTAGCTGGACGCAAAAGAGAACGTTGTGTTGATTTTACTGATAACAAGAGCTGCAGGTGGTTTGTGCAGATAACCAGATCCATTTGCTTAAAATGCCTTCCATGGAGATCTTCAGGACCATTTCTGGAATCAAGGTTCGTCTTAGAAACCATTCAATTAAGCACCTGCTGACATTTCTTTACGGTTTGGTAAATGTTTCTAAGAAACCAGAAATTCACGCAACTGGTTAACCTTGGAAGCTATTAATCTCTCTTTTTATTTATTTGGCATTTACTTCAGTGTGTGTTTTTGCTTTTCAGCCTCCCCCATCATTACCTAAGATGTATGAAGGCTTGGCTAGTACTGTTGCCTTTGATCGATCTTCTGGCATAGCTGCTTTGTGCACAGAGAATTATTGTGTTCAGCTATACAATCTTCTTAATGACCGGGGAATTTCAGAGGTTAATATCTTCTTTTCCACTTTTTGCTGTCTAAGAATTCGCGAAGTTGGTATCTGATAGTTGTAAGGTTAACTTCCTTAACCGGTGCTTTTGCAGGTTCAAGTTTGTGAGAGAAACCATCAACCAGGCGATGAAATCACTGTAAGTACACTTCCTTGCTCTTTTATATGATTTATTATTATCGTTTGGTCATAATTTGAGAATATGGTAACAGGTTGTGGTGACAGCTGTTGCTCTCTCCTTGGATGGGTCAGTGATGAGTACAACCGAAGTGAAACTTCCGGAAGATGGCATAGGAGGCTTAGTGTCGCTCAAGTTTTGGGTGTCTGAACCAGACAACAAAACTTTCACCTTATCCACAATCGTATATGAACCTCACAAGTAATTAACTTATCCATCTGCTAATGTTCAAAGCTTTATTTGCCTTCATTACCCAATTTTCTTGTCATTAATGATCACTTGTAAACCTAACAAATCTCTGATTTAATCTACAAACCATAACTGGGAATAAACTTTCTCCTTCTCTGTATCTTACAGGGATGCTGGTGTCTCAGCCATTGCCTTCCACCCTACCCGTTCCATGGCAGTTAGCACATCCTTCGGTGGGGACTTCAAGGTAGTTCTTAAACTTATTTTACATTGTATTCATATCTTTCGGTGTATCTTTTAGATTATTATTGTTATCTCTTTTGGCGTTTCAGATTTGGGTTTGCAACAGTGACAAGGACCAGACGGTTGAGGATTCTAGCTGGAAATGTCACGCAGTTGGCTCTTACAAGTAATAGCTTCTCTGTGCATTAGGAAACTTCAACATTCACAACTGTTTCGCCTTGGCCGTTCAAATTAACTATACTCTTCCATTTGAATATTTTACAGGAAAAAGCCAATGACTGCTGCTGCTTTCTCTGGGGATGGCACTGTTCTGGCTGTTGCAGCTGAGAATGTTATTACGCTTTGGAATCCGGACAAGAACATTCTCTTGTCTGTTTTAGGAGCGACTCTTACGGTAAGAAAAAAAAACTGTGCAGATTTCCATCAAAAACTTGGAGCCTTTCTCATAAAAGACTGATGTCTAAATCTCTCAATATATTACAGCCAATTACAAAGCTCTGTTTCGCTGGAAAGTCTGAGTTCCTTGTTGCTGCATCCCATTTTCCGAAACCCGAACTGTCTGTTTGGAATACATCAAAGCTTTCTTTATCATGGTCATATGGATTGCGCGTAGAAGGTAAATTATTATAACACTGTCTTTAAAACTTCTCCTTGAAAAGCTGTGTTTGTGTGTTAAATGTTTCTTCTCGTTCTGCAGCTGTAACTTCCGCAGTGGATTCATCGGCTTTTGCTGTCTTGGCTCTTATCCCTGAAACTTTTAGAAAGCGTAAATCTAAGAAGAAAATCTTCCGAGGTAGAGATGGTGCCATTCTCTTGTTTAACGGATCAGATCCTAAGCCTGTATCTATGTGGACCGTAATGAAGGTAAGACAAAAAAGGAAAAGAGAAAAACGCTAATATTTTAACCGTGAAGGAGAGATGAATGGAACCAACGAGTGAAACCATGTCTAAATTGCAGGCTGAGGGAGGATCAATCTCATTTCTTGAAGGAGACAAGTCTCAGCTTCGTCTTGCATATGTAAATGGAAGCCACGAGTATGTTGTTTTCGATCCCAATAGCGATGAGACACACGAGCGTAGCGCTATTGACTACGAGGGTCTTGCGGGTGACGAAGAGACAGGTAACTGCAAAACAAATCAAGAAAGAAGTTTTCTTTTGAACTCTTTTTGCCATATTATTAATCGACAATCTTTCAGGAGATGTCGGGTACACATCGCTGTACGGGAAGTTACCGGATTATGACAAGAAGAGAATGGAGAATGTTGAGTCGTTGGCAACACCGTTTGTATCGTCAGAGAGACCGTGGGAAACGATATTCAGCGGTTCTACACTAAATTTCCCGCCTCTTCCGAAATTATGTGCCGAGTTCTTTGAGTCACTAATGGAGAAAAGAACGGCCGTTGTGGAATGAGAGAGGCTTCACACAAACTTAGCCACACAAAAAAAAGGTTTTGTAAGGTTTATACAAAAGAACTCATATTTGGGGAGCAAAAGTTGTCTAAGTTTGTGTGTTCAGGAAATTTTGTAGCTTTTTTTTGTTGTGAGATTCGGTCCGGTTTATTTTGTTGTTTACCATATTTGGTATCAAAAATGCAATAGGATTCTAACAAAGTGTACCCGTTTGCTTGAAATCAAAATATATCTGAAAACTGAACTTGGTTGTGTTTTTGTGTTCTAGAGATTTTCACTAGAACTTTGGTTAGAACCGGAATCAGCATGGTTTTGCATATGTTGAACCATACCAAATGTAATCAAGAGGTACAAAACAATTTGGGGCCGTTTTAGATTCTCAATAATTGTAAAAAGTAAAAACAAGTCAGGTGTTCCTAACCCACCAAAAGGAAACTATTCCAATATCCAAATATTTCAACAAACATCTTGCATTATTAAGTTGGCTATACAGATAAATATATAATGTTTTAGGATTCAAGGTATATCTATTATATAGGTTATTTTTTGGTGGTCCAACATGCTGAGGTACCTTTGCTTTGGGGACACTAACTTTTTATTTTTATTTTCCACATGCGAGGACAATAGTTTATAAGGTTTGTGTTACGTATTGGATAAGCTTTCTACTTTTGAGAAAGATATGAAATATCATTGTTTATCACTTTAAATTAACACTATATTTATCCAAGATTAATGGAAGTTTGAAAAAATTCTATAGATGTGGTTGATTTGGGTAGCTAACTTTGTAGAGAAATTGATCATTAACCACAAAAGATGATGAAAGATTACAATAATTCGTGGCAGATTTTTTTTTAATTCTTTTTTAAGAAGACAATATTTATCCGAACCAACTTTGTAGAGAAACTTTATTAACCACAAAAGATGATAAAAGATGGAGTAGTATAATAAGTCGTTGCAGATCATCGTTTAAATTAACCAAAAAAACTATTAAAAGATGTAATATCACATCAGTTTGACATTTCTACGTTTAACAGTGTTAACTGAAAGTTTGAATAATTTGGAGTTTATGTATGCATGCAAGTTTTATATATAATTTAATTGTAAACTTGTTTTCTACAATATTTTTTTTAAAACACTTTTTGTTCTAATTAGCTTCCAACCATAAACTTTATGCAAAGAGTTTCATAGCGTGCATGTGGGAAGGGTTCCACTACTTCATTCTTGCATGACAATTGGTCGCCTTTGGGCTGCCTATGTGAGAGACTGCGTACACGAGGATACATCCAACTGGGGATTCCACCTAATGCTACGGTGGAAGAGGCTGTAGTTAATCACAGAAGAAGGCACCACCGATTAAACATCTTGAATGAGGTTGAAGAAGAAATTGACAAAATTAGAGCAGTGCAATCTCACAATCAGGACAGGGCTTTGTGGAAAGCCTCTACGGACAACTTTCGGCCACAATTCTCAACAAAAGACACTTGGAAGCTAATTAGAACACCCTCACCAACCTGTCCTTGGAGCAAAGGCGTGTGGTTTCCCTATGCCACTCCAAAATACTTGTTCATCATGTGGATGGCTATGAAAAATCGGTTGCAGACAGGGGATAAAATCAGAAGCTGGAGCTTACAAGAAAACATAGGGTGTGTTCTATGTCAGGAACAGTTGGAGACTCAGCAGCACCTGTTTTTCGAATGTGAATTCTCTAAACTGATATGGGAGGTAATTGCAAAAGGGTTCTCAGAAACAGATTTATAGTGGACTGGGCAACCATAATCGATCTATGCACGGCTCCGAAGCAGAACAGAGTCAAAGGATTTGTACTCAAATACATACTCCAAGCCACCGTATATGCAATCTGGATGGAACGGAACGCACGCCGTCATGGCAAACCTCAATCACCATCGCTACGCTTGATAAAAATGATCGACAAAACGTTACGTAACAGATTGCTCTCTATCAGAGATTTGGGAGACAGAAGATATGAAGATGGCTTGACTTTTTGGTTCAGCACAAGATGAGCTACGAAAGAATTTCGGAGTAGAAAGGATTTGATTACATTGACTCTTATTTTGATGTAATCTTTGCAGAGAAAACTCCCGCTTTGTAAAAAAGGTTTTTTTGATTGAATAACAAATTTAACATTCCATCAAAAAGAAAAAAAAATTTGTAAACTTAACAAACGTCGTAGAATATTTCTTTTGTGCGGTAAATATTCGGGTCTGGCTTTATAATGGAACAAAGCTAATCTACTTGCTTTTCTACTTTTTATTTTTTATTTTATTTTATCTAAGGATGTTCAATTTTATTTATTTGAAATTCAAATGAATTGGGGTAGTCGGATGTTTAATCTTAGGTTACTCAATTTTGTTGCTTCGCTTCTGTCCAATGATATTCGAAGATGATAATTATTTGTCGAATTTATTTGAATATAAAAATTATATATCTTGGAGACTATACATTTAATCACCCGTTAATTAAGCGAACCTGACACTAAGGGGGTTTATTGGATTAAAGAATTGAGAGAATTTGAAAATATATGAATCCATGGAGAATTTATGAAATCTGGCATTTGATTTGGAATTTGATTTAATAATCTAAGAGAATTTTAAGGAATCTGAGATTTCATTTTTAAAAAATAAAATAATTTCTGGGATTTCATTTTAAAAAAAAGTAATTTAATAATAAATTAAAATTTGAAATTTAAAATCTGAAATTATTTGGTTTATATTTCTTATTCATATAAAATGTAAAAAATTGAAATTTGGGTATATTTGGAAAAATAGGATTTTCAACTTTTATAAATTGAAATTTGGGTATATTTTGATATTTTTTTTGCCAAGTTTTGAATTTTATAAAATGAAAAAATGAAATTGAAAGTTACAATTTTTAAATTTCAACTAAATATTTTTTCTCATTTCAAAAGTTTTGATTTACTTTTTTGAAATTAAAACTATTTTTTTAAAAAAAACTTCAAATACCACCATAAGAGGTGGTATTTGTATTCATTCATTTTTAACTATAAATTGTCGTTCAAATTCTTTCAAATTCCATCAGGTGGAATTTATTGATGAAATCTCAAATTTCCAATAAACTGAAATTCTAGAGGTATTGTACAAATGTTTAATTCAATAAGCTAGGATTTCAAGAAACTTTTACAAATGTTAAATCCAATAAGGTAAGATTTATAAAGAAAGTGAATTCCTCTCAATTCACTGATCCAATAAGCCCCCCTAATACCATCAAACAAATACATTAAATTAAATTAATATATCTGAGAGATTTTAATCCAAGTATAAATATTTTGTAACACTCAAGTTCAACTCAGTGACGATTATGATAGAAACATCAAATGTTTATTGTAATATCATTATATCATACATTTTAAATTAATGTAGAGTGATACTATGATAATTGTCTGTGCCATACACCTGGCATGGGCACCTACCAAACAAGTATTCACACTTAACTTATTATCATTGTATTGATCCAAGAATGCATTATTATGATTAAAAACATATTATGTAAATACAATGATTAATGTTTTTAGTTTAAGATCAAATCACTGATCATCAAATGGTATCCGAGGGCTTGGCCTGCTCAAATTGGTGAATTCAATGATCTCGAAGATTCTTTGATACGATGATTGATTTAAAAATTAAACCCAATAAAAATATTGACTTAAATTTCATTGGGAAATCTTAATTACAGATTGTTTAAAACATTTTATTTTAAGGATATGTCATCTCATAATGTACTGATATATTTTTAGGAACACATACTAACATACATATATATAGAAAACTATATGTGGTTATTTAATTACTAAAATTGTATGTGTTAACTTGTTTTACAATATAATTCTCATATATGGGTTTTTAAAATTTTTAGATATTTTAATATTTTTGTAAAAATAGGAATTATATGGTAATGTTGATAGAAATTTTTGAGAAATTCTTAAGATTGTATAGAGATAGAATCTTATCGTGATATGATGTTTAATTATCTGAGGTTAATGAGTTAACAAATATTTATCTGACTGTGAAATTTACAAAGACACTTTTATTTTATTTAAAATGAACGATAGTGCAATATAGATAGATGACTCATGAAAAAAAAAATTTGATTGGTTATATAACCAAAGGATGATTCAAATCGATTTTTTGAGACATTAATGTGAAGGGAGACCCACCGAAAATAATTTTTTAGAAATGACCATTTTTGGTGTGAAATTACGTTTTACCATTTTATGGAATATTAAACCCAATCCTTTAGAGAACAGTGAACCCAAACAAATTACGAAGGATAACGCTGGTATTTTAAAAATAGTTGATCATTTCTAACATTTTCTTTTTGGGTGGTCTTTCTTGATGTTAATGTTTGGAAATGGATCATAATAATCCATTTCCACTTCAAATAATTAAAAAAGATTTGGATTGATGGGGACAAAAAATATCATAGGTAGTGTTTCACCATTATATGTCGTATTAGATAACTAGATAAGAATTTTAAAACATTACACGAATACAAGTGATTAGTGACTGAGGAGAGATCAACCCATAATGGCAGAGCATTGAGGTCAAGAGGGAGCGAAGCCATATCCGGAAACCAATCATTGACTACTAAAGGCACATCAGATAATGTACCAATATCTTTTTCCCACAACACGACTAAGAAATTGTGCACTTTCAATATGAAACATGATTGTGTTCTTGTTTATGAACAGCACATCACCTATTTACTGTAATGTGAATTATTCAAACATGAGGTCCTTCACTAATGATACCTCACGACAAAACATTGCCATAGCGGATCCGGTTCTGCAAAACTAATTTCTAGAGTTTTTACCACAGCAACACCATTCACAACTTGAAATTGAATAAATTGAATCTTGGACTTTTCTAATAAGTAAATCTTTTATGTGTCACTAGTATATAAATGATTCTTGGACTTCTATTCTATTTTACTCTTTTAAGTATGGATAAATTTACTTTTATGGTCAGAATTATTTTTGAAGTTTTAAAATTATGCTTTTATGAAACAAAGAAATAGTCTAAAACAATACTCATTATAAAATAAATAAAAAGTAGTGTAAAACGACATTTATTGTTACACGGATAGAGGGATACTACATCAGTTAGTCAAAAATAAATATTTTAGGATGTTTTACACATATTAATAAACAGTTTGAAATATCATATATAACCCCTAATTACTATTTGTTTATATATTTATTATGGTTTTGAAAAAATGAATAGTTACGATTAAAAGATAATAATTATATAGGAATACATTTGGAAACATCATGTAAATATGCACTGAAAATTCCAAAACTTTTCTTTCTGTCAAACTAGAAACAGTTTAAAGCATCTTAGAAAAATGGAGGGAGTATGGATCTGTTATATTATTAGGTTTTAGTAGATTTTTTTTTTACATATGCATTTGCATTTGTTTACAGTTTACATGAGTTAAATTTAACCAAACCATATTTATTACGTATATAATGATTATTTAACATCGTTAAAATTGAAAATGTAAATAGAATAAAAGGATTTCGCTGCTTTTAGAATTCTGTAGAGATTTGATAGAAAAAAAAAATCAAAATGATTCTGTTCACTAAGTAACATTTTAATTACTCAATGCATGCAATGGGACTCTAACTCTTAATGTCGTCTACTGAGATGATGTCAGATTATATGGGGTTTGCAAACTCTGGATAGAGTTTGGTTTAAATATTATTAACTGTCCACATCCAAAAATAAATAAAACACCTCATTGAATACTACAAGTGTTCATGAAATAGACAACGCTAAACAAATATATACAATGAAACAAAATCGATATTTCAAATTTTTACAACTAATTATAGATCTAGCGACTACGATGTGAAGAACTTCGATTGGAGATAGAGTCAGGGGGAGAAAGTGAGATTGAAGAATCACATTCACAATCCTCAAGATCTTCATATCCCCAAAACTCTTCTTTCTCTTCTTCTTCCTCTTCCATTTTCCATTTTTCTTTCTCTATATCTTCTCCTTGTAGTACTTCTAATACCTAATGTTCCAAAAATCAAAAACATAAAGATTTTTTTTTTGAGACGATAAACACACAAAGATTCATTATAAAAGAAAAGATAATAGTGATTAAGAACATGTCTTAGTAGCTTAAAAAGAAAAATCATATCTTAGTACCAATTGTAATAATGCAGTATATATTTTATTGACAACCATGTGGTTGAGTCGTAGAAAGTAGAAACTACTGATTGTGTGATTATATATAGAGTATGTGTTTTGGTCTAGAAAATCTGGTTTAATAGTTTCTTTTTGTTTTTATTGGATATTGTATTATTGATCAAAGTTTAGTGTCGGTAAATGAGCCTCTTTATATAATAGTACTTTTCTTTTTTTGTTTAGATACCAAAATCTGGTATATAGAAAACATATTGTTTTGACCCCAAGGAAAAAAAAAAGAAAAAAGAAAACATAGTGCTTGTTTTTCTTGGTAGGGACTGTGATTAAGATTAAGTGTCGGTAATGGAGCTTTTCATATATTTATACTACTTCTCTTCTTTATATTAAATTGAAAAAGGTTCCTATATCTTATTCAATAATTAAAAAGCAACTTTACAGATAATTCTTATTATATACCTAAAATGCACTGAAACATAAACACTGCAGGTAAAATAATTATAACTCACTAAATTTTGATACATACTGTTGTTAATTTAAATTATAATATATGTTATAAATTAATTAAAATTAAAGTAATTATTAAATTTTTATGTTAATAGTTTAGTCTTTATATAATAGTTAATAATCCTAAAAATGAAAAATGATATTAGACTTTGACACGTGTAAAATAATATATAAGATGAAATTATACATTAAACTACTAATCTTAAAAAGAAAAAGAAACTATATATTTAAAAAATATATACAATATATTGTTGTTAATTTAGATTATGATATATGTTATAAACTAATTTAAATTAAAGTAATTATTAAATTTTTATGTTAATATTTTAGTCTTTATATAATAGTTATAATCCTAAAAATGAAAAATGATATTAGACTTTGCCACATGTACAATAATATATAAGACAAATTGTACATTAAACTACTAATCTTAAAAAGAAAAAAAAATATTTAAAAAAATGTACAGTATATTACTCATCCTAAGAAAAAGAAAAGAATTTTTTATAATTGTATATTTTAAAAAACTTCACCACCAAAATATTAAAAAAAAAAATCATTGTCATCTCGTAAATCCTAATCTAATATTAAATGGACATGAATGTTATATGTATATGTGGCATTAAATTACGATTTATAGTTATAGTTCAATATCATAATATAATGACCAACAACTTTTTAGTCACACAGCCGATGAGCTAACTGAAAAGCGAAACGCTGAGTAACATATCGACACGATACTACGTTTCATGAACCAATCATAAAAAAATACTTTGGCTTGTACAAAAGTTAATATTTGTGTGAGTTCTTCTCCCGTTTGCCAACCAGAAAAAAAAAAAAGTTAATATTTATAGGATACTAGATTATTCTTTTGTTTCCCAAATAAGGTTTTCAATTATAAAAATGAAGGGAAGAAAACAGACAATTGAAGCACTCTAGGAAGAAAAAGAAACTACCAGATATATATATATATATATATATATATATGTCAAATAAACTAAGGTAATGTTTATTTTATACACATATATAAAAGTATAAACGAATAATGTTTATATGATTAATGAGCTTAATGAACGTACCTCCATCATGGAAGGTCGACATGGAGACGCTGATCGGATGCAGAGAGAGGCAGCGAAAGCTATGCGATGAAGCTGTTGGATATCAAAGTCTTCACCGATTCTTGGATCCACCAACTTCATAATTTCTCCATCTTTTATTATGGTTTTCGCCTGTGTAAAATATAAACATTTAAATATATATTGAATTATATAGACACTATCAATTCATTTCTTTATGATTAAATGAAAAAAAATGATCAAGGGTCCTATTGATTAGGGTTGAAGATGCATATAATGTTAGTACATTTTTATGCTGTGGATACAAAAATATTGGTGTAAAAAATAACCTACATCATCTAAATGTAATGATTTTTTTTGGTTCATAAAGTATAGTTCATAAAGTTTTGATTCCTAAAACTATTATGAATAAGTGAGTGAAAAAGCTAGAAAAAGTTTCTACAACTTTTACCAATCGCACCTTAAAAATAAGAATTTTGAAGATAAAAGTGTTTTTGAGATTAGTCGAACCAAAAACTAGGATTAATTATGCGGTAAAAAATTGTTCACAAAGTCGGGTTAAATTGGATTTACCCAGCTGTGTAGGCTTTGGTGGGAGGCATCAACAGGTTTTTTACCAGAAATGAGTTCAAGCAAGAACACTCCAAAGGCAAATACATCAGTCTTCTCATCCACAATCCCATGTGTATAGTACTCTGGTGCTAAGTGCCTGTTTTTATCCAAAATGATTAATCAATATGTTAAAACAAAACATACGCACTTTGTTATTTAGTGTAAATATAGAAAGAAAAAAAAGAGTAAAAAGTACCCAAATGTGCCTTCAATTGGAGCAATGGAATGGTGAGACCATTGAGAAGGCAGCCATTTTGCCAATCCAAAATCAGATATCTGAAAATACAGAGATAATTGTTTTCTTCTTTTACTACTTTTATTAAATGAAAACTAAAAAAAATAATGCTTTAACAATGAAACAGTTAGGAAATTAAGAAGGAAGAAAAAAAACCTGTGGTTCAAAATCTTGGGTTAAGAGAACATTGGAGGATTTAATGTCTCTGTGTATGATCCTTCTCTGACAACCTTTGTGTAAATAATGAAGCCCTTTGGCTGTCCCAATTGCAATTTTATACCTTGTCTCCCACTCCAATGGTGCTTGATTCAAATCTACATTAACAATATATAACAAAAACAAAAAAAATTAAAACACCAAAAAAAAAAAACGAACTTTCTCCAGGAATTGTAACAATAATCCAGAAGCAGAAAACCTTGATTTTGCTCATAAAGCTAAGTTTTTTTAAAAAAAGGCATCAAGGAAGGAGTGTTGATAAAAGTTTGAATTTTTTTTATATTTTCCAAAAAAGGTTGTGAATATTATTATACCATGAAGGAGAGAAGCAACAGAGCCTCTGGAAGAGAAGATGAAAACAAGATAGAGACCATTGTCAATACAACAACCAAGAAGAGACAAGACATTAGGATGTGAGACATGTCCGATTGTTCCAATCTCCATTAGAAACTCTTTCTCTCTCCTCTCGTCGTCTCTCCCTCCTCTCGTTATCCTCTTCACAGCGATCTCTTCACCACTTTCACTCAGAATCCCTTTGTACACCTCTGCAAATCCACCTCGACCTACCAAATTCTCTGCACAAGAAAGAAAACTCCATTTTTTTTTTTAGTGAAAGAAGACATTATGGAAGAATCGAAGTTTCTGGAATTGGGGACAGAACAGAACCTGAGCTGAAACCGTTGGTTGCGTCGTGGATTTCTTCAAAGGAGAAACATTTCCACTTGGGTCTTTGAAACTGCTCTGTTTCTTGAAAACCCTCGACGCATTTGGCGTGAGGAGTTGAGTTTTCAGAGTCCGAGTCGAAACTGCGTCGTTTGAAGGAGAAGAGGCGTTTCAAGCTGTTGCTTCGAATGTACTTCATTTTCTTTTATTTTTGTATGGGAAAGGAAGAACCTCGAGGTTTTATGCAAATAATAAATCACAGAGGGAAGAAGAAGGAGGAGGAAGAAGAAGAGACAGAAGAGAAAGGAGAGATATTATTATCTGTCTGTTTTTTTGTACTTTGTGAATAAAAACACAGAAGAATTAAATTTGGGTTGGTGAAGGTTTACGGTGAGGGCGTCCACAGAGAATTAGGTAGCCGAAAACAGAGTTTTGCGTTTATGAGTTTCCTCGTTTAGCGTTTGATCATTTGCGTTTTGGGGTAATGAAGTGTAGAAAAAGATTGAAGGGAGCTTTGTGTGGGTGAGACTTTAATTGGTTTTTCATTTTTTTTTTTGCTTTTTTATCTCACAAGGCAGGTAGCTTTGCTGGAGGATATCCATGTTCTCAATTTTACTTTGTTTTTTATTTTATTTCTTTGTTGCAAATTTTGAAGTTGGGAGATAAATATTAGAAGGAAGGTATATTTTATTGGTGGACACAGAATTAGCCCTGAAAATATTATCCGCGATCCGGATCCGAATCCGTGATCCGCTCCATATCCGCTCCGAAAATCCAGATATCCGGAAAGCCGGATCCGGATCCGGATAATAAAACTTTGGATTCGTCCAAACCGGATCCGGATCCGGATATCTGAATTTTCAAACCCGGATATCCGGATCCGGATCCGGGTCATTTAAATATAATATATTTTTCTATATTATTAATGATTTTTTAATTATATTAAGATTTATACATAAAAAACTTAAAATATTTTTATAATAATATAATTTGTTTTTTTCTAATATTATATTATATATTTTTATTATATATATAAAAAATTAAAAAAATAAATAGAAATATTAATTTAATGTTACTTTTAATATTTTAATATATTTTTACGGATCCGGATCCGGATATCCGCGGATATCTTGATATTTAGGCGGATATCCGAAATCCGGATATCCAGAAACCCCGGATCCAGAAATCCGGATATCCGGATCCGTCCCAGGGCTACACAGAATCGAAACTCTCTTTATTTTGTGATACCAGTAATTAGCTCGGTTTTTATTCGGATCGTCTAGACCAAAATCTTATACATCTCCGTATAAAAAAATGGTATTTTTAAAGTTAGTATCAATTGTTTTTATTATTATTATTTTTTGAATCAGGTCAAAACAGATGACAAATCGAAAGATATACTATAGATATTTTGCTCAGTCTTATTGTATGTTTTGGATGGGGACAAAATGAGTTATATATATAGTACTAAACTAAATTTATTTTGAAACGTCGTATTTGGATTCGGCTACAAAGCCTTCAATAGAAACATGCAATCGATGGAGTTAATAGCATTTCTATTTATATGTGTCTATTATATTGGTGTATTTGTATTTGTAAAAAAATTGTGGTCAGATTATCGTTGAACAGTTAATGAAGCCAAAAAACAATGCCACTTTGACAGAGATAGAATGGATTCTTCTAAAACTCTCTTCATATTATACAAAGTCAAGCCTAACATATTTTGCTTAATTAAGTGAAACTATTGTTAGGTAGTCCAAATCGAAAGCTCTTCTGGCCTAACACTCGTCAGTTATGTTAGCGCCAATCCTAAAAGTTACTACTAGCTAGAATTAATCATTATTTAACTTATACAGTATCTGTTTGCCCCCAAAGAAAAAACTTATATATGTCTATGTAAATATATATATTGAAACTACTTATTCATCGTTTATTTTTTGTGATCCTATATAACTCCTAAGGATTGTGTTTTGATTAGTATTCGTTAACAGCTTTGTATTTAAATGATAAATTTTTGTGCTTATATAAAATAAATAATATATTTGATATTATTCTACCAACATTTTATTTCTTCTAAATTGTAAATACAAAAGCAAAACGCAAACAAAACGAGAAAAAATAATTGTTTCCATTTTCAGCAAGTGGAAAATGATGGTTGTCTATGAAAAACAAAATATTTTGTTTTTTATTGTAAATAATATTTTAACATATTAACATATTAATATTTTAACATATTAAAAGGTAGAGAAACTTAAATAATAATATTTCCGTTTTGCACAAGTGAAAATGATGGTTGTACATATGAAAAAAAAAACAAAATACATTTTTTTTCTTTTTATTATGTGAATAAAATTTAACGTATAAACTTTCTTTTCTTTTCTCTTTTTGCGTTTGGACTATAAAGTACTCGTAATAAGGTACTTGCTTAAATTGCAATGAAGAATCTTAACTATTATCACAGAAGTTTTATATAAAATGAGGACTAGTTCAGACTTAATTAAGCATAGGTACGTAGATCAGTTAAAATAAATGAACACAAGGTCAACCCTCTTGAGTTCATTTGAAGATTATAAATTTCTATCTTCAAATCTGGAATACCATAAAAGCTTAAGATCAATTTTTTTTCTCAATCGTTTTCGTTTTAATGTGTACTTATCTTTTAAATTAACATTCATAATTACAGAGCTATAAAAAGAAAGCTGAGCTATATTGCAGTTCTATCTTTCAGTCACAAACTTTTAATTTAAATATATTAATATTCGTGTATTGAACTAACTACCAGAACAAGTGAAGAAGCAAAACATGTTCAGTTCAACTGAATGTTTCATCTTCTTCTGATTAATTGTCTTCTCTACTTCATTATTTATGTGTCTTAAGTTCATTGGCATGCGTAGATATTATATTAGGTGGCTTCTTAATTATTAAATTAGATAATATTACGGCCTCACATCAACTTCAAAACATCTAGCTAGAAGACGACGCATGGCACTAACTTGGACAATATTGATCTTTGTGAATGGAACAGTTTACTTAATGCCAACTGAGATGATGTTTACTTTAAATGGATGTTACTTAAATTGATATATCAAGAAACAAATCGACAGGAGTGCATTATTATAGTGATCGATTGTGTCTATAAATATTTAAGTTTACTTAACGAACCTTACTTATTCATCGAGATGTCTCATCTTTAATGAGTTTTAATAAAAGTTAGTGTATGTGATTAGAGAATTTCGGTATGATTCAAATGTGATAAATTGATGATGATAGTAAGTAATTCTTGATGTCTGTGAATGGATACAGTTTACTTAATATTAACTTGTGTTATGGAAGAGTAACTCTTAATTCTCAGGACAAAAAGAAATTACAAGATATATAGTTTAATATAGAGATGAAAATATATATAGAACATTTTTGTTGTTGTTGTTTACAGAGGAGTAGATGACAATAAATTGAAATGAACATATGATTATTTTTCAGCGAAACTTATACGACCAAAACTCTATCTTACAAATTCACATATATTTAAGAAAAGGAAAAAAAGAAGAAAGCGTCGGTCGATGACCATGTTATTAAATATCAGACTGAGGAGTACATCTGTTAGACTGTTACATGTATACAAAGCTATCAAGACGGCGACATTTTACTTTTATTCACGAGCCCTCAACCATTCTCCATTGAGAGACCACGATTCTTTATATCAGACAGTGACAACAACCTTATATTTTATTGTCAAAGCACCTCCAACAATGATTTTTCAATGAGTATCTCAAAATTTAAACAAATATTAAATGAAATTATAAATTATTTTAATAGCTGGATATCTCAAATGTTGAGGAAATCCATCCCCAAAAGTATTGTTAGCCAAGCTTTTGTTATTACAAATTGGATTTATTTATTAATATTTATTTGACGTAATTAATATCAACCAGTGAATAATGAAAGACTTATTTCGCTATAGTATCTACGAGCATTATAAAAAAAATACAATAATTTTGTTTATATTTTTTGAAAGTTAGATACATTTTCTCAAACAAAGTTGTGGTATTTTTTGGGAAAGACGTTTGTTCTTGTGTGGTAATTCTGTAGTATGTCTCTCGTATCTACCTTACCAAAAGGATATATAACTGTGTTGTTGATTAAAGAGATATTCAACTTAATTAGTTGATTAATTACACCAATTTGATAAACATTTCGTATATTTTTATTTTATGCTATCAAAACAGTACTATTTTCACTCTTATCATATATATAGAACTTAGTCATTCAAAACTGGTAATTAATATAATAATGACATTGGTTATCTAAGTGAGAAAATTTTGACATATATAAAAACAGCTCTTTTATTAAATTTTAACATATGCTAACGTTAAAAAAACAATTATCATGAACACATGATGAACAAAAGCCTTAGACACTGATCAAATCAGGAGTGGAGCTGAGAGGAAGAGATTTCAGTAAGGGTCGATTCATATATCAAGATAAATGAGAGACGAAACCAGTGTCTACCATCTATTTAACCTTGATTTTGTGCTTCTACCGCAGCCAATTTACAAGTCGTCTCTACACCTACATGAAATTAACGCTGAAAACAATCTGCTCATTTATCATATATTGCTTCAGTGACAACCTTAAAGTTGAAGTAGTCGGATGATGACATAATTGACAAAAAAGGATCACAACAATTGAAACCCCAGTTTTATGTTGGAGGATAAATAAAAATTGGAGACACTCAGCTACATCGTCGAAGTGGGGAAGATGAAAAAATGTATAACGTCCTAACCGCACATACCGGTGAGTCACCTATCCCTCAGTCGGGTTCGTGGGTCCCACTCCTATCCGACAGTCGGAATGTTAATCAGAAGGTTCGAAAGTCATGATATACTGACCCTGCAATCACCACATGACTGTTCCTCGTGTTTTTTCCTACTTACACGATACCGCAAATTACTTTCGGTATGTCACCCATCCTTCAACTACTCCAGCTCAAACACGCTTAACCCTGAATTCTTTTTGGATGGTTAACCGAAAAAGTAAATGCACTTTGGTGACATAGATAGCCAAATCAAGGTCGCATCCAATGACTTCGACAATAAGATTCCATAAGTCAGGAAAGAAAGATACCACCACATTATGAGGATTGGGCTAATAATTTGTCCAACTATAGTGAGCTCATTTGCAACTATATATCAGACTGGAGTTGTCAACCTGAATTACCCTTCATCTAAAAATTTTTTTGGCAACCAAATAAATCCGAGGGAATCCAAACCAACCCGTTTCACAATAAATCCTAACTTAATTAGACCGGACCGAACCAAACCAGTTGAACCGTAATCCATTTTCTCTGTAAACTAAAAATCTCATACAAAGTGCACAGTTTTGTTTTTGTAGCGTAGCTTCACCATCTCGTGAGTTTATGCGAGAAATGCCAACTTTATTGCATGCATGCGTACTTCGGTGACTGTAACATACTAACATCCCTTTTTCACTACTTGGTCTTGTTTTTTTGGGGACCATTTACTCGTCCAATTATATAATATAAACTTTATTGCTCACACTCGAACCTCTATAAGATTTAATTCTAGCATTAGTCAATTATATTCTCCCCATAAAGTGAATAAAACTTCTCGAGTAAATAAAGAGAAATAACATTACTCGTTTTAGCTTTTTACAGGATAAAAATAAATAAAAAATGATGTGAAAATAGTTTAACTTTTGTTAACCTTAAACGTTTTTGTTAACAAATGACGCGGCTACTTATAATCCAATGAAATATAAAATAATAACTCTATAAGTTTTTTTTTTAAATAACTCTATAAGTTTTATTTAGCATTATCGAATATTTATTTGCCAGGTGAATTTGGAATCATGTTGAAAGTTGAATATGAAGTTATCTTTTTACAAATACAAAAAAGGTGAAAGTAATAACATGCCAAGAGCCGGGCCTCAGCCCTCAGCCCTCAGGGCATTAGACTTGGGTCAGTTGGGTGGGTACCTCAGGGCAGATTCAATAATTTAGAAAATTTAATCATAAACGTTTGTGAGGAATGACAACAGTTTCCGATCTTCCATAGGATATGTTAAGGGAGATTTTCTCTATTGTTACATTGACATATCTAAAACGCAGTGCGATGGACTTGTAAAACCTGCCAGCTGGAACGGTTTTTCGAAAATTCAGGTTTTGGGTCAAAAAGCAACAGCAAGGAAGAATCAGTGTCTGGAGTTAATGGTGATGGAACATGGTATTTGTTCACTTTCATCACCTTATCCACTAATTCTTGAGACAGCACAAAACTCTCTAGGATTCTGACCAAGACGATTACTAATATTTTTTTTCTTGCCAGGATTGTATCATTGTATTTGTATGTATGAGCTTTTACAACTAAAAGAGTGCACCCAGAATATTCCTTTCAATATATTTAGTGCATCGATGAATATAACAACAAGCGGGGATAGCTCAGTTGGGAGAGCGTCAGACTGAAGATCTGAAGGTCGCGTGTTCGATCCACGCTCACCGCATTTTTCCTTCACTTTTTTTGAAAAACCAAAAGGACATGGCATAACGACATTGTTTTCACTTTTACCCGTGGTAGTTTGCTGAACGTTGAAACTTGAAAGGAAAAGGTCAAAAACAAAGCTTAACTTTCACTTATGATAATTTATTCAATTAAATCGACCAACTGATGATCATTATTTCTTCTAAATCTTTACACATTTCAAACGTATCTTTCTTCAAAAGACACAACAAAAAGTTAAAGAACACGTTAAAGGGATAGTAATTAATCAGGCAATAAGGAAAATGAAACATGTCCAAGTCAAAGTGGAAGAAAGATTTAGTTGGACCCTGAAGACCAGTGAAGATCAAGTATCGTGCAGATGGATCTATCGAAAGATATAAGGCACGTTTTGTAGTGCTTGAGAATCATCAAAAAAGGGGATATATTTTGTTGGAATTTTCGTGCTACTTGTCAAAATGAATACAGTTCCAAGTCTATTCCGTATTGTTGCTGCGAAAACTGACAAGTTCACAATGTTTTTTTTTTTTTTACATGGAGATATTTATGAAGTTTCTGCAATGTTTTTCACATTCTGATCCGACCAAAGTTTATCGCGTCAAAAAGTCTCTTTATTGTTTTCCACAGGTGCCTCGATGCTGGTACAAAAATGTGAAAGTTACATAATCTGAAGGTGAATAATGGATGCATACACTTGGTAATGCATACACTTGTTCTGGATAATTAGAGAGTGGAAATCCTTTAGAATAAGTTCATCTAATTAGTGCATTTTCAAATTCTATAGACAGAGGAACAAAGTTGAAATCGACGCTCATTGAACATAGTCTATGATGTCTTTCAATAATTAAATTACTCAAACGACATGTCTTCAAAAACAATGAAAAAGAAAAAAAAGAAAACAAGAAGAGCTGCAAGAAATGCAAAGTAACGTTATTGCTGGATTTGAACCAAACTTGGAACATAACTGAGAATAAATTTCGACCATGATTTATTTGTAGATTCTTCTTTATAAGGGATTTCTGTGTAACATTCACCATCCTCTCCAATAGTGCATACCATGAGCTTGTTGGTCTCATTACTTGCATTACAACACAAGGCCACTTTCTTTTCCTCCTCGAGCACAAAACTTGTGGGAAATGGAACATGAACACGGTCCACTGTAAAAACTTTGCTCCACGTCAACGCCGCTTCAGTATCAGTATCAATTTTATCCGTCACCCAAATGTTCATCTGTGTAGAACCAAAGTTCCAATCTAACACAGAGAGTTTTTCTTCTCCAACAACTGATAGAGCCCTCCAACCGCCATAACAATACGGAAATTGCGGAAGACACCTATTGCTTTTAAATCTCTCTTTTGTAAAATCAAAACAGTACAATAAGTCATCATTTGTCATATATGAATGCACCCAGTAAGTATTTCCCTTGAGAGACACGCCATCAAGTGGTAGTTCTAAGCATGCAAGAGTAACATCGTCAAGAACCTTCCACGTATCGGAGCTAAACTCACGAATTTTAAACCCAACAACCCACTCGTCGTTTGTTTTACGTTTCCACCAATAACTCAGGATTTTGTAGCTGCGGCCGGATTTGGTATTTTCGTATCCTAGAGCAAACTCAGAGGATTCATCACAACCATCTTTGTGTTTGATCCACCTGGTTTCCCCTAAACACGGATTCCAAACAACGAGTCTATCGTCTTTGGTGGTGCATAACAACAAACCGTCACAGTGAAAAACTAGTTGTATATCGACTTGTTTTGAATTATTAGAAGGAGAATCGTTTAGGCAAAGTGCATCTTTCAAGTCTATAAGTGGAGGAGCAACGTTGAGAATGACGCTCATTGGACAAATCCTATAGCCGTTACACATAAGAATCAGAGACTGTTTTGGAGCTTTACCAGAGTGTTTCTTGCTGAATCTTCCGTCTCTGAATAAAGTGTTCCATCGTTTGCAAGTTGATCTTAGTCGTTTCATAGATGCGGCTGGAACCCTAGAAAGTATTTCCTCCAGCAGATCCTCCGGAATATCGGTCGCCGTCATTGTTTTTCTTGTGGACTCGATCCCACGGGAGGAAGAAGGGTTTTGTGTATCTCTTTGTGATCTGATCTCCCAAGGAAGAAGAAAATGACTCGATGTGGGGGACTATCTAAGTAGAAATTAGGGTTTTTTTTTTTTTAAATTTAATGACGGCCTTCTATCCGGTTTATAAACCTGCAAAATCAAGTTCTCCTCTTATTCTAAAAATATTGTCTAAATGATTTTCAATTTTCACCATATATCTTTTAAATTGAAATTAAAATCTATTATATTAAAACATAATCATTATATGAAAAAACTTTTAGTCATATGTTATATTATATAAAATGTCACTAGAAATATTAATATTTTAGGATTTCATTAATGGTAAAATTGTCAAATCAGTTACTAATCGATTTATCCACAATATCTTTTAATATCTTTACATATATTTTAGTATCTTTAACATAAAATATATTTCCTTTTTAGTTACAACGTAATATTTTAAAATATATATTTTGATATCTTCCATTTTTTTAAGAAAAATTGCATTCATTTAAATACTAAATGAACGGTTTAGTCTTTTTAATTTTTTATAAATGTAAAATTGCATTCATTTAAATGAAAATGAATTTATATAAAATAATATATTGTATAAAATAAAGTAGTACAATATATAACATATTAAACAATATGTTTAATATGAAAATATTGAAACACGAATCTTGGTCTATGTTGATGACCCTGTTACTTATGGGAATAACAATGAGGCTCAAGCATTTTTTTTTGGTATTGAACTTGTTAGTAGTGCTGAAGGTATTTTTTTGACACAACGAGAATACTCATTGGATATCGTAGTAGAAACAAGTTTGCTTGGGTGTAAACCAACTGATACTCCAATGGTACCAAAACACAATCATATCTTGGATAAAAGTAAGAAGCTAACGGGTAGTATAGAAGGCTACTCGGATGCCTTATTTATCTTGTAAATACAAGACCTGATGGTTCATATTTTATCTCAGTTCATGAAAACCTCACGCGAGGCTCATTGGGATGCAGTTCTTAGTGTAGTCCAGTTTTTGAAAGGAAGAGTTGGACAGTGAGTTTTGCTATGTGCTGTTTCTGATTTGGAACTTATTATTTATTCTTATACAAATTGAACTGCATGCTATAAATACCATTCATGCAAGTCAGAACAACAAAGAAGTTGTGGGCGTATTGACCAAAGAGTTAGACAAGGGTTTAGTTTACTAATGTCCAAGTTGGGCGTTAATCTGCACGCTCCCACATGAGGGAAAGTATTGGATAAATCTTAGATGATTGGTAAGAGTAGAGATAAGGTTTATCTAGTGGGATAAAGCTTAGCTAGTGTGATAAGGCTTATAACATCATTTTTATTGGTTGTTCTTTTAATAGACCAGATTTTATCAATCTAGGCCGAAGCCCAATAAGAAGCGCAACATACCCAATAAGAGATGCAATTAGGAAGTCACGATGCCATATTAAGCTGCGGCGGCTTGTAGGAGAGGAGAGAACAAAAGTTAAAAAGGTTAGAAACTCGGAATCACGACAACAATGTCCGATCTTCCAGGGGATTTGGTAGAGGAGATTCTCTCTAGGGTTCCACTGACATCTCTGAGAAGAGTACGTTCTACGTGTAAAACATGGAACGCTTTATCGAAAACGCTGATTCTGGGAAAAAAAGCAATAAAGAAACAGTGTATGGCGTTCGTGAGGATAGATTGTTAAATCAATCTTTTAACATGAACCCCAAGATCTTGATCATCTAAATTAATCACATAATAGAATCATAAAGAGAATTTAATAAATACCTCCATTCATTGTAGAAGTGAAGCCTCCTTTGATCTTTCCTTAGAAGTGAAGCTTCCTTAATGATTTGTAAACTAAAGACAATGAACTCTTAGTTCTTTAGGTAGGAGATAAGGTTTCTCTCCCCTTCCTATAAACCTCTCTCTTTATGTGTTGTTTTTCTTTTCTTGTTGTTGATGAATTGTGATGAAGCAAAACATCTATTTATAGGTGGGGAGAGGACCTTATTCCTCATACATTGATTCAATCTCAACCATCCATCATAGTGGAGATGAACACATTAGTGATAAGTGGGAGGACACCAACAATCCATTAGAAATTTATTGGTTTTCAAATGTCCATTGAAATACCACTATCAATCCCATTAGAAATTTATTGGTTTTCAAATGTCCATTGAAATACCACTAACAATTCCATTAGAAATTTATTGGTTTTCAAATATCCATTATAATTATAATGGTCACCAATTTTATTGGTTTCCAAATGTCCATTATAATTATAATGGTCACCAATTTTATTGGTTGCCAAATGTCCATAAAAATATAACTATCCCATTAGAAAACAACTAACTATAAGACCACATTTATGGGAAATAAAAACTATATTTTTCTTACATATATTTTTTTTCTTCATTCTCCCACTTGGTCGTTAGTATAGTTCTTGTACAGTTTTCAATTGGAATCATAAGGCCGGCATGATGTTATATTTTCATTTGGTCTTTCATAAGTGTCTTAACTAATCTAGTAATCGATGAGAGTCATGGCGGTCACCATTATTTTGCAACATGATTCCTTCCATGTACTACTACATCGATTACTTTCATAGCTAGACCATAATCATAAGTAGGAGTTATCGTAATGGTCTCTTTTATGTCTTTTTCTAAAGACTTATTCTGTTATCAATAATTCCAACTAACATATTGTGTGCACACGTTGGAAACAGAATATGCATAAGATGTAAAAGTCATAAGAGAGCTCTTATAAATGTCAAACATAGGCTAATACATAACCAGACAACATAATTAAGTGCTATCCTCCAGACCCATACTTTCAGCATGCTTCATAAATGTCTTTGGAGGTAAAGCTTTCGTAAATATGTCTGCGACCATTAGCTCAGTGCCTATGTGTTCAATGACAAACTTTTCTCTTTAACATCTTGCTTTAATGATAGATATTTGAGCTCCATATGCTTCGCCCCTTTAGATATCCTATCATGCTTCGAGAAGAAGATTGCGGCTTGATTGTCACAATAAAGAGTTAGGGGTTTGTCAATGAAGTTCAAAACCCCAAACTCTGACACGAAGTTCCGCAACCAAGTTCCTTGGATAGAAGCCTCATAACATGCAACATACTCAGCTTCCATGGTGGATGTATAATCAAATCTGACTTTTGGCTTTTCCATGATATGGCACCTCCGCAAAGGAAGTACACATAACCGAGAGTACAGTGCCTAGAATCTTCACATCCACCGAAATCTGAGTCTGAAAATCCAACTATCTGTGGATGTGTTGATTTTCGATATGTTAGCATGTAGTTTCTTGTTCCCTTTAGATATCTTAAAACTTTCTTCGCAGCTTTCCAATGAGCAAGTCCTGGGTCACTCTGAAATCTACCCAACATCCCGACTGCATGGCTTATATCAGGCCGAGTACAGACTTGTGCATACATCAAACTTCCCACAAGAGATGCATAAGGGAACTTTTGCATTTCATTACGTTCCATTTCATTCTGCGGACATTGTTTTAGGCTAAGTTTATCACCCTTTTGCATAGGAACATTGTTAGAAGAACACATCATCATACCAAATCTCTCAAGAATTCGATCAATATATGCTTTCTGAGACAATCCTAAAATTCCGAGTGATCTATCACGGAATATTTCAATTCCTATCACATAGGATGCCTCACCTATATCTTTCATATCGAAGTTCTTTGAGAGATAGCTCTTAGTCTCACATAATAAACCAAGATCACTGCTGGCTAATAGAATGTCATCGACATACAATACCAAAAATATGAACTTACTCCCACTGATCTTGAGGTATATACATGGATCTACAATGTTTTCTTTGAAACCGAATTTCATAATGGTTTCATCAAACTTAAGATACCATTGCCTCGAAGCTTATTTCAGTCCATATATTGATTTCTTTAGTTTGCAGACCATGTTTTCCTGACCTTCGATTATAAATCCTTCAGGTTGACGCATATAGACTTCTTCTTGCAAGTCTCCATTAAGAAAGGCAGTTTTCACATCCATTTGATGTAGCTCAAGATCATACTGAGCTACTAATGCTAAGATAATTCTGAGAGAGTCTTTTCTAGACACAGGTGAAAAAGTCTCACTATAATCGATGCCTTCCTTCTGATTAAACCCCTTGGCTACAAGTCTAGCTTTATATCGTTCAATATTGCCATTACAATCGAGTTTGGTCTTAAAGATCCACTTACACCCGATTGCTTTGTGTCCTTCAGGCAATGGAACGATGTCCCAAACTTCATTCTTAACCATTGAGTCTATTTCATCTTTACTGGCATCAATCCATTTATCAGAATTAACATCTTTCATAGCTTGTGAAAAAGAAACCGGATATTTAATATTCCATTCTCCAGATTCTACTTGATAAATCATGTAGTCATCAGAAATAGCAGATCTTCTCGTACGAGTTGATCTTCTTAATGCTGGTTCTTCTTGTACTTCATGATTATCATTGGCGGTACATTCATTATGGAGTGTATGACCATTCAATGCATTTTCCTCATTGTTTAGCGGTTCAACAATGGGAGCATTTCCAACATTCGGAACTAAGGGTAAGGATATTTATCCCAATTTCCTGAATGGTCACATCTTGAACTTTATCACTCCCACTAATCTCGCCATTCTCATGGAACCTTGCATTACCAGTTTCTACAATTCTCGTACTATGAGTCGGACAATAAAACCTATATCCTTTAGATTTCTCAGGGTAACCTATAAAGAAACCACTGATCGTTCTGAAATCTAATTTCTTTTCATGCGGATTGTATATTCTCACTTCAGCTGGACATCCCCAAACTCGGAGATGTGACAGACTGGGTTTCCAGCCTTTCCACAGTTCAAAGGGTGTCTTGGAACTGCTTTGCTTGGAACCCGATTCAAGATATATACTGCAGTACGTAATGCATCCATCCACAAAGATACAGGTAAGTCAGCATGACTCATCATGGATCTTACCATTTCCATGTACGTACGATTACGCCTTTCAGCTACACCATTCTGCCATGGAGAACCAGGCGTTGTGTACTGCGCAACGATTCCTAATTTTTGGAGGAGTTTGGCAAAAGGTCCAGGATGTTGTCCTGTTTCATCATACCTGCCATAAAATTCACCACCTCTATCTGACCTAATGATTTTCACTTTTCTATCTAATTGCCTCTCTACTTCTGTAATGTACATTTGTACAACATCCACAGATTGAGATTTCTCATGCAACAGATATAAATAACAATAACGTGAATAATCATCGATAAAAGTAATAAAATATTTTTCACCTCCAAAAGTTGGAACGTCAAAAGGTCCGCAAATATCTGTATGTACGATTTCAAGAAGCTGTGTACTTCTTGTGGCTCCTTTCTTGGTGTGCTTAGTTTGCTTACCCTTAATGCAATTTATACACGTCTTAATATTGGTAAAATCAAGGTTCGGAATGACTCCATCTTTTACCAATCTTTTGATTCTTTCATGGGAAATGTGTCCCAATCTTTTATGCCACGAGAAATATGAACTATCAGTACATGTTTTATTTTTAAGTGTACATACATTAAGCAAGGAGATATGTGTTTCATAAGGTTGATCAGCAAGTTTTAGCATATAAAGACCGTCAACTAATATTCCAGAACCAATTCGATTAGAGTTCAGAAATATATTAATACAACCATCTCCTTGGGTAGACTTAAATCCAGCCAAATCAAGTTTGCTTACAGAGACTAAATTACGGAAATAGATGGAACATAAAGTGTCTGAAATAAATCAAGACAAAATCCACTATCTAAAATGAGACGATAGGTGCCAATAGCCTCAATTGGCGCCTTGTCTCGATTTCCCATCAATAAGTAGTTCTTACTTGACTTTATGTTCTGGATCGTAAGGAATCCCTGTACAGAATTCGTTACATGTACATTAGCACCGCTATCAATCCACCAAGATTTTGAAGAAACATGAGTAAGATTAGATTCGAAAAAACTTACGGAACCCATAGGATTACCTTTCTTTTCAAACCATTCTTTTCTTTTAGGGCAATCTTTTTGAAAGTGTCCAACCTTTTTACAAAAGTGGCATCTGTAATCTTTCTTTGCCTTTTTCTTCATATTAACTTGATCAGAATCATTCATTTTGGGTGGTGCTCTTTTATGGCTCGCATGATGCCTTTTTCCAGCTTTAGATCCAGCTTCTTGGACATAATGGACCACTTTAATACCTTTACGGCCAAGTCTAGCCTCCTCTTGGACTAGTTTATTAGCCAATTCATTAGACGTCCATTTTTCATCTATTACATTATAATTGATCTGAAATGGTCCATACTGAGGAGGTAGTGAATTTAGGATAAATTGGACAAGAAATGAATCGTCCACTTTCATTCCTAAATTCTTTAATTTGGCTGAAAGGTTGGTCATCTCAATGCAATGTTCATGCATAGACCTTGTCCCATCATACTTTATGGTTGTAAGATCTGCCATAAGTTTCCCTGCAAGGGATTTGTCTGCAGTCTTAAACCGTTCTTCTACAGATGCAAGATAATCTTTAGCTTATCTGCATCTGGAAGGGAAGTTTTTATATTGCTAGCTATTGTCATCTTTAAAAACATCATGCTTAATCTGTTTGCTTTTTCCCAAGCTTTATGGATAGCCATTTCTTCCTCAGTACTATCTATACTTAAGGGATTTGGTTCTTCTTCACGAAGCGCCAAATCCATATCTAGTACTCCTAATGTGAACTCAACTTTCTCTTTCCATTCTGAGAAGTTGGTTCCAGTGAGGATTGGAACAGTAGCAACCATAGATGACAAAGTAGCGGGAAATGATGCTGTGATTTAAAGATATAACAAGCTTTAATTAGACTTCTAATTTAACAACACATTAACTTAAATTATTGAATGCATATGACTATGGATTACAGTGCTCCTGTGGTAGTCACTATAATCGATCATAAGGTCATGCTTTCGGAAACTTTTATAGAGATATGTATTAGACTAATTAAGTTATCTGTGGATATACTTAATTATCTCATATACAAATACTCTTATAAATTATTGATCATGTATTATGTCACTAGCCTACCTGTGGGTAGCTAATTAATACATAAAACGTATCAAAATTTACTTAAATATATTGGTTTTCTTTTACAATTCATTATATGATAAAACCATTTTGGTGATATCAAAATCTTAATTTTTCACATTATGAAAAACCAAGCTTTATTCTTTAAAAAAAATCTCATAAATTTCTTTTGTATATAGCTTACTTTCAGAATTCTTACATATATATCTTTCTTGTAAAACTTATGTACAAAATGTTTTTTTTTTTTTAATGATAATTTCTTCACAATTTATGAGAAGAACAATCCTTTATGAATTCTGAAAATTTCTTCAACTTATGTACATGCAAAAGTTATGTACAAAATGAAAATTAAGCAAAGATTCAAGTTTACCAACATGCTTAACTTTAAGGTTTAATTTTCAGTTATTTAAACCATAAATCTATTACTCTTAATGAATTAATTAGATGTTCATAACCAATAGCTCTGATACCACATGTTAAATCAATCTTTTAACATGAACCCCAAGATCTTGATCATCTAAATTAATCACATAATAGAATCATAAAGAGAATTTAATAAATACCCATTCATTGTAGAAGTGAAGCCTCCTTTGATCTTTCCTTAGAAGTGAAGCTTCCTTAATGATTTGTAAACTAAAGACAATGAACTCTTAGTTCTTTAGGTAGGAGATAAGGTTTCTCTCCCCTTCCTATAAACCTCTCTCTTTATGTGTTGTTTTTCTTTTCTTGTTGTTGATGAATTGTGATGAAGCAAAACATCTATTTATAGGTGGGGAGAGGACCTTATTCCTCATACATTGATTCAATCTCAACCATCCATCATAGTGGAGATGAACACATTAGTGATAAGTGGGAGGACACCAACAATCCATTAGAAATTTATTGGTTTTCAAATGTCCATTGAAATACCACTATCAATCCCATTAGAAATTTATTGGTTTTCAAATGTCCATTGAAATTCCATTAGAAATTTATTGGTTTTCAAATGTCCATTGAAATACCACTAACAATCCCATTAGAAATTTATTGGTTTTCAAATATCCATTATAATTATAATGGTCACCAATTTTATTGGTTTCCAAATGTCCATTATAATTATAATGGTCATCAATTTTATTGGTTGCCAAATGTCCATAAAAAATATAACTATCCCATTAGAAAACAACTAACTATAAGACCACATTTATGGGAAATAAAAACTATATTTTTCTTACGTATATTTTTTTTTTCTTACATAGATCATATATAGTGTTTGTTTATTGAGGTTCGAACTCGATGGAACCCACAACGAAAACTACGACCAAGACTTGGCCGATCTGTCTTTCAAGCGAATAAGTATACCTCATCATCGTCAAGTCAAGATATCTCGAGTCTTTCACTGCGACGGCTTATTGTTAGTCGTCCCCGTAGACTACTCGACGCTTTTGGTGTGGAACCCGTATCTAGGGCAAACCAGATGGCTACGTCCAAGACCCCGGACCGGTTTTTACTACGGCACAAAAGACATGTATGCTATCGGATACGAGGACAATAACAACCGTAACCACAAGATCATCAGGTTTTCTACGTATTTCAGTGGTAAAAAATACCTCATCGATGTCTTCGATTTTAGGTCTGCTTCATGAAGGGTTTTTGACGTCACTCCCGTTCTTGAAGTCAACTTCAATGAACTGTTTTACTATGGTGCGCGCATTTCTTTGAAGGGAAATACTTACTTTTGCTGTCGGGAGATAGAAAAAGAGGAAACAAAGAATTATTTACTTTGTTTTGATTTTACAAGAGAGAGGTTTGGACCAAGCCTGACTCTGCCTCAACCTGAAGCTGGTCTTCCCGATAATGTGATTCTATCTAATGTTGGAGATGAGAAGCTCGCTTTGTTATATAACAACTTCGAACCGTCTAATACGATAGAGATTTGGATTACCACCAAGATTGACCCCAATGCGGTATCGTGGACCAAGTTCTTGACACTGGCTATGAAACCCCACATGGACGATTTATGGATTTCCAATAATGGTCGGGGCTTCGTCATTGATGAGGAAAAGAAAGTCGTTGTGCTTTTCGATACAGTGCCCATGGCCAGTCGCTACCGAATGGCTTACATCGTTGGAGAAGATGTTTACTTCAGACATGTCAAGGGAGAAGTTTCGTATCGCTTGGGTCCCTTGGGGGATTCTAGCAGAATTATGCCCTCTTGTTTTGTTCCAAGTTTAGTGCAACCACTGGTTTAGTCCCATTTCAGTACTCTATTCCTCATCTTCTTTTGAACAAGACTGCTTTTAGATTCAAAAGTTGTAGTTTGATAGAAAATAAGTATGATAACTTGGATACTTTTGCTTTACTCGGTTGAGTGTTTTGAACTTCGAATCTGAAATCTTGGTTTCATCCTTTTTTTAATCTTCAAGTTATATATATCATTGGTTGCCTTTATAGTTATATTACTTAAATTAAAGGTCTATAGTATACACACTTTGACTCTTGAATTCCTTTGCTTGATGCAACTCTGACTCATCATATTGGGAATGCGTTTACGTTAAACTTAGGATTTGATATCTTTTAAAATTTATATATCTGCCTCTGGACCAGGACAAACAAAGGGAGTAGATGCTTACCTACGATCGACATCCTTTGACTTGTTACTTGGTGCTACCATGTGTTACCACCATTGCTCTACTAGTACTACTCAGTTCTTACAGAATTCGGCATTTGCTGAAAAAAAAAAAAATTAGACTTAAGAAAGATTTATCAAAACTAAAAGGGTTTTTTTACAGATTTTAAGATATATGGACATAATTACATAAACCGTTTTGTTGAAAATCTTTACAAATTCTCAAAGCTTATGTTTGTAACTGTTTGTAATAATAGTATGATCATCTACTATATATCTTGATCGTAAGTGTTTATTTCATAAAGCTTACCTTGCATCTGAAATGACAATGCATGATCATCAAGCGGTGCATCTTGGAGGGATTTCGAAGCGGAAGATCAAAGATCCTTCACTTTTGGTGCAGAGCCATGTCTGTTTACGATTCCTTTGTACATCGCGGATGGAAGATCAGTAAGAGGACCACACAATTCAGTCTCTAAACTCTTTACAGCTTCATCCATAGTTTTAAATAGTTTTGTTAACACCAAACCAAGGAACTGAGCATCTAAGAAATTGTGTGCAACACGAATTAGAAGAAGACGCATGAAGTTGCAAGAATAGAAAGGAAATCTGACGTATCACATTGTGAGTGGCCAGAGATGGAAACATGAAGATGTGAAGAAATATCTTATGCATCAAGTAAAAACGATTTGAGGATAGCCAAAATATGGAAATTAAATAGACTTAGAGTAAAATGTGAAGGTATATAAAGAGGAAGAAATATGAAGGCTAGAATGAGCTGAAATATTGAGAAAAAAGGACGAAGTTTTGGTCTCTCTTGGAGATCGAGCGGAAGTCTTGCACACGAAATCTGGTGTGCAATACAGTTTGGTTGGTAAATTGTGATTGTATTGTAGGTCAAGGAGGAATTTAGGAAGTTACACCGAAGGTCTCTAGTCCTTGAGTCTAAGTTAGGGGCATGTGTGTGTCATTGATAAATAGAGTTAGATTGGTTTTGAAGTAAAAGGTGTCTTAGTGTCAAGTCATTCCATTAAGTAAGGTCTTCTTGTAAGATTATCTAAAGACTCTCTATTGAATAAAGTGAGGATATAGGCACATTGTCATATCTCATATAATTGTCTGTTTGCTCATATTCTTGTTCTTTCAATGGGTATCGGGACACCTAACCAAGCAAATTTTCGTCGAACAAAGGTGAGATCCGGAGAAGAGAATATGACAACATCTACACAATTGATCGCTGTTGATAAAAGATAGTTAAAAAACATATGAAAATGTACGACCTTGAAAACATTTTTAAAAAGAACACAAAACATGTAATCGATATTTACTCTTTTTTTCTTTATGCGCCTTTTGAATCCCACATACAACCATGAGGAGACATTTTCACAACACCCAACACACTTATGATATTAAGACTAATATCGAAAGAGATTGATGTATTTACATGAAAGGAATAGCTTGATCCGCAAGCTAAACTTGTGCGCAAAAACAAAATAAATATTTTATAAATATTCTCCTTTTCCTATAAATAAAAGGATACTTCTTTTGTAATTATCTAAAAAAATTCAGTAATTATCTGAATGTAATCTTCTAAGATTTAAATTTATCCGATTTTTATTGTGGAAACAATCTTTAAATTTTATTATCTACCAAAAACTCAACTTCTCTTCACATCTATCCAATTTTTACAGCTCATTTTTTAATAAATTTGGGTTCCATCAAATCTAATCGAAAGGTTCGGTGGAATTGTAGAAATTTTCGGTTTGGTTATGCATATAAAAATTGTTTCCGGCAGATATTTCAGATAAACTGCGGCCGCTTGTCGGTATACATGGAGAAAAGAGAAAGAAAGTTAAAAAGTTAGAAACTCGGAATCATGACAACATTGTCCGATCTTCCAAGGAATTTGGTAGAGGAGATTCTCTCTAGAGTTCCATTGACCTCTCTGAGAAGAGTACGTTCCACTTGTAAAACATGGAACGCCTTATCGAAAACTATGATTCTGGGCCAAAAAGCAATAAACAAACAGTTTATGGCGTTCGTGAGGATAGACTATAGTGTTTGTTTATTGAGATTCGAACTCGATCGAATCCACAAGGAAAACTACGACCAAGACTTGGCTGATCTCTGTCTTTGAAGCAAATAAGTATACTTGATCATCATCAAATCAAGATATCTCAAGTCTTTCACTGCGACGGCTTATTGTTATGCGTCCCCCTACACGACTCGACGCTTTTGGTGTGGAACCCATAACCAGATGGCTTCGACCAAGACCCCGAACCGGTTACTACTGCACAAGAGCCATGTATGCTATCGGATACGACGACAGTAACAACCGTAACCACAAAATCCTCGGAATCCACTGCAGGTTTAATACAAAATACTTCATCGATGTCTTCGACTTTAGGTCTGCTGCATGGAGGGTTTTTGACGTCACTCCCATTCTCAATGTAAACTTGGATGACCTGTTTTACTATCCGCAGAGCATGTCTTTGAAGGGAAATACTTACTTTTGCTGTCAGGAGATACGAGAAGAGGAAGTAAAGAATTATTTGCTTTGTTTTGATTTTACAAGAGAGACATTTGGACCACGCCTGCCTCTGCCTCAACCTGAAGCTGGTCTTCTCGATAACGTGACTCTATCCAATGTTGGAGATGAGAAGCTCGCTTTGTTATATAACAACAACGAACCGTCTAAGACAATAGTGATTTGGATTACCACCAAGATTGACCCCAATGCGGTATCGTGGACCAAGTTCTTGACACTGGATATGAAACCCCACATGGACGATTTATGGATTCACTATAATGGTCGGGGCTTCTTCATTGATGAGGAGAAGAAAGTCGTTGTGCTTTTTGATATAGTGCCCATGGCTCATCGCTACCGAATGGCTTACATCCTTGGAGAAGATGTATACTTCAGATCTGTCAACATGGGAGATGTTCGGTTTCGGAATACCTTGTGGTTTTCTACCAGAATTGTGGGCTCTTGTTTTGTTCCGAGTTTAGTGCAACCACAGGTTAAGTCCGATTTCAATACTCTATTCGTCATCTTCTTTTGAACAAGACTGCTTTTAGATTCAAAAGTTGTAGTTTGATAGAATAAGTATGATGACTAATTAAAGATAACTTTTTTTAATCTTGAAGTTATATCATTGATTGCCTTTGTAGTTAATAGTTAAAAGGTCCCATAGTTTACACATGTGACTCTTGAATTCCTTTGCTTGATGCATCTCTGACTCTTCATGGGAATGCGTTTACATTAAACTTAAGATTTGATATCTTTCTAAATTTATATATCTGCCTCTGGACCAGGACAAACAAAGGGAGTAGATGCTTATTTACGATCGGGCGTGTTTCTTGGTGCTACCAAAAGGGTTTTTACAGCTTTTAAGATAGATGAACATAATTACATAAGCCGTTTTGTTGAAAATCTTTACAAATTCTCAAAGCTTATGTTTATAACTGTTTCTAATAATAGAGAAACTTTGATTTTTATGAAGTCACGGGCGCAACTTTATTACTCTTAAGGAATCAAAGATGATGCAATAAGGTTCCATGAATTTATTCTAATAATAATGCCAAAAAGAGTTCCAAATATGGTTAAAAAAACCAAACAAAAGTTGAATCCTTTCTGAATATATCCAGTACAAAAAAAAAAAAAAAAACGGAAAGAAAATCCTTTCCAATCAATGGCGCTACTTCATACCGCCAATCGCAGAACGCTTCTCATATGAGTTTAGAGAATGTGTCAATGAGCTGGCCAGCCAAAGCTAGTGAATCGTTTTCAAAACCATCAACGTATGTCTTCACAACCTTTTTCTAATGTGTGAGGATTTTGTGCGATTTTTGAATTCCATGATACAACAGTGAGGAGATAGTTTCACTACACCCGAAACTGAATTTGCAAACTTAAGTTCTACATTTTTTTTTTTTTTTTTTTGAAAGAATGTTAAATTAATTCATCCCAAAAAATCGTTTTTTACATTGCCTGCATCGTTTTTTTTTTTTTCCTTTTAACCTTAAAGCAGAGTTGTTTGGAAAAGAGATTTGTTTCAGAATCTATCTAGTAGCAAACCACCTCTCCATGGCATCCCCGTGGCGTTCTCTACCAAGAAGTCTGAGTGATAGAATGCGGTTGCGGACTTGTCTGTCAATCATGTGAATGATTTGCTCCTTTAGAATAGAAGGTTCTCCATGTCGTCTTCTATTACGCTCTCTCCACAAAGTAAAAACTGCAGTCTGAAGAGTATATTGGTAGAGAAAGAGTGATGTTTTATCCAGCTTGGTGCGTCGAGCAAGGGGTAGGAGTGTAGTCCAACTTAGAGAGAACTCGCGTCCTAACAATTTCGAAACAAGTGTACGCCACACATCTCCTGTATAAGCGCAGGAAAAGAAAAGATGAATCAGGGTTTCTACCTGTGTTCCACAAAAGATGCACGAACCATCTCCTCCTACATTCCATGTCAGCATGCGATCTCCTGTTGGAAGTCTGTTAAGTGTTGCTAACCACATACAGAAAGAGAACTTTGGAGTTGCATTCTTAAACCACACCCCGTCGTGCCATTCCACTTGTGGTTGTGGACCACGAAGAAGTTTCATAGTTTCTTTTGTGTTGAACAGAGGTGTGTAGTTGTTCTCACCACGTTTCCATAACGCAATGTCTTCAGAGTCGGCTAGGCCCAGTTGCTGTACACGAGTAATCTCTGTCTCAATGATGTTTAAACAGTCCGATCTATGTCTTGTCACTCTGTGTTGAGCCGCTTCCCTGACCGTTGCTGTGAGCGGAATACCCAGGGCAGATGGTCCATGAAAACCCGCGATGTCAAGGAGCCTACCAAGCGAGGACCAAGAGTCATACCAGAAGGATGTGGTATCGCCATTTCCAATCTCAATCTTTACAAACGGGTAAGCCAGTGCTCCACTTAAGTTCTACATTATTCAAGACACTTACAATATTACTAGACCCGGACCTGCGCGTCGGCGCGCGAGATATGATTAATATTTTTTGCAATGAAATACATAATTTTATGAATTATTTTTCCACTTTTGTGATATAATTAGAATTTATAAAATTATTAAAAGTAAACAATTAAATAAAGTTGTGGTGTGTATTATTTTGTGAGTTTTTTTATGGCTCAATTAGAAATTTTGAGAAAGAAAGTAGTTATAAAAATCAAAAAAATTATGATTTACATTCACATTGAGAGACAAGTCAAAGTTAATTTAAAAATAGAAAATTTAAGATACTAATATTTATAAAAATGTTTAACTTAATATATTCATATTTGGAAAGTGGGATCCATTATTTTATATTGTTTAGATACTTATTTAATAGAGATAATATTAATTTCCATAATCCATAATTACCCTTGATGAAATTTTACAAAATAACTAATATTCAGTGGCATTACATGTAATAAACAGATTAATTAAATATCTTAAACCATATTATTGTTATTTAAATATTTTAATAATAGAAACTATAAAAACCCTGTAATTATATATATATATAAATTAATCTGTCTCACTATATCATTGAATAATCTAATATATATAGACTTAGTTTTAATATTTTAATTTTATCAAGTTAAAATATATCAATCTAATTTAAAAATTTTATTTTCCAAGTTAAAAGTTTATTTTTTATAAATTATATTTTATAAATATTATATTTGAATTATTTATGTATGTTTTTATTTTTTAATAATTGAAGTATGTTCAAAAGCATATTTATTTAGTTTTATTTTGTGATTTATAAAAAAAATTAATGTATTATATTATTTACTTATATTTATTATTTGATTTAATAATTTAATATGTATGATTTTATTTTATTTTCGTTTTTAATTAGTAAAGAAAGTGAGACCCATTATTTTATATTGTTTAGATACTTATTTAATAGATAATGTTGATTTCTATAATATTAGGTAAGACCAAAAAGTTATTAAATAATGAATAGGTCCAAACAACCTCTTATAAGTAGATGTTTTCTTTCTTAATAGTATAGAAGACGAGACAAGAGAAATAACTTAGATCCGCAAACTAAACTTGTGCCTAAAAAGAAAATGAATATTTTATAAACATTCTCCTTTTAATAAATAAAAGGATAACTCTTTTATAATCACATATATATAAAAGCCTTAGAGCATCCGCAACGGTGATACCGAAGTGGAATCCTTAACCCATTTTTTTTTTTTTTTTTTTTTTAATAGTGACGACCAATCACAGGCCGCCACGTCAGCAAGGATTCAATCCTTAAACCTCTTCCTGAAGGATCGATCCTTCACGGGTATCACCATTGCTGATGGTCTTAGAATCCTCGAGCAGTGAGGCTATCCACGTCAGAAAAAGTGCCAGGTAATAATTCAGCCATGATTCAGCCAATCAGAACTTCTTTTATAGCCATGTCATCAACCATTTTAACTATCTCAACAAATAGCCACGTATATTGGGCCATCGCTATGTATTTACAAAATCCTCAAACCAGACGACATAAACGGCAGCCAAAAAAAAAGAATCCCTAAACGACATAGTTCTACTTATCTCCTTCTCAAACCAAAAAACCGAATTCTGCTCATCTCCTTCATCGTCTTTAACTCGCCGACCTCTCGCCTCCTTTACCCGTTACATGTCCATTACTACTTCACCCCATAACCTAATTAATACTTGGATTTGATCCTCCGGCTTCCTTCCAAAGACATGGCTATAAAACCTGCTTCTCCCCACCTGAAAAATTACTTCATCTCCCTCGCCAACAATTTTCGGTACAACAAAATATGTCTGCACCACCTTCAATTGCTTCACCGAAAACGTTTGATGATCTCTAATGTGATTTCTGCAAATAAGATGTCTTCGTTAGACTGATTCATTTCTGGAGGGCTCGGAATTTCAAAAAGGGAAATCTGCTCATGGGTGTAGAGCTGCTCCTTATTGACGCCAAGGTATGTCTGCACGAAACTCTAATCAAACATAGATTTCACGCTTTCTTTTCTGTGCCTAATAAGATCGTTACAGTCAACAACAATGGAGGCCTTCATATATGCGAACCGTCTATTCCGCTTCAAGGGCGTCCTGAAGCCCAACCTGGGTTTTAAATGGCGAGCGCTTTTGTTGCCATGGCGCTAGGCGAGGGTAGGCGAGACTCTTCTCGCCTCAAGCCCTTGTGGCCAGGCGACATACAAGAGGCGGTCGCTTTGGTTGCTTTTCCACAATTCCTCAAAGCGAAAGGCGACGCCATGGCAACCTACTAGTAAACCAAAAAAGATTAGTACTAATTTAGTAAATCAGCATAAACCGACTGGTTAAATAAAAACTGTTTCCAGTCACCTTCAAGCCCTAGTACATCTAAAACCCCTAACGCAAGCCGCAAGCTACTATATAGCTTCTCTAGTCTTATATATTCAGAATTTCATGTCACCTACAAACAGCTTTTAAAACCAAGCTCTAGGTTCAGAATTTCAATCTCCTCTTTTGTTCCATTAGTAAGTACATTTCTAATTGTATTCCTATCTTCTACTGGAGTTTCTTTACTTGTTACTAGGTAGCTTCTCTTGTCTCTCACGCTTCTAACATATTCTTATCTGAAGTTTTGAAGTTTCTTGATTCAATCAATGAAATTGGTTGTTTTGATTTATATATAACAAGAGTTAGAGAAGAGTTAGAGAATTCTTACCATTTTCTGTCTCTCGTACGCAAAGCGAGCCAAGGCGACCGCCATGGCGCTAGGCCAGTGGCAAGAAGGTTCTCGCTTTGCCTCGCCATTCGCCATTTAAAACCCAGAGCCCAACACAATCAAATTGATGCTCAGAAATTCAGATTACGTAATTCTTAGGCACTCAATGACATTGTAGACAGACACACGGAACTTTTCGGTAAGCACTTTCAAGCCTCTACCTCAGAACATTATTCGTCCTAGGCTGATACTTGCTATACATTTTAAAATACTCATTGTAGAAACGTGTTAGATGCTTTGCTACAAAGGAAATTTTAATAAATCTTAAAACTTGCCTACAAAAAAAATAAACTCCTCAATTATTCGTATCACAGATATCATTAGCCACATCAACCTCATAAATGGGGATAACATACACAGCCCTACAATGATGACTACAGCCTCAACAGCAGCTGGTGAAAGATCCAAGGACATGGTTTTCTTCCATGTTCAATTGAAAGAGTATGTTTACTAATCTCAAATGTTAACATGAAATTCTTTAATGGCTATGGTTTTGATTACCCTCTCATCTTCTCAATACCAAGCGGTGAGACAGCCCATGTCTATTTCTGGGACAAAATTGCAGAAACTTTGCATAGAAGATGGAATGAGAGCGAGAAGAAACCATCTGTAATCTTTCTCACCATTCTATACTCAAAAACACCTGGAGGTTTGTCAGCTTCTAAACCCTTACCTAGAACAGTAATTGTAATTGTTTATGCAAGAACTCGTGGGTGTATCATTAAGTAGCATTTCGGTTTAGCGTTTCATATGACAGTATACATATAGATGGTTCTGGGAACCAACCATAAATGAGGGTTAAAGGTAATGTCGTGTTCCATCGTTGAAAAGCATAATTCAATACCTATGTTCTGGAGAGAAATTTGACATGTTTCCATAAGTCTATTTCATATTTATTTTTAGAAATACTGAATATACTATATAGTTGTTCAGCCTATATAAGTCTGCCCCATTCGAAATAAGTGCATGATATAGAAATCAAAATCGAAGTAAATAAGATTCACGACTGATGATTATTGTTTATGTGCATATTATTAACAGGAAGAGTAATTTTCATGACGATGCATCATGGAGCTCTTTGCCTGTTAATCTAACAAAATTGGGTAAACTACGCTCTATATGATCTCTGTATCTATCCTTTTAGTATTTTAAATCATTCCACTATGCTCATCACTGATGAATATCTTGATCCCCAAAGGGAATGCTGAGAAGGAGAAATATTGCTGCTATGCTGGCCACAGAAGTACAAAGAGAGGCATTGGCTGCTTCGCATCTTCTCAAGTGTATCAGGCAAGTACCCTTGAAACCAAACAACCTCATATGTTATATGTATCACAGAAGTAATGTTAACGATGCTAAGAATTCCTCTTAGTCTAGATATCATTACGAAAAGGCCAAAACCACACCATCAGGAAGATGTAAGAGAAACGGACAAGGAACAGGATGTATGAGGATGGTGTGATTAGTGTGAAACAACACACTGAGAGAAACGACAGACACAATAGGGAAGATGAAGACAAAATAAGAAGACGCCACGAATAGATGAGAGATAAACAGAGGTGTGTGGTGTGGAGAGTCTTAGAAGAGATAGATACGATCATTGTAGTGATCAGAGAAGCAGACGAGAGTGACGCAACGAGAGAAGGATTAGTTGAAGATAAATGTGCTCTATCTATGTGTTTTTATGTTCGTTAGTTATAGATACCGGGAGGTCTCTCCGAATCAAATCTCTAAGCTTCGGTAATGTAATGAGTTACATACAATTTCTTTTGCTGAGATGTATGTACCTTTTTGAGTAATCAAGTGCTTTTTTTTTTACATAATTCCATCTCCCTTCAGTTCTTGAGTCAAAAATATCCCCCTACTCACGGTAATGAATACAAAACAGCGATTGTATTGATGTTGCCTAAAATAAATAAAAATTTGTAAGTATTTGGAAAGTGACAATATCTATCAACCCAAGATTCTACTTCAGCGAGTTCCTTACGCCCACACACGTAAAGATGAGTTTCACTGTGAACATCTTCAACCAAGAAGCATATGCCAAGGCAGAAGAAACCACGCTGAAGACGCGTCACTTATATATGAAGTCTTACTTTTAATCTGAGTTTCTCTTCCGATCACTAATAAAAGTGCTTTGTTTTGGCTTTCACAGTTCAAATTAAAAAATAAAAAATGCATACGGAAAGAAAAAGCGTTTCATATCTCATAGCAGAGAGAAAGGAGTTTTTTTTTTTTGAAGGAAGAGAGAAAGGAGTTTTATGATGATAAGAAAAATAAAAAGCAAAGTGGTAAGAAGATATTGTCCTGAAATTTGAACAATAGATGTCTGGAAGAAGGAGCTAAGAAGTTCTTCTTCAAACCAGTAAAGTAGACCAAGTTGAAAGCTCATATGATGAAAACCATATTGAAGAAAGAAAGTGAGAAACCAGAAGCCGAAGAGAATGCAACTCTAAAACCGGAGATAACAGAAGAGTCATCGGTAATTGAAAATCTAGCTTTTCATTGAAATATGGTCGATCACGTCCTAAACACAATGATATCACAACCTCGGTCTGACCGTTCTTTCTTCCGGTGTTCTGCAAATTTTTTTATCAAAACTTGGTTCCCATTTGTTTATAAGTTCTTTCTAGGAATGCTTCTTCCGTTAAATACATCACCTCATTTGTTGTACATTGTGGTGAGAGCCTCCGACAATGAAGCCGCGGCGAAATGCTTACAAGGAGAGGTTATATATTAACAATACCTATTTACTGCATAATATAAAAACAAACGTATATTCATATATAAAAATAAGTGGGTTTAGATCTTGATGTTTATTAATCTTATTTATTTCATTTATACATAATAGGTGTTTGAGAAAGGTATTTGTTGCATTCCTACATAACATGTGTTTGAAAAAAATATTTTCAAGGTATTAAGAGAGAATCTTGACGAAGAGAATTTTAATATACTGTTGTCGGAAAAAAACTGTTCCGGTCGACCGATGATTTAGGCATGAAAGACTCATTCTCCGAGAACATCTGTGTTATAGCACAATTGCTTCTCCATGTTCCAACAGGTGAACCGGGCCTTATGACAGCTTAATTAAGTTTATCCTAAACTATTGTAATAATTGTACGTCACAATAGATCTTTTTTTTTTGGTAAAAACGTCACAATAGATCTTATACATAATTTTCTTCCAATAAAAGTATGATATCTTTCTCACCGTAGACAGTTTACGTTCTAAATATACTCCCGTCCAGTTAATTATGCCTCAAGCACATCTCCAGAATTGAGTGACATATTCTTCACATTTATAATACACATATACAATAAAGAGATTATATTATTTGATATGAGCGTTGAATCAAATAATTTTTTAATGAGAAATTAAAAATAATGGTTAATTAAAGATAATTTTAAGATACAAGCACTGGTTAATTCCTCATAATGAAATTTTTTATTAATATACTACAAACTAAAAAATATTATTAATATAACTAAAAAAAATAAAAACTAAAAAATAAAAACTTAAAATTAAAAATTAAAAATTAATTTTTTTATTAATATAGTATACACTGGTTATTTTTACTTTTAAAAAATCAAAATAAAATAAAATAAAATAATAATGACTTAAAAAAAGTTGGAAAACTAAATGGCAAGGACAGTCAACAAAAAACAACAACTAATCTAAACAAATTCACCAGCTCTAGAGCAAAACAAATGACCCACAACTCCAAAAAGTTATTTCTTCTAAGTTTTCTCAACTTCAAACCATGCCAAAACAAATAAAATATAGTAATCCAGACAAAAAAAAGTTGTCTCTTTCTATACTTTCAAATTTATCTCTCTTTCAAAAACCAATTCCAGTAATGAAGAACAAAAAAAAAAACAGATCATTATTTGCGGTAAATATGTTGTCAACAAATTTTATAAACACATGTTTTCACATTCAAAGACAATTAAATAAAATACTTTCATCCATATAAGGTCCAATCAAAATGGTAAAAAAAGTATTCAAAGAAGAAACAAATAAGACGTAAAATATTTCGTCACAAATGAATCTCTTAGCTCAAAAAAACTATTTCGACGTTGTTTTCCGTTCTACAAATTTGATGCAATTAACACTGTTTTTCTCGGTTAATAGTGAAACTGTGAAAGCACACTACTAAAAAAATATACCAAAATAAAATAGTCAAACAAATATATAAATACAACCCGCGCGTAGCGCGGGGAAACCCCTAGTTATCTAAAAATTCAGTAATTATCTATATGTAATCTTCTAAGATTTAAATTTTATCCGATTGTCATTGTGGACGCAATCTCTAAAAAAAATTATCATTAACCAAAAACCTATTTCCTCTTCAGGCTTATCCATATTTTACAGCTCAAATATATATATTTTTTATAGAAATTTTGGTTTCCATCAAATCTAATCGAAAGGTCCGGTTTGGAAGTGTAGAAATTTTCGGTTTGGTTTGCATATAAAAATTGTTGCCGGCAGATATTTCAGTAACTTTGGTTAGTCTCGGTTGAACAGCTTTTAGCCAATATAGACCAGAAGTTAACAATCAGGTCGAAGCTCAATAAGAAGCGGAACATATAAACTGCGGCCGCTTGTCGGTATACATAGAGAAAAGAGAAAGAAAGTCAAAAAGTTTGAAACTCGGAATCATGACAACATTGTTCGATCTTCCATGGGATTTGGTACAGGAGATTCTCTCTAGGGCTCCATTGACATCTCTGAGAAGAGTACGTTCCACTTGTAAAACATGGAACGCTTTATCGAAAACTCTGATTCTGGGACAAAAAGCAACAAAGAAACAGTTCATGGCGTTCGTGACGATAGATTATAGTGTTTGGTTTTTGAGATTCGAACTCGATGGAATCCGCAACGAAAACCACGACTACGACCAAGACTTGGCTGATCTGTCTTTGAAGCAATTACGTATACCTCATCATCGTCAAGTCAAGATATCACAAGTGTTTCACTGCGACGGCTTATTGTTATGCGTCCTCGAGGACGACTCAATGCTTTTGGTGTGGAACCCGTATCTAGGGCAAACCAGATGGCTCCGACCAAGGCCCCGAACAAGACCCCGAACAGGTTCTTACTACAGCACACAAGACATGTATGCTATCGGATACGACGACAATAACAACCGTAACCACAAAATCATCAGAATCCTCATGTTTACTACATACAGTAGTGGTACAAAATACTTCATCGATGTCTTCGACTTTTGGTCTGCTTCATGGAGGGTTCTTGACGTCACTTCCATTCTCAAAGTCAACTTGAATGGCCTGTTTGGTTATCCTAAGAGCATTTCTTTGAAGGGAAATACTTACTTTTGCTGTCAGGGGATAGTAAAAGAGGGCGTAAAAGAGGAAGCAAAGAGTTATTTATTTTGTTTTGATTTTACAACCGAGAGATTTGGACCGCGTCTGCCTCTGCCTCAACCTTCCCTTTCCCTTTGTCTTTCCGCTACTGTAACTCTATCTAATGTTGGAGATGAGAAGCTCGCTTTGTTATATAACAACTACGAACCCTCTAAGACGATAGAGATTTGGATTACCACCAAGATCGACCCCAATGCGGTATCGTGGACCAAGTTCTTGACACTGGATATGAAACCGCACATGGACGATTTATGGATTTACCATAATGGTCGGAGCTTCTTCATTGATGAGGAGAACAAAGTAGTTGTGCTTTTGGATATAGTGCCCACCGCTAGTCGCTACCGAATGGCTTACATCGTTGGAGAAGATGTATACTTCAGATCTGTCAACGTGGGAGGAGTTCCGTATCACTTGTGGGATTCTACCAGAATTGTGTCCTCTTGTTTTGTTCCAAGTTTAGTGCAACCACAGGTTTAGTACGTCCCATTTCAATACTCTATTCGTCATCTTCTTTTGAACAAGACTAGACTGCTTTTATAATTAGATTTAAAAGTTGTAGTTTGATGATAACTTAAGATACTTTTGCTTTATTCGGTTGTGTGTTTTGAGATCCCAATCTGAAATCTTGGTTCATCCTTTCTTTTGTTATATCATTGGTTGCCCTTATAGTAGTTATAGTTAGCACATAAGCAAAAATAACTCAAAATGTTTCTCCTTTAATATATAGTAGATCAAGACACCTAACCAAGCAAATTTTCTTCGAACAAAGGTGAGATCCGGAGAATAGAATATGACGACATATACACAATTGATCGCTGTTAATGAAAGATAGTTAAAAAACATATGAAAATTTGACCTTGAAAACATTTGAAAAAATAAGACTAAACATATGTAATCGATATTTAATATTTTTTCTTAGTTCAGATGTGTGACGATTTTGTGCGCCTTTTGAATTTCATGATACAACCCTGAGAACATTTTGCACAACACCCAACAGACTTGCGATATTAAGACGAGAGAGATTGATGTATTATACGAGAGAAATAGTTTGATCTGCATGCTAAACTTGTGCGCAAAAACAAAATGAATATCTACTATATTAAAACAGAAACCATTTTTGAAATTAACTTTTTGTCATGTGTTATATTACATTATGTGCCATTGAAATTTAATGAAAAGATAGAATTTCATTAAGGATAATTTAGACTAAACATATATGTAATCTATAATAGTTTTAATACACTTGAATACATCTGATTATGTAGAGATTAATTACCATAAATAAAAATATATTAATAAGATATGTATCTTAACAATTTAAAATAATGGGTCCCACTTATGTGATTAATTAAAAACGAAAATAGTAATCTCTATAGTATTATTTGAGAAGTCAGTTTCCTAGGTGTCGCGCTCATGTTAATTCTCACGAGGTCGATTACAGAGATACCCTTAATAAATTCTAATTATTATATTAATTAGTTTGCCATTACTGAAACCTTTTAATATACTTTTTTGTTTAATGATTTTTTTAAAAAAATCACATTAATAAAAGAGAATAATTTTAAAACATAAAATAATTTTTGTGTAGATATAAAAACGAAAATTATAAAAATGGAAAAGTTTTTTAAAAAATAATATTAAAAAGGAAATAACATTGAAATACATAAATATTTTTATTAGATATAAAAACGTTAATTCCAAAAAAGGAAAGTCTTTTATAAAATCATATTAAATAAGAAATAACTTTAAGACAATTTTCATTACTAAAACTTTTTGATTTAATTTTTTGTTTAATGATATTTTTTTTCAAAATCACATTAATAAAGAGAAATATTTTTTGTATATATAAAAAAACGAAAATTACATAAAGGAAAGTGTTTTTAAAATCATATTAAAAACAACATATATCAATAGACATATTTCACAAAAATAGCTTTACAAATCAAAGATGAAAAACCGACCCAACTTTAGCCTAAATAGAACAAAAAAAATAATTGTATTTCAATTCAAAAAAATATATGCCATATAATAAATCTAAAAATGAATAAAGGTACCTATGTAAATTTTTTATATCAAAATATGTTTAATAAGATATATAACATCTTAAAATTAATTTCAACAATTTTCTATTTACATGAATACATAGATAACATTAACCAATAATTTTAATTAAGTTATTTAATAAATATTCTTACCCGTGCATGAGCACGGGAGAATCACCTAGTAATATATATATATATATATTAATAGATATTCAATCAAATGATAAATATAATAAATTAATTTTTAAGACATAAAATCTAATTTTTTTAAATATACACATAAAGTAACATAAAAATATATTTGGTAAATATACACATAAAGTAACATAAAGTATATTTTGTATTTTTAATTTGATATATATATATATATATATATATATATAAAATTCTGGGTTTGTATAGTTTGTTTAACTAAAATATGTAATATATTTAAACAATTAGAAAATGGATTAAAAAGACTAATTAAATCATTTTAATTATCAAATTATTAAAAATTATTAAGATGCGATAAGTTTCATAAATGGATTATCATATTTTAACTTTTCCAAATATATATAAAAATTTAAATTCAATTATAAAAGTTATAACATAAAAGAACAAATACAAATTAATAGAATAGACTATATAATTTTATCATATACTTAAAATAAAACTATCAATACATCTCAGACTATAACTTTTAATTTTACAAATATACACTATTTAAAAAAATAACTACATTAAAAAAACTTTTTTCAAGGACGGGATATAGTCTATTATATTATTATTGAATATAAAAATAACATTAAATTTTATATTCTTATAAAATAAGTTAAACTTTTATTTAGATATTAAATGAAAAGATATTATTTTGAAATCAGAATAATGTTCTTAAAAGTCCAATATATTAACAAATATAAATATTAAGCTAACTATTTTCATAAATATTAGTATGTAAATATTAAATTTCCTAATTTACAATTTACTTCCACTTATCTTCTAATTATATTGATGTAATTTTTCATTTTTTGCTATTGGTTTAAAACTTTTTTCTTTCTAGAAATGCTAAACATTTTCATAAATATTAGTATAAATATAAGAAATTTTATAAAATTAAATTTACTTCCACGTATGTGTGCATTAAATTGATGTAATTGAAAAATTTCTTGCTGCTTATCTACTTCTTTCTGTTTAAAACTACTTCCTTTCTGTAAATTTTTAATCAAGCAAAAAAAAACTCACAAAATAAATCACATTACAACTTTAAAATATAGTATTACAAATTATTTGCAATGTTATTGTTTTTTTAAATAATTTTAAAAATTACTATTATATCAAAATATATTAAAGTTTCTTAAATTTATGTATTTAATTAGAAAAATATTATTCATATCCCGCGTGCCGACGCGCGGGCTCTGATCTAGTTTTTTTTTATTACACAAAACAAAATGAATATTTAATAAATATTCTCCTTTTCTTATAAAAGGATAAATCTTTTATAATTATCTAAAAAACAGTAATTATCTGAACGTAATCTTCTAAGATTTAAGGGATAGTTGCAAAAGTGACTCAAAAGAAGAAGTCAAATGCAAAAATAGACCCTCCTTTCCACCTCTCCATATTTGTCTTTTTTGTTCTAACTTTAACCTTAAATACTAAACTATCTCCAAAATTGCCATTTTCTGTTTTAAAGTTTTGCTGTTTTCGGATTACACAAATACTAAACCATCCTCAGTCGAAACACTTATTTACGAAAATGCCATCTTCTTCAATTTTTTCAACCACCATTAACAACCAAAACTAAGCTCATCAATGCTTCTACACATTGATTCTAGATCACTAAATACTCAACACTTCACTCAAAACTTCAATTCCTTCCATTTCCTTTCCATTTTCATCAAAAAACTCTAATTTTCGATTTCTAAATTTGTAGATTTGGATCTTGGCCATTTCCGGCCAAGACCGCCATCCAAAATGACTGGTTTACGTTGGTATTAGGCAAGCTCGAAGATCTGGGCGTGAACGAAGCTTAAGTCGTGCTTAAACCGCATCAAAGTAATTTTTTCTTCATTTTCCAAAAGTTGTAGCTTTTTCGTGAATTCAGACTGCTAGAGAAGTTTGGCATCGAGGAGACTTCTATGGAAGTCTCATAGTCAACACAGGGGTTACTTTTGCAATTGACTAAATTTTGGGTTTCGTGCCACAGACTTCCAGAGAAGTCTGCGACATATCATTTGATAAGAAAAATTAAATATCACAAATGCGACAGAAAGAGGTTAGATTTGCAATTGACCAAAATCAATTTTTTTAGAGCAGACTTCCATAGAAGTCTGAATCCCTCACAGACTTCTAGGGTAGTCTGGAAACTCGTTGACTTTTTTAGAGCAGACTTCAAAAGAAGTCTGCGGAGGTTAGTTTTGCAATTGATTAGAATGTCTAAACAGTTCCTCGAAAGTACAATTATACGCAGACTTCTCCGGCAGTCTAGAAGTTTAAGCAGACTTCCGTGGAAGTCTGAAAATCCGGCAGTCTGGAAGTTTAAGCAGACTTCCGTGGAAGTCTGAAAATTTCAGCAGAAGCAGACTTTTCTTTTTTTGGGGGAATTTTTGGTCAACGCTTATTCAGACGTTAGAAGCAGACTTTGGTTGCAGACTGCCGAAGAAGTCTACTCTAATATTTTGACTTTGTTCAATTGCAAAACTAACCTCTGCAGACTTCTCTTGAAGTCTGAAAAAAGTCGGCGCCGTTTTTTGTTTAGATAGTTATATTTTTGTCGTCTAGCTACAGACTGTCAGAGAAGTCTGCACCGTTTTTCAGACTGTCAAAGAAGTATGCCCTGAAAATTTTGACTTTTGGTCAATTGCAAAAATGACTTCTTTTTTTCTCAGACTGCCAAAGAAGTCTGCTCTAAAAGTCAATGAGTTTCGCAATTACAAAAGTGACCTCCCTGCAGACTTCTATCATATTCCGAGAAGTCTACGGTTCAGACTGCCGAAGAAGTCTACTGTTATTTTTATAGTAGGCTTCTTTGACAGTCTGAAACTTTTTGTTTTCTTTAAAATGCGTTTAAATCATATTTATGAAGTATTTTTTTTGATTTTTTCCATTTATCACGTCTTTTGGTTATTGTATTCGCTTCTGAATAAGTTTGACATGTTTATATCTTTTAATTATGACATAATCAAATTTTTTGGCTAATTAGGCATTTAGCTCATTTCCGCAGACAACCAAAGAAGTCTACTCTGAAAAATCATTGTAGACTTCTTTGACAGTCTGAAAATTTATATCTTAAGAATGCGTATATATTCAACATATTTATGAAGTATTTTTTTATATTTTCAGTTAAACACGTTTTTTAAGTATTGGTTTTGCTTCTATATAAATTTGATATGTTAATATCTTATAATTATTATATAATCAATTTTCTTGACTAATTAGGTTAAAAATCATTTCCGCAGACTTTTTTGTAGTCTAAAATTATTTAGAGACTGCGGATGAAGTCTGTTTCATTGTTTCTATTGAGAATGTGTATATTTGATTTTTTTATATATATAAAAAGGTGAAGTACCTTAAATTTTAGTAAACCAAGCGGAAGTTGTCAGGTCAATGTGTGAGTTCTGGAAATTTTCAAATTTTATCGACTTTGTGATCCTAGAATCTCATTTTCAATCTTGTGATTCAACAAAGCTGCATTTCGTATTAAGTTTAAATAAAGCATGATCATTTGCATTTTAGACTATCTTACAATCCTTGAATGTTAAACCGCATAGTTGAACAAGCTATTAGCCAAACTGACTTGACTTCTTTTCTACTTCTCTTAGATTAAATGATTACAAAATCAAAATTACGAGAAACCACAAAGACGAGAATTGGTTCAATCTTTATGAAAGAATGATTCGAGGAGGGAGATTGATTTGGCTATTCCATTACAAACTTCAGTAAACAAAAGGTGGACAAAAAGAAGGGAGAATACATAGGTGAATAATCAAAAAGCTTATGCTCTTTGTTCTACTTATCATCTTCTTCTCGCTCTGAACCTTCGATCTCTCCGCTGAGCCGTTGAACTTTCCTAGATTCAGCTCCGTTAGACCCAGAAACAGAACACGAAGTCTCCGGCAACGGAACCCTAGAATCCCCGTTCTCTGAATCTTGAGTAGAGTATTGGCCGCCCAACTCAGATAGACATGACTTTATCCTCTCTCGATCTGCTGGTGCAGCAAACACCTGTGATTAGGACAAGAGATCAAAGACGATGATTCTATTATAAAAGAATCACTATCTAATACTATAATTCAACAGAGAAGTAAAGAAGATGATTATAGCCCAATAGATCCTAGATTGTTGTTCCTATCATAGCTATGTAAATTAAAACGTAATCAGGAGTATTGAGTACTAACCACAGTACCTTGCTCCACAAAATTAATGTGCCACAGACTTCATCCAAAGACTTCAATCTCAGACTTCTATCCCAGACTTACATCCTGATTAATTCCATTGGAGACATATTGGAGTCAAACAACAACATACCTCCTCTTCAATAATGTTACCACAAATCTCATTAAAAACACTGTTTTTTTTTTATAAAACTTCACAAGAAAATTAATATTTTTGGAGGGAAATTTATTATTTTCATGAATATTGGAGGGAAATTTATTTCAGACTACAAAATTTAATATACGTAAAATAATATTTTCAATAATTTTAGTCTCGGACTACAAAAATATGGGAGGAAAAGTTAATATTTTCACATAATATGGAAGAAAATTTAATATCTACTATATTAAAACAGGAATCTTTTTTGGAACTAACCCTTAGTCATGTGTTATATTACGATATGTGCCATTGTGTTTCTTTGATTTTTAAAGATTCTCAAATTATGACTTACACAAATATATCTTTATCCAAAATAGAAAATATAAAAGCAAAAATCAACAATAAATATTATCCGCTCTTAGCATATATTAAAACTATATTAAATATTTACAACTCAAAAAACAATATTCGAAACGAATTTTAAAAAATATTTATATTAATTATATTCTGATTTCCATAACAGAACTTTACAAAAATATCTGATTACAATATATTTAATATCAGAGATTCTGTAGTTAAATCAAATTTATTGATTAGATATCAATATTATGAAAATAATTTCACCAACCACAATTCAAAAACAAATATTAGAAACGATTTAGTTAACTAATTACATTTTAATCTATAAAATTATATTCTTTCTAAATTAGAAAAAAAATCGCATTAAAGAATATCCAAATTTGTGTAAACATAAAGACATAATAATTGATTAACTTACTATTAAATTAAATTATATGTTTGTGATACTAAAGATAGTTTTCTAAATTATAAAACTATATAATTATAATTTATATGTTTCTGAAAAACAAAAGCAATTCTATTTCAGCAAGCAAACATTACATATAATTATTCATTTTTTGCTTTTTATCTATTTCAAATTGTAAACCTACTTTTTTTTTGGACAACAGATTATACTAGAAACTAAGTGTCCAATGGACTTGGAAAGATACAACCGGAGTCATGCTCAACGGCTTGACGAGTAAAGAACAACAGTACCATAACATAAAAGATAGACACATGAAGGGGCGAGACTTGCTCAGCAGCATAAAAAACTCATAGAGAAACTTCACCCGTAACCTGAAAGCAGATGCTCTAAAGAGCAACAGATAGTCGAAATGATAATCGACGTTGATACGTCCAAGTGGTTGGACTTGAGAACGGACTTGAACCACCATTGTTGGATGTCGAACCTACTTTCTTTCTCTAAATTTCTAATCATGCCATGAAAAAACTCACAAAATAATTCATACCACAACTTTATGTAATTGTTTACTTTTAATAGTTTTATAAATTATAATTATATCACAAAAATTTATAAATTTATATATTTAATTGAAAAAAGATTATTCATATCCCGCGCGCCGATGCGCGGATACGATTCTAGTTTTAGTTAAAATTATATTTTTCACAAGTAGACTTCTACAGAAGTCTGAATATTGTTACAGACTTTCCTGAAAGTGTGCTCAACATTACCCTTAATTCAAATGTTTTTCATTAAATTATCAAATCTCTAAATAAAATCCTCAATCTAACACTAAAACTGTTTAGTATACTTATAAATTAGCACTTATGTGAAAATTAAACATTGAAAATTCAAAAAAGAATAAACTCAAAAGCTAACCCTAGATGTTTGGAAATTTTACCCTAAAACCTATACCAAACAACTCAAAACCCCAAACCATCAACCCTCAACCATTAGAAGAATTCTCTATTTTATCTTTCTCTGTTTTGTTTTAATCGATTTTTAAAATTTTCATTTTTCATGCATTCTACTTATTTTTTTCTTGATTATGTATAGAAATAGCTCTAATCAAATTATTATTTATTCATTTTATAATTTAAATTTAAGATATAATTAGGATTCAGACTTCTCGAGAAGTCTGAAGCATAAAATATAAGAAGGATTACCTATTTTATCTTTGTTTGTTTAGTTTTAATCAATTTTATGAAATTTAAATTTTCATGCATCATATCTGTTTGTGTCATGATTATGTATAGAAATAGCTCTAATAAAATTATTTTTCATTATTTTTATAATTTAAATTTAAGATATAATTAGGATTCAGACTTCTCTAGAAGTCTGAACCGGGAAACAGAAGAAGGATTATCTAATTTATCTTTCTATGTTTAGTTTTAATCACTTTTATGAAATTTTAATTTTCATGCATCATATTTGTTTGTGTCTTCATTATGCATAGAAATAGCTATAATCAAATTATTTTTCATTAATTTTATAATTTAAATTTAAGATATATTTAGGATTCAGATTTCTGTTGAAGTCTGAGACACAGACTTATGTATACTATTCAGACTTCTCAGGGACATAATCGTAAAAAAGCATCCGGTTTTTTGTTTGGTCATTGAGTGCTAAATAGTAATTTTTTTAGCCCTGAGGTATACTTTTGCAATCAAAAAAGAATCTTTTAGGTTAGTTTGAAAACAAAATGATGTTTTGAGTCATTTTTGACATTTTTCCCAAAATTTAAATCTATCCGATTTTTATTTTGGAAGCAATCTTTAAAATTTATCATTTACCAAAAACTCAATTTCTATCCAATTTTTACAGCACTTTTTTTTCGTTTTTTTTTAATAAATTTGGGTTCCATCAAATCTAATCGAATTGTCCGGTTTGGAAGTGTAGAATGGTTTGGTTTGCATATAAAAATTGTTTCCGGTAGATATTTCAGTAACTTAATTTGGTTAGTCGGTTGAACAGCTTTTAACCAATATAGACCAGAATTTAACAATCTAGGTCGAAGCTCAATAAGAAGCGCGACATATAAACTGCGGCCGCTTGTTGGTATACATAGAGAAAAGAGAAAGAAAGTTAAAAAATTAGAAACTCGGAATCATGACAACTTTGTCCGATCTTCCAAGGGATTTGGTAGAGGATATTTTCTCTAGGGTTCCATTGACATCTCTGAGAAGAGTACGTTCTACGTGTAAAACATGGAATGCTTTATCGAAAACTATGATTTTGGGACAAAAAGCATTAAAGAACCATTTTATGGCGTGAGGGTAATGTTGAAAGTCATCATCACTTTCACATGTGCCATAAAATTATTTAATCAAAGTCAAAAACTCTAGAAGTTCAATAATGGAGGTTTCAAAGTTCAACAATGGAGGTTTCAAAGATCAACAATGGAGGTTGCTAAATTCAACAATGGATGGCTGATTTCTTCAACAATTGTTGGCTCACCAAACATCCTCCCCATCTATAAATAGATGATCAAACTCTTCTCCATAAATCATCCAAAAAAAACATCAAGAATAATAGAGAGTACAAGAGAGAAGTTGCAATATCAAGCAACATAGATAATAAGAGTGTGGTGAGTGTGTGAGGTTTGAGAAAAATAAAGAGTGGTGTGAGATTTTTGATTTTGTATTGTGAGTGATATAAAAATAAATATAAGAGTGTGTTTTTCATTTGGCTTATATATTTGTGGTTAATTTATTAATTGTGTATTTGCAATATACCAATTATATTTTAACCCAATATTTAAACCAATCATTCTCAAGAACCAATCATTCTCAACATTTGGTATCAGAGCGAAGTCGATCCGACCAACTCTTATATTTTTATTTGGAGGCTTTGTTAAAATCATGACGGATTTTATTACCTCTATTGAGAAGCTCAATAACAACAATTATGGGTCATGGAGTACTCGTATGAAGTTTTATTTGCTCGGACAAGATTTATGGGATATCGTGAACGGAGCTGAGACGACACCACCAAGAGAAGCAAGAAGCACAGACACAACTTCTGACACCTCAACCTCAACACCGGTACGTCCAGATGCTGTACCTCAAAGACAAATGGGTGATCCTGACGCCTTAAAGAAGTGGAAGGTTAAGGCAGGTAAAGCCATGTACGCTTTAACCGCAGCTGTAGAAGAAGACCTTTTACAACGGATCAAAGATGCCCGAACGCCAAAGGAAGCTTGGGACATATTGACAGCAATTTTTGCAAAGAAGAATGACGCAAAACTACAAAGGCTTGAAAACGAGCTTTTGTCAGTCTCCCAAAAGAATATGTCCGTGAGTCAATATTTTTCAAAGGTGAAATCTCTTTGTGATGAGATTTCTAAACTAGATCCTGAAAATGGAATTACCCAGACCAGAATGAAAAGAATTATCGTTCATGGTCTTAAGCCGGAATACAAGAGTATTATCACGGCGACTCGGGGATGGGCTACCGAGCCAACTTTAGCAGATCTGGAGAATTTGCTAATCAATGAGGAGGATCTAGATAAACCCACACTTAGCCGATCAACCAATGGTGAAGAGACAGCTTTATTCACCAACAGGAGAAGCACCCAACGATATGATTACGGTCGTGGCCGAGGACGAGGACGAGGTCGAGGTCAAGGTAGAGGACGTGGACGTGGACGTGGTACCGGGAGATTCAACGAGAAAGAAAGAGATGTTCAAAGAAACAACGATAGAAGTTTCCATTCAGGGGGAGCTCGGGGAGCTCAAAATAATCATAGTGGTCAGAACCGGTGGCAACAAAATAATAATCAAAGCGATGAATGTTACAACTGCGGAAAGAAGGGGCATTATGCAAGAGATTGCTGGTCCAAGAAAATTGAAGGAAATGCCGCAACGGCTTCGAAGAATGAAGGCGATGGAGAAGAAGATTGGGAATTCGAAACCTCTTTCTTTATGGACGAAATAGACATTGATGAAGGACGAAAGCAAGATCCAACAGAAGAATTTGCACTTACCGCTGTACGTGATCACTCAGTCGACTACAAAAATAATTGGATCGTCGATTCAGGTTGTTCTAATCATATGACAGGGGATATGTCAAAATTGATGAACATCACAAAATACAATGGAGATCGTGTTATTCTAACAGCTGATAACACACAATTGCCGATAGCTCATGTTGGTGAGACAAACCTACCACAGAAGTATGGACATGAAGAATTCCAACTCCAAAGTGTATATCATGTTCCTGGGATGAAGAAGAATTTGCTATCAGTACCTCAACTGACAAGTGCTGGTAACTACGTATTGTTCGGCCCAAAAGATGTGAAGGTGTATCGAGAGATAAAAGTCATTGGTACACCGTTCATAGAAGGACCAAAAATGAAGGCTATCTATGTAATGTCAGCAGAAGAAGCCTACGTTGAAAGGACCAGGAGAAGTGACACTGGCGATTTGTGGCATGCACGGCTCGGTCATGTCAACTACAGCAAATTAAAAATTATGATGCAGAAGTCAATGTTAAAAGGACTCCCACAACTTGAGATTAATCATGAGATTGTGTGCGCTGGATGTCAATATGGCAAGGCGCATCAATTGCCTTACAAGGAGTCAAAGTTTAAAGCTAAGGAGCCGTTGGAGCTGATTCATTCCGACTTGATGGGAAAATTCAAACAATCATCAACACGTGGTTATCAATATTTGATCACCTTTATTGATGATTTTTCAAGATACGTATGGGTTTATTTTCTAAAGCATAAAGATGAGGCTTTAGAAACATTCAAAGAATTCAAGACCGAAGTAGAACGAGAGCTCGGGAAAAAGATCAAATGTCTACGCACTGATAATGGAGGAGAATACACTTCAAATGAATTTAGCAACTATCTCAAGGAGGTGAACATTCGGAGACAGCTTACCTGTGCAAAAACTCCACAGCAAAATGGAGTGGCGGAAAGGAAAAATCGCCATCTTGCAGAAATATGTAGAAGTCTTCTACATGCTAAGAATGTTGATACAAGGTTTTGGGCTGAATGCATGAAGACGGCAGTTTATATCGCCAATAGGCTACCACAACCAAGACTGGAGTTTGTTTCACCATTTCAGAAGTTATATGGTATGAAACCAACAGTCAATTACTTCAGAGTATTTGGTTGTGTATGCTATGTTTTTATCGCCGATGACGATCGTACGAAGTTTGACAAGAAGGCCATTCGCTGCATTTTTGTTGGATACGACGAGCAAAAGAAAGGCTGGAGATGCTGTGATCCTAATACCAACAAGATATATGTCTCACGAAATGTTGTATTCGATGAGGCATCTTCATGGTGGGCAAACAAGGTCGCGTTACCAGACACATATGAGTTGCAAGAAAAATTACAAACGAAATTGCAACTAGAATCTTCTCAAGACAATGATGATACAGAAGAACCAAAATCATCATCAGCCCAACTGGATGTAAGATCCAAGTCAAGAAGCCCTTGGAGAACAGGTGTTCATGAAACACCAGGTGAAGTGGAGACTAGACAACTAGAAGAACAACAACCAGAGCCATTACAACCCCAACTACGAAGATCTACAAGAGAAAGAAGACAAAATCCAAAGTACGTAGATGCTGCCTATGCTGAAGTCAAAGAACCAACTACGTTTGAAGAGGCATCACAGAGCCCAGAATGGAGAAAGGCTATGGAAGAAGAGATTTTGGCACTAAAGCAAAATCAAACTTGGAATTTAGTGCCTAAACCTTATGGTGTTAAACCCATATCATGCAAATGGGTTTACAAGTTGAAGACTCTTCCAGATGGTACAATCGAACGATACAAGGCTCGATTAGTTGTACGTGGATTTTCTCAAGAATATGGCATAGACTATGACGAGACATTTAGTCCAGTGGCGAAGATAACTACAGTCCGTGTTCTACTAGCCCTAGCTGCAAGTAAGTCATGGAAATTATGGCAGATGGATGTGAAGAATGCTTTTCTACATGGAGAACTTGATCGTGATATCTACATTAATCAACCTCAAGGATTTGTGAATCAAGAAAAACCAGAGTATGTGTGCAAGTTGAAGAAGGCTCTCTATGGTTTGAAGCAGGCACCCAGAGCATGGTACGGGAAGATTGCCGAGTTCTTAGTCCAAAGTGGTTATCATGTTGCTCCAGCAGATTCAAGTTTGTTCGTGAAAGTTCAAGGAGGAAAATTATCAGTTGTCCTTGTATATGTAGATGATATAATCATCACCGGAGATGACACGAGCGAGATTCAAAGGACAAGGGAAAACTTGTCAGTTCGATTTCAAATGAAAGAGCTTGGTGAGCTGAATCACTTCCTAGGATTGGAAGTTGAAAGAACAGAAAGTGGTATATTTCTTGGCCAACAGAAATATGCAAGAGATCTCATTCAAAAGTTTGGGTTAGTTAGGTGCAAGCCAATCTCTACACCAATGGAGCCAAACTTGAAGTTGTGTGCCTATGATGGGAAGGACTTGGATGATACAAGAATGTATCGGCAAATAGTAGGTAGTCTTATCTATCTCACTCTCTCTAGACCAGACATAACCTTTGCTGTAGGCGTTGTCAGCAGGTTCATGCAGAAACCGAAGAAACCACACCTTGAAGCCGTTAAAAGAATCATGAGATATATTAAAGGCACAATTGATTGGGGACTCTTCTACGAGAAAGGAGTGCAAAATCAGATCAGCGGCTATTGCGATGCTGACTATGCTGGAGATCATGACACTCGAAGATCAACTACAGGTTATGTATTTAATCTTGGCTCAGGAGCTATATCTTGGTGCAGTAAGAGACAACCTACCGTTTCTCTTTCAACCACAGAAGCAGAATATAGAGCAGGAGCAATGGCAGCACAAGAGTGTGCTTGGTTGACTCAACTCATGCAAGATTTAAACCAGCCAATAGAAGATGGAGTTCCGTTACACTGTGACAACTTGTCAGCAGTCCGTTTAGCTGAGAATCCTGTTTTTCATGCCAGAACCAAGCATGTGGAAGTACATCATCATTTCTTGCGAGAAAAGGTACTTCAAGGAGACATTGTCATGAAGCCAATCAAGACTCAAGATCAGGTTGCAGACATCTTCACGAAAAGCTTATCTGCATCAAAGGTTAATGAATTTCGGACATTACTTGGAATGACTACACGCACAAGGAAAGCTGATAATGAGGGGGAGTGTTGAAAGTCATCATCACTTTCACATGTGCCATAAAATTATTTAATCAAAGTCAAAAACTCTAGAAGTTCAATAATGGAGGTTTCAAAGTTCAACAATGGAGGTTTCAAAGTCAACAATGGAGGTTGCTAAATTCAACAATGGATGGCTGATTTCTTCAACAATTGTTGGCTCACCAAACATCCTCCCCATCTATAAATAGATGATCAAACTCTTCTCCATAAATCATCCAAAAAAACATCAAGAATAATAGAGAGTACAAGAGAGAAGTTGCAATATCAAGCAACATAGATAATAAGAGTGTGGTGAGTGTGTGAGGTTTGAGAAAAATAAAGAGTGGTGTGAGATTTTTGATTTTGTATTGTGAGTGATATAAAAATAAATATAAGAGTGTGTTTTTCATTTGGCTTATATATTTGTGGTTAATTTATTAATTGTGTATTTGCAATATACCAATTATATTTTAACCCAATATTTAAACCAATCATTCTCAAGAACCAATCATTCTCAACAGGTAATAAATTATAGTGTTTGTTTATTGAGCTTCGAACTCGATGGAATCCGCAAGGAAAACTGCGACTACGACGAAGACTTGGCTGATCTATCTACGAAGCAATTACGTATACCTCATCATCGTCAAGTGCTTATATCTCAAGTCTTTCACTGCGACGGCTTATTGTTATGCGTCCCCGTAGACGACTCGACGCTTTTGGTGTGGAACCCGTATCTAGGGCAAACCAGATGGCTCCGACCAAGGCCCCGAACAAGACCCCGAACAGGTTTTTACTACCGCACACAAGACATATATGCTATCGGATACGACGACAATAACAACCGTAACCACAAAGTCGTCAGAATCCTCATGTTTTCTACAATATGTAACAGTAGTCGTACAAAATACTTCATCGATGTCTTTGACTTTAGGTCTGCTTCATGGAGGGTTCTTGACGTCGCTTCCATTCTCAAAGTCAACTTGAATGGCCTGTTTGACTATCCTAAGAGTGGTTCTTTGAAGGGAAATACTTACTTTTGCTGTCAGGAGATAGTAAAAGGGAAAAAAAAGAATTATTTATTTTGTTTTGATTTTACAACCGAGAGATTTGGACCTCGTCTGCCTCTGCCTCAACCTTCCCTTTTCCCTGGTCTTTCCGGTAATGTGACTCTATCTAATGTTGGAGATGAGAAGCTCGCTTTGTTATATGACAACTACCAACGGTCTAAGACAATAATGATTTGGATTACCACCTGTTGGAACTCGTTTTTGACAAAGTGGTGTGGACCATTTTTTCGGGTGGAATTTCCGATGGAGACGTCTATCGGAATGACCGGAATTTGGGCACTATGTATTAGTGTTGTCACGTGTCAAAATCGGAGTTGTTTTGAATGAGAAATGAATGTCTAAAGTGGAAAGAGAGATATCCGGACCGGACTTGAGTCTCGGTTTTCGGGATTTGACAAATGGGCCTGCGGTCTAAAAGACTGATCATCTTTTTACCAAAAGTCATTTGTAAATTCTATTGTTGAATAAGTCAACATAAATATCTCTTTGAATTGCTTTTGTAACTCCAAAATCAATTGTGACTTTAAGTGGAGAATCAATTCTTCTTGTGGTCAATTCTCCTCTTTATGGCATAAGTTATAGACTTTGGTTTTTAGTTTTAAATACTAAGCCATCAACTCATTTTTCTAATATTCCAAAGACAACAATTCCTTGCAACTCTTTTCTATCTTTCTCTCCTCATTTTTCCTTTGTTTTTCCTGAGAGTACAGCACAGAAAAAGGTTCGATAGGTTCTGTTTTCAGTGATGGGAAACAGAAACACATGCAGTTGTATCCTGGGATTTTGGAACGCCATGCAAACCGTCACACTACGGGGCGTTTACAGAATTAAGGAAAGAGTGTCTCGCCTCTGCAAATCCGTTTTTCTCTTTCCAAATTCTTGTGTCGGTATTTTTTATGTATTTTATCGATTTATTTTATGCAAATACTTTACAATTATTCAGTTCGCCCTATTGTAGAATTTGCGTTCCTACAATCTTAATTCTGTAAATTTTCGTTTATGTTTTTTACACTAACGAAAACTGATAATTTGTGAAGTGTTTTTGTATAAGAACAGGAACCAGAGAAATTATGGTGTTGGAAAATCAGTCTTTTTCCATCAGATTTTTCTGTGGCATGGTTTAACAATTCTGCATTTTTAATTAAACTGTTAAATTATTTAGATTAATTCTTCTGAATTTTTTGCAGTTTATTTTGATTATTCTGCATAATTTTCTAGAATTTTCTGTGATATCAGAATTGTTTAAAGATGTTTTTTTTTTGGGATTTAATCTGATAAAATTCTAATTTTTGCAGATTCACTTGTTTTGATGAAAACAGGTGTTCATGGATAATTATGTTCATCATTTGAACATAATATGGAAATTCACGTCTTATCCATTTTGGTTATGCTAATGTGTTATAGAAATGTATACTAATGCCAGATTTTTTGCCAAAATTATAGACTAGATTTTTTTTTTTGGCGTGGATTATCTGGACTTGGGTTTAGTTCTGAAGTATTGGTTCAATACGGCTAATGCTTGTATTCTATTCAGAATTATTTAGTATGCTATTGGTTTTTTAAATGAGTAATTATCTGCAATTTTTTATTTTTTACGTTAACTTCGTCTTGGCGAAGTAAAAATGTTTGTGCTGCATTTAAATCGTTTTTGTCAAAATGTGTTTATTTGATAATGCTTCAACTCTGGTTTACCTAGTTGAAGGTTTTGACAAGTTTTTGGTCGTTAGGCAATTAAAAGTCTTTGTCTATCATTTTTAAAAAATTGTTTCTTAATTCTAGTCAAAGATGTGTGTTTGTTATATACTTTAATTTTCTGGATCCAGTTTTCTAGAAAATTAAATTGGATGATATGCAATTAATTGTATATTTTAAACTGCTCATTTGACTGGTTTAAATTGCATAATTACTGTTTTTTTGACTGGTTTTGAGGTTACAGTTTTTTTTTGTGACCATTTTTGCTAATTAAATAGCATAATATATGTTAGCAATAATGATGCATTGATTCTTATGACTGGTTTAAATTGCTCATTTGACTGATTTAAATTGCATATTTTTGTCTTTATATTCAATTAAATGAGTATTTTTTGGAATTTGTTTAAATTCTGCGAAATTAGATTTAATTATATGTTACAATTTATTCATATTGTTTAAATTGCTTAATATATGAGATTCAACCTCTAAATTTTGTGTTAGTATACTAACTTGATTTTTGGTTCCTTTGAACATATTTCAATTTTGAGTATGACTATTATTGAGATAGCAATCTAAATCGATAACTGCATATTCATATATGTTCGATTTTTATAGATTGTCTAACAAACATGAATGTTTGAGATGGTCATTGATATAGTGAGTTGACATCCCTAAATTGAGAATGGTCTGTCATCTATGACCTTATATGTTTTATAGATTGGAATTCAGATGTTTATCTGAGTGTCTGTATTCTATTTCCATTGAGTGTGGTTGAAGTGTTATTGGTTACAAATCAAGTGAGTCGATACACCAAATTCAGTTTGGTAGTGGTCTGCCACATATGATTGTGCCAAAATTCTGATGTTTATCAGATTCTCATATTAGTGCCTAGTGCTATAAGCATAGGACTAAAGAGAGAGAAAAAAATGAAAATGTCATAAGTGTGTCATAATGGGTCATTAGGCTGACACATGTCATAGCATTAATCGCTAATGAATCTTGTAGCAAGATTGACCATGTAAAGATAATGAGAAATCTCAGACCAATTTGACTCAAACTAACATGTATATTGTAGTTTCTGAAGTCAACATGGTTGAGAATATCAAAATGGACTAGTGGCATTATTACTACTAATAATGCTAATAATGTCTTTTTTAACAGCTGTGTATGCTTGCGAAAAAAAAAAAAAAAAAAATTTGTGTGACTTTGTAAGATTTCAAAGTTGACAAGATGGAAATCAAAACTTTAGAAAACTATGAAAATAGTTATACATGACAAAGGAGACAAGTTTGATGGGAATAAATGCATTCTTGAGTGATATTGGCATTATCCATCGAATGAAAAAAAATATTGCTCCTTATTCACTTGACTCTGAAAGAGTTGTGGAAAAAAAAAAAAAAAAAAAAAAACTCTGTGAATTCTTATTGAGTTGCAGAATGCAAAAATGCATGATTGTGAGTTACCTCTGAAAATGTGGGGGAAGCTTTGCTTACCACATACAGTCATTGGCAAGGTGCCATTTGAAATTTGGAGAGGTAAAGTACTTTCGTATAAATACCTGAAAGTGTGGGGGGTGCCTACCAAAAGTTGCAATACCACCTCTTGGAAAAACACAAAGGTTTTAGACTTGCCTGGTCTCTGTTTAAGCTTGATATGCTTTCAACAGTAGCATAAAATATATTTGATCATGTTATCATGACAAATAGTTTTAGCATAAATGTGAAGAGGCAAATATATTTTAAAAGTAGTCCACATGGATACATTTTTCTCTGTTTCAACAGATAGACATGATCAAACAAACTAAAAGCATTGTTAGTGAGAAGTTTGACATGTAATACATGAGACTAAGGATATGAGTTTATGTGATTAAAAAAAAAAAAAAAAAAAAAAAGGAATCATCCTTTCTCAAGCTTATATGCAAAAATGCTACTTGAGAGATTCAAAGATCTGCTCAAATAAGATTGGAAGTCTAGAGTACTTAACAAATTGTACTAGACTCAATATGGTGTACTATTCTATGTACATGTAATAAGTCACCATAAAATTAATTCGTGTTATAAACACTGGAAAGCTATAATTAGAGTATTGAGCTATATGAAATATACTCTAAATTATGGGGTGTACTATGGTGAATAAATAATACTTTTGGATGGGTACATTAATTATGTTAATTGGTTACCTTACTCTAAAAACTAAAGTTCCATGAGTGGATTTGTCTTCATGCTTGATAGTGAAGCAACATGAAATCTTTCAAATTAAATATGTGCAACATATTAATCATGAAACCTATATTCATAGCTTTACATAAAGCTAAAAACATGAAGTGTTTCAGAACTTGGTGAAAGACATCATGATGTGACTAAAACTAATGCTTAGGCATTGAGTTTGTGTATAATGGTTATTTGTATCTCTTATGAAGATCACATAGACCACAAAACAATTGATCTCAAATGGAGTAATCTTCATAGACTATATCCTGTCAAATGACAACCTAGGATCCATTTATTAAAGGTGTGTCATGTGATCAACTTGTTAAATCATAAAGAGGAATGGGTTTAAAGCCTATGACTTAAGAGGATGTTTGGCGGTAACCCTACCTAATTAACTAACTTAGGTTCAAGGGGAAAACTAAGTCAAACTGAATCTGCCCAAAGCACTGTGAGACTTCGGTCTCTACCCAGTTCCTAGGATGATTGTACAGTGCTACCTGTAAGGTGTAGAGGATAAGCATTTGCTTTTAATGATTTGTGTCCATAGCTTTGAGATATAAGTGGAGTAGTACAGGATACTCCTTTAAACAAAACTAATGGCAAATCACCTTGTGAGTGTGAAATGGGGCCGTTTCTAGGAGAATGTGTAAAAAGGCTACATTCTCCAAGTTCACTCATGATTAACCAGGGATGTTCACGGCCAAAATGAACCCAACAGAGAACCTAATTCTGTGCGAGCATGAAACTGTGTTTTAGTTATTGTCTCGGTTTACACCAAAGTCCGGGGGGTTCAAGACATCATGGCCACCTCCTGTTCGAGTAAATCCGATAGCTATTAACAATGACTGGTTCAAGGCTGAAAAATGCTACCAACTCATCATACAGTGGATTTTTCGCTTGTACTCTCAAAAGTCCTTCTATCGAGTCTTCATTTGTTTAGAATAATTTCTATTCATGTGGGGGATTGTTGGAACTCGTTTTTGACAAAGTGGTGTGGACCATTTTTTCGGGTGGAATTTCCGATGGAGACGTCTATCGGAATGACCGGAATTTGGGCACTATGTATTAGTGTTGTCACGTGTCAAAATCGGAGTTGTTTTGAATGAGAAATGAATGTCTAAAGTGGAAAGAGAGATATCCGGACCGGACTTGAGTCTCGGTTTTCGGGATTTGACAAATGGGCCTGCGGTCTAAAAGACTGATCATCTTTTTACCAAAAGTCATTTGTAAATTCTATTGTTGAATAAGTCAACATAAATATCTCTTTGAATTGCTTTTGTAACTCCAAAATCAATTGTGACTTTAAGTGGAGAATCAATTCTTCTTGTGGTCAATTCTCCTCTTTATGGCATAAGTTATAGACTTTGGTTTTTAGTTTTAAATACTAAGCCATCAACTCATTTTTCTAATATTCCAAAGACAACAATTCCTTGCAACTCTTTTCTATCTTTCTCTCCTCATTTTTCCTTTGTTTTTCCTGAGAGTACAGCACAGAAAAAGGTTCGATAGGTTCTGTTTTCAGTGATGGGAAACAGAAACACATGCAGTTGTATCCTGGGATTTTGGAACGCCATGCAAACCGTCACACTACGGGGCGTTTACAGAATTAAGGAAATAGTGTCTCGCCTCTGCAAATCCGTTTTTCTCTTTCCAAATTCTTGTGTCGGTATTTTTTATGTATTTTATCGATTTATTTTATGCAAATACTTTACAATTATTCAGTTCGCCCTATTGTAGAATTTGCGTTCCTACACCACCAAGATCGACCCCAATGCGGTATCGTGGACCAAGTTCTTGACACTGGATATGAAACCCCGCATGGACGTTTTAAGGAATTACAATAATGGTCGGGGCTTCGTCGTCTTTGATGAGGAGAAGAAAGTAGTTGTGCTTTTGGATATAGTGCCCATGGCCCGTCGCTATCGAATGGCTTACATCGTTGGAGAAGATGTATACTGCAGATCTGTCAACATGGAAGAAGGTTGGCATCCCTTGTGGGATTCTACAAGAATTGTGTCCTCTTGTTTTGTTCCAAGTTTAGTGCAACCACTGGTTTAGTCCCATTTCAATACTCTATTCCTCATCTTCTTTTGAACAAGACTGGACTGCTTTTATAATTAGATCTAAAAGTTGTAGTTTGATGATAACTAAAGGTACTTTTGCTTTACTCGGTTGGGTGTTTTGAAATACCAATCTGAAATCTTGGTTCATCCTTTCTTTTTGTTATATCATTGGTTGCCTTTATAGTTAGTACTTAAATTAAAGGTCGATAGTATACACATGTGACTCTTGAATTCCTTTGCTTGATGCAACTCTGACTTATCATATTGGGAATGCGTTTACGCTTAACTTAGTATTTGATATATTTTAAAATTTATATATCTGCCTCTGGAGTCTGGACCAGGACATACAAAGGGAGTAGATGCTTATATCTGTTGAAGTTTTTGCCCGCTAAGTTATGGTAGAGAGCCATCACGGGTGCAACTTTACTACTCCTAAGGAATTAAAGATGATGCAATAAGTTCCAAATATGGTCTAAAAACCAAACAGAAGTTGAATCCTTTCTGAATAAATCCAGTAAAATCAAAATAGGAAACGGAAAGAAAATAAATCTCTTTCAATCAATGGGGCTACTTGATAGAGACTCCAGCAGTCGCAGAACGCTTTCACGAAAAGCGATTAGTGAATGAGTGAATGAGCTGACTAGCCAAAGCTGCTGAATCGTTTTCGAAACCATCAACGTATCCCTTCACAACCTCTTTATCACCAGCACTAGCGTTGAAGCTATACCAAGTCAGGAACTTCTCTCTGAAACTCTTTTTGACATGATTTGAAGACTCAAGCTGTCGTAAAATCTTCACGCAATCCCCCAACTCAAAACCGCAGCTTGATGAATTCTTACCGTTGTTGACCGCTTTCTCTGGAACAGTTTCTTCTTCTTTTGTGCTTAAGCTGTTCACCAAAACTGCTTCTTCTTCTTCTTCTTGAGAGGTTTTTGTAGAGACTTTGGTTTCTTCTACGCTGGTTTGTTCGCTGCCGCTAAAGGAAACAACTTTGAAGCAATACTCTGTAGCTGGAGTTAGTCCAGAGACAAGAAACTTTGTGTTTGGGGGCACCAATTCACAAGTCATATTGTCTGCGTAATCTTTCTCTGAGACCTTACGATGCCATACACTGTGATGAATGATGTTTCCCGGTGAGGAAGGTTCTTCCTCGGAATCAAGAATCAGAGAGAGTGAAGTCGCGTGAACATCCTCGAATCTGATCATCGTTGCTCCTGTGTAGTTGATAACGAATCAAGCAACAAAGAAGCAAAAAAGAAAACACAAGTCCTATTTTATGTTTCTTGATCACTAGTGTTTCTGAAGATTACCTGGCATCTTGAAAGGCAATGCACGCTCAGCACGCAGTATTTCCTGGAGGGATGTCAAAGCAGAAAAGCAAAGATCCTTCACTTTTGGCGCCGATTCAAGTCTGCTTACGTTTCCTCTACACATGGCAGATGGAAGATCAGCAAGAGGACCACACAACTCGGTTTCTAAACTCTTCACTGCTTCCTCCACGGGCTCAGATAGTGTCTTATACATCTCCGTGCCTTTAAGAAGCTTCTGAGCCAAGACAAGACGGTAACGAAGTATGTCTACGCTTCTGGTTTCCTTTGCGATCACTAATTGCTTCTTCAAACATCTGAGAAAGGAACAAAGAGATAATAAAGATGGTTGTATTCAAATGTAAATAAATTGAATTCAAGAGGATTCGGTTTCTTACTCAAGCGATCTGTTTGTTTTTCCACAGGAGACGCAGTAGAAGCATCCATCAAGATCGTTACTAGGTTTGTCTTCCTTGAGACCAGACTTCTCGTTCTTGAAAGAACACTCAAGATGGCACGAGAAGCCACAAGATTCACCCGCGAACCGACGATCGGAGGTGCAGGTCAGCCAGAGGCTAGGGTCCTTGTTTTCATCATACCTACGGCAGATGCCACACGAGCACCTTTTGCAGAACAAGTCCTCCCGTCTCAGTATACCTTGACAAGCCACGTTTTTACAGAGGAAAGTACCTGTGCCTGATCATTTCCCATTTTCAGGTGAGCTTAGTGAAAACAGAAGAATGCTACGTACAAATGAAACGAAACTTAACTTCTGAAAAACATGTTTTGGTTACCTTTAGTTCTGTTAGTGCTCCCAGAGGCATTGAAGTGAGTAGGAGTAACGTTCTTCCTCTGTCTTTCTGAGCTCCTCTTACTTGTTGTTGCTGACTCGTTTCTCTCTGATAGAGTTTTCAAGAGCCTGTTGATGATCTCATCATTCGGCAACATCTTGTATCTTACTTTCTTCCCTAACTCTGCTTGATAGACTTGCACAATCTCCTCGCGGTCCCATTCCTTCAAGGCCTCATAGGCTGAATCCGGATCTTTCGACAGTTCATGAACAAGCAGTTTCTTTTCATCAACACTCATGTTACTGCGTTTCGTTGGGTCGCGTGCAGCTAATACATGAAGAACAAAGGACGTAAATTTACATTTTAACACCGATTCTTCATGACAAAAACACAAACTAGTCAAAAAAACAGCTACAGGAAACATACCTAGAAGCTACATGAAATCGTTTACCAAATTTACAAGAATGGTTCCAACTCAAAACTCAATGTGTAGTAACACAAAAGACACCTCAACGAAACCCATAAGAGAACAAGATACCTTTTGTTTTTTTCTTGTTTCAAAAACTCACATTCATTACAACGATCCAAGAATAAGTCAAGCAAGTGAGTCCAAAAAGGTTTCTTTAAGATCCCACATTCACTATTGATGCAGAGAGATATCTTAATTATTTAGATAATTATGAGTTATTTGTATTTTAATTAATATTTATATTTTAATATTTATCTTTTAGGATTTTCTAGAATATTCCATATTTTAGGGTTTTGAGCTTTATTATAAATAAGCCGTTTAGGCCTCATATTGTATTCAGTTTATGATTGATTAATAGAATTGAGCTTTTGTCTCTCTTTTCCTTGTTTTCGGTAGATCTATAGAGATCTCAACGAGTCCAAGAAGCAGGTCCCAAGCGAGGATTCTATCGAATCCCTTGGTCGAGCTGGCAGGTCCCAATCGATTCCTTTGAATCTATTGGTTGAGCTATGTTTATCTAGCTTCCGCTACATCAGTTGGTATCAGAGACAGTCCTTTGATTTCTTAATCGAAGACCGATTCTGGATGTCATGGTGAGTGATAGCTTATATCCTTTCGAGGGCGAAAGTCCTTTTGTCGAGAGAGAAGAGAGCCAGGAGATCTGCAGAGAGATCTATGGTGATCCTATCTACGATGTTTATGAAGATGAAGTTCATGTGATTGACTTCGTTTTCAGAGAAGACTCTTTTAGAGATCTCGTTCGTGCAAAACTCGTGCATAATGAGATTCGTGCAAATATCGGACGAAATCAGATCTGTACAATTTTCGGGCATATCCAGATCCGTGCAATCTCCGTGCAGAATCGAAGGTGTTCAAGATCTCAAGAGAAGCAGATCTGTGACGAATTCGGTTCGTGCAAAATCGGTGCAGATCTCGTTCGTCCAAATCTCGAGAGTCTGTTGTATAATCAGGTTTCTGGAAAATCTCTGAAGATTCGCGTTCGTGCAAACTTCGTGCAAATAAAATTTAAAGAGGGATCTTGGAAGATTTCAGCAACGAAGAACCGATTCAAGATCCGAGGACGAATCTTCTCCAACCCGGAGAGAATGATGCAGAGTCCAAATATCTTAATTATTTAGATAATTATGAGTTATTTGTATTTTAATTAATATTTATATTTTAATATTTATCTTTTAGGATTTTCTAAAATATTCCATATTTTAGGGTTTTGAGCTTTATTATAAATAAGCCGTTTAAGCCGTTTCCTGCTATCTACCGTTGATCATGCCTCCACGTCGAGACCGAGGGGCAGATGCTACGGACAACTGGAGGGAGCTCCGGCAAGCGTTACTTGCGATGCAAGAAAACATTCAGGCGACTCTTCATGATTCTCTTCAGGAATTCGCCGAAGTGCTCGTGAGGCAACGTTCGCCGCGTCGGCGACGTCAGCGACGTGATTCGGATAAGGAGTCGGAGGACGACGAGAATCCTTTTGCCGATCGCAGATCCAGACGTGGGGACGACGACAGCAGTGATGGTTCTCCGGTGAGGAGAGATCATCGATGGGAAGCTGGTTTCAAGGTGGAGATGCCAGAGTTCCATGGGGGAATAAGAGGAGAGGAGCTTCTCGATTGGATCGTAGCTGTAGATGAAGCTATGGAGTTTAAGCGGGTGCCAGATGATCGTAAGGTTGCATTGGTGGCTACTAAGTTTCGTGGCAAAGCTGCCTCGTGGTGGCTCCAAATAAAAGCAACACGAGCTCGGGCTGGCAAAGAAAAAATCCGCTCATGGGAGAAATTGCAGAAGCTGTTGAAGAACAGTTTCTTACCATACAACTTTGATCGTACCATGTTTACAAGATTTCAAAATCTAAAACAAGGATCACGAACTGTGGATGATTATGCAGAGGAATTTGATCTTCTCCTCACTCGGAATGACGTCTTCGATTCAGAGGTGCAACTCGTCTCGCGTTTCATTGGTGGACTGCGACCACAGATTCAAACAGCCATGGCTCAGTTTGATCCCACAACGGTGGCGGAAGCTCGGCGTGCCGTCGCGTTTGAGACACAGTTTCGCTCGGGTTCATCAAATTGGAATTTACGACCTAAAGGTTCTGGGGGAACAAGTTCCGATACAGTATCTCATCGGCCGGGTAAGGAGCCTGCGACCACCTCCTCTCCGACAAACACGACGACGGCGGATGCTGCTGATGATCAGAATAGTCGACGTCCTTCCCGTACGAATGCCTTGCGCTGTTACTCATGTGGAGAACCAGGTCACCGTCAAACGGCTTGCCCCAATCAGACTCGTCGCGGTTTAGTGGCAGATGGAGTTAAGTGGGATTCTAATGATTTGTTTGAGCAAGATGCTGAGGATGCAGAGAACACTTTTCCGGAGGATCATCATCATGGCGACGAAGGTACAATGTTGATGCTGCGCTACGTTTGTCTTGCTCCGGTCCACATTGACGAGCCCTGGTTGCGCACCAACATCTTTCACTCAACCTGTACTGTCAAAGGGAAAGTGTGCCGATTTGTTATTGATTCTGGTAGTTCACGCAATATCATTTCCCTCGACGCATTCAACAAGCTGAGTCTTCCACGTGAAGATCATCCCATGCCCTATAAGCTCACCTGGTTGAATTCCGGCACTGATGTTCACATCTCTCACCGTTGTTTAGTGTCCTTCTCAATCGGAACACACTACAAGGACAAGCTCTACTTTGACATAGCGCAAATGGATGTGAGCCACTTTATCTTTGGTCGTCCGTGGCAATATGATCGCCATGTTCTACACGATGGCCACCGCAACACGCATTCTTTTGTGTTCGACAATAAGCGTGTGGTTCTGTTTCCGACAGCTCCTCCAGCAGCGCCAACACCGTCTGCGACGGTTGTCAAGCCTCCGCCTCCAGCAACGTCGTTATTCTGTTCTGGTTATGATATTGCCCAAGAATTTAAAAGCGAGGGTTTTGCGTGGTTGCTGGTGCCATCTGTTGTTTCAGACACGGGTACACCTACGGTTTCTCCTTTACTTACAGCTTTATTGGATGAGTTTCAGGATATATTCCCTTCTGAGTTACCGAGAGGACTTCCTCCACTTCGGGATATTCAACACCAGATTGATCTCATCCCCGGTGCTGCACTTCCCAACAGGCCTCATTATCGTATGAGTCCCCAAGAGCATGAGGAGTTACGTAGGCAAGTGGAAGAACTTGTCGCTCGTGGACACATTCGGGAAAGCTTGAGCCCGTGTGCTGTACCGGCGCTTCTTATTCCGAAGAAGGACGGAAAATGGCGTATGTGTGTTGATAGTAGAGCGATCAACAAAATCACAATCCGGTATCGGTTCCCCATCCCTCGCCTTGATGACCTTTTGGACCAAATTGGTAAAGCGTCAGTGTTCTCCAAATTGGACCTCAAGAGTGGGTATCATCAGATACGCATTCGACCGGGCGATGAGTGGAAGACGGCGTTTAAAACACGAGAAGGGCTGTTTGAGTGGATGGTCATGCCTTTTGGCCTCTCCAATGCACCGAGTACGTTCATGCGTGTCATGAATCAGGCATTACGACCATATATTGGGCGCTTTGTTGTTGTCTATTTTGACGACATATTAATCTTTAGTTCCTGTCTTACGGAACATGTTCAACATCTGCGACAAGTCTTGCTGGTTTTGCGTGCAGAGGCATTGTTTGTGGCTCGTCACAAGTGTGAGTTTGGAGTTCAGCGAGTTCTCTTCCTGGGCTATGTTGTCTCAGACATGGGCTTATCCATGGATTCTGCTAAAGTGGATGCTATTCGTTCCTGGCCGACTCCTACTACAGTTTCTGCCGTACGTAGCTTTCATGGGTTAGCTTCGTTTTACCATCGCTTTGTTCCGCATTTCAGCACTGTTATGGCACCCATTACCGATTGTATGAAAGAGGGCAAGTTCTCGTGGTCTCCACAGGCGACTGAGGCTTTTCGCCTCATAAAAGAGAAGCTCACGACAGCTCCAATCCTTATTCTCCCAGATTTCTCTGTTCCTTTTGAACTCCATTGTGACGCTTCAAAGCTGGGAATTGGGGCAGTTTTGAGTCAACAATCGAGGCCCGTGGCTTTTTACAGTGAAAAGCTATCTGGCGCACGCTCACGATACAGTACGTACGATGTCGAATTCTACGCTATTATTCAAGCAATTCGACACTGGCGCCATTATCTCTTTCACAGAGAATTTGTTTTGTTCACTGATCATGATGCTCTGAAACACTTGGATAGCCAAGGCAAAATCTCAGCGAGGCATGCGAATTGGGTGGCCTTCTTACAACAATTCACGTTCTCAATTCGTCATCAGTCAGGGAAGCTGAATAAGGTTGCTGATGCGTTGAGTAGGCGTCACTGTTTGGTTTCTACGTTGCATGTCTCTGTTCCGGGTTTCTCCTCGTTTGCAGATTTGTATGAGACGGATCCTTACTTTGCCTCCATCTTGCGTGATGTTCAGATGAATCTACGCTCTGAATTTTCCCTCCATGATGGTTTCCTTTTTCGGGGTAACCAGATTTGTGTGCCTGATTGTAGTTTGCGGCTTCGGCTTATTGCAGAACTCCACGGTGAGGGTCATGTGGGTCGTGATCGGACTTACCAGCTGGTCTCCGCCTCTTATTTTTGGCCTTCTCTGCGGCGTGATGTTACTCGCTACGTGGAGCGTTGTCGTTCTTGTCACATCGCAAAAGGGCGAGCATCCAACGCCGGTTTGTACCTGCCTCTTCCGATACCCACACAGCCTTGGACGGATCTGAGCATGGACTTCATCCTTGGTTTGCCCCGTACACAGAAAGGCAATGATTCAATCTTCGTCATTGTCGATCGTTTCTCCAAGATGTCCCACTTTATTGCCTGCAAAAAGACCACGGATGCTGTTGCAGTAGCACAGTTGTTCTTCAAGGATGTCTACCGTCTCCATGGTTTGCCAACATCCATTGTCTCTGACAGAGACACTCGCTTTATCAGTCACTTTTGGCGTTCCCTCTGGAAGTTACTCGGTACAAGCCTCGACATGAGCACCGCGTACCATCCTCAGACAGATGGTCAAACAGAGGTCACCAATCGCGCTGTGGGGAACATGCTGAGAAGCTTGGTTGGCGACAATATTAAATCATGGGATTCAAAACTTCCGCAAGCTGAATTTGCCCATAATCATGCAACCAATCGCAGCTTGGGATTCTGTCCTTTTCAGGTTGTATATGGCATTATTCCTCGTGGCCCTTTAGCTCTGTCTTCCCTTCCGGACAAAACGAGGATGCATGGCTCTGCGCTTGACTTCGTCACATCACTCAAGGACATCCATTCCACGGCTGTGGCTAATTTGGAAGCTTCTTTGGTCAAGTACAAATCACAAGCAGATAAGCGCAGGCGCGAAGTGATTTTTGAACCGGGTGATTTGGTTTGGGTCATTTTAACGAAGGATCGGTTGCCACAACATGAGTATAATAAGCTTCGTCCTCGGAAGATTGGTCCTCTCAAAGTGCTGGAACGTATCAACCCGAATGCGTACCGTGTTGAGCTACCACCTCATATCAAGACCGCCAACGTCTTCAACGTCAAGCATCTCAGTCCATTTCTCGGTGATGACCACATTGCAGATTCAGAGGCGAATCTTTTCTCACCCCCGGTGCCTGATGCAGCGCATCTTCTACTTTAAACCGTTAACTTTTATCTTTATATTTGGTGTTATCTTTAATTAGGATATTGGCTTTGATTTGGATTTATCTGTTTAGATTTTATTTAGTTTTCGTTTAGCTTCGCTTTATAAGAAGCCATTCCTTGTACCGTAATATTCAGTTTTTGGAGAATAGAAAGCTTTTCAGCTAAAACCCCTTTTCGATTCATACGGCTCGTTGAGTTGTAATCGCAGAGAAGAATCTGAGTTCGGTATTCCCACAGAATCAACGATCTTCAGATTGTTATACCTTCCGCTACACCAACTATTAAGTTCCAAGAACATCTCCAGACACAAAGAAAGTTTCCTCTTTTATGGTACGACTGATCATCATATCAACTAGAACAGTAAAAGACCCACCAACAGAACTAGCATTCACAATCATTAAACTTCCAAAAAATCAAGAATTCATTAATTCTAAAATCAGCAGTAAATTAGTAAAACCATCACTGCATTCATCTTCACGAGTTTTTTTTTTTTAAAGTTTCAAACTTTCAATACCGTTTGAGTTAAAACTAACGCAGAAACTAACTCCAAAACAATTCTCAATCATCTTTACAACCTAAGCTCAAAGTTCGGCGAAAGTTTGTATTCTAAAAAGTAAAAACTATGAAACCTAAAGAAGAATTACCGTCGCGTGAAGAGTCCATGATAGAGAATTGTAGAGAGCCTAAACCTCAAAACCTGCAATGAAAAGAAAGAAAACGACATTACAAAAGAAAAAAAAAGAGTTTTGGGGTATGATCATAAAACAGAGATAATAGATTAGAGCGAGCGAGTAGGATCGTTCGTACGTGAAGAAAAGAAACGAAGAACGAAGGAGAGAACAAGAAGAGTAATGCCAAACAAGAAACTTTTTTTCTCACAAACTACAGAATCAAAACGGTCGTCTTCGGAAAGATTGCGCTGAAGCGGAGAGAGTGGAGAAGAAAAGAAAGTGACGAAATTAAAGAGAGAGAGAGAATTTATAGTGTGCAGTGTGCCGAAAGATATTTTGCATGTTTTTTTTTTGTGTGTATCAATTTAAAAGAGTTTGATCTTAATTTGAGCTAATTAACTACTTACTTAAAAAAAAATTCTTGCATTCAATCAAAGTGTGTTATAATGTTTTATGCAATATGTATATGATATGAAAACTGTTGAATGTTATGAAGGAATTTATTTGCAAAAATAACAAAGGGATAAAATTATAAATAAATAAGTTTTTTGGGCAAATTTTGAAAATACCCAAAATATTTAAAACTTAAGTCATTTTTGGAAAAAAAAATTCATTTATTTTCTTCTTAGTCTTCGCATCACATATCCAGATTTTTTCCAGACTTTCGATTAATTCTAGGGATCAATATGCCCTTTATCCACTAATAATAAGGCACCTCAAAACATCTCTGATGAGTCTTTAAGTTTAATCTTTAAAATAATAATATTTTAATATAATAGAATTATCTAATAAATTTTTGTTTTTTTAAACCAATTGAACCATTCAAAAAAAGACAAGTGGCAATAGAGTATCTTGTGATTTTCTTACAAGTTCTCTTTTGAGAATCTAGAGAACCTTATCTCATATTCTATCTTTTTATCATTTATTTTATTTTATTTTAAATTATGAAATATCAAATGAGAAATCTTTCACGGATCTACTCTAATCTAAACTTAAAATGACAAAACATCCAACATAAAATGTTTGCACACAGTGAATTGATTCCACGACTGCAATAAATTTACACCCTTATATTTAAAGTCGAGGCCATCATGCTACCATGCGCAACATAAACTCAATTGTTTCAAAAACCATTCAATTTCTTACATATGTATTTACAGAAAATACATCACATAGATTGGTAAATCATGTATAGACATTATTTTTCTTCATAAATACAATTTTGTGTCGAAATCTATACTGATCATGTTTGAAAATGTTGTTATGTGTTAGCGAGCTAAACTTTTGACTTTATTTTATTTTATTTCACAATTTTATATTTTTCTCAGGATTATTTAAAGTTGAAGATCTATAAGAAGTTTTAGATAATCAATAGATAATCCTTAATCGACTCATATACTCAAAGCGGAAATATTTATGTGATAAAACAAATCAAAAGCTGGATTGTACATACCTTACAAATTAGAGCGAAACGTTTCTCTGAAGTTGTTGAACGTAACCAATCACTCGTAAATCAAGAGTTTTGGGTTAAGGAGTGTATAAAATCTCATTTTTGTGTGCGCCACCCTTTTATTAACATAAACATAAGATCCCTATTTATAAAGAAAGTTGGGTACTCCTCCCCCTCTTAAAAACCCTACAATCATAATCGCGTGACGCGTCTATCATAAATATGACTCTAAGTAAATATTGGTCTGTTAATATTAATAAAAGTTTTAATACTTATTCATTTTTGCTTTATATATTATTTAAAAATGTTTATAGGTATTTAAAGAATATATTAAATTTTATATTATACTCTTATTCATATATTACATAATTGTTTTGTCTTTTTAATACATAATAATAATAGGATTGATAAAAAATTGTGCACCGCTTCTTTTATTAAAATAAACATAAAATCTCTATCTATAATATTTGTATCTTTCCCCTTTATAAATTTTTTTGAATCATAATCGTGTCTGTCAAAGTATACTCTAAATAAATATTGATCCGTTAACATTATAAAACAAATTAATAGTTAGTCTTTCCTTTTCTTCGTCCAAAAAAAAAAAGTCTTTCCTTTTCATTCTAAATGTTATTTTAAAATTTTGAACACATATTAAAAGAATATATTAAAATTTATATTAATTTTTTTAATACAGTACATAATTGTTCTTTTCTCTTTAGTACATACAAGTAACAGGATAAAACTGATTTCTTTTAAAGAAAAAATGATGCATTAGAAAGATAACAATTTTTATGAAATAGAAGAAAAAAAATGACAATCATAAAACAAAGAAAGTATAAATTAACATTTAAAAGCTCAAATCTCTTACTTATATCCCATTTTTGTAAAGACCGACTATGATTAGGATTATAGAGTACGGTCGTGTGCATAATATTTTCCTATAGATAAATATTTCATGTACATTTTAATAAATAAGTGGCCACACACATGTACATAAACGGGACTTTAAACCTTATTAAGGGATGAAATATATGCGCTTATATATTATTAGGGATCGACCCTGCGCACTTGCAAGGTTCTTTGTCACTGGTGTTTTTTTTATCGACAAAAGAGAAAAAAGAAACCTAGATTCATATAACTAAATCGGAATTATAAAAACTACATGAACATAAAAAGATAGAAAATACGCTTACTTCTGACTAATTTATCTGTTTTTTTTTTGTTGATTGTTCGTAGGATCAGCGAGATTGAAAATATATTGAAAGATGATTTTCTTCACTTAATGAACTTCTTAACATTTAATATTTGTTAACATATAATTATTTCATCCTTTCCGCTAACTTGTTGTGTATGACGGTCATTGATTACATATTATAGTTTCAGTGTCACTGTGTCAGTTATAAGTTATAACCTGATACGCCCTACTATATAAAACTTAGCTAAACCACTCAGTAACTATTTTTTTTTTTTTATCATGTAATTATATTACGTCGTGTTTTGATGCCAAAATTAAGAGTTGGAAAATGAGTTTTAGAGAGCATGAGAAGTCTAAAAGTAATGCATATCTTCTTTAATAACCGACTAATACTAGTAGAGAAATGGTGGCACAAAAGAAAAAAGAATCAAAAGGGTTTGATCGTATGTAAGCAACTCCTCCATTTGTTTGTCCTTGTCCAGAGGCAGATAATATTAATGACTAGAACATCAAATCCTCCTAAATCTAAAAGACATCAGAGAGATCAAATCCTTAAGTTTAATGCAAATGCATTCCCAATATGATGAGTCGGAGTTGCAGCAAGCAAAGGAATTCAAGAGTCAAAGTGTGTAAACTGTGGACCTTTTAAGTACTATGTTGCATAAAATGTATAAAGGCAATCAATCATAACTTCAAGATAAACAAAGATCTTCAATTTGAACCAAGATTTCAGACTGAAACTTGAAACAATAAACCGGAAAAATTATATTTAGTTGTCATAATATCAAACTACTTTTCAGTATAAAAGCATTCTTGTTCTTAATGCGATGCCATAGTTTCTTTTTATAGCACTTATGATTTATCTTCTGTACAATGTTTCACATACGAATCCACATTCATTTAAAATTCATATAACCTCTTCTGTTTCAATCTTATGAATTGATTAGAAAAGACATGAGACATTTCCTTGTTAAGAGATTAAATATTTTTCCACCAGAGAGATTCACAATCTAAGTCAGCCACGAAGTCCATTAACAGACTGTGGAGGAGCTGAGTTCCTTCTCCGGTCTGTCTTTGGTAAATGTTTAGACATTATAGATTCCTACATCAAAAATAAAATAAAAGATTGTAAATTTTGTTATGTTTCTGGATGATTATAGTACTTGAGAAATCTAATAAGTAATAACCTGTTCTTGAATTATGCTGCGTGCTTCGACAAGTTGTGCTTCAAGTTCAAGTTCCCTCTCTGACGCTTCTGAAGTAATGGTTACTTCTTTTTGTGCGTCTACTAATTGACCCATACGTTCCTTCATTAACCCAAATAAAAAAAAAAAAAACAAAAAAGGAAGATGTTAGGTACATACAAAGCTATAAAATAGCACAAGTTTAGGATGTTTACCTTGATGGAAACCATCTTAGAGCGCAAACTATCTTCTATTTGACCTCGAGCCATACGAAAAGGTAGGTCGAAAACGTCCTGTCCATTTAAGAGATTATTTTTTTCTTTTTGATACTGTTGTTTTGGTTATTTATGCAATGTTTATAAAATTGAATCTGCTTGTAATGAAATTTATGTACCGTCTTCCCGCCCAGAGGAGACTGAGAAGGGTCTAAGCTCTGTCTACCATTAGCATTCAAGAAAGAACGCATGTCTCCCTGTCACAATGATCATAGTCTTCATTAGGAAAGTTTTTTTCCAGATGGTAAGAAAAAAGGAAAAGCAATAACCTGTGTGGATCGCAATAAAGCTCTCAAATCAGTGTTCTCTGCGAGCAGTTCTTGATTTTTCGCCTCGTATGCATCCACCTGAGAATATCATATTACAACAATTATACAAGTACGTTTCATCCAATGTAAGGCATGAGAAGCTGTGATATTGTCATGGTAGTTACAATCTTTTTGTAGAAATCAGAATCAGCTTTCTTCCCGCTCCATGTTCCACGTTGTCTCCCTTCTTTCTGCACACGAAAACGTTAACCAGGCGAAAGCTGCTACTCTCAGAAAGCTCGATGAAGTCATTTCAATAATCCAAGTAGTACCTGGAGTAGATTCATAATTTCCATGCCTGATCTTGTTTCCTTCTTTTTCTCCATCAACACTTGGTTTAACCTCTCCTAAAAAAACTCAATCGTTTGCATGTTCAGTTTCTTAAGATTCAAACGTATATTGCATACACTTGAAACTAAAGAGAGTGAACCTAAGCATACCTGTAGCTTTATGTACTCTTTTTCTTTTTTCTTTGTTTCATGCAATTGTTGAGTCTTGACTTGCTTTCATATCAGCATTCCAAAAGTCTCTAAAACTGAGAAATCCAACTGGTGAAAAGGGATAGATAAAAAACCTGGTTAGCAATAACCATCCGCTGAAACTCATCTCTCTCTTTCTGAAGCTTCTCATTCTGAGCCTTTAAAGCCGCTGTGTTTTTGGCTTCCGTTCTTGTGACAGAACCAAGTTCCCTCTCCTTGGATTGCAACTGATTCTCAAGCCTTTCAACTTTCGCCTCAAGTCTCGCCATGTCGGATAAAAGCCTGTAGTAAACAAGAAATTGGTTTTTTTTTTTTTTTTTTAAAGTTCTCAAAGCCGACATCAAATGAAGAAAAATTCAAGAGATACAAGAAAAGTAACAGTAACGTTGTGTCAGAATTTTTTTGTCTTTTTGTCCCCCAAAAGGATTTTACTAGAACTATACTCTAAACACACACATAAAACCAAAAACAGTGATAAGATTCTTTATACACATAGCATGATTTAGATGATCAGATCACATAGTCCATCTGCTTTAGAAGTATAGAGCCATAGATTTGACTTATAATAGAAGCAATACACATAGTCCATCTGCTTTAGAGCCATATATTTGACTTATGATAGAAGCAATACACATGAAGAAGCCAGCTAGATCAGCTTAATACATGCAATAATTTCACAATGCACATAGAAAAATCAAAGCCAGAAACGATTCAGGTAAAGACAAAAATAGTCACCGTTGTCTCTGATCATTAGCAGATTCTCTGAATTCCACATCTCGTTGCCTCTGCTGAATCAAAGCGTATATGCAATTGCAAGTTCTCGCGATCGAAACCTAAATAACAAAGTTTATCGAATCAGATTCACGAAAAAAAAAAGAAGCCAATTCAGAGATTAATAAACGAGAAAGACGCACAGGATCGGTAGCGAAGAGGTCGAGCGAAGCTGAGAATCCATAAGTGACTAAGCTCTGGTTTAAGTACTTTATACAGTGCTCCAAGTTATCGACATCGGCAAAACTATGCTCCCTGATCGATAAACAGAGTCAAATCTCCATCAAACTCAATCTCTAATCGAAGAAGAAGAAAACAAAACCCTAGAAATGACGAGAAAACTCACCCGATCGGTGAAAAACCAAATTGAGGCGTTAACTGCAGAAGAAGCAAACACGGAGAAAACACAATGAACCTTAGAGAGAGATAGAGAAACGGAAAAATCGCGAAGCAGTGTCAGGTAAAAGAGTTAGGGAGAGAAGTCGTACTCTGAAATCGAATTCCGGCACAGTCAATGACATCGTTGACCGTAATACAAAACGGATCCGCCGTGAACTTGACGCCGGAGAAGAAGGAAGAAAAGACAAAATAAGCTTTTCACCTCAACAGAAAAAAAAATATGAAAAAGTTAAGTCAAAGGGAGTGAATGTGTGTCTCTCTCGGATAGATCTATCTTGGGGGAGTGAGCAGAGAGAGACAACTCAATAAAATTAATTTTAATAATTATTGTTTATAATTGTGTACGTTACGGTGCACTCAATTATCCCGTGTTTCTTCACGTGATTAGTTGGTGATGCGATTTATTTCGCGTGTTTGCTTACGTGGCCTCTTATTACTGGTTGTCTTTATTTTCTTCGAGTCTATCGCATTACTGAGTATAAACCAACTTGCTCGACTATTGAGCGGGAGATGCCACGTAGGATTACCACCGTTTACTTTTCGTTGGAGTCGTGCACAGCAATATCTTCTCTTTGGAGTAGTTTTATTTTCTAACATTGGAATGACTCCAAAGTTACAAAATTTGCAGAATTTGTTTTTTTTTTTTTTTTTTTTTTTTTTTGCAAACAAGTTTAAATTGGTTCCAAGGTTGAAAAAAGAAGAAGAGGGTTTAAATTGATTCTCCACTGATGCAAAGTATGAGTTGGACAGTCCAACTTGGACAGGATAAACTACTGAATCCATAATAAAATATGTCTCATATACTATTACTGATATATATATATATATATATTATTATATTAACACATGTTATATACTCTGCTTCCTACGTCAGGTTACCAAATTATTATTTGTTGTTTGACACTAGGTAAATGGAAAGATTAAGAAAAAAACAGAGACACAAACAAACAAGTGAAATCTACAAAACGTATTTTACATTTACATCTTTATAAACCATAGCCAAATCCAAAATGTAAACTCCTACTCAATCTTGCGAGTTTCTGATTTTCTATCTGTTGTTCCCTGAAGAACAGCAAAGCAAACAAATCAAAAGTAAATATATGCGAATTACTCTTTAATATCTCTACTTGCTCTTTGAGGGCTGATAATGAATCCTATTCATTAGACGCGAAAGCTGATCTCTTGAAGCTTCTCGAACAGTGGTTGAATTCTCAAGATAAATACACTACGAAGGGTACTGCATCGTTTTAAACACCAATGCTCATTAGTAACTTAACACTCTGAAGATCAAAAATCGTTAAGAAAAAAAAAAAAAACAAGTGAAGTGACTCACATAGAAGAAACACCATTAGCATTAAGGAAACAGTGAGTTTGATCGGATGAGTAAATGGTAAGCGTATCGGATTTTGGAAGCAACCCATCTTGTCAAAGAGCTGAGAAAATTTGGTAAAGAGGTAAGTAATAAGTTACACTTTCCTATAATGAGTAAAGCTGTTAGAACAAACTGATTGTGAGAACTCACCTGAGTATGATCAGGAAGTCTCTGCATCCACAATACAGGCTTAGTCCCTTTCACTTTAGGAGTGGCTTCGACGTGTGTCACCAAACTCTCCTTTTGTTCTTCTTCTTCTTTTTCATTATCACCAGGAACTATAATCCTCAAGGAACTGAAATTTGGTGAGCTCCATGTTCTTCTTGTCCCAACTGTTTTCTCAGCCTGACGTATTCTAACATCTGCATTTCCCGGTTTCACGTTTTCTTCAATGTCTACGACACATTCAGAGCCGTTACCGTTGCCTCTAACTTCAGCTCCATTCGACTTGATGCTGCTGCTCTCACTACTAAAGCTATGTGAGGTTTGAGAAGAGCCAGAGAGAAACATGGCCAAGTCGTCTCGCTCTTCTTCACTGAGATTAACCCAACGGAGAGGTTCTTTTCCATTCTCACGGTAAGCCTCTTGCAGAGAGGTCTCCACGCGATGAATCTGGTTCTCGATAGCGGCAACAAACTGTTTGTGCCGTGTCCATGTAGAATCATCGCCACACTGTCTATGGCTCAATCTCACTGCTTTCTCAAACTCCTCCATCTGATTCACAGTTTCAAATTTTCAGTTATCTCAAAGAAAAGAGCAAAACTTTTCTTTACAACTCCACATGAGCACATACTAAAGGTAGGATCATTGTGCATAAGATCCTCAAAGTTACCAACTTGCAGTAACCAAAAACTCAATTAACTTGAAGAGAAGAGAAAACACAAAACTTTTCTTAAAACCTCCACAAAAACACACACACACACACACACACACACACTAAATCGAAGATGATTCAAGAAACATTACTGTGCAGAGACTCCAAAACACTACCTGCCATTTTGCTGTACCCAAAGCTGCTTGAAGTTCCTTACAGATCTCATCTTTCTTCTCTCTAATCCACAATCTATAAGCAGACTCCATTCTGAAAAATAGTAAAAAAATATTAAAAAAAATTGATCAAAAACGAGCAAAACAAGAAGAAGATCATAATCATAATTGCATAAGCTTAAAAACAGAAAATCACAATCTTTTTCAAACTCCCTTCAATTAAGCTAGACTTCTCTTAAATGAACCAATAATTTAATGAAATGCGAAATGAGAATTTACAGAGAGACCAAAACCATAAGAAAACATACATATCTGCAGATTTTTGAACTTCTTCAGCTGCGGAGAAGAAAACATCCTTTCGCCATAGATCGAAGCTGTTAACTACCATCATCTTTTGATCTTCCACAGAAGAAAAGAGAGAGTCAAAAAAGAAGTTACGAGCAAGAGAATCACTTCTCGGATATGATTCTCAGTTTATCCAAGCAGATTCTCCTCTCCTTTTGAAGAACTTCTTCTTCCCTCTCCCTAAAATCTTTTTCGTCTTTTAAGATTTCTTTCTAACATTAACTGAAATAATAAAGAGCTGTATATTTTTGCTACAACCAACTTGTGTCTAATTGTACAAACGTGGCTCGTTATTATAAGGAGATGTGGGAAGTTAATATGCTCTTTGCTGCAGACTATTACAGCTCTGCATTACGATGCAAGAAAGCGACAAAAATGTAAACCTGGAAGTAGGCCCACTAATTTGCTGCCACCAGCAGCCACATCAATTTTCATTCTTCTTTTTTTCCTTTTTTTTGCAATATAGATTTTCCAAATTTACTTTATAATATCGATAATAATATGCCGACAAGAAAATGATTATAATGTGTAATTATAGGAGTCAAATGTTGATGAGTCGAATGGCATTCAGAAAGTAGCATGCGTGAAGCTTGCGATAACAGTTTTACATAATAAAAGTTTGTGGTCAAGAACATCTATGTAAAGTAATTATCTAAAGAAACTATATATTTTAAAGTATATTAAAACATATGTTTGTTGATTCTTTTTTTAGTTAATTATCTGTCATGACACACGCTTATATAATAGCATAAACAATAAAATCCGGCTATATTTGTTTTTCTTTTACATGCGTGATATTTGCCACATATATATACATTTTGTTTTACTACTAAACAATGGTATTTGTTCGCTGACTGTGGTTATCATATTCATATTTTAAACAAAAAAAATTGGAAACTTGGATCTTAGTCACACCCTCTATATGATGTGGTTTCAGTTTAAACCACTAAACCTAATTTAACCACCATGGCCTTTTTAAACCTATATTTTTAATACTAGATAATCCACTAGAAATTATGAATATTTGCCAATACTTTATAATAAACAAGTTAAATAAATTTTAAGGTAGAGATACATACAAAAGAAAAAAAAAACTTAAAAACATTTGAAATTAATATTCATTAATCTGTTGTCATCTGACATTATTGTCAATTCGAATAGTCTCTCAATAAAATAAGAAACACATGAACAGGTGAAAAAGAATAAGACCACACAATGCACAGTGTCTATTGGTAGAGAATCTGGCAATCTGCATTGCCAAAAAGATTGTGGATCAGGTCATGTACATTAGGGATCAAATGTGGATATGAGATGCTAGAATATTTCCATCTCAGCTTCCAAGTTCTCCCATAGCATAAAAGAATTATAAAAATAGGTAATCTACAAATTTTAGGTTCAGAGAGATGTGATTGATGCTTAACAATGGATCTTTGGAAAGTAATATTTATAGTGGAAGATATCATGATTGCTCGAGAACTAAGTCCCCGCGTAAGATGTGAGTTCCAAGGAAACTTGGTCTCAATGTCATTGTTTTTCTCTGCAACACCAACATCTACAGGGGAGAAAAATTTATACAGAAACACAACTTTGGAAAAGAAAAAACCAGAGGAAAATCTCATCAGGACTTTACCTAAGGGAATGGCATCATCAACATCGCTTCTTCTTTTTTTTACCCTAGTTACAGCCTACAGTGAAGGGTTTCAAAAGTTTGCTGATAATAATAGTCCAACGTTCAAACTTGATAATTTCACTGATTGTTCCGCACATATTACAAATTTATAGAGCATTTCATAACTAACTTTAGCAAGAGTAGCCCATTAAGCATTACATAAGCCCACTCTAAACAAAAACAATAAAACCCATTTAAAACCCAGTCGACCCAAATGACCTATTCTATAATCGAGAGTTTGTCGACGGAGAAACAGAAGGTGACGGACGACGCTAATTAGGTTGCAAGTGTTATTATAATCCAAATTGAACTAACGCAGACTATTTAATTATTTGTTTCTAGAAATCTTTTAAAATTAAGGAGACACATTTCACTAAAAAAAAAATCCAGTTCTTGTTCTGGCTCAGCTACAAGAACATGAATCAAGAATGGAGGCAATCGTTCTGCTCTTTGAACTCCAATCCCATTTCTGCTGCAATTCTTTAGGGTAAGACCACCACGTCAAGATTCGAATGATTGGTTATTATTATGAGACCCAACAATAAATGACAATCCAATGTCAACGACCTTTTCAGACATGAGAAAAAAAGAAGACAAAACATAAGCAATGATCTCTTTCATATATTATACAAATACAAGAATTCGTAGACTCGTCTGTTCTCAAGAATGGAGTAATACTTGTGACTTTAAGCTCAAGCTCTGAGAGGAAATTAACGTCACCTAAAACCCAATCTTTACAAATTAGAGACCAATAAGGTGACGACAAAATCTACAACTTCCTCTGTTTTTTCTCTATCTTCTTTTTTAACTCAAATCTTTCTGACAAACCTCTGTGTTATTTACTTTTTTAGTAGGTATGGATTAAGTAAGATCAGAGGTAATGAGTTTGCTGAAACGGCGCAGACACGGCCATCCATGGGCGGTCCAACATGTTCGGTTGCATTGATGATCCAACGGTGAACCCAGTCGACTGTGGAGGTCCCACCGTTGTGTGTTGTTGCATTGGACTGCTCACAAGAAAATAGTTTCTGTTAACACATTATTTCAATGGATCCATTACAAGACAAGGAATCATTCTCACCTGAAGGACAGAGATAAAGGAGATGATTCAACAGGAGCGTGGACACGATTCTCGTCAGGGGAGAGCAGAGACCAGAAAACTGTAAAATATTCAAAAAAACCGATTCAACAACTTTTCTTGGAGAAAACGTAAACAAAAATACGCTCAAGTTTAATCATACGCACCTGATGGTTCCCGATCGTTATTAACCATGGGGCAAAAGACAAAATTCTGCATTGTATACAACCAATTCAGTTGTGCAAACAAACATAAAAAGAGATGATTTTGTTGTTTTTTTCTGTATTGGATTCATCACAACTTTCAATGGCGTCTAAAAGCTTACCTCGCTCATGTCCTGAGATGCATTGCAGACCATCTCTGCAAAATAGATCCTTGCAATGTCAATGTCCAATTTGTGAAATCGTGACCACGCATCTACTCTACACGAGGGAGTGATGATACTTACCCAGTTTAGGAGCACTTGGTTTTACAGCCAGCGTCAAACCAAGAAAACATTCATCTTGTTTTGTGTTGAAGTCCCAGAGATTTAGCTCAAGATTAGGCATCGCCGCTGCTGAATACAACAAATTATTTAAGGTTACGAAAGCAGAACACATGAAGCAGAAACAATAAAAAAAGGCTCACCCATATTGTTAAGCCTTAACTCAAGGTCATGTAGAGGATACGAAACCTGCGTAGCCATCTATTGGCGATATATCAATACATTTTCTTCAACTATACAGAGAGAGTATGTGAAATAGATTCAAAAGAAGTAAGGGGATATTCAAATTACACTAAAAAAGGGATGGTTTAGCGCCTGATCAGCAGTTGGTCGTTTCAATGGATCCCATGAGCAGAGTCGCTGTTGAGTAAGATATATCATACAAGAAATCAAGATATTGAAGAAAGATACTTTCTTAAGAACTGGAAGATATATTTACAGGAAGAGTAAACACAAGGACTCACAGTGATCAAATCAATAGCTTCAGGAGTAGCATTGGGAAGTAGATCAGCAATCCGTGTCTGCGGAAACTGTTCACAAGAAATTCAAAGAGCAAGTTCGATATTAAAATACAATGATTCTTTAATGAGCACCTTCATTAAGATTTCGTACCTCTGTGTGACTGATACTCATAATCCGAGATATGCTTTTTGCTTCAGGGAACGTAGTCCAATCCGGCTTGCCAAGAACACGGCAAATCTTGTATAATTGATCTATCTCACTGCTCATAAGAAAATCATTATATCAGTGTAAATAACACAAACTTGAGAAAACAAGCTAAAATGCAGTATCAGATTTCAATGTTCTGATAGAATCACTAGATGTTAGATCTAACCACGCATAGATTAAGTTTAGCATTTGGCCAAAGCAAAAAAAGAATTCACCTTTCACCAGGAAATAACGGAGAAAAAGCGAAAAGCTCAGCCAATATTGCCCCCACTGCCCACATGTCTGCAGTTCTTTTAAATGTTAGTCTCTAAACATTTGCAAAGCCACCAAATATTAGCCACGGTCTGGATTTTTGATATGACTCTAATGTAATGTGATGAAGCACAAAAATATTGTTACCAACTGCAGGAGTGTATGACGAAGACTGTAGCAAAACTTCTGGAGCTCGATACCTGTTGCAAATAAGAGCCAAATATATAAGCTAATTAGTCTATGTATCACCCTGCCAAACCAATATCAATCACTTACCAACGTGTGGACACATATTCAGTGTAAGGAGGCATAGATGCAACTTCTCTAGCCAGTCCAAAGTCAGCAATTTTCAGGATATTGTTGGTCACCAGCAAATTCTCTTCAGAACAAAAGGAAACACAGTTTTTTTAAGTAAGACATTCAAAGAATAAAAAAAAAAACAATTGAAAATAAGCATGACAAACATACATACCTGGTTTCAAGTCCCGATGAAAATAACCATTTTTATGCATGTGTGCGAGGCCTTGAAGCATCTGAGACATAAAACTTCTTATTTCTCCCTCGGAGAAAGGTCGTTCCCTTTCTTTCATCATTTGGTACAGATTGTGGTCCTAATCACAATCATAATCCAAGATCAATGAGAATATACCAGTACATGAGTAAAACATCCTACAAAGGAAAAGAAAGCGAGGATCATCTCTCTCTCTACCATGCACTCGAAGATGAAGAAAAGCTCGTTATGTTCCCTCGCAATCTCCTTCAACTTTATGATATGAGGATGGTTTAGCTTACGAAGAGCCTGCAGAGTCAAAAACTACATTAAACTCTGAACACAAACCGCATCAGTTGATTGATTTAAGAATCGATACAACACCTTTACTTCTCGCAGATTCATGCACTCTTCCCAATAATAAAATTTTCTCTTCATCTTCTTAACAGCAACCTAAAGGAAACATATAATAAGACAGCTCATAGAATTAGCCACCCACATAGTAGATGAGTGGAAAAAAATATTATCTTTTTCATCATCAAACTTACAACTTCATATGTTTCCAAGTTCACGGCCTTATATACACTTCCACATGTACCATCTCCAAGCTCTTCCAGAAACTTATATCTGCACAGAGCACACAAGCCTTTGTCAGTTTCTGTCCGCATGAGTCCCAAATCAATATGCGCAACGAAGAAAAAGGCCAAACCTTTCCATTATTCTCGGCGATTACGATGATAAAAGAATCGTCAACAGATCTCTGATAACCTCCACCTTGAACAGGTGTGTTGTTGTGTCTAATCTCTTAAAACTAGCTTTGCATAAACGGTTTGCTTCTTCTTGACTGTAGCATGAAATACAGATAGTAAACAGGAACCAGCTTCTCATCTTTGGACTGATCAAAAAGCTGAAAAGTTAGCAACATAGTTTCAAAAAGGCAGCTTCTACAAGCTGCTGCAATCACCAACCTTCATCCAAAGGGTGGAAGAAACTCAGGCGGACAAAGTTATCTGCAAAGCAAAGGAGTAATTTTGATATTAAAAAAAAAAAAACAGAGAACTCAATTAAAAGTTTTGGTTTTTGTTGTTGTTGTTGTTCACCAACGAACCACTTTCTAATTTTTTTTATTTTTCTGAGGGAAAATCAGAACATAAATCTAGATCGGTTTCAGAATCTGAAGAAAGTAATTTCATTTAGCAGATATGATGAACAAACAAACCCCTTTAAAGACATGGCTATATTCTGCTGCAATAACTTCTCAAAACGGTATTAATTCGAGTTCGTCTCGAGAAAAACAATCACAAGGATTTACGCCGGAAAAAGGAAAGAATAATCAGAAGGATGGGGCAGAGGAAAAAAAAAGTTAAATTTATTTCTTTCTCCTGTAAGTTTTATCTCAATTTGAGATTAAAAAAAAAAAAACTGAAAACCAATAAACAAGAAGGGGAAAAAAGACAGATCAAATCAAATATTGTAACAAAGATGTTATTATACTATATAAAACAACAAAAAATATGTTTTTTTTTTCTTTCTCCATCCATCAATGGAGGAAGAAAAACTTATACGGACAAAAGAACAAGAACAAAACGATTGCCGATTGAAAACGTATTGATAAAAAATTGATTCGTTTTAGAGAAATTTTACCAGAAAAAAAAAATTGCAGCGAAATTCAAAAACCCACCAAAATATTGAAAAAGAAGAAATTTAGCTCGAAATCTATGAAAAACAAATTATGAGATTCCTTACCATTGATGCGGGATAGTTAAAACTTTTATTAGGATCTGATGAAGAAATTGCAGAAAGAATCACCAATGTCGTTTCTATAACGAAGAGGAGAAATTTAAGAGAAACCAGTAAAAAAAAAAGAGAGAGAGAGAATAAAAGGAAAACTGCAGGTAAAGAGAGAGAGAAACAGCTTAGGAAGCCATGGGAGAAAGAAAAGAAAAATTGAAGAAGAAGAAGAGGAAGAAGGAGAAAAGGAAATAATAATAAATTAATTTTCACATTAAAGTATATCTTGACGAAATAAAATACCAAAGATAATAGTAGTTTTTAAAAATTGTTTACCGATATATTATTATTTTGAAAGAAAAATAAAAAAAAAAGAAGAAACGGAGGAAAATGGTTGGTTGTGGTGGGGAAGGAGACGGTGGTCCCCAAAGTGATATTAATAATATTGTGATTTTGCCCAAAATGTTAAATTACTAAATTGCCCACTTCTACTCGAAGATAAGAAGAAACCACAATGTCATAAATGGGCTTTAGAATTTGGGCATATATCAATGAATCCAATCCAAAAGTCCGTATTAAATAACCAAATCCAGGATCCGGTTCTCATCTCTTTTCCAAAACCGGTTATCTCATTCTGGCTTGGTTAAACCGGTGGTTGAGTTATTGCGCCTTGAAGCATTTTGATACCTGCAGAACACGAATCAAGAATGGAAGAGACGATCTTTCTCTGCCGCTCTTTGAACTCCATCGCCATTTTAACATCCCAATCGGCGTTTTCTCTGTAAGAATGATAAATAAGTAAACTAGCTTGCTCTGTGTATATTATAAAGACAACTATACTTTTTACCTGTCGATAGAATCATCCACATCTCCAAGATTTTGCATCATGTCGTCGAATGTGGATCTTAGATTCTCGAGTACTCCCATCTCAACTTCCAGGTTCTTCCATAGCTTACAAGAATCAAGAAATGAGAGAAAATATCAAAGTGTTAGATTCAGAGATAGAGAGATGTAATTACAAGAAGGTGATCAAGATTAGATACATCTGTTTCGGAATGATGAACAAGACCATGAGCTCTCCGCAAGTAGTTCAACAATGGAGTAGGCAAGCCATAGTGGAAGATGCTGTGGTTTCTCGAGAGCCATGTCCCACGTAACATGTGACTTGTCCAAGAAAACTCAGTCTCGATGTCTTCATCATCAATGACATCAACATCTGCAAACAAGAGAGATTCAGACACAAGTTTTAGCAAACAACATGGAAGAAAAAACTGAGTGATCTAAGAAATGATTTTACCTAAGGGAATGATATCATAAGGGTTATCGCCTTTTGGTAGAAACCCGTAAAACGTTAACAGATGCGAACTAGAGTAGTTTCCGTAGCTAAGAAAACATTGTTCCCCTTTGTTGCAAAGTCTTGAGAGTGGGAACTTCAAGGAACTTGTTTCCAAATCTACTTTTCCATATTTCACTATGTGTGGGTATATCTGCAAAACCCATCAAATCCAAATTATCAACTGCTTGAGCACACCAAAAAGAGAGAATAAACATACCGAATGGTTGAGAAAACCGGCGACAGGAATCAAACAAGTCTTCAGCTTTCCATCAGGGAATTTGATTTGCATGCTGTTGGAGTAATACAGCTCACAAGCCCACAAGTAATGTTCCCATGTATACAGCTCTCGTGGAAATACATTTGGGTGCTTCGACAAAAGAGGTATCAGTTCATCATACCTCTCACGCAAAAGCTGCAGATATACAAACAATTGCCAAAAGAATCAAGAAAGAATCAAGAAATGTAATAAGGATTACAGCACCATAAATGTAACAGACGGAATCTTGTCACACCTCTTTAGCTTGCATTATCTCATCTAAAAGTAATGTACCATCAAGCACCATGATTGCATCAACCCCGAAACTCAAACCTGTAAAGAGAATCATTGTTTGCTATCTCTTTTAAAACAAATGTACTGCTACAAGAATTGAGGATTTAGTTCTTTACCGGTACAGAAACTCTCCTGCAGAGAGACAAAGTATGATTTGAATTTCGACTCTGGGTTATGCTTCTCCCTCATTGTCCATAAGAGCATCATTGTCTCAGATGTCATCCCATCTATCTTCTCCAGTATTGGATGCTGAAGAGAAGAAAACACTCATCACATAACATTGAGATAATGAAACTGACACAATCTTTGATTCAAAATGATAAAATAAACAATATACCATGTCGGAGTCGTATACATGCTCCTCAGAAATGATACTTGAGATTGTTATCTCTAAAGCAACATCGCCAAATTTCAAGTCTTCAGTAGCTATAGCTCCTCGTCCATAGCCATCGATCTCTGTTCATGAAACACACTTAAATCTCTGTTCATCACACTGTTGAAAAATCTAACTTTATAACAGATAAACATCTAAGCTTACGGGCTATCTGCAATTTGGTTTTCACTCCATTGTTCTGACCCCATTCTACTAATCTTCTTTCCTTTTCGCATCTATAGCTATCATCAACTCTAGCTTTCTCCTCTTCCCCTCCAACAACCTCGTTGATTCTACTTTTTACAGCTGCTCGTAGCGTTTTATAAGAAACCGGGATGAGTGAAAGGATCCAGCTGAGAGCTGAGATCTCATTTCTAACGCTGTAAACTCCTGCTGGAGTGCAAGCATCCTCACCAAAGTAAACTTCCACCTGCATTTCACTCAGTTCATCATCTAAGCAACTTCACAATCAAAACCACAAGCAAGAGAAGGTAAGAACGCGTATAGCTTTTACCTTATCGAGGTTAGCTATTCTTCCAAACTGAAGCAACTTTTCGAAAGTAATATCCAACAACTGTTGAGACAATGATCCACTAAGACTCAATGTTTCCTTTACGCCTAAACCTTTGCAACTCAAGAGCTTCTGAAGACGAAAATCATGAAACATGAGTAAATGCTCAATCTCGCGATAAAACGGAAAAAGCTAAACCACTCAATGTCAAAAATTCTATGTATCTGTTACCAGTGATATTATCTAATTATGTAACATGAAATTTTGTTCCTTTTCAACTTCAGAGACCATTTCTAACGAACAAAGACCAATACAGATTAACACAATTTAATTTTCCAGAAAGAACTACAATGTAATATTTCAATTCTTTGCTCCATATAAAAAAAAAATTATAATCTTTCGAATATCATGAAACAGAAAATAATTTAGCTGAGAGAGTTGAGAATTAAGATTAAAAAAAAAAAGGAAGAGAAATTGGCAAGTCAGACCTTTTTTTCTTGATAAAAGGGATCATCTTCGGGTAGCTCTAGACATAAATCACCAGTCTCTGACATGATATTCAAAGCACCAACCTTGCAATAAACCAACACCAAGATTCATCATGGAAACAGAGACAGAGCCTTTCTCTAAACCAATTCTATAGCAGAAGAAATAAGGATTGGTAGGGTTTAAGAGAAAGGAAGCTGAAGAGTACCACAACGAAAAGCCGAGGAAGTAGGAACCTCGCAGCAGCAAACCAGGAAGTGAAGTGAGGCACCGAGTTGAGAGTTACCGGAAGAAGAAGAGGAAAAACTGAAACAGCGAACGAAACTCTCTCTTCACTTCAGAAGGTTCGACAAACACGGTCTCTCGGTTTCTTTTAGGGCGTCCGAAAATTTTAGGTTTCTAAATTTTTGGTTTACTCGGTTAACAGTAAAACAAACTTGGCAATCAGATCTACTATATTAAAACAGGAGTCTTTTATAAAAAAAGACAAAAGGACCTTGACATATTACTTTTTGTACCAGTCTCTTTTGATTCCAAAAAAATTCATTAATGATAAAATGGTCAGAAGAAATTTGGACACTAATTGCTTTTAATTCTATCAACTATATTAAAGGAAATATTCATTCGTGCGTTTGATATTGGCTTGGTTGATACTAGCCCTGGGACGGATCCGGATATCCGGATTTTTTAAGGTATCCGGATCCGGATCCGGATCCGCCCGGATCCGTGTTTTCACTATCCGGATCCGGAACCGGAGTTTTCGGATATCCGGATTTCGGATATCCGCCTAAATATTGAGATATCCGCGGATATCCGCGGATATCCGGATCCGGATTCAAAAAAAAAAATTATATCAAAAATTTAAGAATAAAAGACAAATTAAATTAAAAAAAAAAATTTTAATATGTTTGATACCTCAAAATATCAAATAACAAAATGTTTCAAATAAAAAGTCTAAAAAACAGTAAAAAAAATCATAAACGTGTTTACAAGGATCCGGATCCAAAAAAAAAAGTTATATCAAAAATTTAAGAATAAAAGACAAATTAAATAAAAAAAAGTTTTTAATATGTTTGATACCTCAAAATATCAAATAACAAAATGTTTCAAATAACAAGTCTAAAAAACAATAAAAAAACTCATAAACGTGTTTACAAGATTCACGTGATTCAGATTCTTCTTTTACTTTTGAATTCAGCAATCATATCTGCCTATGAACACAAAGAAAGTAGCGAGGAGATAATTGACAATTACTTAGATTGCAGCACAAATTTCGAATTTCCACATAAAGCAATTTAGTGATTCAGGGTTTTAGTGAAAAATGACGACAAAAGGAAGGTGTCGTTTTCTTGGGCTTATCTTGTTTTATTTCTTAAATTTATTGGGTTTATCTAAATATGATTGCATGAATAATCAAAGCTAATGGGCTGATATCTATTATACATATATATATATACACGGATCCGGATATCCGGGATTCAAAAAACTTATTATCCGGATCCGGATCCGGATCCGCCGGATCCATAGTTTTGTTATCCGGATCCGGATCCGGGACCCCCGGATATCCGGATTTTCGGAGCGGAGCGGAGTGGATCTCGGATCGGATCCCGGATCCCGGATAATAATTCCAGGCCTAGTTGATACTATACTATCATAATAACAAAAAACGAGATCATATATTACAAAAAACGAGATCATTCACTTGCAAATGTTTACCAATATACAAATACTACACGTGTCCTAATAATAATCATAATCTCATTGGTCATAATCATAATCAAATACGACTTCCATTGTTCATAATCATAATCAAACATTCCATTCCATTGGTCATTAAGGATCGTAATAATAATCTCAAACTTCCCTTCAATACTCAAATTCTCCATAACACTGATAAACATGTACATTATAAATTTCCAATAATTGTTTCATATTGAGGAAAATACAATTCAGTGTTTACCAGTATACACTATGAGAAGCATATTTTAAATTATATGTTATAAAACATTTAGCCTGCGTGAACGTAAAATATATTAAAATCCTCACATCAATGTTTAAGGTTAGAAAAACATATAACTCCCACTTAATACATCGAGTTCTGATAAAAACAAATAAAATAGTTAATATGAAAATTATGGCTGTGTAAATTATAAATGGTTTTAATAGTATAGATGTTTCTAATTCATAATCTCAAATTAAGAAAACACATTCCGATGATGAATATTTTAAATGAAATATATACATGATATATATGTATATATATATATATATTAAAATCATGTATATATTCTTTCCATTTCAAATCTTAACATATATAAATCTTAACAAAAAGATAATAACTACGATTAAGAAATATCTCATACGTAAAGTTTCAAACAAAAAAAATATCTCATACGTAATCTCCTTTCTATGAATGAATATATTCTTTCAATTTCATATAAAAATCTAGAAATCTTAACAATAAGATTGTAACTACTAAGTAATTCAATATCTTGATAACCGAGTATATTATTTCAGTTTTAAATCACCTCTAATATTTGCCACCCATATATAATCATATATAGCAATATATGTATGGATAAAGATATTCTCACATGCTAATATAAATCTACAATATAAATCTACAAATCTTAACAAAAATATAGCGACACCAATTATCAAATATCTATTATGATGCCTCCAAGATTTGATTATTGGAGTGCCTATAAATAATCAAATGATTTAACCATTCTAAATCATAATACCAAAAACAGAATTTTCAAAATAGTCACACAGAGTATGTTTAAATCTGAAATTCAACAACTTTTGTGCATATGAAGAACAAAGTTTCAAGATTTCGACATGGTTTGTCAGATTGTAGAATAAAAAACCCTACAAATCTCAAGTCCGAAGAAGAAGTTGGAGGCAATAATAAAGCTCTTTTCGAAGAACTTGGAGGCATTAACAAAGATCTTTTTGACGAAATTGGAGAGAGATAAGAGAGAGAGGAACAAGTTCAACATTAGAGTGAATGTAAAATTAAAAAATTTAGAGGAAGACGAAAAAAGGAGAAAAATACTTGGTGCTAAGTTGCAGGTCTTGAGAGGCAGAATGGGTTAAATGAAGAGTGATACGTTAGAAGCGGTGAAAGAGAAAAAGATGACTAAAAATGCATGACTGAAACGTGCCAAGCCCAGGTAAATGCAGTTAATAAAATATAAATATAAAATACAAAATACATGTCTATATTAAGAATAGATAGATGCATTTAATAAATGTAAATAAAATATATGAGATGTTATATGTTTCTTTTAAAGGTTTATACATGTTTGATACAGAATAACTGATTAACTTATTATTAAATTATATGTTTATGATGCTAAGATAATCTTTCTAAATTCTTTTTATTGGAAAAAGTTTCATAAAAAAAATATAATTATTATTAATAAAATAATTATTTAAATTGGCATCCTATACTTATTAATTACTATATTGTAATTAAACATTATTTAGTTTTACATTTGACTTAACTGTTTTGTAAGTTAATAATTACTTAGTAGAATCTCAATAATTAAAAAATAAAAAATAAATACATCAATTATCCACTAAAATTTTGTAATTTAATAATTTAATTTAAGAGTATTAAATTAAATTTATAAAATAGCACAGTGTTCATGCGCGGGTCAGAACATAGGCCCATAAAATATAAAGACATTATTTTGAGATAAGAATAAATTTTTATTTAAGTCCAATATCTTAAAAATATAAATATATTAAGCTAAATATTTTTTATAAATATTAGTATCTAAATATTTAATTTTCTATTTTTAAATTAACTTTGACTTATCTTTCAATCACATTGATATAATTCATAATTTTTTGTTTTCTCTTCTTCTTTGTTGAAAACCACTTTCTTTCTCTCAATCTACTATATTAAAACAGAAGTCTTTTTTGAAAAAAACCAAAAAACCAAAGGGACCATGGCATATTACTTTTTGTGTCATTGGTCTTCTTTGGTTTTTAAGAAATCTCATTAGGGTAATATGGTCAGAAGAAATTTGGACAATCATGTTTTTAATTATATCTATAATCACGTATTTTTAGGTCTACGAAAGAAAATTAAATTACGAACAGAACAGATCTCTAGAAACGAAGCCGTCGGCGAATACGATTGTTTCTTTCTCCTATTCGATTAAACCTAAACGGGGGAAGAAGAAGAACCTAATCGAGGTGGCTCAGTTCTTACCCAATTGGGGAATCAAGTACAAAGAAAACTCAAAGAAGACAAAAAGAGGAAGTGGAAAACCCAAAGACTTAAGCCTTCGTTTCTTCAAACTAAAACCAAATCAACAAAACTATTTGCTGTCTAATAATCTTATTTGCCTTTAAAATCATTTGATATCTTTCTCTGCTAGCTCTCTCATAACACAAAACATTACTTGTATAAACCAAAGAAAAAAAAGAGCAACTACAAAGAAAAAAGTGTGAGAGAATGGCACACACTCATTCACATAATTATGAGCAACTACTCAGAAAATGCGACAAGGAGCATTGGAGTTTATAGAGTTTTATTGAGTACTAATTTATATAGTTTTATTATATATAAAAAGTTATTGCTATTTATATTTACAAAATTAGTATTTATAGAAAATATATATGCAAACATACATTTGGAGTAGTAAAACTTAAAAAAACTAAGATATATTTCGAACATGTCTATTGTTTAGTAATTTATATTGGAGAGGCGGAGGATTCTTCATCGGAATATCTTTATATTCAATTTCATGTATTTGGGCCTTTTTATTTTGGGCCAGAAAATGAAGTTCTAAAATGGCCTAAATCCATCAAAAAATTGTAAAAACAATATTACTTTAAAATGCTGAAGTATTTTAAAATCAAATTTGAAAGATGAATTTAAAAATTGAATTTTTTTTAGTTTGACTAATTTTTACAAAATAAAAATACATAATACTATTCTATTTAGTTTTTTTTTTAAAAAAGTTGTCAAAATATATTATTAGCAGTATATGTAATGAATATTAACAAATATGAATACCAGCTTTAACATTACTATCTAAATTTTACTTTCACTTTTCGAAATATTCCATTTTCAAATTTGATATATACTATTACTTATATTTTAATTTCATAGATGTAATTTTTAATTTATTGTTCCCGCGTACTTCTTGACTGTTTAAAACAACAGTCTTACTCTCGACTTTTAACAAAGCTATAAAAAAACTCTTTAATATTGACAAGATTCGTATAATTCCAATTTAAATAATATCATCCTGCTCTTAATGTTTGTTTATTTGTAATGGTGAAATACATACTTTTATAATTATATCTATATTTCATAAACTGTAAATTTTAAATTTGAAAAAAACAATATTAAATAAAATATAGTCCCGCGCGCCGACGCGCGGGTCCGGTTCTAGTTTTGTTTTAAATCTGTTAAACATGTGTTCATTGTTTCTCGAGAAACCCATATAAAAGTAAAGTTGGTAAAAGAATTTGTATTTACGTCCAAAAAGATACTGTAACTTTAATACAGATAGAGCAAGGAACATACAGAGGAGAGTTTAGGGTCAAAAAAAGCATGTTTACACATGATGGTCAGAACACAAACACAGTATATGGTTGGTGTATGGCAAATATTCTATCCAAGCTGATTCCAGTGAACACCTTTGTGTTGATTTACTTTGTACTCAGAATTTTGGGATTCAGTTGATGGCGATGATGAGAAAACCGACAGATACATACATGAGGAAGACAGGGTAAAGAGCGAGTGCTTTTCTTCTCGGGTTAACGGCTGAGCTCATGAAAGGGTAAGCAGCCCATGAGCTCCATGCAATAGTTACAGAGACGACCACCATTTTAAGTATCACATTGTCTTTGAACATGCAGATCACAGCTCCAACGTCCAGCGGAAATAGACAGTAGCCAAGAAGACTCAAGCTTTGGAAGAAGATTATATGTCCACCCTGTTCATGATGATACACAACACAATGTGTAAGCATGGAATCAAAACCAAAACATCTGCATTTTAGAGAGAGAGAGGAGTAATGTTTTACCAGGAGAAGCACATTTAGTGTAAGGATCACTGCCCCAGCAGCTAGTAGTGCAAACGCAACTGCAAATACCTCGGACTGGAATCATCATATCGAAAAGAAATGAGACCAAGTGGAATAACTCAAGATGTGAAGTCTCATAGAAGGAGAAGAAACACTGATGTAGCATACATACATACACACACATATGGTGGTCCTCTATTGATTTCTTTTTTCTGGTAACTTCTTAATCCAAACACGATCAAACTATATGCACATAGATAGGAATCTATGACGGACTCTGGTCACATTTAATCTGTGATTCCATCAATCCAAAGGTACATCCTCTACCAAGTTTTAGACCTCAAATGATACTGAGTTTAAGACAAGAAAGAAAACTAATGCACTTGTTGTTGTTTCATGGGACCAGTTTATGACTCAACACAATGTGATCTAATCTATACTTGAAGCCTGACGACCAAGAAGCTCAAATTCCAGAGGAACCTTAAAGTCACTAACTTTGAAAACAATGCAACAATCTTAGGGCTCAAAGAAGTTGAAGACTATCAATATTCCATCCAAAGCTAAAAGTTTCATCGAACAAGCTAACCTTTTTGAAGGAAGCTGACCATGAAAGAGTCAAACCTAAGAAGACGATGAAGAAAAAGGGACCCCAAAGATCCCAATCCCTAAGGGACTTCCCAGGATCCTCCCTGTACGGATTAGGAAACACCACGAGCTTCAAGTTACTCACGATCCGAGACAGATCTCGCTTCACTGTGTCCCACACAGGCTCCGTCAACGTGTTGGGCGGAGATCCAAACCCGATCGTCGTTTGTGCTCCTCGGGGATTATTACTTAGCCCCGGAAGAGGCGGAGGGACGGGGACAGGTGTCGCTTTCTGGGCGGACGATGAAGACGACGGCGGAAGAGGTGGAAGGTTCGATTGCATAAACGGAGAGGAAGAAACGGGAATCGACGGCCTCGTCGGGCTCGGCGGACGAGCGGCGAGGACGGTTCCAGGACCTGAGTGGATGCTTTCGTTGATGAGATTCTCGATCTCGTCGATGTCTGATTGTGAAGATGTATGCAGCGGTATCGTATCGCCATGCGACATCTCTCCTACGAATTTTTTTTTTTTTTTCCCAAAGAGAAATGTACAATTGAATAACGATATTATAGATTTTCCCGGGAAAAGAGATTTAAGACTAAAAAAAAAAAGTTTGGGAAGAAAAATGAGAAACTACCGGTGACAAGAAAAAAGGTATATAGTTAATCTATATTATGTGTAAATAATGGTTATATATAAGAAAATATTTATTTTAAAATACCGTAAAATAAAATCAAAAAAATATTTACGCCAAAAAAATAGCATACTGAAAATGACAAAATAATATTTAATTAAGATAATCATTTGCATATTAAAATTCATGTCTGTAAAATTATTTGATAGGTTCGTTAGCTTCTCTGTGGAATGTTATAGAATCGTCGAAACCCACCACACTACAAACAATTAAAAAAAAATATCTAACCTCCTCCACATAAACTGTTTTTTTATTCATTTGATATTAGTATCATTTCTATAATTTTTATTCTAATTTTATCATTATATAAATCAATTATTCAATTTTGCCAAATCTTATAAATTATGGTCCTATCCTTTTAAAATTTGATACTAGAAACTCATCACAATAATTTTTCATCCCATCAATTATCACACAATGAAGAATCACAACAAATGATGTTAACAAAAACCAAGAGCCCCAAATTCATTAAATCCTTAAAAAAGAAAAAGAAAATCTTAAGACTTTTTGTTCTTGTTCTTCTTCTTGGCAATGCATTCAACAGGCAAACCCTTAAAAAACCGTTTCTTGTCCTTACAATAATTGTAAACCATGAACTTCCTCTGAACCCATCTAAGAACCTTCTGGCTCGAAGAATCCATCCCTCTCTGCGAAAACCACTCGCTAGTGCTGCTCGAAGAAGAAGAAGACGAAGACGAGCCACCAGGATTACAAGGGGTAGTAGTTGTGGTTCCATTATCAATGGACCAGACACAAGCATTGTCGGAGTTGTAGTTCATGAAAGAGGCTACGAATGGTCCTTGTGACCAGTTTGTCTTGACCAAGCCTCCCCTCGTGGCCCAATCATCTGCGTTCCATAGACTACCATACATTCTCATGGGTTGGCTTTTTGGATAAACCACACCCATTGCTTCCAAATTCTTGAATTCTCTAATTGGTTTCCCATCAACGTAGAACCTATGGACAATTTAAACATATTAACCCAACAAATTATTCTTTTTTTTTTGTCACTTCAACCCAACAAATTGTTCAATGACGTTTATCAGAAAAACAGTGAGATATAATTATGTTGGGATTTAGTTATACCGTTCAATTTAACATCGATTTTCATAATTTATAAAATTAGCAAACATAACTGGAAAAGATCATCAGGTTCACTTTTCATCAGTTCGATTTCTTATAAAAACATATCCAGTTATTGTTTCCATAGTGAATATGTGATATATATACTTACACTATGTGACTCGGATTCCAAAGAATAGAATAGTTGTGGAACTCAGCTGTGGGATCGAACCAAAGGTAGAATTGTTGCTCTCTATCACCTTTGCCTTGAGTGTAAACATTAGTGTGAAGTATGTATGGATCTCCACTAACATTCCCCAAGAACTCAAAATCTATCTCGTCCCACGTCAATCCTTGAGACTTCAACTATATACACACCCAAAATATATCATTCAATGCAACCTAAGGTAATAGATTTGACATTTATGTCTAACTAATTAGGAAGAACTTACGTAGAAGGTGGTCACGGTCCCGGCGGAATTTCCCGGAACAAGTTTGATCTGCATATCGACTTTTCCATACAAATACTCGGACTTTGATTGAAACCCTGATCCCGAAGATTGATCAAGAGCGAGGTTCAGAAGAGTACCATTGTTCAAAAAGTTTCCTCTACCATCACCCCATGTTATGTCAATGTCTTGGTTGAGATAGGTAGCTTGTGCCACAAGCAATATGTTTAAACCAAGAAAAAGAGATAATGACATAACCAATAGTGTCTGAGAAACCATTTTGGCTTTTCCGCCTTTGGGAAGTATCTCTGCTTGAAGGTTTCAGGTGGTGTAAGTGTTGATTTGAGTTTGAGACACTCAGACGAGTATCGATTGGTGGGTATTTTTATAGAGCATATATAATGGAGTTTTGATTCCTTAAACGATTTACATATTATTTTTTTGAGTCCTTAAATTTAGTTTAATTTTCTTAAAGAACAAAGGTGAGATTAGTGTGGCTAATGTGAGAAGCGAACAGCCTGGAGAGCATAAACCAAAGCTATAGTGCTATACATCTCAAACATTAAATTAATTAACTATTGTTAATGTATTACATCCTAA